>OZ010800.1:217342142-218082142 GCA_963932465.1 Maratus speciosus | reverse complement strand
TCTCGAATTTATGAACCGATTTGGATGTAATTCGGTATGTACGTAGTACATACCAATGTCTCGACAGAGTTCGTTGGCCAGCTTCATCCGTCGTTTTTTTTTCAAAATGGCGGCCATTTAAAATTTAAAAAAAAAATTTAAAATTTGAAATGTGGTACCAAAAAATTGAAAAGGGAAAAATATTTTTTTCTTATGTATTTGAACTTTATACAAAGATTCCGGAGCAGTTTTTGTTTCGTCTATATCTTAAAAAATGGCTTAGTTATAGCATTTTGAATTTCTAGCGTGGCTGACATTTTGAAACGTCCTGAATTTTGTCACGCGATAAAAGGCGTATTTATGAACCGATTTGGATGTAACTTCGTTTGTACATAGTACATACCAATGTCTCGACCGAGTTCGTGGTCCAGCTTCATCCGCCATCTTGTTTAAAAATGGCAGCCATTTAAATTTTTAAGAAAAATTTAAATTTGAAATGTGGTACCAAAAAATTTAAAATGGAAAAATATTTTTTTCTTAGGTATTTGACCTTTATACAAAGATTCCGGAGCAGTTTTTGTTTCGTCTATATCTTAAAAAATGACTTACTTATAGCATTTTGAATTTCTAGCGTGGCTGACATTTTGAAACGTCCTGAATTTTGTCACGCGATAAAAGGCGTATTTATGAACCGATTTGGATGTACCTTGGTGTGTACATAGTGCATACAAATATCTCGACCGAGTTCGTTGGCCAGCTTCATCTGCCATCTTGTTTAAAAATGTCGGCCAGTTAAAAAATTTAAAATTTAAAACGAGATACCAAAAAATTGGAAAATGAATAAGATTTTTTTTGTATGTGTTTGACCTTAATACAAAGATTCCGGAACAGTTTTTGTTTCGTCTATATCTAAAAAAATGGCTGAGTAATAGCATTTTGAATTTCTATTGTGGCTGACATTTTAAAACGACCTGATTTTTGTCACGCGATAACAGGCGTATTTATAAATCGATTTGGATGTTACTTCGTCTGTACATAGTACATACCAATGTCTCGACCGAGTTCGTTGGCCAACTTCATTCGCCATCTTGTTTCAAAAGGGTTGCCATTTAAAAAAAAATTAAATTTAAAATTTAAAATAAGGTATTAAAAAATTGGAAAATGAAAAGATTTTTTTATGTGTTTGGCCTTCATACAAAGATTCCGGAGCAGATTTTGTTTCTGAAAATTTGTTCTTTTGTTTATATCTTAAAAAATGGTTGAATTATAGCACTTTGAATTTCTAGTATGGCTAACATTTTGAAACGATCTTGTATTTGTCAGGCGATAACACACGTATTCGTCTATTTCCATGTAAGAAGGTATGTGGATAGTATACATCAACATCTCCGCCAAATATAAGTTAGTTTAAATAAAAGCAGCTTGGATAAAGATGACTAATTTCGCGAAATTCTCATTTATAATGATTTAGTATTGATAAAAAATTAGTATTGAATCTCCTATATTCGGTTTCCACTAAATTGAGCTTCGTGTGTTTGAATAATGTAAGTTGGCTTTTTTAAAATAAGGAATTTGAAAGCTACCTCTTCCTCCCAGCACTGGCAGGAAGGACTTTTTTTTACCTATTTTGATTTCAAAAAATGATAATAAAAGAAAAATTTTAAAAATTGGTGCACCAGGGTACTAGTAAATGGAGGTCCACATATGTGAACCTTGGGACACAATTGAGTAAAAAGTTCAAAATTTTGGAAAATCATTGTAAATATTTGTTTCTTTTTAAAATTGCGAACATAAATGTTTTTTTTAATATAACATAATTAAATATTATATTTATTGCTTTAAATGTATTAAATTCGTTAAATCGTAAATCTCAAAATTTTTAAACAATTTTTGCCTTGCCAAACTATTGTTATGAAACGACTGCAAAATTTAAATTTTATTACTTTATTTTTTACTTAGTGTGAAAATTTTCAAAACCATTGTTTTCCAAAATGCATTAATAAACTTTACACTTTGTGCACTCATAGCTCTTCTTTTGGATTTACATTTTTCGAAGTAGCAGATGCATTTTTGATGCCTATAAGTCTTGTCAAATGTCCTACATTGTCAAGACAGATTTTATTGGAGGGTGCGTTAATTTTGCTTTGCTTCTCTTTTCATTTCTTCTTTCATAACTTGAATTTATTAGTAGCCTACGTCTTCGGGGAGTTATATCATTTCTTCCTTCATGCTTGATCAGAAATGTAATAATACACATCCTATAATCTATTAATCACATGTATTTTAATCTTCATCGCTTTATTATCCCTTATGTAATGTTTCCAGCAATAAGAAATCGCTAGGTATACAAAGGGATTGAATACACGAGTTGGCCCTTTATTTGTTTTTTCTGCACAGTGATAATATGATAGTTACCACTAAAATATCTGCACCACCTGTAGATATGTTGTACATATTTGCTACAGCTGGCTGGCTACTTTTACTTTTTTCTCATCCTTTTTCGACTATCTCAGACATGTATAAATCGCTTCCCTTTCAAAACATGTTGAAAGAAAAGTAAAGGTTTTACAGGGTTAGGATATAGGGTTCGTACGCATCAGGGAAATCAAAGGATTTGAGGTGTTTTAGTACCAGGAAGTTCGTAAAGTACTGGTCGCTATATCTGAAGATAAAATTTTTTACCATTAAATAAGGTAAATATTACTTTACGAAAATTCTGATAAAAGTCTTTTGAAGTGTATACGAACCCTGTGTTATATTTCCACTTTAACCCATTTGTGCCTGGCGTCCTAATTTTGGGACGCTTTTTAAAAAAAATTCCCATTACAAATTGAATTATGATATCCTTTCAAAACCTAGTAAAATATATCCTTAGTATTTGTTTTCAATATTTATCCATAAATGGCAGTGCATTTTTAAGAATAAGAAGGTGAAATAAATGTTTGTTGTAGCGCAAAGTTGGATTTTCTTGAAATAAAATGTCGCGTAAGAAAAAGTAAGATATTTCTTTTATTTTTTTATCAATCATTTTATAAGTGGTATTATTTATAAGACGAAACATTATTTTAGAATACGTATTTTTGCATTTTTTCAGATTTCTATTTTTTTGTTCGAATTTGAACCTTTATATATCGTCCCAATTTTGGGACGCTAGGCACGAATGGGTAGGGGTTTTCTCCGTTACTGTCTATGCATTAAATGTATGTTTTATGTCATTCATTTTGTTACAAAATGGTTACATACCATTCGGATTATTATTTGGCTATTCTTTGTTATTACTATAGGAGAACAGGGGCTGGGCTCAGTTCAAGAACAATACAACCACCCTTTCTCACACTTAGCTATTGGCTTAGTAAAAATTTATATCATACCGTTATGTTTTGTACTAGTTTAGTACTTGACATCCTGAGGTTACTAAAATATATACAGCAGAACCTCGATTATCCGACGAAGTTGTGGCCGAACCGACAGCGGATAATCAAATATCCGGATAATCGAGAATTTATCAATAATCATCTAGTTTAATATGCAACGTAGTCATTGAACTGCTATTAGGACTATTTGAACTGCTTAATAACTATCTAAATTTAAATTATACATGAAAATAATTTTATTTGTTTAGAACAGGAACGCGTACTCAGAAGGGAAGGGGGGCGGGAAAGAGAGTATAATTATCCCGGGATCAGATCTTGTGGGAGCTCAAGCTAATTTCAATGGAATTCGAAGAAAGGGGAAACAAAATACTTATATCTACTCGTGGTTTGGAAAGGAACACTTGCATGCACAAGGAATGTGAAAGTAAAAAAAAAAAAAAAAGTTTGAAAAAATTCAGAATATTGACATCGGTTAACACAGAGTTCCGGTTACACGAGGGATAGTATAATCGAAGTTCTACTGTGCCATATATACTCGTGTGTAAAACGAAGAATTTTTGACAATTTTCTACAAGTAAACTGGGGGGTAGACTTATACGCAAGTCAATTACAAAAGCCAAAAAAAAAAAAAAAAAAAAAAAAAAAAAACCTTTCGAATACTGCAAAAGTCTGATTTTTTATGTATATAAATATTAAAATAATACATAAAATATACAAATAATAATAATTTCTTATTAAAAATTTTTCAGTGATTTGTTTTTGTTTACTTACTAATTTTTCGCATTAGTGAGTGAAATCTTTGGTTTTGATTTTGTGCGAAATTGAAGTAAAAAGTTAGGTGGTCGACATACGCGAGTTTTTGATTTTTTGCAGAATTTGCATTCAAAAGTTAATGGGTCGGCGTATATGCGATTATATACGGTATATATACTCTATTAATAATTATTGATTATTATAAATTTTTACTATGCCAGTAGCTAATGGTGAGGAGGAAGGGGGTCTTGTTCTTGAGCCGACCCCAGCTCCCCGCCCCCCCCCCCCCTGTAGTAATAATAAAGAAATTTTTATAGTCAAATAATAACCGGAATGATATATAATCTATTTGAAACATATCAAATGGCATAATACATAGATATAATGCTTAGATAGTAACGGAGAAAACCCCTACACTTTCGTGCCTAGTGTCCAAAATTGGGAGTTTAGATTTTTATATGTTAAATAAATATTTTTTCAAAGAGAATTTTTTTATTATTTTTTACGTTCATTTTTTACCATTTACTATAATTAAGCACAATATCGAGTTGAAAAAAAATTCAGGCACTAATGGGTTAAGACGGAAATCTTATCATCTCTAAGAACCTGATCCCACTCTCCTTTTTTCTGTTCTTTATCAGTTCTCAATTTTTGTGTAGCAGAAACGATTCTATTTGACGTATAGTTCCTGAAAAAAGAATATTTTGCAAAAGGTATTCAGCACATTCCAAGCTAGTAAAAAATCTGTCTGTGTAAATTATATGGTTAAAATTTTGGGGCACACTTTAATACAATAATTTAACAATACCCCCAACTAAACAAAAAACATCGCACATCATCTGAGGCAATACTGCCATTGCTAACATATGTATATACAGAAATATTATACCAATCCATCTCTAACAGACAGTACAAATATTATAAATCTAGAGAACTTGATTTTAAAAATACATATTGTGGGACATCACACTGCGCAGAAAAGGAAATCATTTTTAGTCCAAAGAAATATGTTTAGGTCGAGGTAAGCTTAAACATTTTTCTTTTGTAAAATCTAAAAAGAGTGGCTGAATTATCAACAATTTACAGATAAATTCTTAGTTTAAATAATCTATTTATTGTCATTGTATCAACAAATTGCTGGTCTGACATGTCTTGCAATCTGGGCCAGTTTCGATGTACCCATGAGAATATGCCGGCCTGTGAGTTTCATCATATCATAAACTGTAGTATTTACTCACCTTTGCTCTCGATTTTGCACTGAATGTAAATTTGTTTGTACAGCTAGTTTCCCGATAAGCTCAATATTTATAACTGTGGTTACATTTTATTTTGAAGAAAATTATTAATTTTAAGAGTATTAGGCAATATTTTTGTACAATTAATAATCAGCTATTGGATTCCCATCTCGCAGTTTAAAATTAATATATAAGAAGAAAAAGTACATATGTATTAGTTTTAATAGAATTGGGATAAAAAAATAAATTTAAAAGTTGACCTAAGACATTTTTTTTATATTTTATTATTATTATGTGTTATTTAAACGAGACAATAATTTACAAATATAACTATACACATAAAAATAATCATCTTTATTTATTTTGAGTAAAAAATACATTATATATGGTCTCCAATGTATCTATGTATTTTCAAGAAAATTTCAGAATTTAATCAGTAATAAATAATATTTAATCAAACAAATATGCAAAATCCTCTTAATCTAGCTTAAATTGTATACTCTGAACCAGAGCATATTTTAAGGAATTTTCACTGGGCGACAAACGGTTTAGTCTGTTGTTCCAAATAAATGTTCATAAATCAACCCCTACCCCTGATAACAGCAAACCAAATACTAAGAATATCGATTGGCTGAGAAACTTTTATATCCTATTAGTTATGTTTATTGTACTTCTCCTGTTGCTGGTTAGTAAACTACAAAATCGTCATTGAAACCTCTAAACCGCTTTATTTATAGTTAGGTAAAATTAAAGAGGCTACATTCTCGTTTCATACAAATTTTTAATTGTTATGTTAGTAAACGACCAAACATAACATCTAGCCTACTAAATTCGTATGCCTAATTAAAACTTTATATAAGAAAATTATCATTTAAATTCACGTTAAAATACTGTTTACCTTTTATTAGTTTGTACACTTTGCTTTTGTTCATAACCATAATATATCAGACTAATTAGGTAATTGGAGCCTAGAATAAATTCTGAAATTTAAAAATAAATTTGACTTGCATCGTTAAATAGTTCGTGAAATAGTACCAACTATAGTTTTAGACCCAATGTTGGACTAATCAAGAAAACATACTTCCCTCTTGATGGATGAAAATCATCAAATTTAAAAATAATATAAAATTAATATGTTAAATTTTATAACATGTTTCCAAAATGTAAAATGAATAATAATTGTAGTGGTTAAACATATTTTGACTTTTACAAGTATTTTGCAAAGACTGGAACTAAACAAGAGATCAGATTTTACTCTTTATGTTTTAAAAAATCAAACTGTATCAATAAAATATTTCCAAAATGCTACAATAACAGTTACAATGGTTTAAAACTTCAATACGAAGGACTGTCCAGAGTTGTGTAATAGACGCACGCCGTGCGAGGAAAGTTTTCTGCGATTTTTAGAAAGAAAACCGTAATTTTTGTTCTTGTAACTTTTTTTTTCAAGTATCGAAAAATTAAAAATATTCCCCAATTTTATGTACGATTTATTTATTGTCTGGCAGGGGTGATTTTGTTCCGAAAATTTAAAAAAATCAGACATCAGTCCGAAAATTCAGACATAAAAAAATATCACTAAAAAATATTGGGAATTTCAACAAATGATCATCGAAAGAAAAACCAATTTCGTCAATCGTTCCCAGAAACAATCGCCAATTTCGTCAAAGCATTTTGAAATAAAAGCGAATTTCGTCAAAGGATCGTAAAAAAAGATAATTTCATCAAAGAATAGCAAAATTTTATGTGTCTTTTATTTATTGTTTCCCAGGGGAGATTCTGTTCCAAAAATTTAAGGCGTTCGTTCGGCTCCGAAAATTAAAAAAAAAATCGGCCATCAGTCCGAAAATTCAGACATGAAAAAATATCACTGAAAAATACTGTGAATTTCAACAAATGATCGTCGAAAAAAAAAAAAAAAAAAAAAAAAAAAAAAAAAAACAATTTCGTCAATCGTTCACAGAAAAAATCACCAATTTCAACAAAGCATCGTGAAAAAGAAACGCGAATTTCGTCAAAGAACCGCGGAAAAAACGCAAATTTCATGAAAGGAATGCAGGAAAAAAAACAAATTTCGTAAAAGCTTAGCGGAAAAATTCTGACTTTTGTCAAAGGATCGCGAAAAAAACAAAAATATCGTAAAAGAACGGCGGAAAAAATCTAATCCCTCAAAGGATCGCGAAAAACAACACGAATTTCATCAAAGAGCCGCGGAAAAAGCGAGAATTTCGTCAAAAGATCGCGAAAAAAGCGAATTTCGTCAAATTACAGAAAAAATGCAATTTTCGTCGAGCGAAGGAAAAAACGAATTTCGTAAAAGCATAGTGGGGAAAAGCGGGAATTCTGTCTGTCAAAAGATCGTGAAAAAAAAACACAAGTTTCGCCAAAGAATCGCGGGGAAAAACACGAATTTCGCCAAAGAATCGCGAAAAAATGCAAATTTCTTCAAAACACCGCGGAAAAAACGCAAATTTCGTTAAAGGATTGTGGGGAAAATCGGGTTTCGTCAAAGGATCGCAGAGAAAACGCAAATTTCGTCAAGGGATCGCGGAAAAAAAGGGAATTTCGTCAAAGGGTCGCGGTAAAAACTCGTTGGTCTCTTTAATGATAATACCTATGAATGGACGTCTCCCTACAAAATGTGTTTCAGTTGTTTCAGAAGCAATGTCACACTATTTCTGTGAACAGAGTGACTGGCATTTTGTGCGAAGAGGCCACAATATTAAGGATTGGGCTGTTTCTAAAAGCATTGACAAAATAATTGATAGGAATTCACCCTTCTTACCATGGATTTTTACGTTTATTATTTTTTAACCAAAATAATTACTCTTTAATTAATATTAATTAATTTTTTATGTAAATAGTAATTATTTTAAAACTATTGATTTTAATTCATATCGTCAAAATAATAAAACACGTCACTTTATTAAACGTTAAATTAATTTGCAGAAAGTTTTTGACCCAATATTTATGTGCGCAGAAAGTTTTTTTTTCAAGTCTGATTTTATTCAAGTCTGGGACTGTCTTATCAAAATAGTAGAATTAAGCAGGTAAAGAAAACGATTTTGTTCGTGTTTTAAATTTTTTAAACCTCATTAATTATTTATAATGTTTGCAAAATCCTACAATAATAATTATATTCGTTAAGTTATTTTACAAGTAACTGTCTTTATCAAAGCATTTTTTGACAAACTCATATTTCTCATAGGTTTCTTTATCTGGAAATGTTCTACTTTTTACTTTGCTTTCTAGGAACCTTGCAATAACAGGTCTTGGATCATAAAAAGTTGTTCCAATTTCATTAAGAGCAATGGACATCCTTGGGTTTAAGGCTTCTCTTTATACTAGTTCCAATTGTTTTATTGGATTTAAGCGTCGTATGTATGGACACAACTCCATGTGCCAACAACTTTATGTGAGGTGTCAAAGAAACTTATGACAGCACCAATTTGTTTAAAACGGAGTGAGGTTGAGGCTTCTTAAAGTAGAAATAGTCTTGCTGTCAATGGGAAGGACGCAGATTTTCAGCTGCGCAACAAAGCCATCACATCATCATTTAAATAGGCATCTTCAGCTTTACCAAAAAAGTACTCAACATCAAGGTGGGCTGCACTAGCAACCTCTGTTGGTCTTCGTGCATTTAACAAAGCATCTATCCTGTAGGAGATGCTCACTTTATCCTCTTCCAATCTTCGAGAAACAAATTCTTTACAACTCAATATAGTTTCTTTTCTCACTGCAGACCAGCATCTCTTAGTTGAAACTAACGAGTTGTTTTTACATTGTGAGGATTTTCTGCAATTTACTAATCACTTTCAGATTCTTAAGTACCTTCATTTATTTCCATCAACTGTTTTTCGTATCCTTCAGAACTTGCACATTTTTGATAAGCGTCAAAGAATTTGCAAAAAATTTTCTTTGACAAATTCTATATCATTTCTTTATCAGGCAGTGTAATGAAAGACCTTTGACTGCCTGTCTCAAGGTTTTCAAAGTGTATCAAAACATCTAGCATTAGCCAAGCCAGATGTTGTTCACTTTTAGGTAGCTTTCTTTACAAAAAACTACCTATTGCAGCCGTTCGGAGGAAAGCGATTTCAAAAAATTTTGGTATATTTTCATCGATCATGACCCCCAGACCCCGAAACCACCCTCCGTTCAAAATTGATATATATATATATATATATATATATATATATATATATATATCTGACCTATGTCACACTGTAACTCTCGTATTTATGAACCGATTTGGATGTAATTCGGTGTGTACATAGTACATACCAATGTCTCGACCGAGTTCGTTGGCCAGCTTCATCCGCCATTTTGTTTCAAAATGGCGGCCATTTAAAAATTTTAAAAAAATTTAAAATTTAAAATGGGGTACCAAAAAATTGAAAATGGAAAAATATTTTTTTCTTATGTATTTGACCTTTATACAAAGACTCCGTAGCAGTTTTTGTTTCGTCTATATCTTAAAAAATGGTTGAGTTATAGCATTTTGAATTTCTAGCGAAGCTGACATTTTTGAAACGTCGTGAATTTTGTCACGCGATGAAAGGCGTATTTATGAACTGATTTGGATGTAACTTCGTTTATACATAGTACAGACCAATGTCTCGACCGAGTTCGTTGGCCAGCTTCATCCGCCATTTTGTTTAAAAATGGCAGCCATTTAAACTTTTAAGAAAAATTTAAATTTGAAATGTGGTACCAAAAAATTGAAAATTGAAAAAATATTTTTTTCTTATGTATTTGACCTTTATACAAAGACTCCGTAGCAGTTTTTGTTTCGTCTATATCTTAAAAAATGGCTGAGTTATAGCATTTTGAATTTCTAGCGAAGCTGACATTTTTTAAACGTCCTGAATTTTGTCACGCGATGAAAGGCGTATTTATGAACTGATTTGGATGTAACTTCGTTTATACATAGTACAGACCAATGTTTCGACCGAGTTTGTTGACCAGCTTCATTCGCCATCTTGTTTCAAAAGGGTTGCCATTTAAAAAAAATGTAATTTAAAATTTAAAATGAGGTATTAAAAAACTGCAAAATGAAAAAGATTTTTTTTATGTGTTTGGCCTTGATACAAAGATTCTGGAGCAGTTTTCGTTTCTGAAAATTTGTTCTTTTGTTTATATCTTAAAAAGTGGTTGAATTATAGCACTTTAAATTTCTATCATGGCTAACACTTTGAAACGATCTTGTATTTGTCTCGCGATACCACACGTATTCGCCTATTTCGATGGAAGAAGGCATGTGGATAGTATACATCAATATCTCGACCAAGTTCGCTGGCCAGCTTCATCAGCCATCTTGTTTCAAAATGGTGGCCATTAAATTAAAAATATATACACTGCAAATAGAAGCGTCTTAAATTTAGACACATATGTGACTGAAAAAGAATTTTAGACACTTAAGTGTCTTAATCTGAAAATTAAGACACTATAGATGTCTTAATTTAAGATACATAAGCGTCTTACTATGACCATGGTGTAAACGAACTGAGAATAATGTCTAAAATATCCGCAAACGTCTTATTTTAAGACACTTCATTGCTTTAAACGTGTCTTAATTTAAGATGTTTTGATTCTTCCGACGCAATAACCACCAGGGGGCACTAGCACTCCCAGTTGCGCATGCGTTTTAGATGTCTTCGTTCGAAGTGGTATACGTTGTAATTCAAACAAAGTTTGTTTTTATGTACGCGTGTATTTTAATTCGTTTTTTGCGAAATGTGAAGTACTGTGATTTTAATTCGTATTAACTTGGAGTATTTATTTATTGAATACATACATCTGACGTGTGTGCTCGACATCAAATGTCTCTTAGAAGCTGTCGTCGATACAAGGGCGGGATAGACACAGAACAGAAGTAGACGGCGGTTGAAGATTACACCCGGAAATTCTACAAAGCGTGTGCAATGGGCTTAGTGTTAACTCGTATCAATTTATATCAATAATATTGTGTTATTCATCTTCGTCCTGTCGAAACTGGCAAAAAAAAGAAACTTTTGTCTGGCGGGTCCTGTTTTTAGGATGAAACATCTCATCCTTTAAATATGGCTAGTCGGATGTATTATGGGATTACCTTTTAAACTGATGAAAGTCTTTCTCCCTCACTGTGGTTGTGGTAGTTTTTAAAATTTCAAATCGAGGAATATTTCTTACCCCTTGCAGCAACTCAAGTAAGTTTCTTTATAGTAGTAAAATTAGTGTATTTTATGATTTTATTTATTGTACTAAACAAAATCCTGCATGAAATTTAATTAGTTTTGAATCTGTTCGCAAAAAACCCCACTAATTCTAGAAGTATATATTTTTAAACTTATGACGTTCTTTTTTATTACGAATTATATATTCAATGTCAGTTCTTAGTTTCAAATGGATAATTTTTATCTCGCAGTAAATGACGGCCACAAGGAAGTAAAGAAAAAAAAAACTTTGAAAGTTGACCTAATGCTTTCTTACTTCCTGGCATAAAACCGCAGATTAAAAAAAGATAAATAAAGTAAATGAGACTGGTCTATTATATGAACCTGCCTGTAAAAATATACATATGTATTTGATTTGCAATCAACTCTAATACTGATTTTTTTATTATTTTTAATAAAAAAGTAATTTGAAATTTATAATGGGAAAAAGTAAAAACCTCTAACTAGATTTCGTATTTAAAATTGTGGTAACTTTATTTACATGCACTTATACGAAAAATACAAAAATGACAGATGTTACTGTATATATTTAAGACGAAAGAAGTTTGGAAATCATAAGTTATTTTTTCCTCATGTTTTTAATATAGAATATGTACTTATTTGTTTTTATTGATAGTTGAATAGCTTTTGTGAGTACCCTCTGATCTACATAAAAACTTGTCCATGTGGAAATATAAATTTTTTAAAAACATAATTTTTAAATAAGTATTTTCATTTTTTTTTTGGGGGGGGGAGGGGGGGATTTTGCATGAATTTTTGTAAAGCTGATATCTTAAATCTTGCACTGATTATAATGAAAGTTTTGAACTTTTAGAGTAGGACAAGTTTAAAAACGCAAATATATTTAACAAAATACCAAAGTCATTTTTTCCCCAATGTTATTAAAGTAGAATATTTATTTATTTATTTTCATTATTCATAGTTAAATGGCTGTTGTGATTATCAAGTGATGTATATGTAAAATTGCCTATGTGGCAATATATTTTTTTATATTTTAATTTTTTTTGGGGGGGGGTGGGGGGTGGGATTTTTGCAATTTTCGTACATCTGATATTTTAAATCTTTTTCCACATTCAACCGAGTATAATAAATATTTTGAACTTTTAGAGTAGGACAAGATTATAAAATATATATATATATTTATCTATGTACCTTAAAAGCCCTTAATAGCGAACACTTCGGGACCGCGGAATTTGTCCGATAATTGGAGATGTCTACTTTTTTGAGGTAAAAATATACAAATATGTATGTCTGCTGATTAAAAAAGTATTCGTTAAATAGAGGTGTTCGCTATTCGAGAATCTCCATTAACCTCCACAACGGATACTCCCGAATACCGGACATCTCAATTTAGACAACTATAATGCAGGGTTGCGTTTTTTGCAAAAGTACTTCTTGATTAAAGGAAGGGCAAACTGGGAAGTGCCCCGTCCCCCTACGACTGTAGTGCCCCCAAATTTGATGTGCAATATTTGTAAAGCTTATATTTTAAATCTGTTTCGAAATTGTACTGATTATAATCAATATTTTGAACTTTTAAAGTAAAATAAGGTTAAAAACAAAATAAATTTTAAAAAATCTAATATTTAGATAAATATTTTTTGTTTTTTAATCTTGTTCTACTCCTGAAGTTCACGATATTGATTATAATCAGTACAATGTCGTAAAAGATTTAAATTATCAACGTAACGAAAATTGTATACCAAAACTGAGAGCACCAAAAAAATCAGGCTGTATTGGGGGGGGGGGGCAGGACCACAGCCAAATATTTTTCCAGGATTCAACGTTGTCAAACATGGCTACGTATGATGCTTACAAAAAAATGGATGCGATTCAGACGTTTGAAGTGTCTGAAATTCAGACGCAAAAAGTGTCTGAAAAAATTCAGACATTTTAAAATGTCTGAAAATTGAACACTCCATTTCAGACACTTAAGTGTCTGATTTTCAGACATTTTAATTTAGAGTGTATATTTAAAGTGAGGTGCAAAAAAATTAGAAATTGAAAAAGGTTTCTTTCTTAAGTATTTGACCTTGATATAAGGATTTAGGAGCATTTTTTGTTTGTCTTTATCTTAAAAAATTTCTCAGATATAGCAGTTTCAATTTCTAACGTGGGTGACATTTTGAAAAATCTGATTTTTTGCCTGCGACAGCACTCGTATGTATCAACCGATTCCGATGTCAGTGAGCATGTGCACAGCAATTACTAAGGTCTCGACCAAGTTCACTGGTTAGCCTCATCCACCATGTTGTCTTAAAATGGCAGGCACTTTAAGAAATCGCCGAATTTGGCAGCGAAATATAAGTTACTTTAAATAAAAGCTGACTAATTTTGCGAAATTCTCATTCATAATGATTTAGTATTGATAAAAATTAGTATTGAATCTCCTACATTCGGTTTCCACTTAATTGAGCTTCGTGTGTTTGAATAATATAAGTTGGCTTTTTCAAAATAAGGAATATGAAAGCTACCTATTCCTCCCGGCACTGGCCGGAAGGACTTTTTTAAAATCTATTTATAATCGAATGAGCAGAAGTTTGTTCAGTTTTTGATGAGTAGAGTTGATGGTTCACAATGTTTTCTCAATGTTTTTGCATGAGTAAAAAGTTGCCAAGTTTTTTAAGTGTTTCACAAACTGTACTACAAAATATACAGAGAAACAAAAAGCACTTTGATTTTCTGTTCCAGATATTTCTTCAAGCACTTTAACGCGTAGAGCAGAAACTCGATAAAATGTTGCTTGATGATTCCGACTCTGACACAATTAAGTCAGATCTGAGCAAAGCATCAAACGCAAAGTTAGTCTTTACCCAAGTACCGTTTCATAAGAGCACAGAGACCGCTGTTTTTGGCTGTATTTTCCTTTACCCACTTACAGTTAAGCCTGTCAACTTATTTTTTGCGATATTCTCAGTGCACAAATTATCAAATACAACCTTGACAAAATTCACGAAGCCTTCTGCTCCTCGCTTACTGAATTTACATTGTTCTAGAAAAACTCATTTTATGTCCTGTTCTTTTGGAAAAAATCGTGCTCTAACAAATTTGTTATCAACTCCATATTTCTCAACAGAACCATCTACTTGCATAGCAAAACAAACAGCATTTTGTAACTGCGATACAGTGTTTTCTTTTACTGCTATGACATCTGTTACCATTCTTATCATCTCTTGAGTAAAAAAGTCAGCTTATATTATTCACCTGTTTAAAAAAAAAAGAAAAAAGTTGCCGGCACCATACCCTATCACTGGGCGACAATATCTTGGTACTAGGCGACACTAGTGTCGCCTACTTTATATGTTATTTTATGCTCTGCTCTGAACACCAAAAATACACATATTTTAAGTTAATTAAATATAGGGAGACATTATTTTTACTTTTAAACACGATAACAGTATTCCTTGAGTTTAAGTCTATTTATAGTAGTTCAGTACTGAGGTCCACGTGTGTGGATCTCAATAAAATGATACTTTTAAAATTAAAAATTTCACAAAATAAACAAAAGGAAGTTATCTAGTGAACATTTCTGCTGTTTTTAGCAATAAAAAAAATTATGACATCCTAATTAAAATTTTAATATAGATAAATATTACTTAATTTCCCGCAATCACTGAATTGACGACATTTTCAAAACCTTGCTTACAACCAATGGTTTAGACATGAAAATAAGTCATGTGTTCAGATCTGTTGGACTCCTTTTGAAGCTTAAATTATCATAAATGTGAATTCATAATCAAAATTTAGATATTTTGATTAGTTTTATTACAATGGGCTAAGATCCAAGGTCCACATATATGGACCGCAGTAACGAAGGGGTTATAGGAGCGCGGTTTGGACTAAAATGCTTCTCACGATGAAAAGTTTCCATCAATTGAATAAAAAAATTTTGTTCCACGTTTCAATCATAGATGGCGCCACTTGTCCGTATGTTCGGTTTCAAACGTGCGGTTTTTTTTTTTTTTTCTTATTTTCAGATTAGTTTCGATTTGGTTTCGAAGTACAAACCGACGCAATTAGTTTTTCCGCTGGGAGTCTTCATTTTTCAGTCACAGCGTCAAAACTAATCTGAAAATCTTAAAAAACGCATGTTTGAAGCCAAACATACTGACAAGTGGCGACATCTATGATCCAAGTTTGGAACTAATTATTTTCATTCGCTTGAGAAAAAACTTTTCATCACGTGATTTCATTACATGATTTTAAAATGCTTTAGGGACTTTTGGGACTTGCTGTACCATTTATATAAAAGAACATAGTCCAGTTTATATAAAAGAACAATTAGAATAAATTATCTAATTATTTAGAATGATTTAATTGCATATCAGTATATTTACTGGTTAAAACGTTATGAAACATTACAAAATAAAGTTGTAAGCATCTTCTTTCTTAACTTTTCTCCTTATCTGAAGGTTATTTAAAAAAGTACATAAGAAGCATAAATCCTATTAGCTTATCGGCTGACATCGTAGAATGCCTTTCTATATAGATTTTGATTAGCTGACTTGAACAAACATAAGTTTTTTGTTCGGCTTTTATCATACAGATATATAATATGAATAATAATTCAAAAAATCATGTATTTAATAGTAATTTCTCTTCCTACTACGTAAGTAAAATTACATATTGCAAAATGTTACTGTCATTTACTCTCTTCCTATATTAATATATTCTAAGTAACAGGAATATACCGGGTGTCCTAAAAAGGACTGACAGACTTTAAAATTCAATAACTTGCAAACGTGACAGATATTTAAAAAATTCTTGCAGGAGGGATATGGATGAGGTCAAAAGTATTTTTACAGTGATTTTCGATTTTAGTTCAAATTACAGACAATAGATGGCGCTGCGATCAATAGACGCTAAATTCAGGCTCGATTTTTGGTACTTCAAGGCCCGCTCAATACATTTCCATCTCCTTTTTCCGCATGAAAGAATAGATCGCCAAAAAATCGAGCTTGTTTTTAGCACCCATTGCTTACAGCGCCATCTATTGTTTGTAATTCGAACTAAAATCTAAAATCACTCTAAAAAAACTTTTGACCTTATGCATAACTCCCCCCCCCCCCTCCAAGAATTTTTTAAATATCTGTCACCGTTTGGAAGTTATTGGATATTAAAATCAGCCAGTCCTTTTTAGGACATCCGGTATATTGCTATCAGCATATTAACTCATCGAGATGTGATCGTGTGCATAACTTACTTATGTAATTTCCGAAGATATAATAATAAGAAGGTTTGCAATAATTTTAAAATTAAACTTTTGAAATTTGTTTGAAATATTCATGACTCGATATGTGATTAGTTACACTGAATATCATAAACGTGAGGACGGAATTTGATGATAATACGTTTGTGTTACAAAGTTCAATGTAAATAAAATTAATTGCAATCAAAACTACAATATTAGTATATTTACTGGATACTGCGTAACATGTATGAATTAAATAGAATACAGTTATGATTTAACATTGTATAAACTATGAATGTGCCTTCATTTTTTCGCCCGTATTACTTAAGCATTCGGAAGGAAATTAATTGGTGTTAGATAGCTTGATACATTTTAATACGTTTACCATACGACAAACAATAGTTTGGACATTTTTGATTTTAGAGTTAAAATCTAATATCTTAAATCTGATATCTGTTAATGAAATGTTCGTGAATTTCGTGAATGCAAAGAGCGTTTGGACATCATATTTTCAGTGTAGATTTTGTCACGAAAGCAATCAAAGCATAAAAACATTTAATAAAAAAATACTTTCAATCCATCTGTATCACAATAAGTTCGGAATTATCTGTAGCTGAGAAATAGAATGATTATAAAGGCTTCCACAATATTGTATTTGTATAAGTTTGGTTCGCTTTAGAATATTTCCATAATTTACTTTTTCGGATATTCATGAAGACATAAACGTTTATTTTTGAAATTTAAAATTTGACTGCGTGTCCTTCGTTTTTAACTTGCAGGGTTTTCAACTTAATTTAGTGCTACAAAGTACAGTAGAAACTTATACCACATAAAAAAAAAACAATAATTGAACATTTGATAAAATTAGAAAATTTGTATAAACTGAACCTTAACTGCACAAATTTATTTTTAAACGCTATTTACAGAACATTTTTTTCTTCAAAATTTAGAAGCTTACTATATTTAGCAACTTATATAAAAAGCCAGTCAAATATCTTGAATGTACAGGAATGCTTAGTTTGTATCATAAATAATTACCGTATATACTCACGTATAAGTAAATCCCCTAACTTTCGAATGTAAATTCTGGAAAAAATCAAAAACCCGCGTATAAGTCGACCTCCTAACTTTTTACTTCAATTTTGCACAAAATCAAACCAAAGATTTCACTTGCCAATGCGAAAAGGTAGTAAGTAAACAAAAACAAATCATTGACACTTTTTAAGTGATAAATTATTATTATTTGTACATTTTATATATTATTTTTGGTACTTGTTAGTTATTCCGTCGACCAAATTATTGTTGCAAAATTGTAAGACTAAATGGCAATGATGGTTGATCGTAAATGTCACATTCACTTGAGTTACACGTGTTTACGTCATCAAGTGATTTTTATTTCGACGTTTTATTTGTATTTTTATTAATGTTATAATAATTTATTTGTTCTTTCGTTATTTAAAATGAAACTTATGTCAATTTGCATAATTTGGCGAGTGGTTTGGTGATTTGTATAATTTGGCAAAATGGGTCGACGGGATAACTAACAAGAACCTTATTTTTTTATTCATACACATAAAAAGGCATTTTATTCATACACATAATTTTTCAGTATTCGAAGTTTTTGTTTTTACCTTTTTAACTGGCTCGCGTATAAGTCGACCCCCCAACTTTGCTTAGCGAAAATTGTCAGAATTTTCTCGACTTATACGCGAGTATATACGGTAATAACTAAGTTAACTCAATGAAGAACATAGAAAAATCTCCATAAATGTTTCTAATTCGTTGATTGATCAGTATAAGTTTATTATTATTATTATTATTAGGTGCGTTCATAATTATATAAATACGTAGCACCTATAGTCGTCGTTCAGTCCGTCTGTCTGTCCGTCCGTCCGCATATAACAGAGCAAAAACTACGCAACCGAAAGGTCTGGAATTTTAAATATATAATTGTTGTAACATTTTGTCGAGTCATTTCAAATTTTATGATAATCGGATGTATAGTTTAATTACAGGGACTGTCAAAAGTTTTCCGTTACCTTACGGCCAATGGAAAAAAAAATATTGCAAGTGCATTTTAATGATGTTACATCCTTCCTAATGGTCTAATATTTTACATATATAATTGTTGCAAGATTTTGTTGAGTCATTTCAAATTGTATGAAAATCGGATGTATAGTTTAATTACAGGGACAGTCAAACTTTTTCCGCTACACTACGACCAATGGGAAAAAAATATTTCAAGTGCATTCTAATGATGTTACAGCCTTTCGAACAGAATGAAATTGATATACACTTATGAAGTGCACTAAAATATACATTCAGTACAATATGCGGTGCAAAAAATATTTATAAAACTAGTTATAGTACGAATGCACCTCATTTGCCACGTTTGAAGAGCAATTTCCAACTTGTTATTTATTTATTTTTAGTATATAATTCTTTATTTCTATTTGTTGATTCTTAGATTAGGACTTAGATTTTTTTTAAGTGTTTCAGAGTTGATGTTGTTTTTAAGTATATAAAAAAATTATAAATGTTAGTTTTGACAACATTTTTTTCTATTCTATAATAGAAAAAGTCTCTATATGCTAACATGAAAAAGTATGTGTAAAATAAAACTAATCTCTGTGGTGCTACAATCACTAAGGATATTGATACTAACTCACTGTGTTGTCGATCAGCTTGCGATAAAATCAATTGTAATTAATTTTACTGTGATTGATTTAATTGCAGGATACAACGAAATCATATTATTTGCAATTCAATTTAATTGCAATTGAATTAAACTGCAATTAATTTATTTTCAGCTTGCTATTAACCTTTAACATATTCGGTCTTCTCGTCCTCGGGGTGTAACATATACCCAGGTCGCTTTTTCAGAAAAGATCACGTTTTGAAGACCTACTTGATGCTTTGTGAAAGAGAGAAAGTATAGTCAGTTCTATCGCAAATCATCTTACATATTTTGATCTGAACTTCAATGTAAAATAGAGGCGGGCAAAATAAATTATTTTTAAATAACAATATTACTTAATTAAATGATTATTTTCAATTATGTGTGCTTCATAAAAAGAAATACTCTTTGAAAGAAATAATATTAGTTAATGTTGTACAAAGTATGATGCTCGGTATTTTAAGAAAGTATTCCCGGAACTTAACAACAGGGAATGGATTGTTTACATAGCTATTTCAAAGTAACAATTATGATAAATGTATAACACCATTAAAATATGATTGTAGTTCACATAATTACACCCTTCAACTTGCGATTTAATTAGCTGTACATAATTTAATTGTGATTGATTTAATTGCAGGGTACAACTAAATTCTATTACTTGCAATTCCATCTAATTGCAATTGAATTCAATCGCAATTCAATTTAGTTGCAGCTTCCTATTAGCCTTTTATCGTAAATAAAATGAAAGCAACAATTTTTAATCAAGTATTTAATTAAAAATGTATTTGATTGATGCCCAACCATAGTACACATTTATCATGTTCAATAAAAAATCCTAAATTAAATCTGTAATAGTATTATAATACTTTGCGAAATTCAACTGTATCATAAAATATAAATGATTTTAAATAATAATCATATTTATTACAAGAAAATCTTTATTTCTGATTTTATTTTTATCTTTTAAAAATAAGCTCACCACTGCCTTCAAATGTTATGTATTAATGTAAAAAAAGATAATTACTTACCTAAGAAAAGACTTATTTATGTTTGAATTACATGTATTGGGAAATCAAAAGTATTTAAATCTCAAAAACTCTTTACTTTAACGAGATACATTAAATCTAAACCATAGGAAATAATATTTTCTCACTGGATCCCTCTTGATAACATTTCTGGAAAGAAAGAAAAAAAAAAAACCCTCTATGCTGCAGCAAAAGAGCAGGGATTCTGTTAGCTATATTTATGACGTCTAAAACATTCTGACTGTTGCTCTCGGGCGAAGGTTCAGAAAACGCCAGCTTTTATTTTAAATCTTAAATACTTGGACTTCTTAACATAAGTGAGCGAGCATTATGTTTGTAAAACTTTGTTCAATTTCACTGTAATTATTTCCAATATTTAGATCTATTTCCTTTTCTTATAAACTTTTCAACCTCGAAAATTATACTTAAATAAACAAGTATATTTTAAGAAAAATACTAAAAGTGTTAAATGTCAAAAAAGTAACGTAACTTTCTATCTCACCTAGAAAGAAGACGAGGATTTAAAAGCTTCGAGCTGTTTAAAGTAATTGTCGAAACATCAAACTTTATTTAATACTGACAGAAGAGAAAATTTGGAAGTGCGAAAGTGCTAAACGATATTTTTGAAAGTTTGGAAGTTACGTTTAAAGAAATTTTCACAGATAGATCTTTCATTTATCAGTTAAATTATTCAGTTATTTATTTATTAAAGTTTGTGACTATGATACTAACTTTAAACATAACTATCGTACAATATTTTTTTCGTAAAGAATAACACATTTTTTTTTTTTTTAAGTTACGTATGATAAATACAGAGAAATAAATATATTTCAATTTAGTAAAATGTTTTGAAACATGTTGTCAGATATTTGGATTAAAAAAAATTAGAAGCTGATCAGAATAATAGCGAAATAATAAGATTTAATTCCTAATTTCCTTGCCATTCAAATATACATAATAATGTTCGGCACTTTTATGTTAGCCGGGCGCCAGTGATTACTCTCCAAATCTTGTTTCAATTTGGCAACCTTTGGCTGAATTCATGTGAAGATGAGGAACTATCGATTCATTTTTTAAAATTCTACATTATATTAAAAGGTTTTAGGACCTTAATTAACGTAAGCTTCTCTTTTTCTGTAAATAAAATTAGATACGATGCTTTCATTATGAAATAAAATGTTTCTAGTTTATGTTATCTCTTACTTAAACATTCCTGTTATTGGATTAACCTAATTTTTAATAAACTCGATTATGTGAGAAATTGTTATTTGTATTGATATATTTGTGTCTACGCATTTTATCACTATTTTTTAGCTATTTTTAGCTAAGTTTATTAAGGTATTATAATAGAAAATACCGAAATTTTAAAAGTAATCTTAATTATTTTTGTCAATATATTTTTATTTAATCATTCATTCCAGAAAGTTGTGTCTATCATTGCAATGTTTAAGTATTTTCTATTTGTTATTGGCTAATGGTATAATATTGGCGAGATTAAAAAAAATTTGGCGATCACTGGCGCCCGGCTGACATAAAAGTACCTAATTTTCTTATAAAAATGAAAAACAGTTTTCAATTTATCAAATCAAATTTTTAAAAGAATCTTCTAAAACATAGCCTAAACTATTTATCTTTCGCAAAGAGTTCACACAGTTTGGCTATTTTTCGAAGTTAAGATACATTTAAAGTTTCACATTTTGAGTAAAAATTTAACTTAAAATATTTATCAAATATTTTTTGTCGGAAAAATTAAACATATTACAGACAAGTTCAAGTATAATAAAGACAAACAAATCATATACAATTACTAGGGGCTGCATTCTATAAGGAACATTTTGTTGCTTCTACCACTATATTGAAAATAATATCTTCATCATACTATTCTATAGCATATTTTAAATAAAATGATCATGAAGATTACTTGTTAAAGATTCTGGTACGAACTATAAAATTTTCCCTATACAATGCAACCCCGAATTGCGTTTATTTATTGTTATTAGCCTCTACATCTTCTTCAATGAAATTATCATATATAGGAATGTAATACATAATCTTGCCAACTTGTCTGTAGTTAAATGCATCTCATATGCGCTGGTAAAATTTTTGTTAAACAATTCAACAATTAAAAGAAAAATTTCCCTAATGAAAATATAGCACGTCGCATTTGCAATTCGTTTCAAGAACGGTCAAAAGAAATTGTATAAATTACTGCCTAAGAGAATAAATTGCTTTAAGTACGTTTATTCATGTTACACTAATTCAAACATTACAAAATTGATATGCCCACGCACTTCATCTTTCACAGAAAATGCTGTGTTTAGAGTATATTATTCACTTACATGGCTAAACAAAAGAACTCGATCGCATTATACCCCATAGGCAAAAATTCTTTGATGTACGATTTATGAAATCGTTTATACATTATGCAAATGCGCGATAACATCTCTTGTAAAGAACGTAAGTGTGTAACATTTTATATTATTTACAGGAGCTATAAATACATGAAGGAAATTTGCAATTGCGTTATACATTTTGAACTAAGTCTGCGTACGTTAAGTGTTAAGTATAAGTTATTTTGAACCTGTACACAATTGCGTAAAATTCAAATCCACCCTTTGTATCACCGCGTTGTATGTCTGCAACATTCTCAAAAGTCAATGTTACTTATATAGTGGACATTAAAAAACGATTTTATTGATTTCTGATATTTCCCAATACAGCAGTTAATATAAATCGTTCATAGAATTCTCAAAAGACGGCGATAGTGAGTTAAATTTTTCTGCCAAGGTTTTATTTATCATTTGAGCAATTTCGCATCGTTATTGCTAAAATGAACATAGTAAATTTTGTAAAATCAAAAACAACGGAGTCGTTTTAGAAAATCAACAATAGTTATGAGAAGTATGTATAAATATGTATATAAGAAGTATGGAATTTTCTGTTTATTGCAGATGTGAAAAAAGTACATTTTAACAATATATATATTTTTTAATGTTCTAAATATTGTATATTATTTTTACATGCTTAAAATGATGAACTGTAACATCTGAGTAAATATTTTTGAAATCGGAGTTGTTGAATCACAAAGGGTTAACGCATGTGGAATGAAGTGCTGAAGGCAAGCTTCATAATGCATCACGAAACTGTTTATATATAAAAAAAAATTCTGAAAACCGTTTATTTTGCTGCAAACTTGTTAAAATAACATAAACTTCCTAATAAATACAGATTCTTTATCTGTAGAAATCTGTAAAAATGTTTATTTTACTGTTAAAATCCTCTAAAATAACAGAAAGTTTGAAATAAGGTGAAATATGTTTCTTGTAAAATAAACAGTATTTTTACTTGCGTCCTAATTGACAGACTTTTTTAATAAAATCTACTGATTTTTACATTGTGTACTGAAAAACAAACCATTTACTAAATTTATTTTTCTTCTGTGGAGAAAATTAGTACACAAGAATATGGATATAATGTTTTTTAGGGATGGAAATTGCATAAAAAGCTGTTTCCGCTGTATTAGGGTGTTTTCCTGGCAAACTACATTTTTAAAAAGGAGTCTGTGAGTTAAAATTTATTTTATTTATTTATAGGTATTTATTTTCCTGAAACGTCTCTTTCTACAAAAATTACTTTTCAGGAGATTTTTATTTTAAGTTTGAAATTTTATAGTTTAAAAATTTCAAATTTACTAATTTAACTTTAATATAACTCAGAAATTTCTTTCCCGATTTCATAATTTTCTTTTCATTATTCTGAGCAGAAAAGGTTCCTTGGTGATTTGTTTTAAGGATTTTAAAAATATTACTTACAAAATGTATAATAAATTTAAAAGTAAAAAAACAGAGGAATTTTGAGAGGGATTTTTACTTTTGGGAATATATTTTCTAAATTTTCACATGAAATTAAAAATCCTGTAGCTAATTTAGGAAAAATATAACATACAAGCTCTGTACAAAATTTCATACATATATCTTGAAATAAAGTTTAGATATATCCTTTTATACGCTACGAATTATGAAAAAATATGAGATAAATGGGTTTAAATATTTAGTTAGGGGTAGCACAGAAGTGATTGTACAACACAAAAATACTTATATCGGCTGATGTAATCATCGTAGAAATACGCAAACCATTTTATTTAATTTATTTAGCTTGTAGTATTTTATCAGCAAGTGGAAAAAAATGCATTTTTTTTTTTGAGAATTTTAACCCACGGATCCCTAATGCATTGCGTTGCATGTATATAAAAATTTTTAATAGCATTGCACAAATAAATACATTTAAATGCATTATATAAATTCAGTGAAACTGACATATTTAATGTATATTGGAAAATTAAAACTATTGTTTAGATGTGTGAATATATCTTAGCCAAACCAAAAAAAAAATTAAATTTAATTTTAAAACAAATCGTTTAAAGCCACATCAAAGCGTCACTAAAATTTTGATATCATATCTTTTAAAACTTATACTTGGAATTTATGAGAGATGTAAATGATAAGGCATCAACGAATAAACTTTTATATATTTTTAAAATTTAACATAATTTTTGCACATGCGAATATAAAAATAAATAAATAAATAATATATAGAGAGATTATAATTAATAGCATAGCGTCACTCAAAATTTGATATCATTATTTTTAAGTTCCATATTTAAAATTCTTAGAGCATAAGATAAAGTGCTGCGTCACAAACTTTTAACCCGTTAAGGGTTTTTGTATTGATAAATCTATACACCGTGTACAAAGATTGAAACAAAATCAAACAACATTATCATTTAGGGGTGGTAATTCATCAAAATTGATTTCCAACTGTGTTATGATATATTCGTCGATGATGAATTTCTACTGATTTCTGTAACGGATACGTTGGTTGATCGTATACTCTCCATTAAATTTTGTGTAATTATATTGACTCCAAATGAGAAACAAGTTTTACCTGAGACAAACAGAGAAAAATGACTTTTTTTTTTAAATTGTTGGCACTATGATTCAAATTTTGACAACTTTATATTTTTTGAAGATTAATAAATAAATATAAAAGATTTTTTTTTTAAATTTAAATGTACTTTTTATCTAAATTTAATTCCTAAACCTACTATTGCTCTTTCCATTTAATGAGATTTCCGGTATAGCATGTACTTGCAACTGAAATGTTACATTGTGTAAGAGCTATTCGGATATAACATATTTTAGATTTTAATGTGTAATTTTTAAGGATCTTATAGTTTTATAAACAGATAGTTATTAATAATTTTTTATCACTTAGAGTAATACATGTATTTTGCATTTAAATTGCTTTTATTCCATTTATTATTATTTTGAAGTTTTTTGCATTTTTATATTTTAATAAATTTAGTTTTAATTTTGATTGCATTCCGTACATAAAGAGAATATGCAATTATAGAATTATTCTATAGATGATGCAAATAAACTATAATAAATTGAAGTGTAGCATAAACAAAAGCTATAACGTAAAGCGAGGAGAGTCTGCGCACATTTCAAAAGAATAATAATAAAAAATCTAAATATTAATATTTTTCTAAACTATGCATGAATAATTTTGACTTCATTTGTTTTTTAGGCATTTCCATTGTTATTTTGTTGTTATACTGTAATTTAATAGAACAGCAGTATTAAAACCAAGAAAACTATTTTGCGCAATCTCTCCTTACAGGGTAGGAGAGAATGCGCACATGGGTAGGAGAGATTGCGCACATAGGTAGAAGAGATTGTTATTAATAATAACTACAATTAAATTGTTAACAATAATAATTACACTTAATCGACATTGTTGAAATGTTTTTGTGAGTAAATATTATTGTATTAGGAGTGAATATTTCAACCAAATGTTTAAATAATAAATAAAAGAAAGAATTTTAACAACAGTTAAAAATTTTAATTTAAGAAGATTAAAATATCAGAAAAAGCAAGCCCTACCAAGATTACCAAATAACATTAATCTAGTTGATAACATGTTTAACTTGAAAATTACTCCATTTCCATTTCCACAGTTTCATTGTATTTTGTTTGCTAAACGAAGTTGTCGTCGTCCACAATCGATGCATTTATTGCTATAAATCGTGCATCTTTCGCGCAATCACCTGCAACAAGTAATACATTGAATCCAGTCAGTTGTCGAAGTTGTCTCCTAGTACAGTTCCAGACATTCAGTGCACTCATCGTCATTGACCTTCGTTTTTTTACCTTTAGTTTATTTATCCCACTTTTTGTGAAAGCATCTCATCTTCAGCAGTTTTTTTTTTTTTTTTTTTTTTTTTTTTTTTTTTTGTAGCGACATGCTTTTTAAGTCTTTTTTCATGTATATTTTGTGAATTAGTAGTATTAGTTGAACTCTGTTTCCTTTTGATTTCGATGGCATTACACTACTTGGAATGGGTTAAAGCTTTTCCAAAACATTGTATTAGAAAATTTATTTTAGTTAACAAAATTAATTTATTAGCAAATTAATTGTTCATAAATAAAAAAATATATATAAATATTTAATTAAATTATTAACAAACAAATTATTAATTTATTAACAAAAATAATTACATAAAATTAATTTAATAACAACTGTATCATTAATTTATTAATAAAACTTTTATCTGCAAAAGTATTTTTTTGCAAATTAATTTGTTGCCAAATTTAGTTTTGATAATTATGTGCTTTTCCGAAATTATTTAAAATTTGATTCATTCATGCGTTTTACACGTAATTTGCAATTCATACAAATTTTTTCAATAAGTAATCTCTCCTAGCACTTAAACTTATGGGGAAATGCGCCATCTCTCCTAAGTAGCAGATGCGCAAACTCTCCTATTTTGGTAGGAGAGATTGCGTGGCCTTTTATTTAAATATGGTCACTTCTAAAATGAATTTTTGGTGTTCGCATACTTAGTACAGGTTAATAGTTTATAAGAAATCGTTTAAGTTCAAAATATTTTGTATTACTGACGTTCTCTAAAAATTCTGACGAACAGTTATGAAAATTTAAGCACTTACTTTGTAAAAACAAAACAAAATAGCACTGCTTTATCCAAGACGCTTGGAACAATCAATATGCACATTCATGCAGACACTGCACTAATGCTGCTGTACAACACCTGGAGTCGCTGCGCGCGCACTCTACTCCTTCCCGTCGAATCTCTTTGTGCGCAATCTCTCCTACCGCGCGATCTCTCCTCGCTTTACGTTAAGTAGCTTTACGTGTACTTATATAAGCCACAAACTTAATTGATATAATTGGATGTGACTTTTATTATGACTTTTAACCCTTATTTAATAGTCGTATAGAATGAAGTTTTATTCTTTTATTCACTTAATAAAAAGTAAGAAGGTGAATTGACACCCAGTTAAAAATATTTTTTAATGATTCGTCTTTTACAATACATTTATACTGCTGCGCATTGTTACATTCTGAAATAAAGTTTATAATAAAATCATTTTATATTTAGAAGTATATTTTCTTTCCTAGTTTTTGAATTTATGAGATTTAATGCCTCATTACTAAAAACAATATTAAGAAAAGGGAACAATAAAATTTACTGATTTCTAATGTTACATATTTAAATATAAATTTCATGCTACGTTATTTATTATCTATGCCTGTGAATTAATTTCTAGTATTAAATAGCATTAAAAACATTCTTACTTATCATCTTATTGCTTAAGCAAACTGTTTTCAAAAGCTCTACTTTTATAAGTTAATTGTTTGTTGAAATATAAAATATACGTAACACATTACCACGTAACGCATACGTAGCACATTAACACATAAAAGTAACACATTAACATATGTGTCTAATTATAAGTTACATTATAAGTTAATTGTTTGTTGAAATATAAAATATAAATGAAATCTGAAAATCGTAGCCCTTTTGAAATTTAACTTATATATATGTTACATTATACTAATGATTTTTAATGTGAATCCATCTCTGTTAACACATTAACATTAATTGGGTGTCAATTCACTTTCTTACTTTTTTTAATTTTTTTTCAATTCACTTTCTTATTTTTCGCTTAACATTTTTTATTTGATTAAATAGAATAATTTAACTAAAGCTTTTATTGAGCCATAAGCGTGGGTTTCACTTGAATGTAACAGCGTAAGCTCTGCTTCGAATTTAATTTTCAGCAGAAAAAACATTATAAACTTTAACTACCAAATCATAGTAATAAAATGTATTATGTTTAAAAATCCACGTTATTAAGTTAACTGATTGTAGAATTGTAATGTAAAATCATAAGTGAAAATCTCTATTCACTTGAAACGTAAATTGCATATAAGTAATACAACATGAAAAGTTTTCAATGTGAATAAAATTTCGTTAACGTATTAGTTTACACTTATGATTAGTAACAAATTCATTTGCTTAAAGAAAATAACTTACTAAAGCTTTTATTTACATTTAAAATACATAATGAACGTTTTCCAGTTTTAAAGAAAGACAACGGATAGTTTCTAAATTGTTATAAAATATTTTAATGTATCAAATAAGTATTTGATTAATAATGAAGCATTATTGGCTACGTTATAATTTTTAGAAAGAATACTTTGTAATATTAACACATACTGGACAATTTCACTATAAAATATAATAAATAAAGACACACAACCTTGCTTAATGGTGCACAAAACACGAAATTTAATAAGCTAAAAGTTAAATTCTACGTTTCGAGCTGTTTCTACAACCGTCTTCAGGAAAAATATGATGTTTAAATGGCTAAAAGTTCAGAGATGAAGGCTTCATCTCTGAACTTTTAGCCATTTAACCATCATATTTTTCCTAAAGCATATTTTTCCTATAGCAAGTTTATGACGATAACAAATATTTTTCTGTAAAAATTAATGTAGTCCTGATTCGTATTTTTATAATGTAAATTTATTAATTATCTTCATAATTCATAAAATATTTTTGAATTAAATGCTTAGATTATGTTTCAGTCCATTCAGAATATTTCATTAAAAAAGCAATAATGAAGCTTTACAATTTTTTGGGAGATAGATATACAATCATTTCGCGACATGCATTTAAAATTTCCAACTCTGTAAATATCTAAGAAAAATGTGTAAACGTTGTATCTTTCCAGTTTTATTTTATCCGAAGAACTGAAATAAAGTTTCGAAAGGGGCGTTACCATTTAAAAAATGTAGGTTTTACAACTTTTATTATGGAGACGACCTTATAAGCATAATTTGTAAATGTTATTCTCTAAGAGATATTCTTCCCAGTCGATTGGTACCTAAATGTATCGTATAAGGTTAGTTGTAGTATAATTAGTAGGAGTAATACCGGGTTTTTTTCAGAACTATTGTTTTGTGTAAAACAGTTTATTTATTTATTGGCTTCGTTTATTTATGCATCATTTATATTTTTTATTTTTATGCCAGGAAATATACCCATTTAATTTAAATAAGTGATTAAATTAAAATACATACTTTTCATTTACTCTTTTATTGTAAAGTTTTCAGCAAAATATTTTGTTCTAAAAACGAAAAAATAAAAAAAAGTATTATATCAACAATGTGAAAACATTAGTTGAGTATGAATACCGAAATTTATTATTGGTACATAAATATTTTTTATAATATTATTTGTAGCAGAGTTAGTAGGGGATAATACGGGTTTTTCCCCGCGAGTATGTGTTTTGTAAAATAGTATATATACATCATTGGCTTGGTTTGTTTATACATAATTTATATTTTTATTTATAGACTAGAAAATATAATTTTAATCACTTAAATTAAAATACAGTAGAGCGCCGGTTATCCGAACAAGTTGGGACCGACCCTAGTTCGGATAGGAAAAAGTCCGGATAAATAGACAGACAATTTAAGGGATGCTCCTGACTATACTAAAACCTTCATACTTTATCCAGGCATAGACCTTTCAGCAACAGTTAGTGCTGGCGTGTTTAAAAATTGTTTTTTATAATTTTTTTGTTTACTTTTTTATCATTTAAAATTTTTCTTTTCTCTTTTTATCATTTTCGGAACTTCAGAGATTACAATTTAAGCAAAAAAGCTTTCGATTGTTGCTTGCTTCAAAGAAGACATCTTTTTCAATGCTGCCATATCTCGAATTCTTCTTAAATACGTTAGTTGAATACGATCAACGTTCTTCTGCTGTTCGAGCCATGTCATAGCTGTTTCCAAACATTCCAAGGCTTCGTTATGTGATGGACCTAGGTTATTTTCAGAGCATTCGTTTTCATTTTCTTCAATTTATTTTTCAACTTGAATCTCATCGACAATCTACCCATCATTTAAAGTCTGATATCCAGGGTCATGCACGCCACTATTGAACCACTCGTTAATTTAATTTTCTTCATAGCTTACGATTCTTCTCATCTCCTTTATTGTTTTACATTCCTCATTTTCTGATCCAGTTTAGATATCAGTCTTTTTTTTATTTAAAATTTTATTCCAAGCCAGTTTTAATGTTGAGGATTTTGCTAGATTCCCGGAATCAGAAGCCATTATAGCTTCTGTTTCTTCTGATAAAAACAGCATTCTTAATATTTGTTTTCTATAAAGTCGTTTGAATATCTCTATCACACTTTGATCCATGGGAGGATTACAGATGTAACATTAGTTAGCAAGAACTTTACCCGAAAAATGAGAAAAATAGGGTGTTCGGATAATTGGAAGTTCGGTTAAGGGAAAACAAAATGAGAGAAATAGGCTGTGTTGATAATTGGAAGTTCGGTTTAAAAAAATTGAGAGAAATAGGCTGTTCGGATAATTGGACGTTCGGTTAATTGGAGTTCCGATAACCGGCGCTCTTCTGTACCTTTATTTACTCTTTTTTTGTAAAAGTTTTAGTAAAATATTTTATTTTAAAAACGAAAAAACAAAATAGCTTTATATTAGTATTGTGAAAACATCAATTGAAAATGAAAACTGAAATTCAAATGAGTTTTTCTTTATCATTCATTTATTTTGAAATATGAAGAGAAACTCGTTCGTTTGACTAACATCCACTCAACAAATATCTCTCCCTTCAAAGCTGTACGTAGCTGGCGGCGTTTTAAACTTTCATAAATACGTCTGTAATGCTTTCGCATTTCCAGTTACTTTCCTCTTTTAATATGAAGACAAAGCTGACATTTTGTCAGATGCTTTGAAAACTGGAGTCGCTTAAAATTCTTTCTTTTTTATCTTTTTTTTTTCTTTGTCTTTCTGGGCATTGCAAATCGTCCTTTATATATACCATTTTTGATAATGTTTTGAAAACATTCTTATTTACGTTAAAGGAATCATAAGAAAACCGAATAATTCGAATACATAGATATTTATGTATAAATTGTATAAACAGTCGTTGCCAGTATTATTTTTAAGTGTGTTAATATTTGATTCGAAAACAAGAAACCTTAAACTGAAACTCGAGTTGACCTGCTGAACATAGTAAAAAAAATTTTCACTTTCAAGTTTCTTTTCAAAATATAGATGAAAGATTTTCAAATTTTCATAAAGGTCAATATTAAATTTTCACATTTCCAAATTCTTTTTAATTTAAGATCAACTTACATCTCTTTAGTATTACATGAAAACAAAGTTGACGTTATACACACAGTTTGAAAATCTGAAAGCATTAAAAAATTTATTTTCTTTTTTTGTGCGACACAGAATTTTATTTAAGCGTACGGTAGTTATTCAAGTGTCCGAAATTTGACAACTTAAACAAATATTTTATAACTTAGAGAATATTTACTGTAAAAGTAAGCAAAGGGGGAAAAATTGATTTATAATATGCGATAAATCTTTATGGCTTCGAAGATTTAAATACACATTACGAGGTTAAATAGAACAGATAGAAGGCTACATATCTGTTTTGTTTATATTTTCAAAATGTCATTATTTAATTTTTTTTAAACATATACATTTCATAATAAAACCAAGTAACTTTTAACTTTGGGAATATTTACGGTGAATGTAAATAATTTAAAACGTTATTGATCTTCAACTTTTGGAAATTATTGAAGTTTTGAAGTTTTACAATGCACGTAAAATATCAAAAAGAGAACGTGTAAAATGTAATTAATAAAAGTTGTCTAAAGATAGTTTTTACTTTTATATTTGTTTACGATTGCCTGGATCTGTTTGAATATCTTTTATTTTTGCATAAATGCTCCTTTATGAATTTTTTAGTACCAGCTGAGATAAATCGTACTTTTAAAACACATTGCATATATTTATCATTTTGGCAAAGATTATGTGAAATTATCTGAAAATGAAAAAAAAATTCTGAAGTTTTCTTTGGGCAATTTAAAATACCGTCAACTACTTTGGTCCTTGCCTTACTTTGGTCCATCCCACAAATAAAGATTTTTTTTTTGTACTGAACAATCAATACAAGATAATTTGCAGTTTTTGCCCTTAAAAAATATTTTATACCCTACTATAGGGTATTTGAATAGTTTGGGGGCAATTTAATTTTTTTATTGGCAACACTGGATGTGTTTGTAGACAACTGTTTTCGTGTATAAATTTTAACTCTCTAAACTTTCTATAGTAAAACAATCTGGATAAGAGCTACAAATAAGGTAAGTGTCAAAATATTACCTTTAGTAACCTGTAGCCCATGTGTGATCGTAGTTTTTCCTTTTAACTTTTTATTTTGACAGGAAATGTTAACGTTTTCATAAATCTAACATAAAAACTAGTATTTCGGGGCTATTTTGTGCCAGGCCTTTTTTGGTCCAAAAATAGTCCCAATTACTTAGAAATGCCTCTTACACAACCAAATCTCTTAAAACATGCTTTAAGTAACATTTTTTTTTCAAATGCTACTGTAGCAAAATGTTACATTAATTGTTTTAGTTCCAGTTGTTGAGGATAACATGACGAAAACTGTTTCTCGTTTCTTTAATATTAACAATTGGTTTATTGTGTTTAAATGTTAAGAAAAAAAAAACATTTGTTTATCAAGTTTGCTGTTTTAATTCATTAGCAAATGCTATTTCAAGGTAGTTTCAATACAAATGTATTAATTTACATATGAAATGTGTTCATTTTGTATGAAACTAATTGAATGTACCAAAGAAGACCCCAATACTTTGTTCCAAAATTTTAAAAATAGTTAAAAAATAAAAAAAATAAAAAATTTCCTCTTTAAAACCATACAGTTTGCTTCATTGTTTCATGTTAATTGTTTACAACTCCATTTCGGCGTTGAAAAATTATATATAATATTTTTAATAATGGAAATGTGAGTGGAACCAGGAAAAAGTGTCCCAAAATAGCCCCGGTTGACGGTACCTTTCTGTTTTTAATTATCAGTAAGCTGATACGGGGCGCCGCAAAACAGAAAGAATGCTTTAATTTTCTTCCTGTAGGAGATACATAGAGAAATATACAGTTCAAAAGTATTCAGAATAAGATAGGAATTAAGATTGATGAAATAGTCCTGCCGTTAATCTTCAAAATGTTGCACTTATTAATTTGTTATACGGTTCCTGGATCCTATAAAATACACTTGCATTCTTTTTCTTCATCCTCTAACGAACGCAATAACATAAATTGAATTCTTATACGATCAAAACTCAACGAGTTAGAATACTTAAAAGTGTGTGACATTTCGTAACTTCCCATCACTAACATGTTGGAAACTGCTCGTCAAACGTGGCAAATGAGGTGCGTTCGTACTATAACAAGTTTTATAATTATTTTTTGCACCCCATATTGTACTGAATGTATATTTTTTTGCACTTCATAAAGTGCATAGTCTTTAACATCATTAAAATGCACCCCCAATAATTTTTTTCCCATTCCCCGAACACTTTTGACTGTCCCTGTAATTAAACTATACATCCGATTTTCCTAAAATTTGAAATGGCTCGACAAAATTTTGCAACGATTATATCTTTAAAATTTCAGACCATTCGGAAGGCTGTAACATCATTAAAATGCATTTGCAATAATTTTTCCCATTGGCCGTAATGTAAAGAAAAAATTTGACTGTCCCTGTAATTAAACTATACATCCGATTTTCATAAAATTTGAAATGGCTCGATAAAATTTTGCAACAATCTTATATTTCAAATTTCAGACCATTCGGTTGGGTAGTTTTTGCTCTGTTATATGCGGACAGACAGACGGACGGACAGACGGACGGACTGAACGACGACTATAGGTGCTAAGTATTTATATAATTACGAACGCATCTAAAAACAGACAAAAGATTTTTTATTTCTGGAAAGTTGCAAAATTTCACAAAATTCAATGTTCTATAACTCGGTAAGTTTTCGTGGTAGAAAAATGCATTATTCATTGTTTTATTTCTCAGTGATCGATGAAAGTTTTCTAAATATAACTTATGAGCACCAGAGACGAAGTAAATTTTTTTTAAAGTGTGACTGTTTGAAAATAAATAAATTTTGTTTGTTTGGTGATACGTTTGAATTTCTTTTAATTTTCCATAAATGCTCTTTTATTTATTGATTTATTTATTTTTACCATTAAAGATAAATCTTACTTTTAAAAAACATTGTTGATTACGCTTATATTTATCATTTTGGCTTTGAAAGAAAGTTAAATGATTATGAGAAATTGCCTGAAAATTAAGGGAAATAAAATTTTAAAAAATTTCGGTAATTTAAATTGCCTTCCTGTTTGTAATTATCAGCAAGCTGATAAAGGGCGTAGCATAAAGAAAAGAATGCTTTAATTTTCTACCTGTCGAAGATACGTAGGGCCAGTAGCGCCAAATTTTGAAAGATATTGGGTGAGCTCTAACATTTTTTAACACTAGAACCGCCGTTAGGGGTTATTTTGACTCCTGCCAAACTCATAATATTCGATTCGAACCAGAAATTTCTTTAAGATATATTAAATGTTCGCAGTAAAAAAATAGGTTAATTATGTATGTTAAATAGTTTTAAATAAAAATTCTGATGTGAAACACTTTTTATAAAACTTGAATAAAATAGCAGGATGTTCTAGAGTTAATAAAACAACACATTCAGTTTTTTGCCTGGAGAGAAAGCAGGGGAAGAGCTAAAGACTAAAAAGCTGTGCATATACATATAACGTTATCACTTTAGGGTGGAGGGGGAGTATTTGTCTTTTGATATCGTTATCATTTTTGATCCAACCAAAATTTTCTCTTTTTCAATAAAATCAAAACACTATATAATTAGTTCCGTGAAGGAATTTTCACCTTGTTATTAATATAAAAAATTAAAACCAGCATCAAATTACTTAAAAGGCGCCAAAATTTACAAAGATGTTATCATATCCCGAGATCTTTCGAACGAACCCTCGTTCATTTTCAAGGGGGGAAAAGTGTGACTGACTGGAACGCAAAAAAAACACACTTAAAACAAGTGTTTTTAAACAAGTGTTTCAAGAAAAACACTTGTTTTAAGTGTGTTTTTCTTGCGCTCCACTCAGTCACACTTTCCCCCCCTTGAAAATGACGGAGGGTTCGTTCGAAAGATCTCGGGATATAATAACATCTTTGTAAATGTGGGCACCTTTTAAGTAATTTTATGCTGGTTTTAACTTTTTATATTTTACTCTTTTTATTTGTAATTTTTTCTTTACATCAAACTTTTCTCTTTTTATTTGTAATTTTTTCTTCACATCAAACTTTTCTCTTTTAATTTGTAACTTGTTCTTTACATCAAAAAAGTGTGCAATCTTTTTTAGTCTGTTATCTATTTTTAAAAAAAATACAAAGTTATTATTAAAATCCTTAAATGATTATAAAGTTATTTAATTCCAAAATATGGAATGCTTCAACCTTTGAAATTACTATTATTTTGTGATACTTGTGTTTACCAGTAAAGAAAAGAGAAAGAATATTGTCCACCTGTTTTGTTGATAAAAAGTTCTGCCTACCCCCCCCCCTTTCCCCTTGCGGTGGCTACTCCAAGAAGGCGTTATTACTGTTGAATGCATTATGTATCAAAAAGATATTATTAAACACCTTTAAATAGTAACTATTTCTTTTTAAAGTTTTCTTTGATATAAAATTATTTTATACTATCAGAAATCTCGCCCGTGTCAATTATAAGGAGCCAGGTAAAATAAATTAAAACGAAATAATACGGCAATCACAATAATTGAAATTTGTACCCTCCCGTCCACAAATCGTTAAAAAGACAATCAGAAAACATGACGTTATTGTCTCGCAACCATAGTAAAATCCCTGAGCTTTAATATCAGAATGCGCGTTTTCTTTGGCGGGTGTAAGAGAAAAATATGTGATTTTCCTGACAATACGAAAAAAAAAAATCCACCAAATAGCGCAGTATTTAGTGAAATTCTCGTTTGTATACCTGGTGAACTAAAAAGGACTGACTGATTTTAAAATTCAATAACTTGCAAACGGTGACAGATATTTAAAAAATTCTTGCAGGAGGGTGATGTATAAAGTGAAAAGTTTTTTTACTGTGATTCTGGATTTTAGTTGGAATTACAAACAACAGATGGCGCTGAGAGCAGTAGGCACTCAGTCGAGGCCGAAACTGACGTCACACAGCATTAATGCGAAAGAAGGAGATTAAGGCCGTGGAGTGGGTCTCGTTTGACAATGCTATCTTGCTCTTAGAGCCCGATTCTGAACTCAGTCGATACGATTTCGATTTTGTCGGCGTCAGCAGAACGATAGAGGAAAATAGTGTTTCCATGGAAACAACGTCTTGAAAATGTAAATGCTCAACAACTTTCAAGATATCGTTTTTACTTTCTTCTATCTTCAATAGAAGAAAGTACTGTAATCGAAATTCTTTTCGACTTCCGATTTTCGACGGATTTACACGTTTTAGGGGTCAGAGATCCCAAAAAACACGTTTATAGAAAACTTTCTGTCTGTCCATGTGTCCGTCTGTCCGTCTATCTGTCTGTCTCTCGCCATTGTACCACCAAAAAGTGTATGAAGTTATGCATAGAATTGAACCAAATTTTTATTTTAAGTTTTTGGCTATGGCAAGCAGATCCTGCATGAATTTTGAAAAAAATCGCCGGTAGAGGGCGCTGTAATAGCGATTTTTTTGGATTTTGAATGTTGTACCATCCAAAAGTGTATGAAGTTGTGCATAGAATTGAACCAAATTTTTATTTTAAGTTTTTGGATATGGTAAGCAGGTCCTCCCTGAATTTGGAATAAAATCGCCGATAGGGGGCGCTGTAACAGCGATTTTTGTGCGATTTTGAATATTGCACCATCAAAAAGTGTATGAAATTATGCATAGAATTGAACCAAATTTTTATTTTAAGATTTTGGCTATAGCAAGCAAGTCCTCCCTGAATTAAAAAAAATTCACTGGTAGGGGGCGCTGTAACAGCGAATTTTTGTGCGATTTTGAATATTGTACCAGTCAAAAGTGTATGAAGTTATGCATAGAATTGAACCAAAAAAAAAAATTAAGTTCTCGGCTATAGCAAGCAGGTCCTTTCCTAATTTGGAAAAAATTCGCCGGTAGGGGCGCTGTAATAGCGACTTTTGTGCCATTTTGAATATTGTACCATCGAAAAGTGTATGAAGTTATGCATAGAAATGAACCAAATTTTTTGTGCTTGCTGTTGGTCATGGAACGAAGGTCCTCCCTGAATTTGAAAAAATTCCCCTTGAAGGGAGCTCTATAATTCGATAGCTCTACGATTTTCATTATTGTACCATCGAAAAGTGTATGAAGTCATACATATAATTGAACCAAATTTTTTGTGTATGTTTTTCGGCTGTGGCAAGCAAGTCCTCCCTGAATTTGAAAAAAAAATCTGCTGGAAGGGGGCGCTGTAATAGCGATGTCTGTGCCATTTTCATTATTGTGCCATCGAAAACTGTATACAATTATGCATAGAATTGAACCAATTTTTTTTGTGTGTAAGGCTATGGTCGGTAGGTCCTCCCTGATATTGAAAAAATTCTACCAGAAGGGGGCGCTATAATTGCGATGTCTGCGCCATTTTCATTATTGTACCATCAATAAATGTATGAAGTTATGCATAGAATTGAACCAATTTTTTGTGTATGTTTCTTGCTATGGTAAACAAGTACTCCCTGAATTTGAAAAAAAATTGCCGGAAGGGGGCGCTGTAATAGCGATGTTTGTGCCATTTTCTTTATTGTAACCTCGAAAAGTGTATAAAGATATGCATACAATTGAACCAAATTTTTTGTGCATAATTTTGGATGTTGCCTACAGGTCCTCCTTGAATTTGGAAATATTGGGAAGTAAAGGGGCTCTGTGATAGCGATTTTTGTATACTTTTCTTGATTTGTCGTAGTTCTATTGTCCATCGGTGGCTCGGGCTGTGGCGGGAACTCGCTTCCTGCTAAGCCGGCTATTCGCAAACAGCAGATAACAACAGAATAAGGAAAAACTTTTAATTTTAACAAATATTATGATATAGATTAACTCGTTTTTAGTCCTTTTAATTGACTGAAGCAGAAATTTAAGAAAAAAATGAAAGTTGGTATACTATTGAACTAATAATATTGAAGTATTAACATGTGTAATTACTTTATCTTATACTATAATGCGAGCAAAAATTGTGCGCGTGTGTGTGTGTATGTAAATTTTATCTTAAAAACGGCTCTAACGATTTTGACGAAATTTAGTATTTTACCATTTTCGGGCATGATAAGACCATTGGGCTAGGTCACGTGTTCGAGAAAATTCGATTAGTGGGTCATTTTGCGTCGAATGGGTCAAGGTCAAGCTAATTATATCTAAAAAACGGCTCAATCGATTTTGACCAAATTTCACATCTGACCGTTTTTCGACACGAGGAAACTTTTGGGTTAGGTCACATGTTCAAGAAACTTCAATTAGTGGGTCATTTTTGGGTCACTATGGGTCAAGCCAATTTTATCTAAAAAACGGCTCTAACGATTTTCACTAAACTCTATATTCTACAGCTTTGGATTACGAGAAAACTATTGCGCTAAGTCTCATGTTCGAGAAAATTCGTTTAGTGGGTCATTTTTGGGTCACCGTGGGACAAGGTAACTTTATCTAGATAACTTCTTTAACGATTTTGACGAAATTTTGTACCCTACTCTTTTCGTACCATTGGGATGGGTCTCGTGTTCGAGAAAATTCGATTAGTGGGTCTTTTACGGTCAGTGTGGGTCAAGCTATTTTTATCTAAAAAACGGCTCTAACGATTTTCACTAAACTCTATGTTCTACAGTTTTGGATTACGAGAAGACCATTGAGCTAAGCCACATGTTCGAGGAAATTCGATTAGTGGGTTCATTTTTGAGTCACAGTGGGTCAAGCTAAGTTTATCAAGAAAACGGGTCTAACGATTTTGACAAAATTTTGCACCCTACTGTTTTCAGGCACGAAAAGACCATTGGGATGGGTCTCGTGTTCGAGAAAATTTGATTAGTGGGTCATTTTGGGTCATAATGGGTCAGGGTCAAGCTAATTATATCTAGACAACGGTTCAATCGATTTTGACTAAATTTTGTATCTAACCATTTTCGGCCACGAAAAAACCATTGGGATGGATAACGTGTTCATGAAAATTCGATTAGTGGGTCATTATGGGTCAGGGTCAAGCTAATTATATCTAAAAAAAAAAGCTCAAGACGTTTTCACGAATTTTTTTAATACACGGCCGTTTCTGGTTTAGAGGACCATTGGGCTAAGTCACATGTTCGAGAAAATTCAATTAGTGTGTCATTTTGGGTCACAATAGGCCAGGGTCAAGCTAACTGTATCTAAAAAACCGCTCAAAAGTTTTGACAAAACTTTGTACTAGCCCGTTTCTAGACAAGATAAAAACATTGGACTGGGTCGCATGCTCAAGAAAATTCTATTAGTGGGTCATTTTGGTGATAATGGGTCGGGGTCAAGCTAACGGCATCTCAAAAAGGTTCAAACAATTTTGGCAATTTTTTTTGTTATACCTTTACACAGTACAAAAAGACCATTGAAATAGCTCACATCTGTCGATGAATTTCGGTTAGTGGTTTTTTGAATCAACGTGGATCAAGCTTATTTTACCTAGAAAACGACTAACGATTTTCACTAAATTTTGTATTCCATCGTTTTCAGGCTCGAGAAGAGCATTGTGATAGGTCGGATGTTCGAAAAAATTTGATAAGTGGGTCATTTTGGGTCACTATGTTTCATGGTCAAGCTAATTGCATCTAAAACAGCAAGAATGATTCAGTGGGAAAAATATATCGAGATAAACAGAAAGCTAATTTTGACCGAGCTTAGCTCGGTCATTCTTGCTAGTGAAATATTAAGATAGATAAGAAAGAAGAAAGTTTTGAGATTGACACATCCAACTAGTTTATAATTTTTTACATTCCAAGAATGTTAGGATTTTTGAAAACTGGGTACCTTCTTTACCAATCAAATATTTTTTTTTCCCTTTTAAGACTTTCTAACATAGTTGAAATGTGTTTATGCCCTCAGTTTGTCTGGTCGTCTGTCTTTCTTCAGTTTTTTCGCGCTCTAACTCGCGTAAATATATTCGAATTGCAGTGTAATTGATATACCTTATTGATGTTCACCATGGCATATTCGGTATTGAAAATGAAGTACGTGGCACTTATGCTTCATTTACAGAGACACTCAACACAATTCCCTTACATTACATTCTATGGAGAAAAATCGTTTTCGGTGTATTTTAATGCTGCCACACTATTCCAAACATATCGAAACAGATATTAATCAATGAGATACACTACAAAATGCTTACTATATTATAGTGTGTGCAGCATTCATCGTTCATTGCCAGGCACACACTAAAGAATTTGGTTACCGTACTGTCTATTAACAATAGGTGTTGGAAGTGAGTTTTCAATTACTGTACGTTTTTTAAATCTTAACTAATTTTTTAACTATTATTTGGTCTATATAAATTGTATAATAGATCATATACATGTCAGAATAAAAGATTTCGAGTACATTTCTTTTTATTGATGGAAATTTTTGAAGAGGAATTTTCAACTATGCTATACGTTCCATAACTGAACTAAATTTTTTTGCATACTATGTAGTATATTTGAAATCTGTAGAATATATTCAGGGCTGCACAAAAGAATTCAAAATATATCAAACGGAATATTCAAAAATATTCCGTTACATTATGGCCTATGAGAATAAATGCTTTACAATCTAATTTAATGATTTTACACAATTTCAAATTTATTGAAATTGATATAAAACAAACGGAATATTCAAAAATATTCCGTTACATTATGGCCTATGAGAATAAATGCTTTACAATCTAATTTAATGATGTTACACAATTTCAAATTCATTGAAATTGATATAAAGCACTGTAGTACACTACAAGAAGTTTACTATTGAACATTGTATGTGTTGAAATTATAATTCATTTACAGGATCACTCGAAAGAATTTCATTATACGATGATATATTGGAAAAAATTGTTTATGGTGTATATTATTCATACCACACTGTGAAAAACATAATGAAATTGATTTGCATTTATGAAATGCACTAAAATACGCTTTCTGTATAAATGGAATGTAAATCATTTATTCTTCGCTTACAGGGTCACCTAAAAAAAATAACTTACATAATAGTCTACAGGAAAAACTGTTTGCAGAGTATTTTATTTATGTTACACTGTTCCAAATATAATGAAACAGATATAAATTACTGAAGTTCACTGCAAGATACTTGTTTTATAATATAATGTGCCTGACATTTATCGTTCATTTAAATTGACGAAAAAAAAAAAGATTTCATTGACAGCACTGTATCCAGAGTACTGGTCATGAGCGATAATTGTTGGAAGTGCGCTTTCAGTTATGGTATGTGTTTTTTAAAATATTGTTGCACATTACACAATGTACATTATGCTATAGATCATACACAGGGCTACACGAAAAAATCCTAATCATTATCGAGTATGAGAATGAATTTATTAAAAGAGTTTTTTAATAGTGTTATGCATTCTAACATCATATACAGGTCTACTCTAAAAAATGAATACATGGCCGATGACGGATGATAACTTCTTATTTCAGAAGTTTTAAGCATGTTTTTGTCTGAATTAAATTTTAGTTAATTATTTGACTTGAAAAAAATCTGAAAAATCTATAGGTAATAAAAAAATCTATACAAAAAAATGAACATGTTTCCGTGTATTAGAAGAAATTACTGAAAGTGAATTTTGAACTATGTTATGTATTTTCTTATTAAACTAAATTTTGCATGCTATGTATATGTAGAATATATACAATTTTAGAGTTTGTATTACAGGGCTTCAACGAAAGAAGAGTAGTACTTTTTCGGTTATGGATAATAGTTTCTGAAATGTTTAATTAGGTATATTCTTCCAACTTGTTAAATGACGAATTTATTGTGGCATTTCAAATGTATAGGGAAGTAAAATTAGAACGATTTATTTTGAGTTGCGATAATTTTTGTTTGCGTTTTTATGGGATACATCATGTTGAGATGATTTTGATTACTTCTTGTTAAAGCATTACCTGTAAAAACTTATTTTTCGCCTTAATTTCAAGCACTTACATAATGTCGTAAATGAAATTAAAATTATAAATAATGCGTTTTCAAATATTAATCTCACTATTTATTTATCAGAAATACAAAGATCTTTCAAAAATAACAAATTATAATTAAAAACTAAAGATATGCACACAGAATATCAACTAAACTGTGTAATGAAAGTTTTATGAATAATAAATCCGAAATGACAATATTGATTGAATACATTAAGGTGCAACTATTTTTAATAGACAAATTAATAAATACAATAAAGTTAATAAAGAAATACTGCTAGAAATAACAAAATAAAATATTTTCAAATATTTTCGAACATTTCAAAAATTCTAAAAAATAACTAATCAATAAATTTATGTAACTAAAGTAATTAACCAAACAGTTAATGAAAATTAAAAGGAATAAATATAACTTCATAAAATTCTCTAAACATATCAACCCTTTAAAACTGAAATCTAAAAGAATGTGAATACCTCTATTAAAGGCTGAAATCGTAAAGACCAGAAATTAGATGCTCACAGTCACATTACGATATTCTCAAAATGCCCACCATTCGACACAATCAAATGTCTTAAACGAAGTACAAGATTAGCACATACGTTCCATAAAGTTGCCTCTGAGATAGCTTCACATTCATGACTTATTATTTGTTGCAGGTCAGTTACAGTGGTGGGATTATGTCGGTGCATAACATCCTTCAAGTGGCCCCATAAAAAGAAATGGCACAAATTGAGATCCGGCGAACACGGTGGCCAATCCGTACCTGTACCAGTTTCATTTCGATGATGCAATGCAAATATTCATCCAAGTTTCCAAAATATTCATCCAAAACAGTGAAAACATCTGAGGAACAAATTGAGATCCGGCGAACACGGTGGCCAATCCGTACCTGTACCAGTTTCATTTCGATAATGCAATGCAAATATTCATCCAAGTTTCCAAAATATTCATCCAAAACAGTGAAAACATCTGAGGTCCGATGAAGTCTCGCACCGTCTTGCATGAACCAGTCTGTGTGTAAATCTCATAAAGTATTCAATACGGCTACAAAATGTTGCAAAATTCCGATGTACCGTCTTGAATTTACAGTCTCCTGCAAATAAAAGGGTCCAATAATACCACGGCTTCAAAGGGCTGCCCACACAGTAATTTTCTTTGAATAGACTGATCGTGGCACACACACATGAAGGTGCCCCATATCCGCCAATTTTGTTTATTTACGAAGCCATCAAGATGGAAATACGCTTCGTCAGAAACCAAATTTGATTTGCGTCAATACAACCGTCATCTACATTTCAGTTGCAAGTATCAGTCTTTCTTCTTTCATAATAACAGGAAGCGGCTGCTGAGTTTGTTTTTGTATGGATACATTTCTAAACACTTCCGTAATATTTTGTGTGTTGCGGTTTTACTCATTAAATACGCAGCTGCAATTTTGAAGACGGATTTTTTCGAATCTTGTGTAATAACATTTTCAATAATATCCACGTTAGATTCTGTTATGACCAATTTTTGTCGTCCAACGTTTTCCACCAAATCGTAAGCAACACTACCGGTTCTTATAAATTTATCATAGAGTTGTTTAATTGTATTTGGATGTGAACAATTAATTACATTAAATTTCATTTGGAAGCTTCTTCTAGCTATTATGCTTTGATTCAAGCGGTGGTACTCCAACACTATAAATATTCTTTGTTCTAAAGAATAAACCATTTCCGTGATTACTTTACAACATACATAACATTCTACTGACGAACTTCCTTAAAAGAACTAAATTATGATATTTTTAACAACAACAACAAACAATATTTCTGCATAATGACAAAGATTTAAAAAAAGCAATTTAACAAATTACAGCGACCATTTGGAAAATGATTTTTTCAAAGATGATTTTTTTTTTTATATTGCCCTACGGCTTAATGATGCACATAATATTCGGCAGAAAGGAAAGGCTAGAGTTACTTAACATTTAAAAGTGATCTCTGTAAATTTTAATGTACATAATAGAACAATTGTTAATTAACAATAAGTAATTTAAAAAAAATTAAATAACCCTAAGGGCTTAATGCATCAGTGTTCCCAATTTATCTACTTAACTTTCATTTTTTTTAAAGTACCATTTAATAGGAATTTCAGTATAGTAATTTTTGTTTTATTTAACAATAGACATTCAGTGATTAAATAGAACAAAAATTACTCTACCGAAATTCTGTTAAGATAGCTGTTTTTTGGATAAAATAAAGCAGCTAAGTTGGCAGCATTATATATAATGAATATTAAAAATAACTTAATGTGAATTTATATTAGAGTAAAATAATTTATATAATGACACTACAGAAATGTATTTATTGGTATTTCAAAAATGTACTTTTCAGTAGAAGCTCATTCACGTTATAGTTTTATTTATTTTTACCCAACTGCCAAAAAGGGTTATGTGTTTCACGCGTATCTGGGTATGTGGATTTCTTTATACCCTAGAAAAATCCCAACGGCTGGATGGATTTTAATGAATGAGGTCTCTATCGATTCGTCTTAACTGTCTAATGGTTATAGGATAGGTTTTGTTTTTATAAATTCAAAATGACGGCCATAAAATACAAAATAGCGGCAGAGACGAAACAACATTTTTACGCACCATATTGAGTGGCATATCATTGGATAGGTCTTTCAAAATGAAGACGATGTTTCATTGACTATTTTACAGTCAGAAGCTCCGTTTAAATATTACACAACCTAGAAGTTGTGTAGGTAGGATCTCTAGCTTTACTGTAACTCTAACCTTCATAGACATCTATAGGTGTCATCAAAACTGGGTTCATAGATAGGAACTAACAATTAAACACAACTTAAAAGTCATCAATGCAAGTAAATAAAAAAATGGGTAAGTAATATAAAAAATAGTTTCACATTGATGAGAAATAATTAATCAGTTCACTTTTTACGTAGTCGGGTTTTTTGATTTTTTAAAATTTAATTTGTTATTTATGTATTTATACCTCTAAATCAAAATTAAAAAGATACCGTCGTTCACTCTATGTAGAAACAAGTGGGTAAGTGTGATCACAGATCGCACAGAGGGTTTCGTTTAATATTCCTTTCAAAACACTTTATCCTTTTGAAAAATCTGTTAGTTCCACATTTCACAACCAGGGGGTGCACTTAATTCTAAACAAACCTTGTATCCGAACGAAAATCCGTTTTACATACTATCCGTAGATATATTAGTCGAGGGGATTGGGCCCATAGCACCCGAGATAAGTAGGCGCACCTGGCGGAAAAAAAATGGAACTAAAATATGTAAAGTATGGTGCATAATATGAAAGAATGGTCAAAGGGTGTCGGCAAAAGTTGGAAAATTTCTCCCCGGGTTAAAAGAGCGGAGGTTAGAAAAATTGCTTAAAATACACAAGTTAGAGGCCAGAGGGGTAAATAATAAAAGACTTTTTGAAAATTTTATGATTTGTCGTGTGGTCTGAGGCATTCAGCTGTACGTATGCAAAATTTCATGCCACCAACTTAATTAGGGGCTCTCTTAGAAAGAATTGTACAAATACATATGTGGTAGCTCAAAGGGTTAAACGTAAGACCTTTTTCAAGATTTTATGATTTGTCGCCTGGCCTCAGGTGTTCTGCAATAAGTATGCAAAATTTCAAATCTCCAATTTAATTAGGGGCTCAGTTAGAAAGAATGGCTTAAAATACACAAGCTGGAGTTGAAAGGGTCAAACATAAAACTTTTTTAAAATTTATTATTTGACGTGAGATCTGAGGTGTTCAGCTATAATTTCAAAATTTTATGATTTGTCATTTGATGTGAGGTGTTCAGCTATAAGTATGCAAAATTTCACGTCTCCAAACTAATTATGAGCTCACTTAGAAATAATTGTTTAAAATACACATGCGGGAGCGCAAAGGGTTAAATGTACGACTTTTTCAAAATTTTATCATTTGTCGTATGATGTGAGGTGTTCAGCTATATGTACCCAAAATTTCATGTCTCCAACATAATTAGGGGCTCACTTAGAAAAAATTGTTTAAAATGCACATGTGGGACCACAAAGGGTTAAATGCACGACCTTTTTCAAAATTTGATGATTTGTCGTTGGATGTGAGGTGTTCAGCTATAAGTATGCAAAATTTCACGCCTCCAACCTAATTAGGGGCTCATTTAGAAATAATTGTTTAAAATACACATACGGGAGCCCAAAGGGTTAAATGTACGACTTTTTCAAAATTTTATCATTTGTCGTATGATGTGAGGTGTTCAGCTATAAGTATCCAAAATTTCATGTCTCCAACATAATTAGGGGCTCACTTAGAAAGAATTGTTTAAAATGCACATGTGGGACTCCAAAGGGTTAAATGCACGACTTTTTCAAAATTTTATGATTTGTCGTTGGATGTGGGGTGTTCATCTCTAAGTATGCAAAATTTCACGCCTCCAACCTAATTAGGGGTTCACTTAGAAAGAATTTTTTAAAATACACATGTGGGAGCTCAAAGGGTTAAATGTACGACTTTTTCAAAATTTTATGATTTGTCGTTTGATGTGAGATGTTCAGCTATAAGTATGCAAAATTTCACGCCTCCAAACTAATTAGGAGCTCGCTTAGAAAGAATTGTTTAAAATACACATGCGGAAGCCCAAAGGGTTAAATGTACGACTTTTTCAAAATTTTATGATTAGTCGTTTGATGTGAGGTATTCAGCTATAAGTATGCAAAATTTCACGTCTCCAAACTAATTAGGAAGTCACTTAGAAATAATTGTTTAAAGTACACATGCTGGCGCCCCAAGGGTTAAATGTACGACCCTTTCAAAATTTTATCGTTTGTCGTATGATGTGAGGTGTTCAGCTATAAGTACCCAAAATTTCATGTCTCCAACATAATTAGGGGCTCACTTAGAAAGAATTGTTTAAAATGCACATGTGGGACCCCAATGGGTTAAACTTACGACATTTTCGAAATTTTATGATTTGTCATTTGATGTGAGGTGTTCAGCTATAAGTATGCAAAATTTCACGCCTCCAAATTAATTAGGAGCTCACTTAGAAAGAATTGTTTAAAATACACATGCGGGAGCCCAAAGGGTTAAATGTACGACTTTTTCAAAATTTTATGATTTGTCGTATGATGTAAGGTGTTCAGCTATAAGTACCCAAAATTTCATGTCTTAACATGTATAGTTTCTGAGAACGGGCTCTGTGACGGACAGACAGACGGACAGACAGACAGACAGACAGACAAAGGAGCGAGACGAATAGGGTTTCGTCAGATGAACGAAACCCTAAAAATTGACAAGTAAAAGCATGGTCACCAGAAAGAGCTATATTTAACCCTTTGTGATACAATAACTCCGATTTGAAAAATATTTACTCATATGTTAGAACACATCATTTTATGCTTGTAAAAAATGATTAAAATGATTTAGAACATAAAAAGAAAAAAATATTCCTAAAATGGTACTTTTTTTCACAGCTGCAATAAAAAAAAATTACACAATTCTCATAAACGTCATCAATTTTCAAATACAAAATTTTAAAGTATGTGAAATTACCTTTGTAAAAAATCTATTTTTAGACGTTTCCAGCCTTTTCAGTTTTACAAAATTTACGAAGTTTATTTTGGCAATAGCGATTTAAAATTTTTTGAATGATAAATAAAACTTTGCATGGAAAATTAACTCGTTATCGCCTCCTGTTGAGAATTCTATAAACAATTTGCATTAACTACTAATACAGGTAAAATAGACCAAAAAAAGAGTAAAATACAACAACTGATGGCCATTCACAAAAATTTGTGAAAACTTCGCTTTGGCACTAGAAATGAAGATCCAATGTGGGCCCCAAAATAAAGTTGTTTCACCCTTTTTTGGGTGGGAGGACAAAAAAGGGGAATTTTACCTCACGGAGGTGGGGGGAATATTTTTTTTAATAGGTCAAGTGGGATATTGTTTATTATGTATTTTTTAATTCTGAAAAAAATGACACCGTCCACAAGTCGATACGATCATGTTTCACAATGTTACGGCAGATTTTATGAATACAAAATCGACAACCATACATTATGAAGGTGAATATCCGATGAGTCCCTAAAAATAAAGCTGTTGTACGATGTTTTTTATGGGGGGCGGGAGGAGGGGGCACTTTAACTCGGCGGAGGAATTCATTTTTTTTTAATTAGGTTAATTGGGGTGTCGTTTATTATTTATTTTTTAATTCTGAATCGAATGACACCATCCGCAAGTCGATGTGATCGTTCGTTACAAAGTTAGGCAGGTTTTATGAACACAAAGTCATGAATCGTTTTATGAATACAAAATTATAAATGCACTGATTTTGACAAATTTAATGATTTTGAAGAAGACATATGATAGTCCTGATTTTGATTATTTCTATTTTTAGGATATATAATATGTTTGAGATAATTTGATATGATATAAAGAACATGTTTTGAACGTAAAATAAATGTGACAAAGCTGTGCTGAACAAGTAATATAGAAATTTTGTTTTTAAAGTCAATTCCTACTTAGGTCATCAAAGAAAAATTTAATATTACCCCTTAAGCTAATATTAGTTTTTGTTGCATTAAAATATCTCACTTTGTTGATTTTCTATAAGCAAGTAGGTTTACAATGGAACTCTATGGAAATTTGGCGAAATATTAGAGATATCGCCAAGTTGGCGTCACTTTTGGCGACTCATTTTGGTCGACAAATTTGGCGATATATCGCCAAGTTGGCGACAAATTTGGCGGTATTTGGTGACAGAACAGGGTCTCCCCCTATGGTAACCCCCGTTATAGATATGAACATGTATTAAATGCTTCAATAACCAATGGCCACCATTTTGTCTCCCATGTAATACTAAAATTAATTAATTAAAATTTAATTAATGAATTAATATTTGAAAAAACTGTGTTAACATCAATTGTCATCCAGTACAAATTAAAAAAATATTATTTCAACCTGATAGGATGAATAATGAGTATTTCATTAACAATTGAAAATTGGAACAAGATATATAAATCAATAAATAAATATAGGGAGAGTGTGAACTAATAGTAGGAATTGAATAATAAAGCATAATTTCCGTCTTTGTATTCATAAAACATACCATAAGTTTGTAATGATTGATCATAACGACTTGCTGTTGGTGTCAATCGATTCAAAATTAAAAAATACATAACAAACTATACCCGACTTGACCTAATAAAAAAAGTTGAATTTTTCCCTCGTACAGAGTTAAAATTCCCGTTTTTTGCTACCCGCCCCCGCCAAAAAAAAAAAAAAAAAAAAAAAAAGCACGGTAAAACAACTTTATTTTTTGATGACTCATCGGATTTTCATTTCTAATGCCAAAACGAAGTTCCTCCCAAATTTTGGTGGATGGCCATTAGTTGTTTAAAAAAAACCCTTTTATACCTGTACTGGACTGTATTGGGATATAGAAGAAATTAAATAAAATCGTCTTTTATACCTACCTGTAACGTAACATTGATTTTTGAGTTTGTTGCATGCACGCAAAGGCCGAATAATAAGGTAATAATTGCCTTAAATATAAATATTACACTGGCTGAAAAATTAAAAGGAACAAATATAAAAATTCATGCAACTTGAATGTTTTACAGCTAAAAACATGGACCTTACGCAACATCTTTATTTTATCATGCCGGATGTATCTTTAAAACGCATAATATGGTATTTCTGCAAAAAAATTTAAATTACAACATATGAAATATGATAAAAAGTGGGGCAGGGAAAAGTTTGTGTTTTTTTTTTACAACTTTTACAGATACAAAGACAAATTAAAAAATTGTTTGGACACTCCTGATCAATATACAAGCTTTATAGTTTTACAAACTTACTGTCTGATGAAGAGAATTCACAGTTTCCTATTTTCGCGGCAAATACTGTCGAAGTCAGAGTTTTGAATCGAATTTTCGGACGCGACGCCGCAGTAAACGAGAAAAAACGGCCGTCATATGACCACAATTTCTCACAACTCAATAAGTAATTTATTTATCAAAACATGGGAAGCTAATTTCGATTTCAAATCGCTTCAATTGTCATCCATGCTAATTTTAATCCATATTATGTTTAAAAATGAGTCAGAAAATGTGTCAGAAAGTAAATTTCGCGTTGTTGAACAGGGGATTTGAGAACTACCTTTAGCATATCAGCAGAAATACAGATGGAAGAATTATTTTTTGTACAAATTATTATAAAGATTGTGTACTATGTATGCATTAATTTTTATAACGATTAATAGATAGTATATATGTCACGGTCAATTTTATTAATCGGTTATTATTAATAATTACCAAATAATATTTAAATAAATCGGTTAATATGATTAATTTATGAGAATTTATCAAATTAACCGGTTATTATTAACAATGACCAACCAAGTTCGTTCAATATAATAAATTTAAACTCGTTTAGCTTGAGATGCTGATCACGCATTCGTATATTTATTCTGTGTCAACACTAGGGACGTCCAAAATTTGGAAGGTGAAAATTTGTTGGGTCCTACCCTTCTGTTTTGTTCCAATGTACTAAAAAATAAAGCAGATCAAACTTGAGAGCATTTCAGTAAAATTTAGAGGTAGCTCAATGTAATTTAAGTTTGCAACATTATACTACAGTGGCACCCAGTGAGTAAATATCATTTGAACTGCAACTTTTATCAGATTGTTTCTAAACCATACCTTTTATCAGATTGTTTCTAAACCATAACTTTTTATCAGGTAATTTCTAAACCATAAGTTTTATCAGCTAATTTCTAAACCATAACTTTTTAGCAGATAACTTCTAAACCGTAACTTTTTGCTTATTCTAAACCATAACTTTTTTGAGATAGTTCCTTGGCTTTAAACAGCTTTACAACATTTTCACAGTGTGTTTATAGCAGTTTTGATTTCCAAAGTGATATGTTTAGCAAGCATCAGTAATCAGGATCATGTCTTCACTAATGTTTTTTTGAAAAAGAAGATTAAATAAATATTTTTCTGTAAAGTATAATACTTAATTTTAAGTGTTATTATGACAACATCATCTACTTCAACAAGATCAAAAACAAACATTTATGTCCTTGGTTCTACTATAAATGTTGCTTACTGGCAATAAACTACCTTCAATACGCATGGCACTGGGTCTTTTTTACATCACCATGTTGAAATGAACAATACTATAAGGGAGTCTTCAGCAACTACAATAATAGAAATTACAAAATTTTGGCAGAAAGCTAGAATCCCAGTGCAAGAGCTCAGAAATAGTCAGTTAAAGCTGGAAAAATTGTTTGAGAAGTGGAGGCTATTAAATAAAAATAAAAATAGAATTACAGTTACCCAAAAGAGCAAAGAAGATGAATTTATTTCGAAATTTGATGATCTGTTTGATATTGCACATGCTAATGCTCTTAACATGATAAAAATTTCTGTGGATAAAGACTTCCTGTTAGCACAGCGTGAGAAAGGGAGAAAGGGTTCTATGCTAGGTGTGGATAAGTGTTTGGAGAAGAAAGAAAAAATGGCAGATTTAAGTAGGAAAGCTATCTCTGAAAGAAATCAAAGAATGAAAGCAGTCTGTGAAGAAGCAGAAGCAACTATTCATTTATTATCGTCAGAAGAATCAGACGAAGTTGAATATGAAGTCGAACAGGCATCATTCTTAGTAACAGAGAAAGGAACGAACAGCTCATCCAAACAGAAAAAGAAGAACGAGAATTATGACTCCAAATCTGGCTGCAGCTTTAGACAGGACCAAAGTTTCAAACCGAAAAGCTGTGTTTGTCGTTGCTGAAACAGTAAAGAGCTTGGGTTGTGAAGTAGATGAAGTAACTCTTAGTAGAAGTTCCATTCGTCAAGAAAGAATTAAACACCGGTCTAAAATGTATGAGCAGCTCAAAGCCGAATTTGGAGAATATGTTAACTTAACAAAATAACAGTTCACTGGGATGGTAAACTCTTACAAGACCTAACTTTTAAAATGAAAGTTGATAGACTTCCAGTAATTGTGCCTGGAAAAGGAATCTCTCAGTTACTTTCAGTACCCAAGCTTCCATCAGGAGACGTAGAAGATCAAGCTGCCGCAGTATATGCGACCTTACAGGATTGGTGTATAGATGATAAAGTAAGTGCCGTGTGCTTTGACACAACAAGCGTCAATACTGGTCGAATTAAAGGCACTTGTATGTTATTTGAACAAAAAATGAATAAAGAGCTGCTTTCTTTGGCATGTCGCCACCACATTATGGAATTGATTATTAAGGCAGTTTTCGAAAAAAGTTTAGGATTTTCTTCATCACCAGAGGTACCACTATTAAAAAGATTCCAAGCCAACTGGAATTTTATTGACAAAGAGAAGTATGATATGGGAGTTGGTAATACAGAAATTTTGAATCAAATAATAGATATAAAAGATTACATAATTATTTTTCCTAAAATACTATTGGACAAAAATAAACAACCAAGAGATGACTATCGAGAATTTCTTGAACTTATCTTAATCTTTTTAGGCGAAACCCCTTCTCGAGGAGTCAGATTTATGGCACCTGGAGCCATGCAAGATGCTCGCTGGATATCCAAAGTGCTGTATAGTCTAAAAATATGGATCTCTAGTAGCCAGTTTACCATTACTTCAAGATGAAAAAAAGGATTGCAAAAAATATGTGTATTTGCGGTACGAGTATATCTAAAAGCTTGGATGACAGCACCATTGCCACAAAGTGCACCTTTCAATGATTTCAATTTAATGAAATATCTGTTACAGTATAAGAATATTGATGATGAAATATCTAAAGCAGCATCAGAAAAGCTAGCCAAAAACCTTTGGTATTTATCTGAGGATCTTGTCGCCTTAGCTCTTTTCGATAATCAAATGCCTCATTGCCTTAAAAGGATCATAGTAAAGGTCATGAAAGAAGTTAATTGTAAAAAAGAATTCACAAAGCGTCCTAACATTACACTTGAAACTTTTGTCGACATGAAATTTGAAGACTTTGTAACGAAGCGGTCAGCTTTATTATTCCAACAAATGTGTCTACCAGATGCGTTCCTCCAAGTAGACCCAGAAATATGGGAAGATCAGGAGACATTCTGTAAAGCATTAGAAATTGTCAAATCAATAAAAGTTGTTAATGATCATGCTGCAAGGGGCATAGCCCTAATTCAAGGGTTTTGTGGAAAAATAACGTACAGTGAGACAACTACAATACTTATTGCAGGTGGTTGAAGAACATCGACGAACATATCCTGACTGCAAAAAACAGAGTGTGGCAGGTACTGACAAATACATGATTATTGAAATATTAATGGCGTATATTTACTTGTTAATTATTTATAACATATATTGAATATATAAGTGTACTTTAATTACTTAGAATTCTCAGATTCTTACCCCCATGTATGGAAAATAAATATTTTATCTTTTTTAGATATTAGTAGCAGTTGAATTCTTTAAATTGTAAATTTACAAAAAAGGGAAATTTTTAAGAGTGTTGAGCTACCTCTAAATATTAAAATTTTAAGCTCAAATTGGTCCGATATTTAAATCAACAAGGATTTATTCGTAATAAAGAGTGTCTTACAAAGCAGAAGTCGACCCTCGGTGATGACTGAAGCATAGAGATGATGGCGATGATAGATGGACCCTCTCCGTGATATCTTTTTCCCACTTATTCTTTATTGTTAAACTGCAATTATTGAAATGATAAAATAGCGATACTTGTGTGAATTCAATAGTATATTAATTTTGATTATTATCTTGTTAATAAACTTGGTTCATAAATGGATTTAAAAATAATATCTTTAATTATGTTAATGAAAAATAAGATGCAAGTAATAAATAATTTTATGATAAGATGATCAAATTAGTTAATGGTTTTCATAAAGTAATCTTTAACATTGTCTAGTGCACGCAGATTAAATTCCTTTCTGTAAGATTGTGTATTTTGTGTACATAATTCCAGAAATTTGTTAATTGTTATGTTTAAATTTATCTACATATTTTTCTTGCACCATGAGTTAATTTATTTTAATAAATGGCCTAATTTACTGCATAGAGTAATTTTAATATTGTTAAACCTTGAGAGATTTTTTTTATTTTTTTTCCTTTTAAGTAAAAGCTTCCTCGGAAATATTCACAGCAGCTTGTTTTTCATAATTTTTAATGTTTAGTTTAACTTTATTTATGTTAGCACTTATAAGCTCTTACCAGATAAATGCTATCATATTTAATTGTGCAGGAATGAAGCCTATGACAAGTACTGGGTAAATATATTTAATTTTATAGCCGAATCTTAGAGCTTGTCTACTTTTCCTCTATACCAAACATCTTGCATTCTCCAATCTAAACGCCATTTCTAAAAATCCGTATAATGTTTTCTCGGGAACATGTTCGATGTTCCACATGTGAAAATGTTTTAAAATTTGTATATTTTTTGGAATAGAAAAGCTGAATGCCATTAAACGACGTAATAGTGTTAACCTTCCGCAACCAACCTATAATCTTTCATTGGACTTCAATTAACAGAATTGAGGTAATGTTCCTTTTAATAGTTGTTCCTTTAATTTTCCCACCAGTATATATAAAATTGAATACACATAATAAACTATTTTAGAAAATAAAAGAATTTAGAACCTTTTTGCTTTTGAAAGGAAGGACTTTCTTATCGACCCGTGTCTGATATGGAAAAAAAGATTTAAAGAAAATAACTCACAAAAGGAAATATATTCCCTTTCTCATCAAAGTGTCTGATGTGGAAAAACTATTTTTCTTTAAACATTTTATTAAAGAAAATAACTCGCAAAACGAAATATATTCTTTTTCTCTTCAAAGTTTTTACAACGACTTTTGTCATCAATTATGCGAAAGAAAGATGAGTTTTCAATATTGATCGACGAATCTACATTTTTAGCGCCAAGAGAAAGATAGAAATGCAAACAAATTCTCAACTCAGTTTATCTTTTCATAAAAAGCGAAAAAATAACGCTGAAAAGTATTTTGCATTTACGAGAAGTGTCATATTAATATATTTGCTAATTAAATATAATGTAAAAAGTACACCAAAGATATTTGAAATTTCGTTTTTAATACTTTCCAACATAGTTGAAAAGTGTTTATGAATTGGGTTTGTCTGTCCGTCTGCCTGTCCGTGCTCTAACTCGTGTAAATATACTCGGGTTGTCATGTAATTTATATATGTTTTTGAGTCCTTATAAGTTATATAAATTATTATATAACTTATACTCGCCGCGAATATAATAAGTCAACCAATGATAAGCTCGACGCAGCAGCGGTCTTTCGATAGCTTCAAGGCCCCGGGCTCTCCCTTCCTGCTTTTCGGTGACTTTAATTTGTGTAATTTCCCTTTTAAATTTGTCCGGTTTCAATTTTTGATTTTTTTTTCAACCTGGCTTCCGCTAGCGTCTCTTATTCTCGGGATGTGGCTGGGGATCTATAAACCTGGTTACCGTTCCTGCTTATTATATTCGCCGCGGTTGAATAACCGCGAGTAGTAATAATAGAGGCGAGCGGCCTCTTTCCGACCGCGGTCCCTTATTCTTCTCTTATTCCGACTCTTTTGTGAAAGCCAGGTTCATAGGGCCCCAGCCACATCCCGAGTATAAGAGATTTTAGCAGAAGCCAGGTAAAAAAATCAAAAAATAAAACCGGACAAATTTAAAAGAGAAATTACACAAATTAAAAACACTGAAAAGCGTACATACATAAACACATAACATACTTAAACATAATGAAATTTATATACTGATGTGGTATTGAGGTGTATTAGAAAATGATTACTATAGAATACGATATGTGTAGCACTTACCGAGTACGTATACAGGAGAACTCAATACTATTCCATTACATTATGGTCAAAGAAGAAAAATTTAATGGTGTTATTCTATTTTAAACATAATTAAATGTATATACATTATTGAGATGGAATTACTATAGAATATGCTATGTGAAGCGCTTATAATACGGATACAGGGGAACTCAATAGTATTCCGTTATATTATGGTCTATGAAGAAAATCGTTTGCGGCGTACTTTAATGATGTTACTCTGTTAAAAACTTAATGAAAATGATATAAATTTCTAAATTGCACAAAAACATGGTTTCTGTAGAATATGGTATACGAAGCATTTATCGTTCATTTAAAGGGTCACACAAAAAAGTTCGGTTATATAAAAGTCTACGGAGAAAAACTGTTTGCAGCGTAATTCAATTACGTAGCACAATTTTGAACACGATGAAACTGATGTACATTACTCAGGTTTAATACAAGATGCTTGCAGTAGAATATGGCGTGAATCTCATTTATCGTTCATTTACAAGGACACATAAAAGATTCCGTATACAATACTGTAGGCATAGTATTGTCTGTTACGGATGATTTCAGTTATAGTATGCGTTTTCAAGTTTAATTAATTTTTTGAATACTATGTGATGTGTATAAATTCCATATACAGAGCTACACAGAAGAATTCGTAAGCATTATTGAGAATGAGAATGAATTGCTCAAATATCTACGGATATTCTGTCGAGCCTAATGACCTTGACAAAATTTGATATGGATAATTATCTGGTTCTAGAAATAATAGAGCCATTGGTACACTTAATAAAAACTACTATTTTAATTGGGTAAGGAGCCACTCGGGAATACAGGGGAATGAACTGGCTGACCAACTGGCTAGGTCAGCAACAGAGGATGAAACAATACCAACAACCTTTTTGCCACTGCCACCATCCACACTGAAATGGGAATTGCAGAGAAGACTACAAGAAATATGGCAGCAGCGTTGGACTAAAGCAGCGGTGACTCGCTATACAATAGTCTTCGTCTCAGAAAACTCATCCCTCTTTTTTTATCCACAATAGATACTTGTATCTGTTCTTGACAAACCACGGACTATTTCAAGATCACTTGTATAGAAAAAACAAAAGGGACTCACTATTATACATCTGTGGTTCGTTGGCAAATTCACTATATTACATATTAGACTACACACTCACCTCACACTATCATGTTAAAAAGTTGCAAAACAGTTACTGAAAAATTGGCTGATCTACCTGGATAGGTCGGTGCTACTAAATCGGATTTGCGAATGCATAAAATTCCTAGAAAACAACGAACACTTTTTCTCTAATCTACTCCCCTACTGAGGGGAGGGCTGCTCTCTGTTGCGCCAGGCTGGAATCTCACTCTATATAAAATTGTTCTGAGTCCTGAAGTTCGTTTTAGTAAAATAATATAAATTTATCCAGCGTTCTGTAACCAAAAAGTAACCGGAAAACATTTAAAAATAATTGTAAATTTTATAGTATAATTGCATATTAGTGTAACCCAACATTGTTCGTATTTATATTATAGCATGTTGCCTTTCCAACAATGTCAATAATATTGTAATGCCTATTGTACTTGAATCAAATGATATTGTAAATATTACAACACAGTAATAGTATCTGCATTATGTAACTTGCAAAATTCTTTATTATGCTATTAGAAATTTGTAAAGCATTGTTATAGATAAATTATCATTTTAGATATAATAACACGGTAATTGTATTTGAATTATGTAAATATGTAAACTGTATATAACAACGTACCAAGTATAACCCAAAAATGTATATTAAACAGGAAAGGTACTATAAATTAATGTACGCTAATATGTGAAAAATGTGATATACACAGTTAATGCATTGTGTATAGATCCTGTTCGCCCAGAATAATTGGGACGAATTATGATTGGCATTGCATTTAAAGTTCAATGAAAATAAATATTCGGCATTGGACTAGGGAAGGGTCGTTTCTGGTGTCATCCCCCAGGGACTGCATTAAAACTCTAAAGAATATGCTGGGATTTCCTGGGGGCCATCCTTAGCTGTTTCTTTTATTTGAGTTGTGCATTTTGAAACTCAAATATATTTAGAGAGAGATGTAGTTTTAATATAAATAAAATCATATACAGGTCTATGGAAGGAAGTGGATACACGACCGCCTATGGATAACAATTTCTGGAAATGTGATTTCTGTATTTTACTTTTAAAATTAAAAGAAATTTCAGTATCGTATTTTTTACGAAAAGTGAAAACTTCATAGTATTATAGAGCATTACAAACGTTGCATCGTCGTAATCAGCATTACATATCTAAAAACGTACTTTTGTTTATCTATATGTTGTAAGATATAATGGTTTGCAGAGTCATATTTCGCAGACCAACTTGGGCATATCAGTATTATTTATTAGGGATATATACTATAACTTAAATTTCAGTTTAACTGTGCAATCACAACCTTCAGTTATCACAAGCAAGTTTTGTTTAAAACAATGCTGAATGAAAGAGAATCAGGCAGATTTGATTTATAACATAAATTATTGATTTATGAACAGACTTGGTGATTTTGAATACTTGGTCCTTAGCCTTCTTTTGAATGGCAAATGATCTTTCGAACAAAATGTTTAATAATCTCTGTTCTAGGATAAACTACTACTGCCACGAAGTCAGAGACATTATTTCATTTTCTACTAATAAGTAATTTTTTATCACTTCTTCATTTATAAAAAGTAAACATGGAAAACTATCTCTTTGATTTCACAAACATACATTGGAGAATGGGTTAGATGCATGTAACAACTGCATTTCTAGCGTTTGATGTATTTATTTTTACTTACCAGCAATAATCCTCTATTACAGAATTATCGTGCACATGGTTTGAGACAATTAATAGTCATTGATTTATATAAGTAGTTTAATAATTTAGATGAGATCCTCTTTTCTTTTTCTTTTTGCAAACTAAGAAAATTTTCAATACATTATGAAAGTCATTCAACGATTTTGAAAATCAACAACAACCTAAAACTTCTTAATTTCACAAACATGTTATGCTGATCGCATTAGATGCACGTAGCATTTTCATTTCTGACATCTCGTAATTTTATTAATAATTTTATCTCGTAATATTAATAACCCAATAATACTTAGCTTACGTGTAAATGACAGAGATAAGATAATAAATAGCTTAGTGGTTTATATAAATTGTTTAATAATTTATAGAACTTTTTTTTAAAACTAAGAAAGAGATACTCACTGCTAAAGAAATATACTTACCGCCAAAAGCTAAACAGGCAGCGGTAAAATGAGAAAAAATCGACAAGTACTGCTTGGATTGACGCGAAAGTAGAAAATTTGTTTATACATGAAACAAAACGAAAATTTACATACAAAATATGAAAACAATATTGAATTTACATAAGTTATAAGATGGAATCATATTGGAGTCATTAACAAAGAAGTGTTTAAATCGAAAATAAACAAACCAAACCACAATTAATAGGGTGTGTGAGAATTCCTCGCCTGCATACAATGTTTACAAAGTGTGATTAAGCTTTCTATGAGGTGATCAGCTAACGTGGAAACAAGTAATAGTCATTCCTCCTGTAGAGTAATTTGCAACTCTTTGAGAAAAGCTGGGACTGGGAAATGAATACACACACCAAGGCCGAGGCCATCCTAAAGATTTTCAATAGTATTAAGGTCGGGTGAGTTTGTCGGCCGTTCCATAGGCGCAACTCCCTCATTCTCCAGGTAGTCTTCGACGGGGACGGTTCTATGGAACGTTGCCAGCGTCTGTAAACTCAAATGAGTGAATATAACGAAACTAGCATGCATTTATCAAAAGCGCTATTACAAAGGAGTCTATTTACAATATTTCAAAATAATTGCCTGTTTCAAGTTAAGGATTAAGAGTTTCAATGTTCAGTATATATAGGCTTACAAAAGGACATATCTAAAATTAATTCAACATTTGCCAGTAATATTATAGCGTATGACATCATCTATCACATTCCTATAAAACAATGAAATTTTGCCTGTTCTCTTTCGTAATAATCGATGATCAATTATTCAAGCATTCAAATATATTGTTTAGACTTGTGGAACTAAAACAAAAATATTGCGTCTATTTGTTTATTGATCATAGCATAATGGAAAAAGTAATAGTAAATAAATTTCTTTCTTATTTAATGCATCATTTAAAAGGTATCAATTGTATCATTTATTATTTAATGTATGCAAATGTCAGAAATAAGAGGAGTGCACCATTAACTGACAAGGCTCGGCAATTGATCAGTGATGCTGAAAACTGTAGAGTATAAAATTTAATGCACGAATATGTTAATTTTGATTGGTAGAAAATGTATCTAACGTTTCTGTCTCAATGGATAATACCTAGTGCACTTGCTCTATATTGGCATTGTAAAAACGTATTTTAATTCGTCAAGTAGATATAAAGTATGTATGTTACTTATCAACTATACAACACTTAAGTTTGACTGGTGATGACAGAGATAACCACTTCGAGAACTCAGCATACACTTTAGAGCAGCCATACTCAACCTTTTTTTCTCGCGGGACGCAAATGTATGTCTGTGACGTTAAGCGAGCCGCAACACACTTATGTAATAATGTAAACAAGTGGGTAAGTGTGATCACAGATCGCACAGAGGGTTTCGTTTAATATTCCTTTCAAAACACTTTATACTTTTGCAAAATCTGTTAGTTCCACATTTCGCAATCAGGGGGCGTACCCTATTCTAAAAAAGCCTCTATCCGAACGAAACTCCATTTTACAATCTATCCGTAGATATATCAGTCGAGGTAATCGGGCCCATAGCACCCGAGATATGTAGGCGCCCCCTGGCGGTAAAAAAGTAGAACTAAAATATGTAAGTCTATGGTGCATAATATGAAAGAGTGGTCAAAGGGGTATCGGCAAAAGTTAGAAAAGTGCCCCCCCCCCGGGTGAAAATTGGGGAGGATAAAAAATTGCTTAAAATACACAAGTACCGGAGGGTAAATAATATAAGATTTTTTGGAAATTTTATTATTTTTCATGTGATGGCAAGTATTCTGCTATAGGTATGAAAAATTTCATGTCTCCAACTTAGTTAGGGGCTGAGTTGGAAAAAATGCTTAAAATACACAAGTTAGAGCACGGAGGGGTAAATAATAAGACTTTTTGGAAATTTTATGATTTTTCGTGTGATCGAAAGTGTTCTGCTATAAGTATGCAAAATTTCATGTCTCCAACTTAATTAGGTGCTGAGTTAGAAAAATTGCTTAAAATACACAAGTTAGAGACCGGAGAGGTAAATATAAGACTTTTTGAAATTTTTAGGATTTGTCTTGCGATCGCAAGTGTTTAGCTGTAATTATGCAAAATTTCGTCTTCAACTTAATTATGGGTTGAATTAGAAAAAAAGCTTAAAATACACAAGTTAGAACCCAGAGGGTTAAATATAAGACTTTTCCGAATTTTTATCATTTGTCGTTTCATCGCAAGTGTTTAGCTATAATTTTGCAAAATTTCAAGTCTAACTTAATTAGGGTCTCAGTTAGAAAAAAAAAGCTTAAATTACACAAGTTAGAGCCCAGAGGGTTAAATATAAGACTTTTTCAAAATTTTAGGATTTGTCGTTGGATGTGAGGTGTTCAGCTATAAGTAGCAACATTTCAAGTCTCCAACATATATAGTTTCTGAGAACGGGCTGACAGACAGACAGAGGAGTGAGACGAATAGGGTTTCGTCAGATGAACAAAACCCTAAAAAGGATAATTAAAATACAAAATTAATATAACCAAGCATTGCTACAAAGTTAATATTGTCAGTAAGGTTGAACGTTTGTCGCAGAAGAATGTTACTAAATTTTTTAACACCACTGTTTCAAAACAATACACTTCGTGGTAGGTTTTTATTGCAGGCGTTGTAGAAATATGCTGCGAAGAAGATTGTTGTTTAGAAATAGTGGTTTAAAGAATTTTGGCGACGTTATTTTCTTGTGATAAATGTACAACCCCAATAAACATTATTAGTTATATAATAACTATAAAACATAATAATATAACAATGCAGAATTTCCATTTTCTAAAGAAAAAAATATTCAAATTTTCTTTAATAAGTCAGTCTTTTTCCTAATGCAGAAATATATAGTGAAAATTTATTTAATTTGGAATAATATTTAGCTGATTTTGTTATTTAGAAACGTATACACCACTGTCGCATAAATAGGGCTACGAAGTAAAACAACTTTTGACAAAGCAAACGATAGTTAAGATATTTTAAAATAATTTTAAATTTATTATAAATAACAGGATGGACTTTGTCTTTCCATGAGAATATATAAAATAATAGTGAAGGTCTTAAATATCTTCTATACATGTCTCAATTAATTTTATAAATATGGATTAATAAAAGGTCACCGGGCCACATGCAGGCCGCAGGTTGAGTATGCTGCTTTAGAGTGATTAGTACGATCCCGAGGGGCAGAGACCAAATCCACCAGCTGCTCGCGTTACAAATGACTTTTTGAATGCTTATACTATAGTTTCACAATTTCAAATTGCAACATAAATGTCTATGATTTGTTGAAAAATTAAATAGGTTTGCAGTCGATTAGTGTTACAATTGACTTATTATACAGCTCTATTTCATTAAACCATACACATGAAAATCAATCAAGTTTATACTGAAATGGCAATTATTTACGCTTGCCAATATTGCATAGCCACACAAAACACAATACTATAAAGAACATCAAATTACGATACTATACACTTATAAAGCTAAAACATTAAATTTCGTTTTAGAGTATCGTGTACCAAGTATAGTATCTTCAAAAGATCAAATATATCGACACGCATTATAACGTTATTGGCGAGAATAACTCACACGTGTAATTTTCGATGAATAATAATCATGTTTTAGTGTATTGGAAGCTAAACGATTAAGTAACTTTTAAAAGTTTCAATTCATAGGTAACAAGAATGTTCACAAATCAATATTAAACCGATTTAGGTATAAATGAGTGCCATATATGCATTATCTGCATATGTGCGTATAGTTGTGCAACAATTTTTAATAGAAGTTTTCGCATTATTTAATTGCGGTAAAATACAAATTCTGCTGTCACACAAGGCAATTAGGAATTCTGTGGTTTAAATATTAAACAGAAATTTTCTATATTTCTTTTAATTCCTAAAAAGTGTAAAATAAAAACTTAAAAAGAATAAAACAGAGAATTATTAGGCTGTTTACGTATTTCAGCTTCATCAAAGCCATTATCAAAACAAATAAGAATATTATAAAACTGATGTTGATTCAAATTAATTTCAATGAAAGTGGAACAAGTTCCCTCCCACCCCCCAATATATACATTATAAGAGAAACCATAGAGATTGTGACAGGTAATATGTAATAACACGTCAAATGTAATAAAGATTTTAACACAATTCAATATTTAACTATTTAGTATCATTTGACCTACCAAAATTACGGCTTGAGTTACTCTATGGTTACGAATATGGAAATAAGCATCCAAGTAAAAATAAAAAATAACATGTATAATCTGTACGTGAGATCTTGAATGATGCCATTTCAAATCATTAGATCGTGCAGTTTTAGAATATTCTTCTTTGTTTTGATAATGACTTCGATTGAACCGAAACATGTAAACAGTCAATAAAACTTTTTTTACTGTTATTAAAGTATTTTACACTTTTTAGCAATTTAAAGAAGTATATTACTGTTATAATTTAAAAATATTCTAATAAGAAAAAATGCTGCTAGACAACTTAGAAATACTACGGAGTGTATGCACCTTGCATATAGGTCAGATGTGTATTTAAGTCAAACATCTTTCTTCTCATATGCATATTTATTGCATACCGAGATACATTATAACAACTATGATCAATAACACACCTATTAAATAGCAACTATTTAATAAAGTGTAAAGAAAGCATGAATAAAGAAATCTGAATCTTTATAAAAATCATCTTTCACTTAATAACGTAAATGGATACTATCAAGAGTATTTTTAATTTGTTAAAAAATCTCCAATAGTCCTTAGATTTAAACGATCGGAATTTCAAAAACATACCTATTGGTGTGTTTCAGAAACAAAAAGAAAAACCAAAATGTTTTTAATGCTTTGGAAGTACTTGTTTTGAATCGTATTATCGTCTTTCTTGAATGAATTGCAGTTCTAAAAGAGTTATAAGATTTTTTAAGTGGAAAAGAAATGTTTTTATTCAATATTTAAAAATATTTAGTATCAATCTGTCGTTAATGCTTGAGAACATTTTAAGTAAAAAAAGTACATACTGAATTTTGTAAACGCATTAATAAAGATTTGCATTGTATCTTAAGAAAGGAATTAAACTTTTTCGGGTTTCTTCAATAAAAGTTTTATTTTTTAACTCAGTTAGAAATTAACTTAAGATTTGAACAAGAAGTAGCATTTACAAAAGGTACCGTCCAATTCTGCGGGAATATTTCTGGGAGAGATAAAGCAAAGACCATTAAACATTTTAGGTAGATTTCATTACAAAAAGCTACCTATTGCAGCCGTTCGGAGGAAAGCGATTTCAAAAAATTTTGGTATATTTTCATCGATCATGACCCCCAGACCCCGAAACCACCCTCCGTTCAAAAGTTGATATATATATATATATATATATATATATATATATCCATATATATATATATCTGATCTTTGTCATACTGTAACTCTCGTATTTATGAACCGATTTGGATGAAACTCGGTGTGTACATAGTACATACCAATGTCTCGACCGAGTTCGTTGGCCAGCTTCATCCGCCATCTTGTTTCAAAATGGCGCCATTTAAAATTTTTTTAAAAATTTAAAATTTGAAATGCGGTACCAAAAAATTAAAAATTGAAAAATATTTTTTTCTTATGTATTTGACCTTGATACAAAGATAAAAGAGCAGTTTTTGTTTTGTTTATATCTTAAAAAATGGCTGAGTTATAGCACTTTCAATTTCTAGCGTGGCTGTCATTTTGAAACGACCTGATGTTTGTCATGCGATAACAGGCGTATTTATGAACCGATTTGAATGTAACTTGATGTGAACATAGTACATACCAATGTCTCGACCGAGATCGTTGGCCAGCTCCATCCGACATTTTGTTTCAAAATGGCGGCCATTTAAAAATTTTTAAAAAATTTAAAATTTGAAATGTGGTACCAAAAAATTGAAAATGGAAAAATATTTTTTTCTTATGTATTTGACCTTTATACAAAGATTCTGGAGCAGTTTTTGTTTCGTATATATCTTAAAAAATGGCTGAGTTATAGCCCTTTGAATTTCTAGCGTGGCTGACATTTTGAAACGTCCCGATTTTTGTCACGCGATAACAGGCGTATTTATGAACCGATATGGATGTACCTTCGTGTGTACATAGTACATACCAATGTCTCGACCGAGTTAGTTGGCCAGCTTCATCCGCCATCTTGTTTCAAAATGGCGGCCTTTGAAATTTTTTTTAATTTAAAATTTAAAATAAGGTACCAAAAAATTGGAAAATGAAAAAGATTTTTTCTTATGTGTTTGGCCTTAAAACAAAGATTCCGGAACAGTTTTTGTTTCGTCTATATCTGAAAAAATGGCTGAGTTATAGCATTTTGAATTTCTATTGTGGCTGTCATTTTGAAACGACCTGATTTTTGTCATGCGATAACAGGCCTATTTATGAACCGATTTGAATGTAACTTGGTGTGAACATAGTACATACAATGTCTCGACCGAGTTCAATGGCCAGCTTCATCCGCCATCTTGTTTCAAAATGGCGGCCATTTAAAAAAATTAAAAGAAAATTTAATTTAAAATGAGGTATAAAAAAATTGGAAAATGAAAAAGATTTTCTTCTTATGTGTTTGACCTTAATACAAAGATACCGGAGCAGTTTTTGTTTCGTCTATATGTTAAAAAATGGCTGAGTTATAGCGCTTTGAATTTCTAGCATGGCTGACATTTTGAAACGATCTGATATTTGTCACGCTATAACACACGTATTAGGTAGCTTTCTTTACAAAAAGCTACCTATTGCAGCCGTTCGGAGGAAAGCGATTTCAAAAAATTTTGGTATATTTTCATCGATCATGACCCCCAGACCCCGAAACCAACCTCCGTTCAAAATTGATATATATATATATATATATATATATATACATCTGACCTATGTCACACTGTAACTCTCGTATTTATGAACCGATTTGGATATAATTCGGTGTGTACATAGTACATACCAATGTCTCGACCGAGTTCGTTGGTCAGCTTCATCCGCCATTTTGTTTCAAAATTGCGGCCATTTAAAAATTTTAAAAATATTTAAAATTTAAAATGTGGTACCAAAAAATGGAAAATGGAAAAATATTTTTTTCTTATGTATTTGACCTTTATACAAAGACTCCGTAGCAGTTTTTGTTTTGTCTATATCTTAAAAAATGGCTGAGTTATAGCATTTTGAATTTCTAGCGAAGCTGACATTTTGAAACGTCCTGAATTTTGTCACGCGATAAAAAGCGTATTTATGAACCGATTTGGATGTAAGTTCGTTTATACATAGTACAGATCAATGTCTCGACCGAGTTCGTTGGCCAGCTTCATCCGCCATTTTGTTTAAAAATGGCGGCCATTTAAAATTTTAAGAAAAATTTAAATTTGAAATGTGGTACCAAAAAATTGAAAATTGAAAAAATATTTTTTTCTTATGTGTTTGACCTCGATAAAAAGATTCGGGAGCAGTTTTTGTTTCGTCTATATCTTAAAAAATGGCTGAGTTATAGCATTTTGAATTTCTAGCGTGACTGACATTTTGAAACGCCCTGATTTTTGTCACGCGATAACAGGCGTATTTATGAACCGATTTGAATGTAACTTGGTCTGTACATAGTACATACCAATGTTTCGACCGAGTTTGTTGGCCAGCTTCATTCGCCATCTTGTTTCAAAAGGGTTGCCATTTCTAAAAAAAAATGTAATTTAAAATTTAAAATGAGGTATTAAAAAATTGGAAAAAGAAAAAGATTTTTTTATGTGTTTGGCCTTGATACAAAGATTCTGGAGCAGTTTTTGTTTCTGAAAATTTGTTCTATTGTTTATATCTTAAAAAATGGTTGAATTATAGCACTTTAAATTTCTATCATGGCTAACACTTTGAAATGATCTTGTATTTGTCTCGCGATACCACACGTATTCGCCTATTTCGATGGAAGAAGGCATGTGGATAGTATACATCAATATCTCGACCAAGTTCGCTGGCCAGCTTCATCAGCCATCTTGTTTCAAAATGGCGGCCATTAAATTAAAAAAATATATATTTAAAGTGAGGTGCAAAAAAATTAGAAATTGAAAAAGGATTCTTTCTTATGTATTTGACATTGATATAAGGATTCAGGAGCATTTTTTGTTTGTCTTTATCTTAAAAAATGGCTCAGATACAGCAGTTTCAATTTCTAATGTGGGTGACATTTTGAAAAATCTGATTTTTTGCCTGCGACAGCACTCGTATGTATCAACCGATTCCGATGTGAGTGAGCATGTGCACAGCAATTACTAAGGTCTCGACCAAGTTCACTTGTTAGCCTCATCCACCACGTTGTCTTAAAATGGCAGGCACTTTAAGAAATCGCCGAATTTGGCAGCGAAAAATAAGTTAATTTAAATAAAAGCAGCTTGGATAAAGCTGACTAATTTTGCGAAATTCTCATTCATAATGATTTAGTATTGATAAAAATTAGTATTGAATCTCCTACATTCGGTTTCCACTTAATTGAGCTTAGTGTGTTTGAATAATATTAGTTGGCTTTTTTAAAATAAGGAATATGAAAGCTACCTCTTCCTCCCGGCACTGGCAGGAAGGACTTTTTATTAACCTATTTGGATGTAAGAAGGAATTTGGATAGTATATAGCAATATCTCGACCAAGTTCGCTGGCCAGCTTCATCGGCCATCTTGTTTAAAAATGGCGGCCATTAAATTAAAAAAAATTATATTTAAAGTTAGGTGCAAAAAATTAGAAATTGAAAAAGATTTCTTTCTTAAGTATATGACCTTGATATAAGGATTACAGAGCTTTTTTTGTTTTGTCTTTATCTAAAAAATGGCTCAGATATAAGCAGTTTGAATTTCTTTATGTGGGTGAAATTTTGAAAAATCTGATTTTTTGCCTGCGCAGCACTCGTATATATCAACCGATTCCGATATGAGGTAGCATGTGTACAGGAATTTCTGAGGTTTCGACCAAGTTCACGGGTCGGCCTCATCCACCATGTTGTCTTAAAATGGCAGGCACTTCAAGATATCGCCGAATTTGGCAACCAAATATAAGTTACTTTAAATAAAAGCATCTTGGATAAAGCTGACTAATTTCGCAAAATTCTCATTCATAAGGATTTAGTATTGATAAAAATTAGTATTGAATCTTCTATAATCGATTTCCACCAAATTGAGCTTCGTGTGTTTGAATAACATAGGCTAGCTTTTTAAAAATAAGGAATATGAAAGCTACCTCTTCCTCTCGGCACTGGCCGGAAGGACTTTTTAAAATGGAGGACGAAGAAAAGAAGCGTTATAGTAAAGAGATGCGAAAAATGAAAATGGCAGAAATACAAAATCCTGAAAGTTGTCCACCATTTAACTGTTTAAAGGGCGGTGGGATATATTATATCCTACCTAATTTTTATCAAGATTTGCACCAGAAACTTTTAATTAAAATTTACCTTTCTAACATTGGTAGAAAAAAGTTGAAAAATTGCTTTTTCTTATTTTGAAACAAAATTTTTCGAATATCCTGGTACAAATTCAACATTACAGATACTCAACTAGTTGCCCCTGAAAGGGTTAAATCTACACCAGAAATCATTTGCAAGTAGTACTACATCTCTTCAATGAAAAATCCTTTCCTTTACCTGTGAAAAGTCCCTTCAATGCAAAATCCACCTGTGCACCTACTAAAAAATTGAAATCAATGTATATAAATAAAAATATACATCTAATGTATTTTAAAAAGAAAGCAGACTGGAAATTATATTTAAAAAAACTTGTTTTAAAATACTCGAAAAATTAGTGGAAATTCAGTGTCAAAACTTCTGAATAAGAAATAAGATTACTAAAGTTTTAATTTTATTATTTCCAAAATAATTATGTCTAATATTTATTTAATTCTTTTACAAGTAATTCAAACATTATTGTTTTGTTTTACAATTATTTTTTCTTTCATATAATGGTTATTGTAGGTCCTTTCTCTCTCTTGCAGCAGTGTTTTCCCAGTATTCGACAACATGTTTTCTAATATTTCTTTTTCCTTTCGGCTTAGGCTGCGAAACAAACAGCAAACATAAAAAAACAGTTGTATAACGGATTAATAATCATTGAGATGCATGTAAAAAAGGTAATATGTATTAGATATAATTAATTTTGGAATAATAAAATTAAAATTTAGTAACTCTACTTTTTGTTCAAACCTTTTGAAAAAAAATATCGGTGCAACAAAGCGCTGAAACGTTTGAAATGCATTGTGTCAGCGATGCACAGTCGTATTAGTTAATTGTCAAAGAGTGATGCGTTATGCAGTACTCAACTGAGTACTCTGTTTTCTTCCCGAATATAGATATTTTTATAAAACGTAAATGCTCTCTAAGATCTGTTTCCAAAAAATTCGAAATTTTAAAACGTTGAAAATGCACGAAAAGCCAAAACGTCCTAAATTAAGATTTCTGTGGAGCTGTTAAAGATAGCAAAATGAAATTTGGCATTGTATATACTTATAAGATGTAAATGATCTATAAGAACAGTTGCTAAAAATTTCGAAATTTAAAAGGGTGAAATGAGCGAAAAGCATTCTAAAAATGTTCTAAATTATGATTTCTGTTGAATTTCAGGAAATACTAAACCGATTTCAAAAGTAATGTTGGCAATTTGCTGGTGACAGTCCTTGCTCCAACTTGGGCTATATTTTATGTTGGTGACAGTGCCACCATGGGTTGATAGACCATTAGACTAGAAGCCTGAAATATGGCATGATATTTACTTTTAAGATGTATTCCTGAGAACGGTATATAAAAAAATTTAAAACTTCAAATGAAAACTGAAATGAGCGTAAAAGCTTCAAAAGAAGTTCTAAATTATAATTTATTTAGAATAAGCTTTAGTTCTTCTCCTTAATTTAAGTCTTATTTTCGCCTAATGCAATGTAATAATGAAGTTTATTCAAACTGTGTTTTAATTAGTAATTTTTTAATTATCCATAGCAGTGAAATTTCTTCCAATAAAAATAGCCATACAAATACACTTGGCATATTTCAACTATTACTCGAGCAAAATCGCTGGTTTTGTTAGTATTTAATATTTCTTTAAAAATACAATAGACTTTCAATTTTGAAAATAATTCTTTAAAATGTAGATTTTTTTATTATTTTTATCGTAATGATAATAGTTATGACCACAGCTTCGATTACTAAAACAGTTTTCTATGACGGTCATTTTTAAGACAGTTATACTTATTTTTGTAGAACGGCAGTAAACAGCCTATTTTACACACGACCATTTGAAAACCCTTTGACTCTCTAGAAACTTTTAGTCTTTCTTCTCACTACAAAATTTTAATAGTAAATTTTTCGTTAGTTAATAGCAGATGTTGTCGTTAAAGTAGACAAAACTTTCTATAACATTTTAGTTCTAACATAAACATTGCCATCTATGTCTTTGAAAAGAGTGTCTTGGTTTATTCACCTTGCGAGGGGTTATTTCTGCAGACTCAATTGCCCTTTTTCATAAATATTCTGTCACGGGGTATATTATTATTTAAAAGTACGCAAAATACTCATGAAAATTTTATATTAGTAATGCAACTGATAACTACGCTTATAAAGGTAAATTCCCTTTTTACTTTACTAACGAAAAAGCATTTACGCAGAAAATATTGTATAATAATTGCACATTGTATCATACACTTTATCATATAATATAGATTTTATCAAATATTAGTGCAGAAATTTTGTTTCTTAATTTTCTTTTATATTTTCTTTTCTTGAAAAATTTGCAAATAAATTAATTTGTGAAGATAAATTTTATTAGTTTTCTCACATATAAATATTATAATAACAATAGCTTGTATCAGTTTTTATATAAAAATAATTCCGTCTTTCTGCTTTCTATTTTTTTAAATAATCATAAACTTCATTTTAATGATTATTGATTGCCTTGATTATTGATATGCCTTGTCAATCAATTGTAATAAAAATTGTAGGTAAAGCAACATCTAATTTAAAACCCAAATTTAAGGCCCAAACTTTTAATTTAAAAATTTAAATACAAAATCATTAATTAAAAAAATATTAGAAGTGGTACATTTCATTTAAAAATAATGAAAATAATCCAGATTCTATAAATTTTCCTACTAAAATAAAATTTAATTTACATTTTTAAACTCCGTTATTGGAACACTAAAACTACGAACTTTGTGACTGTGTGTATTTACTTTGTGGCACTTGGTCTAGTTTTCATACTTCGAATCTCCCGCTCCCTTTGGTATGATAGAAAAGAAAATAGCAGAGCCATAACCTAGTACGGTTGCCACATCACCTAACGATTATTGCCTGAAGCTTTAACACCTCGCTTGTTCTCTCTTGCTGGTGTGAAATTGCAACCTGCTGTTACGTTGTAGTCTCGAAAACCGGAAACTTTGTATGCTGAAGCCTAAAGCGCATGAGAATCACCTAACACAGTAAATATTCTTTGTTATTATTGTGTCAGTTTGAATGTGGAGTAATATAAACTTTGTCAACTGATATTTCTGTGAGATATAGCATATAGCAGCATTATCAAAATATAAACACTTGATGGGGCTGCTTTATGACACATCGACTCCCTCGTAAATTAGCCCCAAAAGGTTACCGTTTAAAAGTTAAAGATATATTTTTTTGTTTTTAGTGTTAACATAGACGTCAAACATTATGAAAACGCAAGATAGTTCAAAAGCAATCATTAAGACAAGTTAAGATCTTATATAGAATTGCTACGTCTTTGTGAGAAAAATAACATTAAATTCGTCTCGCATTTCTTCCAAATTCGATTCATCTCCTGCAGCTGCGTGATGTGGGCTTTTTCCGTTCTTTAAAATCCCACTGTAGAAAAGTGTTGCCAAGTTATAAAAAGTTACCTCTAATAGTAGATGCACAAACCTACCAGAGGACGAATTTCCGCGTCTTCTAAAATAGTTAGTATCAAAAACAATCTGAAGTCGGGATTTCGACCGATCGGAATCTAGCCCCTAAACCGAAATAAAATTCTGAAACGCTTCCAAAAACAGTCCTCGAAGAAAACTTAGGTATCGATGACCTGAAAGGGTGGAAAAAATTTTCTTGGAAGAGTTGCAGAAGAACAAAAGGTCGAGTCACTAAAGACGCAAAAAGTTGAATGTCCTGCCGGGCTGAAACATCAGTACTACTAATAATGTCTAAAAAGCCAGAGAAAGCAATGTGGTTCCAACGTCTAGCGGACGCGACGTGATTACTTCGTATACGACAACAAAGAGGAGATATTTGTCACCGAAAGAAAAATAAAGAGAGAGGAGCAATCTTCCAGAAAGGTCTCAAAGTCTTCCCTTAATTTTTTGCATTAGGCACAGTTCTGAATACGTTTCAGACGGGATATGGCACATTCTCATATTTTTTCCTCATCGACTGGAGCGAGAGATTTTATTCCTTAACCACTCATTCCTCTTCAAGGGCACTTTATTAAAGATGTGATGCATGTAAGGAAACTGCAAAACGCTATTCGACTCTTTGCAGCGAAGATGGAGTAGAGCAGTGGGACAAATACGCGACATCTCTATAATAATAGCCTAAGTCATGTGACTGTCATAAATAGTTCCGGATTGACCGCTTCACTTTTTGTATGCCAAACAGCCAATTTGGTAATTTAATGTTAGCTGGGCGAAGGAGATAATCGCCAAATATTGTTCCATCGCCATCATATCATCAGTATTATAATAGTCCATCTCATTCGACTGTCATAAACAATTTTCGCTAGGTAAATTAAAACAAAGCTTTGATGTTGAAATTAAATGTCATAGTTCATAGTATTATTTATTACTTTATTTTTCTTTTCTTTTCATTCTTTTCTTTTCTTTCTTTCTTTTTTTTCCTTTTTTTTTTCTTAAAGAAATAAGAGAAAATTGAGAGTCCTAAATTTTAAGTATTTCAGTTTTAAATTAAAGTTATGTATTTTAAATAAAATGAGTGAAAGTATTATATTTTAAATGAAATTAATGAAATAAGAAAAAAATACGACGGGTACAATGTTTGGCGATTTATCACCTGCACTCGGCTAACATAAAAATATCGAGTTCACCTTTTCTGTATCAGAATCTTCCGATTTGGCGAAGGATTGAGAAAGTAAATTAAATTATGAATAAACGTAACATGATACAATGTTTAGCTTACATTTAAAGGAGACCATACTGGTCGCCAAGGGCGGCTAGTTTAAATATAATTTTCGTAATTTAAATTGTTTACAACATAATTTTCAGAGAATAACTAATTCATGAATTCTTTCTCTTGCATTACAAGGCAAAGTCACAATGTAACCACACCCGATGGGCCAACTCTGTGGCGCCTTTAAACTTAAATTTCTCAGTTAATATAAAGGTTAAGATTGGTGCAATACATCGTTTTGTAGCAAAAAAACATGTTCTGCCAGGAGCGAGATTTGAACCCACATTCCTTCGTAAAACCAGAATCCCCTTTTCAGGCGCCTTTGACAACTCATCCATCTCGTCTTTGATCAGCTTTCCTCTCAAACGAAATAACTTAAGCAGCATAAAATGATCATAGCGCATAATTTATTAGTTAAAGTTCAGTCTCTTTATCGTGAGTTTTAACATAAATAAAAGATGTTCATTATTTTCGTTGCTGAAGACTAAGTTCTTTATAATTTGCACATTTTCTGCAAGAATTATTTAAATTTTCATGATTATTTTTAAGAGCGCGACAAGGAAACATCTAGGAATCAAAGTAGTTTAGCTTTTTTTTTAAATCTCTGTTTTTAAAACAAATGATTTAATTAAAAGATTTGATTTAAAGTTGAGTCGTTCGTTTGACGTATTTTTTGTACAAACAATAACAACTTAAACATAAACTCATAATTGTACGTAGTTAAACATTTTTTCTCAACTCTTAACTTTAAACATACTAAAATATCCAACCCGGGCTTTCCAGGTTATAGAATACAGGTGAAAATCTATAGGAGGGTCCTGTTTGGGTCAAATTTTGGGTTGAATATACATGTATTTTTCTGGTTCAGGTTAGATATAATTGGAATCTATCAGCTATAATTGGAGATTTAATTGGATATAATTGTTAGAATAATTGGATTAGATTGTTAGATGTAATCCGATTTTATTTCGTGCAGGATTAAAATCTGGATAAAAATATATGGCGGCCTCCTAAGAAACTCGTCATATGTAAGCCTCGTCATATGAAGGCCTCGTCATACGTAAGAAACATTCCCTTAAAGACGGTTTTATTTGTTTTTTTGTTAATTACGTTGGTAGATTAATAATTACTGTCCCAAGTGTGTATAAAATATTTGTACTGCGATGGTTAATGTGGAATATTGAAGCCTAATGTCTTAGATGCCTATATGCTCAATTTCAGAACTGTAGCTGCTATATTAACATATTTTTTAGTTTTCGGTGTTAGAGGTCGCACCTAGCTTGAAAAGGGGGTGGGGGTGGGAGGGTGACAGTGAATGAGACGTCACTACTGTCGTTCGGACTTGGGATCACAGTGATGTAGCCATGTCTCATCCACTGTCACAGAACTGCTTCAGGTCTGGTCCCATAAGCTCCAAAACAGCCTTTCCCTACAACCCCCTCCCCCTTTCAAGTTAGGTGCCACCTCTCACACGTAAAACGAAAAAAATATGTTAATATAGCAGCTACGGTACTAAAATTGAGCATATAGGTATCTAAGACATTAGGCTTTAATATTCCACATCAACCATAGCAGTTCAAATATTTTATACACACTCGGGACAATAATTTTTGAACCACCTTCGTACTTGTATAAAGATTAAAAGAAAAACAGAGATTAAACGAAATAAAAATTATTAAAGTACATAGTATTTTACGGTTTTACATAATTTAATGCAATTATCTAATAGCACCTAAAAGCGAAATGACAACAAAATGAAAACGTCGTTATCCAGATGCATATCTTACTTTCCACATACTCGTCACGTGACGGAAAATGAGTCACTGTGGCCCCATTATGAAGTCCATATATTCAATTTTGAGACTAGATGCAAGTGACTAAGAAATTATAACTTTGACTTCAAAGCAGAGCCGGTGACGTTACAGAGGTATCACCAGAGAGTCACGAATGTGAATACCGCTTGAGAGTCATATTGTGGTGAAGTAAAGGTATCACAATTTGGCCACCGTTTTGGCTGTGAAGCCTGTGACCATTTGTGGCGTTTCACAGTTACATCATATCGACTGCCTGTTCCATTAGAGTAGTTAAACTATATAAATCAATTTAGGTAGTTGCATTAATCTTGTTACACCTGTTCCTCCATAAAATAAAATAAAAAAAATGAAATAAATAATAAACACACAATATTCGCAAGTAAAAATAACTATAATATCAAAGGAAAATTCCAATAATAAAAACAGATAGTGAGCTAATTAGTACAGAATAATGCACTTTAGCTAGGATTTTTTGCGATGAAAAACTTTTTCCGTTACAAACTTGCGAATAAATATGCATCAAATATTGAGAATAATGAAAGTTAAAGAATAAGAATGAAGTTTGTTTGAACAATACATTAGTGAAAGATTTTCCATTCAAATTAAATCTTTTTACTCATCAAGATATTCATGAAGAATTCCGTCATTTCTTATTCCATATATATAGGATAAATCGATCGACGAAATCGTTATTGTCAAGAGAAACATAGAGACCAAAAAAATCTGCTGAGTAAGTTTTATTTTTAAAAGAAAATAAAAATGATTGGAAATTCAACATTAAAGTATAATTCTTGTTTTTTAGTGTTGTCATACTTAACAATTTAATTTATAGGGGAAATGAAAAAATATTTTGGAAGGATACGCTCCTGAAATAGATAGCATTCAATATAAAAATTTAACGATCGACGAAATCTTTAAAGCCAAGGAAAAAATACCGATAAAATATGCTACTGAGTTAGATTTATTTTCAAAAGAAGCTAAAGGTGTTTGAGAATTAAATATTAAAATATATTTTTTTGTTTTTCATATCATACTTGATATTTTTGGTACTTTTCCGGTATAGGGACCTTAGTGCCTTTTAAATAAAGTTTTAAATAAAGCATTTTAAATAAAGTCTTCAGAAAAGGAAATTTGTTGCCAAATAATATAAATAGCTGTGAAAGCATACCTGATGAGCTTTTATGTCTGATACATTACATATAAAAATTGTATTTATATACAAATTGTTGCTGTTTTTTTATATATATTAAGGGGCTCTGCCCTCTACGAGCTACGCTCGCCAACCCTCGTTCAGGCATCCCAGACTCTAGAAGCACGATTATTTGATCGACTTTAAAAAGATTTCGGAAGACTGAATTATAATTTAAAAAATAAAACAACCAGTGGCGATCTTCCTGTAAAGGGGTTTCCATTTAATTTCCTTTGATTGCGAAGTTTAAGGCCAAATCATCTGCTGTTAAGAGATACAATGATTGTTTTCGTCTTTCATTAAATAAGATCAGTTAAACATTTGAAAATAAGCGAATATAAAATTAGTTATGTAAACAGAATCTTTGCCTCCTGGTTTTTTGAACAAGGCTGTAAGAAAATTCTTTTAAATAAGACATTTTAAATGTATCGTTTTAAATCTGACGTAATTTTCACCAAATTTTTCTTTCTCTTTTAATATTCACGTGAAAATACTTTTGTTGTTAAAAAGGAAATATTATTTGCACTTTCTTAGAATTCACATTAATAAATGAAAAGTTTATCTCAAAATATGAAATAAATGTCTCGCACAAATATATTTTTAAATTTAAACTGTTCGGCACTATTTTTATTTGGTCATGTTAAATATGACGTAATTTCCTCCATTTACGACTTTTAAAGCATATTAATGAATTTATCATTTTAAAATTTTCTGATTCTTTTAAAATTCACGTGTAAATATAGTTTTTGTAACGTAAATTTTAATATTTTGCCGTTTTTAATGCGTAATCATTTAATTCTAATTTGAAATTGTTTTTCTGTTTATAATAGTCACGTGTAAATATTTTTTTTTTATTTGAAGGCCATATTATTCTTTGCGTTGTTTCCCAAATTGGCAACAATTTAAAATAATACCCTTCTCCAAAATATGTAAAACATATTTCTCGAAATGCTGAAAATATAAATTTAAAATTGAAATGAATCCTCAAAAAATAAATCATATTAAAAAATATATATATATATATATATATATATATATATATATATATATATATATATATATATATATATATATATATATATATATATATATATATATGCAGTCTGCACAACAACAACTCCTAATGTATATCCTCAGAAAAAAATTATTAAATTCCATTGCATAGGTTTTGCCCTTGTAAACTTTTTTAATGGAACGATTTTGACCAGGTTTAACATTAAATATCTCTTAAAATAATTTTTCGATTTAAAAACTGTCTGCATCAGCGTATTTATCAAACGTTTTTCTAGAATACCTCTAATTTTCATAATTTTGTATGCAGTAGTTTTCTGAATATTAGCGAAGAAAAACCCCAGTCGAAAAAATTCATTAACAGCTGCGGTGACAGCGTTAGTTACTTCTTTTTTGAATAGAGAGATACAATTCACTTCTGTTTAAATATAAAAATATGCAAATGGCTTCGTAATGTTTGTTGCCCTCTGAGTGTTTTGAGGACTTTCCTGCATTTTCATAAAAATGCTTATAAAACTAATGTTAATTATAATTTTCTTTCCCTGTTTGTTTCTAAAATACACTCAATGCCCCTTTATTTGACATGAATCTTAAAATACAATTATGCTGAAATTATTTTTGTCTAAAACCGATTTAAGTTTTTTTAGGGAAACGGAAAAATATGGGCAAATCACTTAGAGGGAAATAAACTGCATAAATATTGAAAACATTGCGTAAGGTAAAGCCAGGAGAGTTCGCGCAGTAGGAGAGATCGCGCACAAAAAAATTCAATAAATTCAAAAAATTCAATAAAGAAGGAATAAATTGCGCGCGCAGCGACTCCAAGTAGTTGTACAGCAGCATTAGTGCAGTGTCTACATGAATGTGCACATTGCTATTTTGCTTTGTTTTTCCAAAGTAAGTGCTTGAATTTTCGTAATTGTTCGTCTGAATTTTTATAGAATGTCAGTAGTGAAAAATATGTTAAACTTAAATAATTTCTTATAAGCTACTAACCTAGGCTAAGGATGCGAACACCAACAAATTCCTTTTAGAAGTGGCCATGTTTAAATATAAGGCAGCGCAATCTCTCCTACCAAAATAGGAGAGTTTGCGCATCTACTACTTAGGAGAGATTACGCAGCTTATTGGTAAATTCGCATGAATTTCAAATTACGTGTAAAACATATGAATGACTGAATTTTGAAAATTTTTCTTTGAAAAACACATAATTATCGAAACTAAATTTGGCAACAAATTAATTTGCAAAAAAAAATACTTTTGCAGATAGAAATTTTGTTAATAAATTAATAATATGCTGTTATTAAATTAATTTTATGTAACTATCTTTGTTAATAATTTAATAATATATTTGGTAAAAAATTAATTAAATATTTATATACTTTTTTATTTATGAACAATTAATTTGCTAATAAATTAATTTTGTTAACTAAAATAAATTTTCTAATAACACCTACAATGTTTTGAAAAAGCTTTCATCCATTCCAAGTAGTTTAATGCCACCAAATTCAAAAAAGGAAACAGAGTGCAACTAATGTTACTGATATACAAAATATACATGAAAAAAAGACTTAAAAAGGATGCCGCTACAAAAGAAAAAAAAAACAAAAAAAAAAAACAGCTGAAGATAAGATGCTTTAAGAAAAAGTGGGATAGAAAGACTGACGGGAAAAACGAAGGTCAATGAGGATGAGTGCATTGAATGCCTGTAACTGTACCAATGGAGAACTTCGACCAGTGACTGGATTCAAAGTATTGGTTGTTACAGGTGATTGCACGAAAGATGCACGATTCACAACAATAAGTGCATCGACTGTGCACGACGACAACAGCAAACAAAATACAATGCAAATTTAGCAAACAAAATACAATGAAACTGTGGAAATGAAAATGAAGTAATTTTCAAGTTAAACATGCTATCTAGTAGATTAATGTTATTTTGAAATCTTAGTAGACAATCTTAGTAGTAGACTAAATTTTTCTGATATTTTACTCTTTTTCTTAAATTAAAGTTTTTTAACTGTTTTTTTTTTTTTTTTTAAATTATTTAAGCATTTGGTTGAAATATTTCCTCAACAAAACAATAATATTTACTCACAAAAGCCTCACAACAATGTCGATTAAGTGTAATTATTATTATTACCACTTTAATTGTAGCTATTATTAATAGCAATCTCTTCTACCTATGTGCGCAATCTCTCCTATCCATGTCCGCAATCTTACCAACCCTGTAAGGAGAGATTGCGCAAAATAGTTTTCTTGGTTTTATTACTGCTGTTCTATTAAATTACAGCAAAACAACAAAATAAGAATGGAAATGCATAAAAAACAAATGAAATCAACATTATTCATGCATAGTTTAGCAAAAAATTAATATTTAAATTTTTTATTATTATTCTTTTGAAATGTGCCCAGACTCTTCTAGCTTTACCTTAAATATTATATGAAATACTAAACAGGTTGCAGAAAGTATGTTGCCAAATTACTTTCTCTCGCCAAGGCCATGTTCACTATTTCATCAAGGCAGTGGAAAAGTACCATATTTTTATTATTAGTGAAAATGAAGAAATTCAAGCTCTGTGTAATGAAGCGTTTCCAAAATACATTGTATTCCATATTAAAAAAAAAAAAAAAATTATATTTTAAATAGATTTATAAAACATTAAAATGAAATTCTTTCCTCAATTTGGATGAACATGAGAAGAACGTGGCGATACAAAAAATGGAAATACATTAATAAAGGAATAAATAAAATAAAGGAATTTATATAAAGATTAAAAAAAAAGTAAAAAATGATTTTGCTTTCTCTAAACAGCATAACATGGGCAGGAACAATCTGAATTAAATTAAAGAATTGAAGTCAAGTACTGCACCATAAATTGATAAATTAGTGACTGCAATTTTGATTCAACATTTTACTAAAAAATGTGGAGCAAAACATCTGTCCCGTTCCTTTAACTTTTCATAAAAAAATGACATGAAATTTAACTCCATTCGCCACTATAAAATTAGTTTAGAGGAAAACATGAAACTTTAAGGATTGTACTAAGTTTAAAATTAATAATCTGAATCTTAAAATGGAGTGTATATAATTTCTTTTATAAATCTACTAAAAGAAATTTTTCAATCATTTTTTTAAATTTAGAACTAAACTTAAGTACTTTGTACTTTTTCTGTTATAAACTTTTAGGTAAGAATAAGTTATTGTATAGGTGTTTTAAAACTGAATATTTATAAATAAACTTGCTTGTATGCTAAGAATTTTTTTTACAGTTTCGATACTATAAGATTTAATTAAATCGGAAGGATTCACCCACATGTGTATAAATGTAGATAGATCGGCACAAGATCGATATTTGTCGAACATAATTCAATAATTAACAGAATATTTTATTATAAACATTTTTAAACTAGGACACACACACACACAGAGAGTTTCACATGCAATATTTCAATTGAAATTTAATTAAAAAACATGTATTATTAAATGATGCGAAGTAAAATTAAAACAAATGTGTATTGATGTGGAACACAAATTATTCAGAATACAGCTACAAAAATCTTAAATATCTATATCTTATTCATAATATATATTACGTTAGATTATGATGACGATATCCTTAAGCTTCTCCATCCATTTAGCAACTGTGGTTTAAAAACAGTATCTCTAAAAGTGATATTTGGCTTCCCTGGTTATGAAAATATTCATTTATTTTTTTAATTGTGAATGTGAGACATTAACATACTGAAAAAATCATTAACTTTAACCAGTGATCAGATCAGTTAAATATGATTCGTAACAAAATTTTATTTGGAAGTGAGGAGGTTTGACCCAGTTTGCATAATAAGGTTTTTATATGAGGCAGGCTGAATTTCTATTATATTTTTAACCAGAATATTCAGTTCGGCCTCTTTTTTTATTAAGAAATTCCAAATAGTAATTGTTGATTATCTAATGACAGACATTTCGTAATTGCATAAAGTAAAAATTCTTATTTCTGAATTTCCGGTATAAACTCGCAATTTCTTTAAAAAAAAAATCAAACTGGTAACTCTGCTTAAAACACATATTACGAGCTGTTTAGTAAAAAGTGGATTCAACAGCCTCAGTAAAAAAAAAAAAAAAAAAAAAAAAAAAAAACTTATCTATGGAATAATCTATCTCATCATTGTAAATATTTTCCAACTTTCAACAATATCTATTTATACAGTAACAGAGTCAGCAAAATTTGGAAAAAATAAATTGCAATTTTTCATCATGTTGAGAACACTAATGTGGTGAATATGCGTTAATTTTCAAGAAGATGTCAGAAGGGTAAGTAAATCTTTTAGTACTTTAATATAGAACAAAGATCATTTGATGTTCGCGCACCTATATTATTGAAAAAAGCCACTAAATCAAATATCTTTTTAACTAGTATTTCAAGCGCAACAATTCAATCATGTAAAAAGAAAAAAAAAACATGCAAAAGTATGCCTAATTACCGGGTATCAAGGACTGACTGATTTTAAAATTTAATAACTTGTAAACGGTGACAGATATTTAAAAAATTCTTGCAGGAGGGTTATGCATAAGGTCAAAAGTTTTTTTACGGTGATTTTCAATTTTAGTTCGAAGTACAAACAATAGATGTCGCTGAGATCAATAGACGCTAAATTCAGGCTAGATTTTTGGTACTTCGTGGTCCGGATAATACATTTCCATCTCCTTTTTCCGCATGAAACAAGAGAAAGGACCAAAAATCGAGCCTGTATTTAGCGACTATTGCTTACAGCGTCATCTATTGTTTGTAATTCGAACTAAAATCGAAAATCACTGTAATAAAACTTTTGACCTTATGCATAAACCTCCTGCAAGAAATTTTTAAATATCTGTCACCGTTTGCAAGTTATTGAATTTTAAAATCAGTCAGTCCTTTTTAGGACACCCGGTATGTACTATCGTACTCTATATTAGATTAAATGAACCTCTTCTGATGTCTGATAGTTTTAGATTTGTTTATTTTTGAAATCTATGCTCAATTATTCCAAGTTGCTACACCTGATAACGCAGATTGTGACAGTTGAAGCGGTTTACATCTTTTTCAATTAAACATTTTCAAAGGAAATTATTTTAGACATTTTTTTCTCTTTTCTAAACCATAAGAAATACTGCATTTCGTTCTTAATTTTTTCATTATATCTTATTTAACAATGTTTTTAAATTATATCAGGATGTATTTCAGCAATTAACATTATGATTACCTAACAGACTTCCTAAGAATAATCATAAAACTATTATTTTAGTATGAATATAAATTCATATGAAGTAAAATAGTAAACACAAATACGCTTATTTGTAAAATTTAACTTATAATTTAATACTGAGTCTGCATTACGAACACATTACATTACGTATTGAAAGTTCATTTAAAACAATAACACTGTTTTAGCTTTAATTTAGTGTCCATTTCATTTTGAACCTTGATAACGTAAAAATTTACTCCAAATCTACATCTTTTTAAATATTTTTCTGTTTACATTGTTCACATTTTATCGATTATTACAATATTGTAATAATATTGCAATATGTAATAACAATACTGCAGTAAAGCAAAATATATTGATAGTTTAATTTAATCTCTAATTATACTTAAAATTGCTGAATATTGTATTAATCTGTTTTAGATTTAATAATGTAAGATTAAAAAGGTATCATTTTCAAGTTAATACACCATAAAATTAGCGAATCTTAATTTAGAAGTTAATGGTTGAAATAACAGGTAATTATTGATTAATCTGTACTTACAACTCATTTAGCTCTAATATGTACACGGACGTAATATGCAAAGATGAATACTACTTTATTAGCATTTAACAACCTGAGTTTAATACAAGATATACACCTTACAATATTGCAATGGAAACGCAAACGGAACAATTTCAATGAGATTAATTGCATAGTTACAGTTGAATCAATAAACTTGTAAACTTATACTAAATATTATTTATCTGTTTAAAAGCATGGACATTTATTTGTAGCATTTGACTTATAATTTAATTTATAATAAACTGAGTCTACCTTGCGAACATATAACGTTACGTGTTGGAAGTTTATTTAAAAGAATAACACTATTTTAGATTTAATTTAGTATTAATTTCACTTTGAATCTTGATAATGTAAAAATTTACTTCAAATCTATATCTTTTTAAGCCTTTTTCTGTCACCATTGTTTCTGTTTTATCGATTATTAGAAGTATAAAGCAAAATATATTCATAATATAGTTTAATCTCTAATTATACTTAAAATTGTTGAATATCGTATTTATCTGTTTTGAATTTGATAATGTACGATTAAAAATGCATCATTTTCAATATATACCATAAGCCTATCATTAGTTAGAAGATAACGGTTGAAATAATTAGTAATTATTAACTAATCTGTACTTACAGCTCATTTAGCTCGAATATATTCACGGACATAATAGTATGCAAAGATGAATAATACTATATTAGCGTTTAACTAAATTTTAATACAAAATGTACATCGTACAATATTGCAATGGAAATGCAAACGTAACAATTTCAATGAGATTAATGACATAATTACAATTGATTCAATAAACTTTGAAACATATACTATATATTATTTAGCTGTATAAAAGCATGAATAAACATAACAATCATTTAAATATGGATAACCCTCTTTAATTCCCAAATAAATTGCATTAAAGCATTGCATAAATCACAATAAATTGCATAAAATTAAATGCATGCATTTAACTTTTGCATAAATAGTTTACAGTTAAAAGTACCATAACGTTTTCGTTTAACAGCTTTCTATGCATTTACATTAGCTATATTTTAAAATACTTAAATGTATAAACTACTTCTAATAAAATTTATATTAACTAAATTATGTTAATATATTCAAAATATTATCTGCAGTATAATGCTCTATATTTGTATATATGGCTATGCGCTATATGCTTATATCTGCATTTTTATTCAAAAACATTTTGCAATTTTTAAAGTTATTTTAAAGTTTCTTCTTAGACTGGTATTTTTGAAAATTCCATTTGAATGTATTATTAAATCTCTAAACATAAAAAATCTTAATAATTTTTAAATTTTATTTTAAATGAAATTTAACCGCAATTTTAACTGCATTTAAAATATTTTTGTTTCAGTTTCCCGAACCATAATATTTCTTTACTACATTTAATGAAATCTTCTGAAAAAATCGCATTGTAAGTAAATAACAAGTAGTTATATTTGAAAACTATTCTGTCCTTTTAAATTGAATAGAATTTTCCTAGAAAAAAACGTGCATCCTAAGTATAAGATGTAATCTTGTAAATACTTATTGGACAGTAAAATAATTTTTATGGAGAGAGAAAAAAATCATACTAAATGTTTCTTAAAAGCTCTTTCACTACTAAGAGCATTGAGAATAATTTTTTTTTCCAAATCAAATAAAGTGTTACGTTTATGCATAAATTTCTCAAGATTTTTTTTTTCTAAAGTAATATTACCATCTATTATATTTCTTCCAAATGACTGATTTCCAAAGAATTTTATTTTGGAATGTTATATTATTTATGTTTTTGTCCTGAAATAATCCTAAGTTTGAAACTCGACTTATTTTTTGATCCACAGTGCAATAAAACACACATTTTAAAGTTTTTTTCAGTTTGAAATTAAAAATTTCACTAAGTAATTCTACTAAATTTTGACACATTTTGACTCAAATTTTAAAATTTTAATCTCTAAAAATGTTTAACAAAAGGAGTTGTGTATATCTGCAATAAAATTTGCTTTTCCACTCCAATAGGATAAGAAATTTCTTTATTCTTTTCTAAGATGTTTTCATTGTAATGATATAATTTAAGATTAATTGCTCTTCTGATTTGCTTTTATTTCAAGATGCTGTAAATGTTGTATAAGGTCAGAGATATGGGTTTATTTCACAAATTTCGATGTACACTCGGATTCATACCATCTGCCTATCAGGGCCAGCCCAAGGGGTGTACGAAGTTTGCTACTGCACGGGGCACCAACCAGCGGAAAGAGCGCCCACAAAAACACCGAAAAAGATAATTTTAAATTCTGAGCGTGTTTATTCGTGCATTATTTACATTTTCTTTAGCTAGTGTTCTATAGACCGGCTCAAGTGCTGAATTCTATATACTTTCGGAAATTCAAACCCACACCCATCAGGAAAATTGAGACTGGACACCAGATGACCATTGTTTTAAGATTAGTTTACCACAAGTATCCGAAAATAAAAACAATCAGGAGTTTGACGGCGCAGAACATTTAAAAATATGAAAAGCGGGTTTCTTTGAAAAAGTTTTCTGGATATGGGCTCATCTTCTTCTGTCAATTGTTAATAACGTCAAAAATTACGCCGAAAAAGAAAAACCTAAAAAGCAATGTTTATATAGTAACTAAAAATATGTATGTAAATTATTCTTATTAAAATAACCGCAGCAGGTAGACAATACGATTAGGTCATTCAATAATTATTTTATTAAACGACTGTAAATGGAAAATTTAATAGGTAGAAATGAATAAAATAAAAACATTTTCAATGAGCTTAGTTCATTTATTATTTATATTTTTAAATGAGTACTTTTCAATCTAAGTGTCAACATAGTAAAACATTTGAAGTTACTATACACACACGAAGTATTTGAAAGTCGTCAGTTCTTGAAATTAGGAAGGATGTTGGGGTCCTAAACTCAGAACGACGGAACCAGGGCCCGTCGTAACCCTACATAACGCCCTGGTGCGTGGGACAAACATTCAGTTGAGCTCCCCTATAAAATTCTTTTAACCCCAATTTCTGCACATTAAAAAGCGATTTTTGTGTTTGGGGACCAATTTTTCAGTAATAAGCTCCAGGCAGTTGCCTCGTTTCCGTTTCCGATCATCAGACCCTGGAATAAACAAATGCTTCTTTCTGGCATTTCTCTTTGGAGGCAGTTTCAATCCCGCACAAGCTTCTTCTTCTTCCCCATGCTGAAAATTTTCGAGCAACAAATACAATTAATGAGCAGCACTCAAAATATTTAGTTTCTTTTTGATTTAGTGTTTAATTATTTTTCAAGGGACTTGGAATAAATAAGCACTAAAAGAAAAAGAAAGAAAAGATTTCTTGTTAGCGGTCCAGGCGCCCCTCCACCCCTTAAATCTTCCAATGATTATATTTTTTCGTTCAATCACCTTCGGGGATTTCGTTCAACCAGCGCCATGAGCGCTGGAAGAACGAAATATGTATAGAGGTAAGATTTTTCGGGGGTAATTTTGTGCTACGCCCTTTTATAAAGTTTGCACTCTAAAATTGGGAGGAGTGAAAAGTTCACTCCTTAAAAGAGTGACAAACATTTTCACTCTTTTTGGAGTGAATTTTATGAAAATACACTCCTTAAAGAGTGGAATTTTCACTGCCTAGAAAGAAGTGAAATATTTCACTCCATTGTCGAGAGTGAAATACAGTCGAACCTCTATTTAACGAAGTCACTAAATCCCGAAAAAAAAGTTCGTTATATTGAAAATTCGTTAAATAGAGAGTCACCTTTTAAAATACTTTAAACTACATAAATCATATCTTAAGTCCATAAACACTAAATATAATTTAAAAAAGTAATTGATCACACTTTTTTTATAATATATATCTATTTGTTTTATTTATTTTACCCATCAGAAAGAAATATGGAATGGAAATAAGAATGAAACAAAACATTGTCTGGAAATAAATTATATTTTCAGTTAAAAAAAATAATTTTACATTAAAATCAAAGTTTTTTAATATGGTTGATAAGCTGTTTGGAAGAACACCAAATTTTAAAGCAATGTTCTTTTTCTTCACGCTTTTATCCACCTCATCAAGATTTTTTTTTCTTTGATGCTCAGGCACTTTCGCTCTGACATTTTCGAGCTACAAGAACCGAAATTAGCAGCACGACTGATCAACAATCTAGAAAACGAGATACTTTAGTTTAGGGACACGGTGCCATTGAGGATTAAAGGGGGATATTGAAAGTTTGCACTTCTTGGATGAAAAGCAAAGAATCACAGCAACTTTACTGTTCTCGGTTAGTTAGGTGTCTGGTAAGATCTGTTCCTGGTCATTGATAATCATAAAATGTGTTAAAAGAAAAAATAAGTTTAAAATGCCCAGTAATATTTTGAGAAATAGGGAGAAAAAAAATTTAGATCCCACGAAAAAGTTCGTTAAATAGAGAATGCACTTCGCTATTTGGAGGTTATTTTACGTAGAAATTCGCAAAATGTTCTTGGTTCCAAGGAAAAGTTTGCAAAATAGAGAAATTCGCAAAATGGAGGTTCGTTAAATAGAGGTCCGACTGTATATCACTCCGTTGTCGAGAGTGAATATGTCACTCCGCTTACGAGAACGAAAGACTAGCATTATACTTAAAAAAAAAATCCGTTCAAATTTGAACCCATATATGAAGTAAAATAATGAAAAGCACCAAAATATATCGCGTCTTAATTTTCAAAAACTCCATTTCACAATGTAACAATGGAAATTACGTACTAAAACACGCTCCTTTTTAAGAGTGAATAGTTACTCCTCTGTAAGAGTGACTATTCACTGTAAGCAGGAGTGAGTATGGGTATTAATAATCAGCCAATCAGAACAGTCTTGTCTACGACGCTTTTTGAGATATGAGAAAGACGTCCGCCATTTTAAAATTAAAATATACGGATATTATTAAAGTGATTATTTATGGAACTTTTAATCCCTATATAAAATTAAATGTAATTAATTCATAAAGGATACAGAATGATAAAACATTCTCAAAGAGTATTCGAAACAGTTCTGCGGTTTCAAACTTCTATTAGTGTTATCTGCAGTTTTTCCTGAGCGCGCGAAAAAGTATCTCGAAGTTGAATCATATATGCATTGCTTGAAGTTGTTATTTTTACTCACGTCTCCAGTGTGGCATAACTGATAATTATACACAGTGAAGTTCGAAGCATTAAATAAAGAGTGTCTCATGTGAGCTCAAATTAAAGGGTAATATTGAAATTTTCCAAACAAAGAAATAAGATTTCTGGAATATTGATACTGCCAGTCAAGTTTCGGCCCGGCCGAAGTTTTCGCATCATTTTTGCCGAAAACGAATTTTCGGCCCAGCTCAGATTTTGGGACGAAAAGGAAACCGAATTTTCTGTCGATCACTAACTGTACCTATTCGTATTACTCATCAGCTAATTTGAACAACAAGCCTACGACGCCTTGTTTAAGGTAAGAGAAAGGCGTCTGTCATTTTAAGATTAAAACATACGGATATTGTGAAAGTGATTATTTAAGGAACGTAAAGGTAAGTCTTATTTAATTTTAATCTTTTATTCCTGGTAGAATGTGTATGTTATGATTATGAGTTAAATAGCTATGATACACGTAATTATTGCTATTGAAAAATAAAACGTGATATTTATGCATTGAAATAAAGTGTTTTTTATGCCTAATATGAAGTTTATATATAAAACTGCTTTAGTATATATTTTTTAATGTTCATAGTATCACTTATATAATATAAGATTGAATATATTTTAAGAGATAAATAAGTACTTTTTACATTAAAAATGTTTTTCAAACAATAAGAACAGTTCATATGCAGTCATTTCTTTTCTTTTTATATTTCCTTCTTTTTACTATTTTCTAGATCAATTTTTTCCTATAAAACATACGAAATCTATTTTGTTCATTTTCCCAAATACAATATATACGGGAATAAAAATTTTAAATCAAATATGGCTTTTCATATGTCGTTCCAGAAATAAGCTTTGTATTAATGTCCATTTTTCCGCAATAGCGGGAAAAAATTCGAAATCATGATTAAGTTAAGGAATATGTTTAAAAGAAAAATATATACATATGGCACAAAACATAAAAATCTAGATTCCATGTTCATATTTAATAAATCAATGACAGATCACAACGCATAAAAAGAAATCTTACACATTCTTAATATTTAGATCAAGCTTAGGACTTATTAAAAAAGATGTGAGTTGATAAGCATTGTGTTTTTAGTGGAAAAATTAAAATAATTTAGAACAATAGGGTTCTGCAAAATAGCGCTAAAAATATAATATTTTATATTTAAAATAAAAATTAAAATGAAATCATACGTTGTTAATAATTTAACATCCACCTATTATACAGTTATTAATAAAACTTTAATAGTAACTAAAATGCATTAAGCAATAACGTTTGTTTAGATTTAAATTCATTGGCAATGAATTCTGAGATCTAAATATTTGAAGTTTCAATTACACACACAAAATAAAAAACTATTAACTTACATCACGGGAATGATTAAAATACTAAACGGGTATCTGAAAAGAAAAAATAACATTAATTGATTAAGATTTTGGTTAATTACTTGTCATTATGGACAGTTTAAAATTGTCATATATATGTATTTATAAGGTATGCAATGAAAGCAAACACAAGAGATAAGATTGTAATAAAATATTTTAGTTTTTTTTTCTGTTAGTAATCTAATTTAATTTATATGTAACTTTAACTGAATTTTTCCTTAAAATTTCAATTAGTGTTACAAACTATGAATTAAATAAATATTGCTAATAAAGTATTTTCTTCCAATCTTCATCACCCTTGTATCTAATTTCATTGCATGCAGTAAAAGATGTGATTCTTTTAAAATGCCCATAAAAGCAAAATAAAAAAAGAATTGACTCCATAAAAAATGAACATTCACTCCTTCCAGGAACAAAAAAACGCATTCCTTTTGCAAGAGTGAATAGTTACTCCTCCGAAAGAGTGATTAGCCACCCCTGTTTAGAGTGAATATTCCCAGGAATGACCATTCACTCTTTCAGAGAGTCGAAAATTTTTACTTATGCTCAGAGTGAATAGTCACCCTAAAAGGGTTGGGCATATTTTGTGAATAGTCACTCCTTTGTATTTAGAGTGTAAAGACTTATGCTCATGAGTATTTTCCCTCCTGGTGATTTATTATTTAATGTCAAGAGAAAAAGTAGATTTCACCCTTCTTCCTTTCTTTTTTTCAATGTCGTCAAATATATACATATTTCAAAATCCAGGAATGTCCTTGAATTTTTATGATTATGCAAACTTCATAAAGTCAGTTATTAAATAAAAACTGAAATATTAATACTGATCGAAAAATACAGACTTTTAGCAGTAAATGAAATTTAAAATGAATAAAAATAGAAAAACTAACTGCTTGACTCTGATTTACTTTGATGGAAAATGCTGTACAGTGCAAGATGATAAACAGATTATCAGTAAAATAGTTTTGATGTATTTTTATTAGAAAGGATAGTCTAACAATATTTAATTTAATACGCAAATATATTTGAATGTATTAACTTGTTAAGGACTTAAGAGTATATAAAATATTATTATGGTATAACTAAATAAACAATTTGTTAGTGGAAACTATTAAAAGATTTTTATGAGTGTCATTTTGCACTCTAAAGCATTTCCCACCAAAGTAAATCCGATCATCACTAAGTTTTTAAATTTTATTCATTTTAACGTTTCATTTAGCGTTGAAAGTCTTTGCTGCAAATCAGTCATTGAATAAAGAAGGAATTTGTCGATATTGATCGAAATACGTATACTGATGTACTTTATCAGCATTAAATGAAACTTTGAATCGTAAAAAGAATGTTGATTTTAATTTACTCTATAGGGTATTAGAAAGGTTAGGTTTTGATAGACACTCTCACTTTTTATAACCATATCTACACTTCGAACACCCCAACATGAGTGAACGATTCGTACTTCACATCTCTCACATTGACAAAAAACAACCTCTCTTTACCAATGTCTCGTGTCTACTGTCCAGAACTGCACATTAGCACATCCTTGAACTTTTTTTCTTTCACTGGGGGACGAGCGATCTCGTGTCCACATTGTTCAGTCCCCCGCTATTTCTTCGAAAGTCGGAACGCTCCATTGAGCAGATCCCAAGGACACAGATAAGCATGCAGTCTCTCCTCCTGCATATATTTACACAAAAGACTATTGTCCTCCATGGAAATGCCTGTTGCTTCCCACAGTCAAAAATTTGTTGAGAAGGTACTATGTCACAGAGGCATTTTTTCGCGATTACAAAAGGTTTCATAGAAGTTTCAGTTGCCAAAAACTACCATTAGTTTAGATTTTGGACTCTTATATATAGAAGTTCGGATATTATGGAATACATCAATATCTGATGCATACGGTGTTGCAGTCAAGCGTAAATTTGCCATACGACTTCCCAGTATTCCCATCAGGCGCTGTTCTCCGTCCTGTTTAGATACTTGTTGCTGGAGCGACGCGGTGAAATAAAAACTTATTTTCAATTTTTGCAGTTTCTTGCAGGTACATTGTATAAAATTCGTGTTAATTAAAAAAACCTTATTGTCAGTCGTGTTCACCAAGTTTAGTATAATGTTGAACAGTTATATTTACTGCTGTGTTTGTCAGTTTTCCTCTATGCTAACTTGTTGACGAGTGAAGAGGTTCTATTTTTTAAGATGGTATATACGGGTAATACGGAATATCAGCTGGACAACTGAGGACTAAAAATGTAAAACGCTGAAAGGACAAAAAAAATCAAAAATCATTTTTTTTACGAAAAAAATGTCTTAAGCTTGCCAAGCTTAACAAACAGGAGAACGCTTGAAGTGCTAACCCTAATAGGAATAGTTCAAGCAAGTCGGAAATTGTACATCGAACGTGTCAAAGGAGGTGCTTTCGTCTTCCTTTTTTTCACTCTCTTGAAAAATTTTCTTCTTCTGGACTTTCAGCGTTTTATATTTTTAGTCTTGAACTGTTTCATGACGCGTCAAAAAATAAACACAATTTTTCACAGAATATGATGATTTATAGATGATGTACTATGGTTTACACATTAAATAATTTTGGTTATTCTTTTCAATCGTGGTTTTTTTTAGCAATTTCAATACTCTTTATAACCCTATTCCATATTACCCGACTGGTTGTCGTTACCCCAAAAATGTAACTTAAAAAAAAAAAAAAGATAAATATTGATGTGCATTTTTATCTTTCACTTTACATGCATTAAAAATGTTTTAAGAAATAGTCAAAGTTTGTTCTTACTAACTTTTAATGTATCTAAATTTTTTTGTGTTGGCTTAGAAATGAAAATGTAAGTTGTATTCCATAATACCCGAACTTCATATACTCTTTATAACTTTAAACTAGATTGTATCAATGTTTCTTTTTTGTGAGTTTAAAAATAGGGAAAAGGGATGACTTTAGTTTTTTATTTTTAAAATCGATAAATGACAGATAGATATATTTACTTTTTGAGGAAAATAACAAAGTAAATCTTGAGTAATATACCTAAAACGTCCTGTATTTACAATTTGGTTTTGACAATTTGGTTTGGATCCTCTGTTGTATGTGTTTGTTCCTGACACTCTTCAATAGTCAAGGCTAATTTCGCATTTGTAGAAATTTTTTCAACAGACACTAGATCACAACTAGAGCAATTAGCTAATACATATATATAGGATGAGACTCCACGATAATGACGAGGCCTGATTTAACAGGCACGTTCACATTTATTGACACTAAGGGACGAAAGAAAACAAAAAATATAAATCGTATACACTTATTATTTGCCGTTGTTTGACATTCGTTACGCAATCTACATAATCTTTTGACAAGATGGGAATTTGTTTAAGATAAAAAATACATAAACAATTTCCCCACAAGAAGGCTATTTTTAATAAATTACACATTTAGCATTATGATAGCTTAGAAATTTTATTTATAGGATGTTCATAATTATTCGACCCTATTTTAAAGTTGTCTACCAACGAAACTGTTCTTCAGAATGTTATGAAATTTTTTGGAGGACATAATAAAAGTATGGGAATTTGTTTGAACGAAAAAAAAAATAGGAGGCCGTTTTTTAACAAATTACACATTTAGCATACATTTACGATAGTTTAACAAATTTTGTCATAACCAAACAGGTTCTGCAGGTTCACGCATCATTTACAGATACCATCTAGAATCGTAAGATCGCATGTTCCAAAGTTCACCGCAGTATGTTCTGGGAAATGATAGGAACATGACGTGAAAAGAAGTCGTTAGAATAAAATTAAGTTAATAAATAAAATTTTTAATCTATCGTAATGCTAAATGTGTAATTTATTAAAAATATCCCTCTAGTGGCGAAATTTTGAACCATTTTTATTTATATTTTTTTAGCTTAAACAAATTCCCATTCCTTTATTATGTCTTTCACCAAATTTCACAACTACATGAACAATAGTTTTGTTTGTAGACAACTTTAAAGTAGAGTCGTTTAATTATGTACAGACACCCTGTACATCTCATAAATTACAGAATACGATTCTGTTTCTTTTAGTACGTCGTCACTCGAATCGCATTTCACATAGTTCTATGGCCGTTCCTTAATCTCGAAACAGTTTTTTCCTTATAATCACGGGATAGTAGCGCCAATTGCATCTTACTCGGCATGCAGGTATAGGACGGAGCCTCCCCCCCCCCCATATATGTCAAGAATTTTACAGGCAAGTGTGACTAGCTATTTTTAAAATTTTCACAAACGAAATATCGGCCCATATTATATGTAAAAACACAAAAAGACGTCTTATATTTGAAATTCGTTTTAAAACAATTAAAAAATCTAGGCTTAATCATTGATTCTAAATTAAAATGGTTTCCATATTTCAGAAAAATACACCCCCCCCCCCCCAAAAAAAAAAAAAAAAAAAATTGCTCATCTTTAAGGAAACACGTACAAAATTAGAAATAATTGTTGGGGCACCTTTTAAAACCGTGGTATGAAGCAGTACTAGCAAAACCAATAGAATATGGTGCTCAGATATGTTTCTATGATCAAACTATAATAATTTTTAAAAATTGAATTTAATAGAAATTTGCCAGTATTATCTAAACCTGATGCACATAAACTTACATCAAAAACATTTCTACAAATTGTAACTGGTTTTCCTCCGACGCACATTATTCCTTAACATAGTATATCAAAATACAATGTAGAAAAAAATTCATCAGATGTAATTCACGAACACTTAAAATATCAGGCAGATCATGTTAAAATTAAAAATAAGTTATGTATTAATGATTCAACAATCTAATATATCTACCTTATTAAAATCTGTGCGCGTACCCATGTAACCTCAAAAACTCGGAAACCACAGTGAGCAGCGCTATGAAATTTGGCACACAAGTTAATGGTAGGATGCCCATGAACGATTGGAGCAAAAATTTGTAAATAGATTTTTTTAATTTTATGTTTTTGACGAATTTTTGCCTTTTTTTATGTTCAACCCGTAATCGTGAGAGTTCTAACCAATGTGAGATATACACATTTCGTCCGCCACGCTAAGCGGGTATTACGATAATTCTTTTACCCCACAAGCAAATAATTATAGATTATTTAATTGTGCTTAATTATTACTTTAAAAAAATAAAGTAAAACATTTTATCACACACACAACAAAACTTTTTATTCTATTTATTCCCTTATTCCAAAAATATAGTTCTACCGTCTGCTGCCATAGTAACATGATAAATTAAATTTCATTAAAAAAATGCACAGTAGTATAAAAATATTTTCCTAAATCGAATAGTTATTTTTTATTTTTGTTTTAGAATTAAATTCATGAACTCCCGTGCGTAGAACGGGTTAAACAGCTGGTAATCTAATATAAAATGAAAAAATAAATATCCGAATCAGTAACAATTCATTGTATATAATATGCACAGACGTATCACATATGGCGAATTTAACAGCATTTGCCTATACAATTCATAATAAAAAAAATTATTTAAATAATATTACAAAAAGCTGATCAAACATCCCCGTCTCCTTTATCACTATATAAAAGTTTTATAACTATATAAAATTATATTTAAAATTTTCAACGATAGGTATCATTACAGTAACAGTCAGCATAATTTGGAAGAAATTACTTACATTTTTTTTTCTTATTTTTATGTTGAGAAAACATATAGTCGAGAATGTGTAATTTTAAAGACGATCTCAGAACAGTAAATCAATTATTTTTGTTAACGTAGAAGAAAGCTTATGCGATGATCGCACTCTTATTTTATTGAACTTATAAAAACTTAGAAAGAAACAATAATTCGAGGTTCAGTTTAATTAATTTGTTATTGAAGTGTAAAAAATCAACGATGCAAAATATGACATAATAAAGTATACGTAATTATGTACGATTGTGTTCAATACTTTGTTAAATTAACAATCTTCAGTTATCTGATTTTTTTTACAGTTGTTCTAATTTCAATAGTCATCTGTGCTTAACTGTTCTAACCTGCAACAATTGATGAGGGAGATAGCGACAATTGAAGAGTATACATCTCTTTCCATTAAATATTTTCTAGGGTAATTATTTCAGTAACTTACTTCTTTTTACTAAACCGTAAAAAATACTGCAATTCATGCTAAATTTTTTTCAGCATGTATTATTTCATTTTTTTTTAATGGTATTATGATGCATATTTTCATTTAACTTTATGATTTTCCAACAGGCCGAATAAAAGTAATCATAAAACTATTCTTTTATATACCTGAATTCATATAAAGTAAAATATAAAACGTAAAGACACTTTATTAATACATGAAAATTATTCCAGAGAGAAACATTCGCCTTGCATACAATATTTCAAAAGAAAATCAAATTTTAAAATAATTGCTTATGAGGCGCAAAGACCAACATAGTGAAAAAAATTCCACGCCGGGATCCGGACCATCAGTATAGCGCTCTGACGTTCTACCGACTTAACCACATGGAACGATACCCAGGCTGGATAATTTCTCACTATTATATGTTGGCAAGGCTACAAACGTAGCACAAGATGGAATATTTATCGTGAGCTACCAATATGGGACAAACACGAAATTTTTAATTAAATCCAGTATCGATAGAAACTATATTAATACATGGAAATTATTCCAGAGAGAAACATTCGCCTTGCACACAATATTTCATTGCCCCATGTCGGTGGCTCACGATAAATATTCCATCTTGTGCTGCGTTTGTAGCCTTGCCAATATATAATAGTGAGAAATTTTCCAGGCTGGGTATCGCTCCATGTCATTTAGTCGGTAGAACGTCAGTGCGCTATACTGATGCCCCGGGTTCAAGTCCCAGCGTGGAATCTTTTTCATTATGTTGATCTTTGCGTCTCTTAAGCAATTACTTTGAAATTTGATTTTCATTTAAAAAAGTAAAGACACTGATTTGTAAAATTTGACCTATAATTTACTCTATGGTAAACCAAGTCTATCTTACGAAGATATTAAACTATGAGTTAGAAGATCATTTAAAAGAATACCTTTCTTAGCTTTAATTTAAGTTAGTTTCATTTCAAACTTGATAAGGTGAAAGTTTGCTTCCAATCCACATTTTTTAAGCTTTTTTCTACAGTCATCGATCTTTTTTTATTGATACTTAAAAGTACAAAATATAATTTATTAATAGTTCAGTTTCAAAACTAATTATAAATCAAATTTATTAACATAATATTAATCTGTTTTGGATTTAAACATGTACGATTAAAATTGCATCATTTTCAATTTAATATTACTATAAAACTAGCGCATCGTAATTTAGAAGTCAGTGGTTGAAATAATAACTAATTATAGAGTAATCTGTACTTAAAGCTCATTTCGCTCTGCTATATAACATGGACATAATATGCTAAGATAAATACTACTACATTTGCATTTAACTACTTGATAGTTATACGAAATATATATATTACAATGCTGCAATGAAAATGCATGTGAAACAATTTCAATGACATCAATGATTTGAGTAAACTTCGAAACGGTCGCTAAATATCATTTAACTGCAGAAAGTATGAACTAACATAATTTTCATTTAAATCTGGATAATGGTTTCCCTCTTAAATTTCCAAAATGAAATTTAACATTTGTATATTATTTTACATTTAAGCCATTTGCATCAGTAGCGCATTGGATATTTGCACGGATTTCGAGAATTTTCTTTATATGCAGAATTCATACCAGAAATTCTAAAAATTATTATTATTTTTTTAATTTAAAGACAGGCGTTTCGTGATTATATAAAGTAAAAATTTTCCTTTCGGATTTTTTAGAGCGGATTCAGAATTCTTGAAGGGGGAAAAAAAAAAAAAAAAAAAAAAAAAAAAACGAAATTCTTGAAATGCACGCATGTATCCGCTAATAAGCAAATTGGTTTTAAACGAACAATAATGTTCTCGTTGAACAGCTTACTCTGCATTATAGATTAAAGTATGTCCCAAAATAAAATCTATAGATTAAATCTACTTTTAATGACACAAAAATCAAATCTACTTCTAATAATACTTTTATTATTCAAATAGTTTTAATGTATATTAACTGCCGTTCGATACGCCAATGTTCTTTTTTATTTTAGATGGAAAGAAACATACGATAGTTCCCGTTATAATTTCATGTACTTTCATAAACTTAATGCCTTTTCTTAATATTCATCCGTTTTGCATTATAAGATTTCTGTCTGTCACAGCGCTCGTACTCGGAAACTATTTAAGTTACAAACTTATTTATTTATTTTATTCTTTACATATAACTGAATAACCCCTGTCATACCCAAAATCATAAAATTTTGAAAGAAGTCTTGCATTATTTTATTTAAATGAATTACTTCTTTTTCTATATCAAAACATAATCTTAAATTCAGCAAATATCGCAGAGAATCAATGGCGCCGAGGTAAAACTTAGGTCTACCGCACAGTAGATCTGTCGGGCGGAACTTCAAAATTTCGATTTTTATTGTTATACTTCATTTTCTGATGGATTTAAGGGGGTCCGGGACACATTTTAAAATAATTTTTATTTATTGAGTTAAAATTCTCAATTTTATTTTTTTTTTTTTGTGATGGTTAACCTTATCATTTGTAAACAAAATCACATGATAAAACTTCTCATAATTTAAAAAAAAAATTAAATTTTAAATTTATTAAAAAAGGGGAGTAGTTTAAAATCGTTATAACTCGGAATATTATTTAGAGAATTTCATTTTTTTCCCTTTAAATAAACAAAAATATGTAAGTTTTAATTTTGACTTAGCATTTTTTAAAATATTAATTTATAAAAAAAATTAAAAATATTTAACGAAAAAAATTAAAAAAATGGTGTAACTTTTTTAAAAAATCATATTTTTAAAAGTGAATGTTTTTTTCAAATTTGCTGAATCAAAATTAAAGTAAAACAATTGAAAAAGATATGGTCCATGTTTGAACCACTTATATTTAACTGTTCTCGATTTATAAGAGTTTAAAAACGAGAAACGGTGAAAAAACCTATCATGAAGAACCTATCATAACCTATCATAAATTAAAATTTTGATTTACTAATTTAAGGAAGAAGTCTTTTAAAAGAGATGTTAAACGATTTTAAAAATTCGTTATATTATACTTTCTTTTTTTATTGGTATTTTTGAAAATTTTCGAATATATTACTAAGTCATTAAGCATGATATTGCTTAATTGTATTCTCTTAATATGTTTTAGAATTGTATTTTAACTGCAAGTAATTTTTTTTTTGTTATTGTTGTTCATTTTTTCACTGCATATTTCCTTCTTATATTAAATTAAATCTAGTAGGAAAAACCTTATTTTAAAAAATGACAAGAAATTGTTCGAAAAATATTCGATTGTTTTATATTTAATTGCATCTTCCAGAAGAGACTGGTACTGCAAGTGTAAGGTGCAATCTTGTAAAAATATGATTATAACTATTTTCATGGGGAGATGAAAAAGAAAATTCAACTTCTTGACAAATGTCTCTCAAAATCGCTTACATTATTAAAATCATTGAGAATAAATGCATTCAAAATCAAATAAAATGTCAAATAAATGCATAAATGGAAAAAGGAATTTTTTTTTTCAAAGAGATCATAACGTTTATTAAAATTCTCCCAAATCTCGAATTTTTAGAAAAATACTTTTGAATATTATATTTGTTGAAGATTTTGCACTGAAAATACTTTAAGTTCGAAACTCCACTTATTCGCTGTGAAATATAATAAAATTTTATTTCTTCTTCTTTTTACTTTTTATTGAAACTTTTCATTTATAAACTTTTAGTATTTTTTGATAATTTGTGATTCAATTTTAAAAGTTTAAGTTCTAAAAATAATTAACAAAAGAAGATGAATAGTCAGTGTTTGATTTTTGCTCCCCTTGGCAGATAACGTGACATTTTTTTTTCTATTATTTAAGATGTTTTGATTGTTTTAATATCATTTATGATCCATAACTATTGCTTCTCTGATTTATTTTTATTTGAAGATGCTATTAATTAAACATGCCAATCACGGGCCTTTTTTAAATAATAATAATAGAAGTATTTTAAACCAGATTTTGATTTAATGAACGAAATTACCGGTGTCCCAAAAGTGATGGATTTTAAAATTCAATACATTGCAAATGGTGACAGATATTTAAAAAATTCTAGCAATAGGGTTATGTATGATGTCAGGAGTATTTTTTACTGTGATTCTTGATTTTAGTTAAAATTTCTAGCAATAGATGGCGCTGAGAGCAATAGGTGCTCAGACCAGACACGATTTTTGGTACTTCGGGATCCATTCGATACAATTTAATCTCTTTTTTTGCATGCAAGAAGAGAGAGGCCAAAAAATGGAGCCTGGATTTAGCCGTTATTGCTTACAACGCCATCTATCGATGCTTTTTGTAACTAAAAGTGAGAATTGCAGCATAAAAACTGCTGACATCTTACATAACACTCCTGCAAGAATTTTTTTATCTGTCACCGTTTGCAAGTTATTGAATTTTAAAATCCATCAGTCATTTTTGGGACACCCGGTATGTAGAGTCGTCGAAAAAAAAAAGTAAACACCCCTTACTAACTCCTCAACAAATCATCGTAGGCGAAAGTTACTGGTACTGAACGATTGAAAATAAAGTCTACTTTTAAAAGATGTATATAAAATTTTCTTAGGGGGTCATGTACATATTAAAACGAATCTAAACTTCATTTTTTTCAATGGCAATACCCAATTTTAACAAGATATTTCAAATTTTCCGTTCAAACTATGCCTAGACACCAAATTCCAAGTCATTTGAATGATAAGTTTTTGAATTATAAACATTCAAAATTTAGTGCTTCTAATGTTAAATTACATTTTCATATTTTTATTTATATCTCCTGAAATTATGCTCCTAATGTGCTATTTTTTTTTCTTTTTTTTATTAGCAATAATACTAATATACCCAAACATAAATAGGCTGAATTTGCATTTTTCATAATTTTATGATATGAATTATGAAATTAATATTCGAAAAGATTATGAATTGCAACCTACATTTTTTTTTTTTTTTTTTTTTTTTTGATGGATTTAGATTCATTAAGTCCTGCTTTATGGGAAACCAAAACTTCACATTCTTCCAAGTAGTTTTCAAATTATGCTAAAAGAATGACAAAATGATGGTTTAAGGGGCCGTCTATGATGGAAGTGAGTCGACCTTTTAAAATTTATTCTGCTGTACTGTAATCTAACAGGCTTCATTGACTTCTTGAGTGGCGCTTAAGGTGCCTTGATCAAGAAAGGGGCTCTCTCGGTTAACAATCGAGTACGAAACTTCAATTTGGATACAGCCCTTAAAATACGCTCGTTTTAAAATAATTAATTTCTCGGAAACTTATGGTACGAGTTCCATAAAAATTCATCTTTAAGCTAATTGAAGGGGATAGAGTTCATTTGTGCTGTCAGAATTGTTTACTGCCATTGAAAAAAACAAAGTTTGGGTTAGTTTTAATATGTAGATGGACCCCTAAGCAAATTTTATATGCATCATTTAAAAGTAGATTTTACTTCTAATCGTTCGGTACCAGTAACTTTCTTCTACGATAATTTGTTGCGGAGTTAGTAGGGGGGTGTTTACTTTTTTTTTTTCCACGACTGTACGTTCGTACTATAACTAGCTTTATATATTCAGGTCTTCGTGCAATAGCTGCTGCACTCTTATGCAAAATTGCATGAATACAAAATTTATTACGATTCTATGTATTAAATTCAGTTATACGGACATAATAGGACTCGATCTTAAAAAGGACATCATCACCATGGCAACTTAGAATCATTACCTATCAAGAGATATCATAATTCGTATGACAGGATTTAATAGAATGAAGAAAACTTTTATTAATATCTTTTTTAAGTTTTGATTCTATTTTCGTAAAATTTGAAATGACTCGATTTGAAAACATCACGAAAAGTTCTGGAAAAACACGTTGCTTAAGCAATCGATGACACCGTATGAATGGATCATCACAGTCCAAAATCTGGGGCGTCCAGTGCATACTGATGGCGCATATATTGCAAACTTCTACCACTTTTTTTTGGTGTTATCACATTTACAACAAAGGTGAGAATGTCTGTTAAATGTTTTATAATAGTATACTTCAATTTTTCTGAAAGTTATAAACGTCAACCCAAATTGAGTTAGGATGAAACACCTTGTATTTGTGACTCAATAAGTGATTTCCCACGCTATGTTCCTATGTGGTTTTTTATCCTTGTTGTAAGCCTGATTTGCCATGTCATTTTGTCAACTTTTTTTGAATCACCCTGTATATTGAAATATTAACTTATTTTAACTGTAAGTATTTTAGATATCAGTCGATCAAACACTAATTCAAAACTATGTCTCGTTTCTGATCTTGCACAACACATTCATACGATTTTTAAATAAGAATCAATCAGTGAGTCATTAAATATTGATCTTAAGTTATATTAAAACAATAAAAAATCTTAGACATTTTTTTTACTGTATAAGGGTGCCAAACATTGATGATTATCTACCCACCCTTTTTCAATGGCCAAAAAATATTCTTCAACACAATTCACATTATAATTTTCTGTAAAGTCTTTTACCAGATTAAGTACTAACATAATGTTACAATTTTTTCTTGTGCTTAATAGGTGCGTCCGTAATTATACAAATACGTAGCACCTATAGTCATCGTCTAGTACGTCCATCAGTCTTTCTGTCTGTCCGTCTGCTCGCATATAACTGCGCGAAAACTACTCAAACGAATGGTTTGAAATTTAATATATATAATCCTTGCAGAATTTTGTTCATTCATTTCAAATTTTCTGAAAATCGAATCAAAACTTAAAAGTGTATTAATAAGAGTTTTCTCCCTTCTATTAACTCCTATCATAAGTAATTAATTCAATGATATCCCATGATAGTTAATGATTCTAGGTTGCCATGGTGATGACGTTCTATTTAACGTGGAGTAATATTATTTCCGTATTGCTGAATATAATATATATAATCGTAATAAAATTTGTATTCATCCATTTTTGTATAAGAGTGGAACAGCTATTGCACCCAGATCTGGATAGTCATAAAACTAGTTTTAGTACGAACGCACCTCATTTGCCCCGTTTAACGTACAATTTCTGATGCGTTGATTCGGACTCAGAAGTAGGGTTGACATTTGTCTCGATTTACGCGGGATTTTCCGGTTTTCAAATATGTTAAGACCCGTCGCGTAAAGCAGAGTACTTAGTTCGGTAAATCCTATAAAAACATAACCTCCTGAAACAATTTTTATCTTGTATATAAAACAATCATGGTTCCTACGGAAACAATAACGAACAATTTTAACTATTTAAGGGGTCTCAGGACTCTTAAAATTGGAAAAAAGGACCATTTTCAACATATAACATCATAAAATGTATACGATTTAAAAACACAATTTTAATTCTGATGAAAGATATAAGAATGTTCTTTCATTTTTTGTATTAAAAAACTGCAATATGTAAAATTAGTATTTATAGGGGACTCCAAACTGTCAGGCATTTGTCGAGTAGAAAATTAATATGACAGTTTACGTGCAGGATTACAAAATAAATTTTGCAACTAGAATGAAAAATTTGGGGCCTACTTATGTTTTAGATTATAGTAATTACGCTGAACCTAAATAAATTTGTATTTAAAGCGTTTTATATTTTTAATACAAAGTTGTATTTAGCTAACACAAAATTTTAAAAATTGCAACAGTATAATCACTGTGACGTTTTATCTGAGGACTCAGAGACCAGATGCCCCTAACGAAATAAACATCGTTAAATTGCAACCTCCAGATGCCTGCTATAACTTCACATGTCAGTTTCACCAAAAACCAGATGGTACATGTAAACAGTTTTAATCATGTAAATATCTGGGGAAAAAGTGCTGCGTAGGAATGTTATAAACTGAACTTGTTGGCTAAGATGAGTCAAGACCACGTGGGGGATTTCGGAGATGAACAGAGGGCAGAAAACCAAGGCCCCGGAGAGGGACAGTATCTGCTGTGACACGGGCCCAGACGGTCGAGTTCTCGGTCCTGCCAAAAGGAGCGTCTCGCTCCGAAAAAGATTAATTTTTTTGGCCGTGTAAATATTACGTGTGCTTGTTATGTGTGTGTCCCGTATTGTCTAATAAAAACTCTGAGAAAAGAAACGAACGCCAAGTTCTTTTAATTTCTAGTTAAGAGCCTTTCTTAAGTGAGTTTTCATATATGACGGTACATCACCTAAAAAAATATTTTCTTGAACAATAAGAGTGAAATTTCAGATTCAATTTATACAGTCTAACATGCAACATATGTTTTGAAAATTTCATAAAGAAATATTCAGAACTTTTTGATATATTGTGCGCGTTGCCGCTACAGCTGTTGCGCTAAATTCAGCTATTTCTAAAAGCCATAACTTCTGTTCTAATGGGAATTTCAAGGAAATAATTATATCAAAATGTTCAGAAAAGATAGAAGTTTAACATCTAAAAAAAAGTAAAATTTCAAAAATTTTAAGCTTTAAGAGGCCTGAGACCACTTAATTAAAAACATCTCCAATATTGAATTTTGTTTCGGTCGATAACGATTTCGCTTTCACAGATTCTACTCTCTAATATCATTGTGTTTATTTGATACACTAAAACCTACTAACACGGAAATTCAAGTGACCAGAAAAGTTTTCATTTTGAACAGGTATCCGTCTTAGCAGGTACACTTGCATAATACTCTTTCCGTTCGGACCATGGAATTTTTAATTTTAAGACAGGATTTCGTCATATGCGGGCTCCGTTTTCATAGGATTTACTGTATTTTCATGTAACACTATAGGACACATTGTCTCTCTTTTGAGACACAGGACTTGGCAACAATACACCGAAGAGATATGTTAATACCTATACATAATATTTTACTGAAAAGCGAGTAGAATGCAATTCTAAGTCAGGGTTTTTTTAAATTTTATTCTTCGTCGACGCTATAAAAAAATTGATTAAGTTTTCTAACAGGGAAAATGGAATAAAAAAAACATTAAACACCTCTTTTATTTTACTTATAATTTAAAATAAATTTACGCTATATGTAATTAAGGATATTTTACTTTTTTACCACTTTCCAGCATTGTTGAAAAGTGTTTATGAATTCGGTTTGTCTGTCCGCCTGTCTGTCTGTCCATGCTCTAACTGGCGTAAATACAATCCGATAGCCATGAAATTGATATATTATTGGAGTTTACTAAAGCCATGTTCGGTATTGAAAATGGAGCGAGTAGCATTTACGGTTCATCTACAGGGACACTCAAAAGAATTCCGTTACATTGTGGTCTATGAAGAAAAATCGTTCAAGTTGTATTTTAATAATATTACACTATTTTAAATATATTGAAATTTATATATGTATATCATTGTATTGTACTACAAGGTTTTTATTATAGAACATGGTGTGCATAGAATTTATCGTTGATTTACAGCGACACAGACAAGAATTTTGATACAGGAGAAAAGGAGCAATAATTGGACTATTGAAACCTACTGTAACGCCAATAAAAACTAACTTACATAACTAATCGTAAATCTTAAAGGAGGAGAACTTAAGTTCATTTTCTACATTTTTATTGACGACACGGACAACACACAGCAAGCACACATACATTTCTTGATACATAAACTTAGTCTTTTAAATCCCTTTCGGAGCGGCTCGCTCCTCCAAACGAAAACCCGACCGTCTTCGGCCGCTTCAAGAACGAATCTGTGTATCCACGGGTCTTTCGAGAGTTCAGTCTATTTTTTGGCAACCCACGTGGTACTCTGATTCATCTTATTAAAAAGGTTTCAGTTCTTACATGTGCCAAGCTAGCACTTTTGAAGTATTTACAACATTAAAATAAGTTTACACTTTACATTTGGATTTCTTGAAACATTGACATGTTAATTTATAGTTGAGCCATCTGGAGATCACAATTAAAAGTGTTTATTACTTTAAGTGGTCATCTAGTCTCTGCGTGAGCTCAGATGAAACGCCACACTACTAACAATAATTGTTGGAAGTGCGTTTTCCAGTCGTGGTATGCGTTTTTAAATTTAACTATTATTTAAATATTACTTGGTGTTTTAAAATTAATAAACCATATACAGTGCTACACACAATTTCTCAACAAGATTCGCTTTTTGGCGGAAATTCCTGAATGGAAATTTTCAAGTATGCTATGTGTTTAATTGAACTAATTCAAAACTATGTAGTATACACAGCTCAAAATAATTAGGGGATCACATAGTTTTAACAAAATTATACAAATATTTACGCCGAATAGTAACACAAAATAAAACATCCATAATTTAAAGCATAGTAGAAAACTTCACACGCAAATTAAAGTTTATGACATGAAAAACTAGAAAAAGGAGATAAGTGTAGAAATCGAGATTTTGCAGAAACCTCTGTTGCACTGTCTGATTTGTAAAATTCAATTGCTCAACTTGTGTTTTGAAAAAAAAGATGACTTGAAAATGCCACAACAATATGATTTACAGGCTCGGCATGTTATTGGGACAGTTGAATCTGGGAAAACACAACAAAGTGTAGCGGATGCTGTTGGAGTCGCAAGAAGTATCAATGCAAGGATGCGTAAACGATGGACGCGATGGATGCAAAAACGCACATGGAATGGTAGACGTCGACAAGGGCAAAGTCGGCAATGTGCTACCATAGAAACTGACGACTTATATATTCTGTTATCTGTTCGTAGAGACTGAACGGGCATTGCTACTCAGATACAAACAAAGTTGTTCTTGGCCACAGGACGAAATGTGTCCAGCCAAACAGCCCGAAATAGGCTTCATCAGGATGGTCTCTATGCACTTAAGATAATGGTCTGTATTTCGTCGATCTCAAGTAACTGTGCGAACCAAAGAGTTTGGACAACTGAAAATCGAGTTTGGAGGCAACGTTGTTGGAGTCAAATTCTGTTTACAGACGAGTCTCGATTCAGTCTAGATGTGACATCCGATGTGCTTGGCATGGAGAGAAAGAGGCACTCAAATTAATGCCACATTCGTTCGTGAAAGATCCTATTACAGACGAGATGGGTTGATGGTATGTGCTGGAATCAGCACAGGTGGACGTACGGGCCTGCATATCGTGCAAAATGGCACTTTGGCGTTCCGAAGTTATACAGACGAGATACTGAGACCTCATGTCGTATTATACGTTGCAGAAGTTGGTGATTCCTTTTTTTTCCATGCATGAAAATGCCACACCGCATACAGCTCAACTTGTAAAGATCATTCTTAAAGTCGAAAGAATACAGCATATGGAATTGCCAACATGTTCTCCTGACCTGAATCCGATAGAACATGTTTGAGGCACACTCGGACGACGCATTGCAGCGAGACTGAAGCCTCCTTTTATTGTCAGAGACTTGGAGATTGCAATTCTTGAGGAGTGAAACAGTAGTCCCCGAAAACTTTTCGATAATGTCGTCCCGTCGAATCCATAGAAAACAGGTATGCGATAGTTTTATCTATTCGAAGGGACCACAGGATCCCTTACATTAAATACCTTACATCATTCATAAACAGTACTTTTTTTTGTCATTTACATGTAACTAAATTGTTTCCCTAAACCCTTTTTTCACGTTCTACCCATCATTTCAAAGAAATAAAACTATCTTGTAAATTTTTTTGCGTCTTTTTTCTTGTATTGCGCATTGATACACATGTTACTCGCAATTTTATGCCCTGTCTTGCACTGTTCTTTTGCTATTGATGCTTTTTTGCTTGCTGCGCTAATTTTTTTAGCACTGTACATACATAGCCATAGGCCATACACAGGACTGCACAAAAAAATTGTATATTTTCTCGACTTTTCAGGGTAATAGAAGAAATTGGGATTTCAAATGCATGATGCGTTTTCCAAATTGTTCATTTAGACATCATCTTTCACCTGAGTAAACTGTAAAGTTTTGTTATATTATTGAAAATGTGTTGTTCGAAAGTGTTTCATAATCTATGCTGCATGCATGAGTTTTCGTTCTTGTTTAATGTTATGTTTGGTAGGAAGTTTATTACTGTGATGATCGCGCATGTTTAGCCTTGCACATTTCTTGAATGTTTAGCTAGATATAATTGCACATTACTTCACATAGTTTTCAGTACCATTACATGATTTTAGATAAAGTGATCGGTTGAGTTATTGTTAACCCTCTAAGCGATTTGCCCATATTTTTCCGTTTTCCAAAACAATTGAAATCGGCTGTACACAAACTTATTTTTAATATAATTGTATTATGAGACAAATGTAAAATAGAATTATATTAAGTACATTTTAGAAACAAACAAATGAAGAATGTTTAAATTATGTTAAGTGTTACAAATATTTTTATGAAAATGTAGGAAAGCTCTTAGATAATCAGACGGTTAATCCCTTTTGGTTGTGTTAGTAAAAAGCTCATTGGCCCTTTCTGAATCATGTGTAAAATTTATAAATATAAGTAATTTTTCTTGTATACTCACTATGTTCTATAGCGGTGTCATGTTTTTCAATTCTACAATTAATTAAAAATATCGTTTACTAATAGGAACCTTTGATCCCCTCTTCATTAGATTATGATAAAGGCGGCCTAGAGGCGAAGGCGATCAGTGTTTAATAACCTTTATTGGCTAATAATTCAACTTAGACACTTAAAATGACATTATACAAGTCTTAAATAATTTTGGATTCCACGTTATAGTAACCACAATTCATCTTCAACTGGCATTGCTCCGGCAACAGTACTCCAATAAATTGTCCGCTACTTGTAAATCATTCTCCTGTCAATTAAAGATCCAGACTTTATAAATAAGTCTTCTGGATCATCCACAAGGTAGACCGGAGCATTACCAGAAAATCAACACAGGGCAACCAGTCTCTTCATTTTATCTGCTTATATGCAGATGAGTTTATTAGACAAACTGTCTACTAAGCATTAAAGTACCATATCCTAGAGGAAAACTGGATGAACAGTTCTGCGGTCAACGTCTTAGACTAAGACCCAGACGGTTCTACCTTTGGAACTGAAGCTTCTTCGCAAACTGTAAGAAATAAGACTTAAAATATCTATAAACTTTGCATTCTTTCCCCATCCATTCATCTGAAACTGAAAGACATTAAAAACATGTGAAAGTTGTACTCTTTTAATGTCCCATTATGTGTGAATGCAGTCTAAGCAGCTGTAAGTCACAATAAAGTGTTGGCAATAAAACAGCTATCTCGCTATCCTCGATTTTCATGACGTCACAGTTCTTACTTTTTATGTAAGATAGATATGCTGTAAAAACTTTTTGCAATATGCGATCCTCGGACTCCTTAAATTACTTAGTTAAATATCTCCACGGGTTTTCATAGTGAGAAACAGAAAACATCTTCGATATATACTATATTTTTTTTCTTTAAAAATATTAAAAACTATTTTCACTGACTCAGCTGCAGTACATAATTCTTTGTTTATCCAGATAGGCTTACGGTGCATTTCCTAGAATTTTTTTGCGTGTACTTAAATTTTATTCAATGACTATTTAGGAAAGGAGATTTTTTTACTTCTCCAAATCTTTTTTTTTTATATCGATTAAAATGAATTGTTGTTTTATATCAATATTTTACCTTGTATGTTTTTAAATTCAAAATTTTCTATAGCATAATATCTATGCAAATATTTAAATATTAACAAAATATACAAATATTTAAAAATCTGCATCACTTAAAATCTGCCGTGCATCTAATTTAAACTTTAAAATTTAAGCCATTAAATTATGTATGATAACGATGCTTTTTGAGAAGACTATTTAATTAAAAAGTACGTAGACATGAATCTTGTATATCATAATATCGATTTATCTTTAATTAAAAAGATAATACTATTTTATTCTAATATTTCATTCTATGTGTTGTGCAATGCAACTATGTTTGAATTAACTGCCATTTTTAGCGATGCTGTCTCGTTTTATCAACACCATATAGCAAGTTTCTACTTCGAAGCAGCTACAGCATTTAGTGCTGTAGCACTCGTCTACTTTTCAGTCTTTGAACATTAGACGCGTTTAGGGTCTATGTTCAGAATCCCTGAGCAGGCCACCATTCTGCACATCCTGTAGTGGTGACCTCAGACTAAGAGATAACACGAAATCTCACAATCTCTTCGATCTCATCTGGACCACCAGATGGTACCATCAAATATCATCCTCCGAAGCACGCAATGTCTATAAGATGCTCACAGCACACAACCTGTTGCCGAGTATCACGCAACTACACGTCAACACAACAACACCGCTAACGACTGCACATCTCGCGTTGAACATAGTGAAACGTCTTTATAACTTTGGGTGTAGTGTTTAACGATGCCCTTTCACACGAATGGTATATAACAAGTTTATATCAGGTAGCAGCTGAGCTAGCGTTATGCTCGACGCTATAGAGCTCGTCTACTGTTTAGTGATACCTGGTTCGACACTGGTTCCGTTCAGCGCTTTGCTCATCCAACAAATTCCTATAAAAACTTTTAATTATAAACAAAATGCATCATTTTTGCATGTTAAACAATGGTAACAATCCTTAACAACAAAAGCATATTCACATATTAAAATATATTATTTCTACGAAAAAAAATTCCGCTGATTCTAACAATCATTTTTCAGATATAATGGTAAATATTCGTTTGTTAGTAATTAACGACGCCCCCCCCCCCTCTTTCCGCAGTTTTACACTACGTACACAATGAAGAATTTGAAAAATATTACAAGGCATTTTTTATTAAAAGTCAATCCATTTTAAGTATAAAATAGTATTAAACAGAAACAAGGATAATTTAATTATATTCCCGAGGAAAAAGCCTTAGTAAAATATAGTTTTTTTACTACAAAGTGAAAATTTCTTTTAAACGTTATTCTATCTTAAAGCGGCGATAAATGAGCTTAAAATATTACTCAAAACATATTTATAGATGGAAATAAAGTATTGATTTAATTCCGTTATTTAAAATAAGAGAACAAGCAGTTATTCTGTTCAATATACAAACTTCATAAAGATATCTTCTTTCGAAATCGAATTCTCTTGCTCGTTATAATATTTTATGAGTATGTATAAAGACTTCATAAAGTCGGTTATTAAAGAAAAAGGAAATGTTTGATATTGACCGAAGAATAAAGATTTTTAGCATTAAATGAAACGTTTAAATAAAATAACAATTAAAACAAATATTGATTCTGATTTCTTTTGACGGGAAATGCTGTTAAGTTCAAGATGATTAAATAAAATATGAATAGTATAGTATTTATATTTCTTTTTATAGGAAAGGATAGTCTAACAATATTTCATTTAATACGAAATATATTTGAATGTAATAACATGCTAATGACTTAAGGGTATATGAAGAATTATTGTTGTGCAACTAAATATTTTTTTTTTTTTTTTTTTTTTTTTTTTTTTACGAGAACTGCAAAAAATCAGTATTATTGAAAAAAGTATGATTTATTCTTAATGAAATTTAATTTAATACTAAAATATAAGTTGGACCAAACGCCCTAGTCACTATTTTAAATTCAATAAAAAATATCGTTATTGGCGTATAAGAGCACAGTTTTCCCAAACATGCTTCTCATTGCCAAAAGTTTTGTTTATTACTTTATTACTTAAGGGAAGGGGGGGGGGGGGTCTACATTTTTGGATAAAAAAGTTTGATTATTATTTTCATTTTTGGCATTTTTCAAGGGGTAGGTTGTTGCCCTAACGCGGTTTCGTGATATTCGAGTTCTTTACAATATTTTTCAGATGCTTGCGACCGTAGAAAACGGTTTATCTCTCCCGTTTTGTGATATAATCTGACACAGATGGATAAGGTTTCTGCAAATTTCAAATTTGGCTTTTGGCAGAGGCTTCGTCATTATATCTGCTTTCATTTCATTAGTTGATAGATATTTGAGAACTATCATATTTTTCAATTTCAAATCCCGTATGTAATGTTACTTTGTATCGACGTTTTTAGTTCGTGATTTAAATTTTTCACTTTCAACCAATTTAATTGTTTATTGGTTATCTTCAAAAATTTTAATTGGAAAGTGTTGTTGTATGTTGCGATCTTTACATAATTTTAAGATCCATAACACCTCTTGATCTCCTTGTGACAGTGCCACATATTCAGCTTCTGCTGATGATAACGTCACACATGTTTGTTTTCTCGAGAACCAAGAAATGCAGCTATTTCCCAAGACAATTACATTTCCTGAGGTGGATTTTCTGTCTGTAGCATCTTGACCCCCGTCTGCATCCGAGTATAGAACTATATTAGCATATTTATTTGAAGAAATGTCAAGATGAAGGTCTTTGGTGGTTTTTAAGTACCTTATTATCCTCTTAACAGCATCCCAGTCCTTTTGTTTTGGATTATTGTATCTTCGACTTAGTATCTGTGTAGGAGCAGTAATGGCAGGTGTTTTGCATGAGGAAATACAGGGTGATTCAAAAAAGATGGGAAAATTTTTAAGAGGTGATAGTACACACCCAAACAAACATTTTGTATCAAGGAATGCATGGTCGAAAACTAAACGTAAAAAAGTTAGAGGGCGCCAAAAGTTATGTTCTTATACGAGGCAAAAACACACAATGAACGATTAAGTTAAGTTACGAAAACAAATTTAATGGCATTTGATTACAATAAGTGCACAAAACATTGACCGGCAGCTGTTATGCACGCAGTACAACGGCGAAAAGCAGATTGGCGAATTTTCTGAAACACACCAGGCACCACCGCGCTCGCCAGATCTTTCATGTCTCGATTTTTTTGTGGGGACAGCTAAAGGCTCTTGTGTATGAGACTCCCATTGAATCCGTAGAAGAACTTGTCGCCAAGCTTTCGGCTGCTGTAGGGGAAGTTCGCGGTATGCCTGGTGTGTTTCAGAAAATTCGCCAATCTGTTCTTCGCCATTGTACTGCATGCATAACAGCTGTCGGTCAATGTTTTGAGCACTTATTGTAATCAAATGCCATTAAATTTGTTTTCGTAACTCAACTTAATCGTTCATTGTGTGTTTTTGCCTCGTATAAGAACATAACTTTTGGCGCCCTCTAACTTTTTACGTTTAGTTTTCGACCATGCATTCTTTGATACAAAATGTTTGTTTGGGTGTGTACTATCACCTCTTAAAGTTTTTCCCATCTTTTTTGAGGCACCCTGTATATAAAAGACTTCCTAAACCTTAATATAATTATCATTTGGTGGAAAAAGATTTTCTCCTTTATCTAGACTATAATAGTTAGTTTCCATTGGGGTATAAGTTGGTTTGGTTTCTTCAAGTTGAAAATCTTTAACTAATTGATTTATTTTACTTCTTTGTGAAAGTAGATAACTTCCATCGTCTTTTTTGTAAATTTCTATATTTAAGAAGTATTTTGATTCTCTTAGTGAGGTTATGGGATAAGATTTCTTTAAACAATTTGTTACTTCATTAACTTCATTTTCATCTTTTGAGCTTATCAGCATATTATCTACATATAGTATGAGATGAATTGTCTTCTTTGATTTCTCTTTTATGAACATACATGGATCAGCTTCACTTTGTTTAAATCCACATGCCTTTAGAGTATTCTCTATTTTTTCCTCCCAGCACTTGGCGGTTTGTTTAAGAACATATATAGCCCTCTTTAATTCATAGACTTTGTCTTTATTTTCTTCATCATGAAAGCCTTCTGGATTATGCATATATAATTTTTCATTATCTTGTTTACCATGTAGAAAGACTGCTTTAACATCTACTTGAAATACTTTGGCTTTAAGCTGCCTAGGTCAGAAAAGCTCTAATGGTGGTATGTTTGACGACAGGAGAGTAGGTTTCATCATAATCAGTGCCTATTTTGTGAGTGAAACCTTTGGCAACTAATCGTGCTTTGCATTTTATTTCTTCTCCATTTTCATCACGTTTTGTTTTGTAAACCCATTTACAGCCAGTGGCATGCTTGTCTTTGAGTAAAGTAACAAGCTCAAATACTTCATTTTCCTTTAAAGAGTTAATTTCTTATTTCATAGCTTGAAAGCATTTCTGTTGATCTTTTACTGGTAATTTTAAAACATCTTTAAAAGTTTCAGGATCTTGATTTTTGTAGCAACTGTCTTCAGTTTTGTAGGAAAATCTTTCTGGTGGAACTCCTTTAGTCTCTCTCTTAGTCACTCTTCTCTGGGAATTATCTTCACTTTTTTCTGTTGTTGGGCTACCTACCGATTTTTTATCCGTTTTTATTTCCTCTGCAGTATTTTCGACTGGGATAGCATCACGATCATTTTCAAGATTTTTTTCTGAAAAATTGAAATGCATTAAATCTGAGGTTCGTTATTCAGGAGTTTCTTGAAAGACAATTTCACAGTTCATATTTTAAAAAACTTTACTGTTCTGCTTAGCATTATTTTTCTACCGTCTGTGTAAATTCGGTATCCCTTGTTTCTTAAATCGTAACCAACAAAGGTTCCTTCAGTGGCTTTTTCGTCAAATTTTTGCCCCTTTTGTTTATAAACATATACATATGCTTTGAATCCAAATACTTTAATGTGACTCAAATTTTGCCTATGCACATTCCACGGTTCATATGGTGTCTTTTCGGGTAATTTTTAGGGTAATCTATTTTGTAAGTAGGCTGCTGTAACTATGGCTTTTGCCCAAAATGTTTTTGGCAATTTAGCATTTATAAGAATGGTTTTACAATTTTTAATAAGTGAGCGATTCTCTCTTTCTGCGACTCCATTTTGGGATGGCGAATATGGCGTCGTTGTTTCATGATTTATTCCTAAGTTCTTAAAGCAGTCTCTGACAGATTTGTTGCAATATTCCGTTCCATTGTCACTACACAAAGATTTAATCTTCAATTTAAATTTGTTTGTTGTTAAGCAACATACTCTTTTAATTTATCAAATAAAATATACTTGTATATAACGAGAGTAATCATTAATAAATGTAACGAAATATCTTTTTGATCCTATACTTTTTGTTTTCGCAGTACCGCATACGTCGCTGTATATCAAATCAAGTGGTTTTCCACTTCTGTATTGTGTTTCTTTTGGAAATGATTTTTCTGTTTGCTTAGCTTTAATACAACTTGAGCATTCAGTATTATGAGAACAATTATTTACAGTAATACCTAAAGCTAAATCATCCTTTTGAATTTTCTTGATGGATTCCAAATTTCTATGACCCAGCCTGTGGTGCCATTTTAGAATGCAGTTGACATTAGAACAAACGGGTAATATTTCTGAAGCACTATATACCTTTTCATTTGTGGGTATTATTTTTAATCTGTGTAATTGCTCATCAGCTTTTACATCTGCAAGTAATATGTTGCCCTTTTTAATTAAGCACATATCATCTTTAAATGTTATAACAAAACCTTTCTCGGTACAAGACTGGACAAACAATAAATTACCATCCAACTCTGGTACATAAAGCACATGATCTAATGTCACTCTATTTGTTTGACCATTAAGTGTTTCAATATTAAAAGTACATTCACCCTTTCCCTTTGCAGTTAGTTTAGTTCCATTAGCAATCATAATTGTATCTTTATTTGAATTCTTTAATGCTGAGAACAGTTCCAAATAATTAGATAAATGAAAAGACGCACATGAATCAATAACAAAAATCAAATTTTCGTTTCTATTTCCATTTTGTTGAGATTTCATAACAAAACTTGAAGAACTTAATTCATGACAGTTTTGAGAATCTGACGGATTTTCATTTGGACTAGTAGTAGAAGCAGAGAAATTGTTTGGTTTTTTAATCTGTTGAGGTGATCTACCTTGAGAAAAAATTTATTTTGTTCTGTTAGTATTATCACCTTTTAAGTGAAAACAATCTTCGCGGTTGTGATTATTCTCTTTGCAATGAGAAGAAAATTTTTGTTTATTCAAATACTTTGGTTTATCCCTAATTACCTTTAAATCAATAGATCCAAATTTTGTTGAAATTTGTTTAGTTTCAATTCTTCTAAGATACTCATAAATTAATTTGTTCTGAACATTTTTTAATGATAAATCTGTTTCATATTTAGTTTCAATAGCAGTTATTAAGGTACTACACCGTGTCCCAAAAGTTTAGACAATCAATAAAAGTTGCGTTAACATAAAAAATAATAAGGTACAATTATAATTCGTGAGATAGGTAATAAATAAAAGCAGTTTTGCTGATGCACACATATGAATTATGATCAAAGGTTTGAAATTATAAAATATACATTAAATTATATAAAAATGTGCTGTCCCAAAAGTATAGACAGCTGTAATTTATTTCCGTTTTACATTTATAAGAATAACTAAAAACTTACTTTTAATATTCAACTGTATTACCGCGACACTTTATAACATCAAATACACGTTGTTTCATAGAATTAACTAAGCATTGCATTACAGAAGGAGGTATTTTATACCACGTTTTGTCAATTGCAATTTTTAAGTCATTTACACAAGTATATTGCTTTTCATTTTCCTATATTTTACGAGATAAGATCCTCATATGTTCTCCATGGGATTCAAATTTGGGCAAAGTGCTAGCCAGTCTAATAGTGTGATATTGTTTTGCCTAAACCATGTTTTCGATGATGTGGAGGTATGTATGGATGCCCCTCACCCATCTTGTTAGAAAAAATAGTCCGGTCCTGCTAGCAAATCCATAATTGGCAGTAAATTGCTACGTAAAATATCCTGATAATCCTCTGATTTCATTTTTCTGTCCTTATATCCTAGAAATGTTTGGTGGTTGAAAGAAAACCCTCCCCAGGTCATTACGGATCTTCCGTCTTGTTGCCTGCTAAAAGAGTTCTTGAGTTCTTTTCTTAGGCCATGCAAGTAAAATTTATGACCATCAGAGTCGTATAAATACCATTTCTTTTCATCACTGAAGATGACAGAAATCCATTTGTCATTGTATGACATACCATATGCTTTCTAGCCCACTTTAGATGTGCATCTTTATGTCTCTGATTTAAACAAAGTTTTGCCTTCATTCTCCTGTAAACAATATTTGTTGAAGCTTTAATTCTTCTGTGTACATTACTTTTTGAAATTCTGGAAACGGGTGCAATTTCACTCACAAATAAATTATCAAATCAAGCCATTTTTAATAACATTCTATCATCACGTAATATTGTTTTCTTTTGTCTTCCGACTCGCTTTCTAGTATTCCATGTTCCACCTGATCTCAAAACTCTATAAATACTGCTCAAGGATATCTTTATTCTTCCCGATATTTGTGCAGAATTTTATCCTTGCGCTGTAAAACGTAAAATCTTAATAATTTCATCTTTAGATTTTTCTTTAGAACGTGGTATTTTTATCAGAATACGCTGGAAATGTCTTTTCCAAATCACAAACAAAACAATACGTTGAACTCATTTGATTCCACAAAATTTCAATAAATTATTATGCTAAAAATGCAGCAGGCGATATTTCAATTAAAAGGATAAATTATTCTGCATTTATAGAAGCATACGAAAATAAAAATATTTTATTTTGTGAACAAAAATGCAAAAGAAAACATGTAACTTTTGGGACAACATATTTTTATATAGTTTAATGTATATTTTACAATTTCAAACCTTTGATCATAATTTATATGTGTATATCAGAAAAACTGCTTTTATTTATTACCTATCTCACGAATTTTAATTGTACCTTATTACTTTTTATGTTTATGCAAATTTTACTGATTGTCTAAACGTTTGGGACATGGTGTATAAGAATTTGATAAGGAACAGAGCATAATAGCTACTAAATTATCATCTTGTATTACTTCACCAATACTTCTTAATTTTTAAGAGAATATAAGACAGAATACAATATAAGACTATGAGAGAATATAAGACAGAATCAATATGTTCCTGCATTTTTAAAATTTCATTATATTTAATGGAATACAGCTTCCTAAGAAGATAAAGTTTATTTGTTAAATTTACTCTTTGATGATCAGATTTCAATTGATCATATGTTTCTTTTGCACTTTTAGCATGCCTGACATGAACAATTTGTGAATCTGAGATATTTAAACAAATTAATGTTCTAACATTTCTATCATTTTTTACCCAATTGTCATCATTTTCTTTTTTATGTTCAAATGCAACATCATACACACCTTACTTGATAAACAATTGTTCTATTTAGAACTTCCAAACTAAATAATTATCATCTGTTAACTTATGAACATAATGCGATTCTTTAAGAATACACATTATGGTATTATAATATTTATTTATTTCAGAAAAAATAAAACTTGTTATCTTATTAATTATCAAAACAACAATTATAAACTCAAATATAATGCTAATGTTGAAATAAGAGCATAATGAAATTCTTGAGAACAATTTTTGAAGTTACGTTTGATTTCAGAAAAAAACTGTTCTTAAATATACGAATTCTTTGATTTTCAACTTGCATAATAAAATTTCAGAAAGAAATGGCAAAATAAAGTTCAAAATAATTTCTTTTCTTATCATTGCATAATACTTTTGAGTTCAAAATAAGAACAATTCTTTGAATTTTCCTTTATATCCTTCACTTGCAAAAAATTCAACATCCAGAAAATAATTATTTCTTTAAATTTAAATATTATGTTTTCTTCTTTGATATTATTACATCTAAAATTGAGACATATCAGTCTCATAATCAAATCTGTTGGAATGTTATTCCACATGAAGGCATGAATAAAAAGTTCCTGAATAGTAAATAATAAAAAAAGTTAAAAGCTTTACCTTTATGTTTTGATGAATTATTCAGGAGAAATATATTCTTCATAGGATGAACAAAAAGGCATTTATTTGAAAAAAAAAATACACCAGAATAATATGCTGCAAACAATACTTATAACACTTCACAATATAAAACACAGATCTATATTCTTGAGACTATTTACAAACACAAATATATAAAAAAACTTTGAATGATGCAGTAAATATTAGTTTGTTGCAGTTTTTAACGTATAATATTATTCCTTTGGAATATTAGTGGATTTTTAATCCAGCAGCATTTTGCTGCTCACTGCTATGAGTCATGGAAGAACACTAACTGTTCTGAGTCTCTGTGCCAGTAAAACAACAAAGAGGATTGTGTGATGCTGCCATCTGGTGGTATGTTCTTGGAACAAAAGAGCAATTCCCTAACAGTTTCCAGATTTGAAGTACACGACACGCTCTTGCCGATTGTCTTACAAGGCTTAATATTCATTTTTCATACACAAAAGTTTAAATATATAAGCGAAATGTCAATAAATAGAATCAAACTATTCAGAAGGTGATGCATCCTTAGTTTGTATGCGAACGAAAATCTTTAAAATGAACTGAATTTTAGGCGAATGAAGTAGAACTCCCCCTATAAAAAGTTCCCCCATATACTTTCAAAGCTCAAAATATCATACCAAAATCAAGCAGTTTCAGACAATTGTTTTGTATAATCTGCAATAATATTTTAACATGGCCTACACGCTGATTCATAAATGGCGGATATCGTAGAAGGATTTTTTTTCAGCATTTGTTCGGATCCTTGAATTTGAATACCACTATTCAACGCTATAAAATGCGAGGAACAGTGAACTGTATAACGATTATCCTGTTATATACGAGGCTGTAAATTAAGTAATGGCAACATAGGTATAAATCAATTTTTAATGAACTTACAAGTACAATTGCATTACATTCCTTCTATGTAATCACTAGCAAAGCTTATAACCTTTTGCCAAATGTCGGGAAGCCGTTGTAGACCAGTGGCAAAGTGTTGATTGTTGATGTGAGTGACCGAGCGCCCTACTGCGTAGAGTACAGGTGAAAGGTTGTGAAATCGGTGACCTCGGAGGGGTTCCTTCAACTTCGGAAACAGATCGAAATCACAAGGACTCATGTCGGGTGAGTAGGGAGGGTGTTCCAGGATTCCCCACTGCTACCGTCGCAATAGGAGAGTGACATTGTTTGCGACATGGCAACGAGCGTTGTCATGCAATATAATAGGGAGATTGTTGTGCAATAAACGTGGGCGTTTGCGCCACATAGCCGGACGCAGAAGGTGCTGTAGAAATCGGCAATAGTAATCTGCTTTGACAGTTTATCCTTCAGGTACAGCATGTGTAAGAGTCACACCGTCCCAGTCGTATGCCACAATCAGCATAAACTTCACCCGATTGGGTTCCTGTCGAAATTTCTGTGGACGTGGCGAACCTTTGTGACGCCATTCCTTTGATTGACGCTTTAATTCAGGCTCATAGGCTCGTGCCAATGTCTCATCAATGGCGACAATACACTGCAGAAATGCGTCTCCTTCATTCCGGTATTTCTCCAAGTGGGTGCCAGCCACTGCATACCGGTGCCATTTCTGTACTTCTGTTAGTCGATGTGGAACCCAGCGAGAAGTAATTTTCCTCATGTTGAGAGTTGGCTCAGACCAACCTCTAAGGATAATTCTCGGACAGTCCATCGGCGGTCTATGGTAAGGAGACCGCTCAGGATATCAATCTGCTCTTGAGGAATGGAGGGCCGATCTGTGCGTTGCAAATCCGCAGTCTCATTCCGACCCGAACGAATTGCTTGAACCCATCGTGCTACTGTCCTATACGGTAAAGCATTTGTGCCACAGGCTTCCACTAATCCTCGATATCATTCTGTTGCATTTTTGCCACGGGCAACCTCGATTTTAAGTCACGACCGCTGATTACCTTTTGAAAACATGCTTTAAAGCGATGGAAATGAAACTCCTCACTTTAACGCCACACAACAACTACCCATTTAAGCAGATCGACTGTTTTTTGCACTCTACACAACGACAATAGCGCCACATCATCGCTCCCATATCCTATTTGCGCATACCCACCCTTCTGCGAGTTTCAAGGTTAAGTTGCCACTATTTAATTTACAGCCCTCGTATGTACAGCCTCGTACAGCCTCGTACAGCCCCTCCCCCACAGTTTCACTTCAGAATTCAATTTAATACTTTGTTTATTTTAGTGTACTATTTTCACCCAGTGCGGTTCCTAAATTAAGGCTAAGATTTAAAACTATATCGCTTGTATTAATAACCCTTCACATTTAAATTAAACTATTTTATTTACTCATTCCTTTAATAAAATAAAACAAGTGATCCAGTTTTCCTATTCCATTTTGAGATACTTTCTCACATAAGATTTAACTTTGTAGAAAAACGTTACTGCTTTCAATTTATACAAAAACATTTTAACTTCTCTCCTATTCTTATATCCTTATTTGGTCATATTTCTAGCACATCATTAAAAAATCAATTAACATGTAGCTTATTCATTAGATTTATTTTCGCACTGCTCCTTAAAATCCGGAACGTTACATTCATATGTATTACAATGCGGCATATTTTTGTAACAGCTGCAGTTGGCATACAACTGACAAGGAGAGGGTCCGAGGTTGGTCTCACCGAATACGATGAACATTTGTGTTTCGATAGAGTATAGTTAGTATATGAATATATGACCGCCATAAAGTGCAACCGCAGGGTGGTCTTGAGAAAAAAAGTCGCAAATTTTAAGCTATAGTTTACAATCGGATAAATTTCCTTCTTTTGCAAGCAACTCCGTGGCATGTTCGGTAGCATGCTGAATTTGAGTTTTTTCTACCCGGGATCAAACCCGCCTAGGACTTAGTTTTTCGGAACGAAAATTTTTATCAATCATTTTCGAATAGCAATTGAAAAAATGTGTATAATAATTGAAATTTACGAAAAATATGAATTAAGTATGTTTTGTAGCATATAAGTGCTTTTTAACTGCGATATTTTGCATGCTTACATAGAGAAGAAGGTCCAAATACCGGTTAGTGTCCAAATACCGGCTACTAGGTGTTTTGAGAACTGAGCGCAGCGCAGCCTAGCGGTGATAGGCAGAGGTTGTAACTTTAATTGAGAGAAGAAAGTTACGAAAAGTACGTCGCTGAAGTCTGCGTCATTTACAAATAGTAAATGCAAAAGTGTCGAATCTACGTAATCTGGTACATCAAAAGTTTTCAGATATGTGTTTCTCATTTTTTTTTTAATTTACTGATCGTATAGTGGCTTGAATTGTTGATTAGGTTATTTTCTAGACATAGTTAGCTCTCAATTGCCACGCGCACATTATTGGTATTTTATTATATGAATTAGCAATACCGGTTTTAAGTTAAACATAGCATTGGTCCGAATACCGGCTACCGAGAGAGGTCTAAATACCGGCTAGCCGGTATTTGGACCTCTCTCGGTTGCTCTGTTTGAAGGGGAGGAAAATAAATTAGTTTAAATAGTTCCATATTTAATAAATTTAAATGGTTCAGAAATAGTTCCAGTCCCATTTCGGAATATGAAAACAGCAACCATGGCCGTAATTCTTCAGGACCGACACTGGTTACCGTATCACTGTACAAAAAAGAGCTATTGAACACTACAAAATTGCATGTAATAAATGTGAAGAGAAAGAAAAAAAATGACGGAGTAAACCAGGCGAAAGAGGCAGCCATTTTATTTTAACCCTCTCGCTGCGCAACCCTAGATTTCCTTGGGCAACGTAAAAGTAGCAAAATTTGCGCAGGGAAGATTTCCTCGGGGATGCATTTTTTTCCGTCTAATTAAACCTCTTTGATTATTCCCACCAGTTATTTTTTATTGTAAATTTTGCCTCATTTAATCGGAGCATTTTCCCGGTTAAATTAGATAAAAATTTTTGTTTTGAAAAGCCGGTGACAAAAGAATAAAAATTCTTAAAAGGCGCTCGTCGCGAAGGGGTTAAATACGCAATTTTTGAAGCTATTTTGATAAAACAGTTACGCAGCGAGAGGGTTAAAAAGGTGAAAAAGGAAAATATGCAAAAGCGGAAGATGATACATTTGTGTCTTCTGCATGGGTACTTTCTCTGTGGACAAGAATGGGGGAAGGGATTCTGGGTTCAATGTTAAGAATGCGATATGTGGGTTGATAGGGACTATACCGACGCAGAAATTGATATTATGTTTTTGATTTTTTCAGATAAAATAATTTTCATTGCAATCAGCAATTTTTTTTGTTTTACACGTTAAAAAAAAATTAGAAACATAATGGGAAGAAGACGGTGAGAGATAGTCGTAAAGAATTTTAGAAATTTGGCAAAAATACTTATTTATTAAAAATTGCGTATTTTTTCTGAGCATAAGAAATGTTATTAATAAATATAATTTATTAAAATAATATTCTTACTGCTTAATAATTGTAATTAGCTCTATTTGTGTGATCTTTTGGGAAAAAAACTTAGGTAGCCGGTATTTAGACCCCATTTTAAAAACTCAAAATATGAAGACTTTCGGAATTTTGCTTTTTATAAACAGAAAACGCCTTTTAAACTGATTTTTTTTCATGTCAAATGTACCCTGCTGTCATTTTTTATTTTATTAATTTTGAAAATTGCATGATCTAGATTGAAAACAAAAGTGTAGCCGGTATTTGGACCTTTTCCTCTATATAATGAGGAAAAAAATCGCATATTTAATGTCTATAGACCAGAAAATTTTTGTTGTTTTTTAAAATTATTTACAGATATTTCAATGAATAATCTACTATTTTTCACAGAGAAATAAATTAAAACACGTGATATAAATGCGTGAATGATTATATTACTTTAATTTTGTTTTTATATGAAAATATTTCGAATATTTCATGATTATTTTTAATACCCTTTTTAAAATTCCTAATTTGTCTTTTTTTATTTCGGATATTTGTTTTTGTAATTATTACCTACGTAATAACAATTTTCAGCCGCTCAATATCTTTTTAGAACTTATTTTTAAGCACAAAGACAGTTACTCTAACTATAATCATAAGAATCCAAGATTTAAAATAATCAAAAGTGATACATTTATTTCACTCTGAAAAGTAGTAGTTTATTTATGTAAATAACAGTAAATAAATTTTAAAATTAGCTTAATTTTGTGGTCTATAAAAGTTCTAATTGTCTTATTTTTAGTTTGTTATTATTATTATTTATTTATGTTATCTTTACTTTTCATTAAATATATAAACATACAAAGATTCACACTTAAAATGTATTTATATAATTAAACTGCATTATATTAAAATATTAAACAAGAAAAAAAAATATTTCCGAAAGAAATTACTACGTACACACTTATTCTAATTAAAATTCAAGAATCCCAGACTTTAAAAAATCATATTAAAAATATAAAAACCTATTTTTCAAACCATGAAATAGTTGAAGTATTTGAATGAGGAAACAAAATGAAAATAATATATTTTTTCACTTATTTTAATTCATTTCTTTGTTAAAAATTGTAGATATTCATTGAAATAACTGTAAATAATTTTAAATATACAACAAAAATATTCTGGTCTATAGACATTAAATATGCGGTTTTTTTATTGTATATTTAAACATGTAAAATTTCGTAGTTAAAAAAGCACTTATATGCTACAAAAGATACATTTAATTCATAATTTTCGTAAATTTCAATTATTATACACATTTTTTCAATTGCGGTTCGAAAATGATTGATAAAAAATTTCGTTCCAAAAAACAAGTCCGAGCCGGGTAGAAAAAACTCAAATCCAGCATGCTGCCAAACATGCCACGGAGTCGCTAGCAAAAGACTGAAATTTATCCGGTTATAAACTATAGCTTAAATTTGCGACTTATTTTCTCAAAATCCCTCTGTGGGTTGCACTTTATGACAGTCATATATTTATATGCTAACTATACTCTATCGAAATACTAATGTTCATCGCATTCGGTGAGACCAACCTCGGGCCCTCTCCTTGTGAGATTTGCTCTCACATCTACCTCAGAAATTGCAATTTCACATGCCTTTTCACCTAACGATTCTGTGATTTTTCTTCCCCCTTTGTCTATATTCAGAAACATTATCCGTTTTTACTTAATCACATTTGCTTCAAAGTACAGTGTCTCTTTTCATTTCCCATACCACAAGCATCTAGTAACCTCAAAATATGGGACCCATACGCAATTCAAATGCATTATGCATATAAGTTCACCGCATGTATTTGGCCAATCTTTTCCCAACCAATGTTTGTTTCTTCCTTGTGCATGGCACAAAATAGTTGTATATTGGCGATATTGTATCACTCCAAGCATGTGAATTTTTGCTGCGTAGTCAACACACTTTCTCTCTGACGCTCTCTCAGGATGCTGCTCTAAAAAGAGGTGCCTGCTGTAGTTCCCGACTTGTACCTCTCCCCGGTGTTTTATCATAACTAAATAAAGTCAATCTTCGTACATCATATTGGAGTTTTTTTGTATACAACTCGCACCTGTTGGGTTATTCTGCCATTGCTTTTCAACGATCTGCCAAGGCCCTAAAGGACAATCTCCATTATAAATTACTTGGTGCCGAGTCCAGTTTTTTCTTCAATGTAACAAAAAAATGTAGGGAGAGGTACGCGTTTCCTGTCTCTATCTGCATGGACTACTTTAATCGGTGGATCCCTGCCGTCACCTACTCGTCTCGTCCTATTGATGGCTGACCAATTTTTTTCGAGACGGACGCCCTACACCGAAGGAACGACTGCAAGACTTCAAAAATTCTCCATCAAGCTCCACGGCTGCAAGAGCGAAATCCTTCCCAAAGAAAGTACTATCTGATGCTGACTTCCTCCCTTTGGTAAACCCGCCCCAATAGAGAAACTCCTGCACTCTTACAGCCCACCTACAATCTCAGATATTCTGGCCTTGCTATCAGCACCGATCTCGTTGGACCTTTTGCTAACGGCAAATATGTATTAACTATTACAGATCACTTTTCAAGACATGTTGAACTTTTTCCATTTAATGATATATCTGCAGCTAAAGTCGTTAAATGTTTATTCTCTTATATAACCACCTTTGGGAGATCTTCTGTTGTCTTGTCAGACTTAGGACCCCTATATACATCTCAAGTATACAACATTTTTAATGATTCTCTATAAAGTACTATATAGCTCGGTCTCGAGGCCAGAGTCAAACTCGATTTCGGAACGAATCAATAAATCAATCAAATACTCTGTTAATATACTTTTACAGGAAAGTCACTCATTTGAAAATGCAATATTTATACACAAGTCACTCTATAATGGTTCAAAACACTCAACTATATTATTCTCTCCCAATCTTCTGCACTTTGGACGTGAACTTTCATTAATTTTTTACACTTTAATCAGTGTAGTAATCAACCTTTTCTAGATAAACATATTGAAATACATAAACTACTTGAAGATTTACATGAAATATATGACAAGGCTTTCAATAACATTCAAACAGCTCAGGATAAAAGATATAAACATTATGGGCAAAATGCTAAATTAAGAACCATTTGTGTTAAAGATATTGTATACTTAAAACCTGTTGACAAAATCAAAACTAGATATACTGGACCATACATTGTAACGTTCAAACCTTCACCTGTGTCATTCTCGATCAAGAGGTTGTATGCTGCTGATAATACAGTATTTCGTGTGCACATTGATAGAATACTTCTTGCACCACCTCGATATGGACATTTATTTGATGCAACAAATCATTTAAATAATAACAACTTTTCTAATGTTTATCAACCACACACTTATAACCTGAGAAAAATAAAGTAATATATTATTGTTTACAATTTCTATTTTTTTTCTTATGACATATATTGTGAAGCTAGGTGTTCAACCAATGGCTATGGTTGTACGTATGTTGCTTACAACTGATCTTAGACAACATTATGGCTGACCCATGACTGTTTGCTTCGAAGATCTCTTGTGAATAATATTTTGTATCATTTTGCACTCTTTTTCATGTCACATTACACTCTTTTATACTATTTACATACACTTAATTATTAGTTACATTTTTTTTCTCTAACTTAACACCAAACTTAATTTTTTGTGTGTTTTTTTCTATATTCAAACTTAAGTTAACAGTGATAACTCATGCATTTAATAGTTACATATGTAAAAATATATATACAGGTGGTTATCAAAATAATGGAAACACCCTAGATTTTGAAGGAATTCTTTATTAATATGGCGTAGGACCGCCTTTGGCATGTAATACAGCTTGGATTCGCCTGGGAATCGAATCATACAAATTGTGAATAGTGTTTAGAGGAATATTGTACCATTCTTCATGGAGATATTGTGAAAGTTCCGTGAGAGATGCCGGTGGAGGATATCGATTCCGGATTGAAAGCTCTAAAATAGACCACAACGGTTCGATTATGTTGAAGTCTGGGGACTGTGCGGGCCAAGGTAGATGTTCCACCTCATCCTCATGTTCATCAAACCATGATTGGACAACTCTGGCTGCATGAATAGGGGCATTATCATCCTGTAAAATTCCATCTCCTGCAGGAAACAAAATTTGCATCATGGGATGGACCTGGTCAGCTAAAATTTCTCTATACTTCTCGCCAGTGATCCTTCCTTTCAGGGTTACGATTGGACCAGCAGAAAACCATGACACGGCTGCCCATACCATGACCGATCCACCTCCATGCTTGACAGTTGGACGGAGGCAATCAGGATCATGCGCTTGTGCAGGTGTTCTCCAGACATGTACCCGTCCTGTTGGGGGGAACAATGTGAAAGATGATTCGTCTGACCATATAACAGTCTTCCACTTATCAATCGACCAGGTTTTGTGGTTGTGGCACCACTCTACACGACGTTTGGCATTAGCATCTGTGACAAGTGGCTTGGGAATTGCTGTTCTGCCGTAAATGTTCTCTTTATGAAGGTATCTCCGACTGTAATTGTTGACACTGGAGAATCCAGATGCTGATTGAGCTCTGCGGTCACTTTGGCTGCAGTTGTTTTCTTTTTAGACATTACAATCCGCTTCAATACCCGTCGGTCTCTTTCACTCAGCTTCTCTTTCCGTCCACTATTTTGCTTTGCTGAACTTGTCTTTCCGCGCTGTGTGTATGCTGTCATGACTTTAGACACCGTACCTCTAGAAACGCCTATAAGCTGGGGTGTTTCGGTCACCGTTCCTCCAGCTAGTCGGGCTCCTACAATTTGGCCTCTTTGAAAATCTGTGAGGTCTGACATTTTGCTCTTCTGACAAAAAAAATCAAAACGTAGACAACTCTTCTAGAGCTCTCTCATACTACCTAATACATGCACTTTTTATATTAAAAAAAATCTGGTAGCTAAGATTATATTTTAATGCTTACGAAGGGAATTCTTAAATGTCCCTTTCATTCACAAGTGTTTCCATTATTTTGATAACCACCTGTATATATATTACTACATTTAGTCGTTCGTCTCATATAACATTATCATTTAAGTCAACCAGTTACCTTTTAATTATATGACTTGTGCATTATTTAACCTGATTGTGACATATTTTTTCTCGTTTCTCTTCACTCTAGGATTGTCTACCCCCTTTTTGATTTGATATATATATGACATATATCAATTTTTTATTTACTTTTTCTAATTTACCCCCTTTGAAGCTTTGTTCCAGTTCAAAATTATTGGCCTAGGGGTCCAAGCTTCATTGTGTTGAGAGACAACCCTTTCAATTGGATTCCAATGAATCCAATTCACAAAAAAATCAACTTATGCTTGTAAATCGACGTGTGCTCTTTTAGAGGACCGCTAGTGTCTTCGGAGGGGCAGGGACTCATATATGCGGGCGCTGTATGAGTCTCAAAACTCCCTCCTCATCTAAAGCCAGCGCCCTAAGCCGACGCCATAATACTTGTGGTCTACCCAAGATTAAGGGTGACACACTTTTTTTGCGGTGTGCACCATGCACCTCTTTTTTTTTGTCATCCTATGCTATGTGCATAAACATTACATTTTTTCCCTTTTATAATCATTTGTTTCCATTTCTTACAACATACTACATTTGCATTTTACTTTACAATTACGCTATATGGCCAAAGGTGACCGGTCACTTGCGATTTTAAACGTTTTGTTAAATATCTAGGAAAATACATCAGGAAATAACCTGAAATTGCAGGTTTGTAAACAGTATAGTATAGGTCATATATTTCCGCAAAGATTTTTTCCCGAAACCTCATAGGGGACCGTCAACAAATTGAAAAAGAACGAATATCTTTTGGATAACCCCGTAAAAACTAATGGAGCAAAAGCGTTTAAACTCGAGTTTATTAATGAGTGGCTTATTATAATATACTGTCTTCATTTTTATGTGGATAGCATGCATACTCGTAGAGAAACTAAGGTTTTTATAAAAATATTTCCAAATTTTGCCAAGTTTTTTGCTTATAATTTGCAGAGTTCTTAACATACAAAAAAAGTTCTTTTCAGACAATATGACGGACAACATTGTACACAATACCCTGCAGTCAGAATTAAAAAATAATAAAAATTGAATGAAAAATGAGCAGGTTTACTAAAAAATGTTTCTGTGTATGCACGAATGCAGTCAAAATATAATGTGCGTAATGTATTAGCTAAATGTATAAAGCAATTTTTGTAAAAGCCTCAAAAACATAGTTTGAAAAGTCTGATAATAATCGTTTATAGAATAAGCTCAAATTCCGTTGTTCCCAAAATGAAGCAAAAAGATGAGGGGTTGTATCCAAATACAGTAGTACGTGCAATATTATGTATGCTAAATTGGCACTAATCAATGGATATATGGGTACAACCCCCCATGTTTTTGCTTCATTTTGGGAACAACGAATTTTGAGCTTATTCTATAAAAGATTATTATCAGACTTTTCAAACTATGTTTTTAAGGCTTTTACAAAAGTTGCTCTATACATTTAGCTAACACATTATGCACATTATATTTTGATTGCATTGGCGCATGCGCAGTGAAATATTTTTTAGTAAACCTGCTCATTTTTCATCCAATTTTTATTATTTTTTAATTCTGACTGCAGGATATTGTGTACAATGATGTTCATCATATTTCCTGAAAAGAAGGTTTTTTTTATATTAAGAACTCTGTAAATTATAAGCAAAAAACTTGGCGAAATTTGGGACTGTTTTTATAAAAGCCTTAATTTCTCTACAAGTATGCATGCTACATGCATAAAAAAGAAGACTATATTACAATAAGCCACTTATTAATAATCTCGAGTTTAAACGCTTTTGCTTCATTAGTTTTTACAGGGTTATCCAAAAGATATTCGTTCTTTTTCAATTTGTTGACGGTCCGGGTTTCGGGAAAAAATCTTTGCGGAAATATATGACCTATACTATACTGTTTACAAACCTGCAATTTCAGGTTATTTCCTGATGTATTTTCCTAGATATTTAACAAAACGTCTAAAATCGCAAGTGACCGGTCACCTTTGGCCATATAGTGTATATGTATTTCATTTATTATCATACCCGTTACTTTTAGTGTTGCATTTGTGTTTATATATTATATTTTATTATTTTTGGTACTTGTGTTTATTTCATAAAATTGATCCTAATCAGGACCACTATTTTGATGATAAGCAGTCAGTGGAAAATATTTATATGCTGCTTAAACATTTTTTGCTGTCAATGTCGACTCAGTAAAAAAAAAAAAAAAAAAAAAAAAAAAAAAAAAACCTTAAAAAGATGGATATCCAGAAATCAGAATTAGAATTATAACAATATATAAAATCTCTTAGAACTGTTGAACTATTGATTAAAGAGATTTTTCATGACAGCAACTTGCTTTAAAAAAAAACTTTTTCCATTTACAAAATATATTGATATGTGTACTTGACCTTTTCTGTGTTTTCTATGGTCACGGGTCAACAAAAGTTTTTTTGCGGTGTTCCAGGTGATATATATAACGATTATCCTGTTATGTATGTTTTCGTTCTACTCCCCCACCCCAACCACAGTTTCACTTCAAAATTCAATGTAATACTTTATTTATTTTAGTGTACGATTTTCACCCACTAAGGTTCCTAAATTAAAGATAAGATTTGAAACTATATCACTTGTATTAATAACACTTCACATTTAAATTAAGCTAATTTATTTACTCATTACTTTAATAAAATAAAACCAGTGATTCAGTCTTCCCATTCCACTTTGAGATACTTTCTCACTTAAGATTCAAATTTTTAGAAAAACGTTACTGATTTCAATTTATGCAAAAACATTTTAATTTCTCCTCTATCCTTATTTGGTCATACTTCTAGCACATCATTAAAAAATCAATTAACATGTAGCTTATTCATTAGATTTATTTTCGCACTGCATCTTAAAATCCGGACCGTTACATTCATATGTATTATAATGCGGCATATTTTTGTAACAATTTCAGTCGGCATACAACTGAGCTTTGCTCTCACATCAGCCTCAGAAACGGCAATTTTACATGCCCTTTCGCCTAACGATTCTGTGATTTTTCTTCCCCCTTTGTCTATATTCAGAAACATTGTCCGAATTTACTTAACCGCATTTGTTTCAAATTACAGTGTCTCTTTTCATTTCCCATACCACAAGAATCTAGTAACCTCAAGATATGGGACCCCTACGTGATTCAAATACATTATACATATAAGTTCAGCGCATGTATTTGGCCAATCTTTTACCAGCCAATGTTTGTTTCTCCCTTGTGCATGGCGCAAAATAGTTGTATATTGGCGATATTGTATCACGCCAAGTATGTGATTTTTTGCTGCGTAGTCAACACACTTTCTCTCTGACTCTCTCTCTGGATACTGCTATAAATGGAGGCGTCTGCTGTTGTCCCCGGCTGGTACCTCTCCCCGGTGTTTTATCATCACTAAATAAAGTCAATCTTCGTACATCATATAGGAGTTTTTTTTTTGTATACAACTCGCACCTACTGGGTTATTATGCCATTGCTTTTCTACGATCTGCCACGGCTCTAAAGGACAATGTCCATTATAAACTGGAGCAAACTATATTTCATTACTTTAAAAACATACCTTCCACAGAAAAATAATTGCGACAAACAAGGGTCTCTCTCATTTGCACCACTCAAAAATGACTTTTTAAAACTCCAAGTTATTGCGCATCATATGATTAAAAACTTAATTTACTTGTAGGATAATGGTTTAAATTAATTTTGTTCTTTGGCCTTGTTTATTCTCATTTGTCATATTTTGAAAATCATAAATAAATGTCATAAATAAATGTATAAATAGATAAATTTATAATTTTTGTTCCACCATGTTGCTACTAAGGAGCTTTCAACGGACGTCTATCAACAAACACATTTAACAACGTATTAGGTCATCGTTGGTATCAGAAAAAAAATATTTTAAACACTGAAAAAAAATCTGTAAAGTTACTAAAATTTTTCTAGGAAACTGGGATTCCTAGAACTTTTTATGTAACGGCAACAACAAAATTTCATATACACTGTAAAAAAAAATCTGTGAAGTTACTAAAGTTTTTCTAGGAAACTTGGATTCCTAGAACTTTTCATGTAACGGCAACAACAAAATTTCATGTAACAGACACACTTTTGCGCCGAAAATCAAAAAATCTGTAAGGTTACTAAGAATTTTTTTGGAAACTGGGATTCCGAGAACTTTTCATGTAACTGCAGCCAGGGTTACAAATAAAAGTTTAGTAAGATTACTGAAATTTTAGCAGATTCATTTGTAAAGTTACAGATTTTTGTATCTTTACAAAAACTAGTTTTGTAGATTTGCAGCTTTTTTCGTACAGTTACAGGTGAAAGTTTAGTAAGCATGTAACTTTACATCTGTAGAACTACAGATTTTTTTTTACAGTGTAACAGATACACTGTAAAAAAAAAATGTAAAGTTACTAAAGTTTTTCTAGGAAACTGGGATTCCTAGAACTTTTTATGCAACGGCAACAACAAATATTCATGTAACAGACACACTTTTGCGACGAAAATCAAAAAATCTGTAAGGTTACTAAGATTTTTTTAGGAAACTGGGATGCCTGGAACTTTTCATGTAACTACAGCCAGGTTTACAGATAAAATTTTAGTAAGATTACTGCAATTTTAATAGATTCATTTGTAAAGTTACAGATTTCTGTAGCTTTACAAAAACTAGTTTTATAGATCTGCAGCTGTCTTTGTACAGTTACAGATGACAGTTTAGTAAGCATGTAATTTTACATCTGTAGAGCTACAGAATTTTTTTTACAGTGTACACTTTTGCACCGTAAATCAAAAAATCTGTAAGGTTACTGAGAAGTTTTTAGGAAAGTGGGATGCCTAGAACTTTTTATGTAACTGCAACGCTTGTTACAGATAAAATTTTAGTAAGATTACTGTAATTTTAGTAGATTCTTTTGTAAAGCTGCAGATTTTCTGTAGCTTTACAAAAACTAGTTTTGTAGATTTACATATTTTTTTGTACAGTGTACAGATAAAATTTTGGTAAGCATACAGATTTCTGTAACTTTACATCTGTAGAATTACAGACTTACGTTTACAGTGTAGTCGCCTACCAGTAAGCTGTCAATCACCAGTGACCTCGTGGTGGATAATTCCTACTACGAATTTCGCCTCTTCCTTTATTTTAGTACTTTATAATAAAAAATATTTTTTATATTGGTATATTTTATGAAGTATATAAAAATTATTTCTTACAAGAAATAGCATGAGCATTTTAATATTATTTTCGTCAAAGAATTCCGTTAAACATAAAGAAAGAATTCCGTTACATATATGATTTCTCAGTACTACACACTAATTCAAAATACTAAAGTATACTGAAATTAATACGAAAATATTATTCCAGGTAAAGTATTGGAATCACCAAAAAATACGCAGTTTTAAGAGTCTATAGAAGAATAATTCCGCACAGTAAGGCAGCCATGACATCTGAGTAACAGGCAGTCGTTTGGAAAACTCAGATGATATTGACAACCATCCAATTACGTTTGTAATAACTCCGTTTACTAATCTGAAACATGAAGTTGCCACATAATATCAATGAGGCTTTACTGGGCTAACGTCTTGAATATCTGCAACCAATAATGAAATTTAAGCAAGATATAATTAAAATTCTCTTACATTCTAATATTCAAAGGTTCCAGAAGGGATCGGTACTATAGTTATATTCCTTTCTATGCAAATCCAACTCCGTCATTGGAAGCTATAATTTTGATCCTATGTGAATCAATTAATGTCCTAAATAAAGAGTTCGTAAATTAATGCACATATGCTTTAACTCACATTATACTACACAATTAAAAACACATCAAACGACTAATTATATATGTATTTACATCATTATTTCTAACAATACAGAGTATCGCTCTTATCGATATCAGATGAAAATTGCATCTACACAGTTCTTACCAGGAAAAAGATCTCGAACACATCTTGCGCGCATGCGCCTTCATTTTTTTATTTTCAAAATCACAGGATCAAAGGTTGCGGGTGGAAAGATTATGTAAGCCGCATTTCGTTTTATGACAACATTATCTGTCGAAACTCTAGTTTAAGAAAACTGCTAATTTATGCGAATTTATAGACGGATTTTTTCTGCTACATAAAGCGATAATAGCATTCCTTCTGGAAGATATTTAATCAAGAATTTTACAACAACACTAATATTCCTACAATATTTTATTGTTTCATTTTCTTATTAATAAGTCTAACAAAACCATACTTTAACGAGAATACATAGAAGTATGTCATATAAATATATTAAATATAAAAAAGCCGGGTCTTACGAGATGTTTAAATTCCATCATCCAATTTTAAAATGATAAAACAAGTTATCAATAAATGCTATTTAAATTTTTCTTTTTCTTTAAACAAACTATGCGAAAGATTTTATAAACATGATTTAATGCATTCTCAAGTAAGACATAAATATTAGACGTGATTTGTAAACATTTTTATTTTTCTATATTTTGATGTAATATTGTTTTAATTTTAATAATGTTTAATCTTGAGATTAATATTATAATTTTGGTATTTTATAAATAAGCGTGGCATTATTTAGCTTACAATACTCAACATGTTTTCAAGGTCCTTTTAGTATTACGTATAGTTTATATCTCTATAATTTATACACGATCACAATACATTACGATAAGCAGAAGAGCATTTGCATTTAACTACATTAATTCAATTCAGAATATATATGCTACAGTATTGAAGGGATGATTTCTATTAAATTTGAATGCAACAATTTCTATTAACTTCGTTATAATAATGGTGGATTTGTAATACAATGAATAAAAAGAGGGTAAATTCTAGATAGTAAATTTATTCTTTTATACCTGGATATTGGTATTATTTAGTGAATTGAGTGCTTTATAGAAAGTTGAAGCGAAAGTGCATAAAGTATTGAATATAGTATTTTTTTCTGCTTTTAAGGCTTAACCTACATTATAAAAATTAAATTCAAATCATTTTTTTACACTTGAATTTGATTAAATTATATTTACCTTACTTAATACTACATGTTGCTTACTTAATTGCAATTTACAAGTATTGTTTTAAACGAAACTTAATTTAAGACAGTTATTAACAAATATCCGCATTGATGTCAGGAAATAAAAATCTACATTAGAAAAATCTTATTTAAGCATCTAATCATTCTTAAGAACTGTATGTCTTTGATAGTAAAACAGATTTCTACGAATTTTCTTTTTTCAAGTAAATATTTTCGAAGCCTATATTTGCTTAAATCTAACTAGAGAACATCCACGACTGACCGTTCTGGATTTTGAAAAGAGTGGTAACGTTCGAAACATCTTCTCACGAGAATGAAGAAATGTATAGGATAGAAATTATACTCCCTAATCCAATTATTCACGATATATGATACCTGAGGTACCTGAGGTACCTGAGGTAAGAGCTTGATACCTGAGGTAAGAGCTTGATACCTGAGGTAAGAGCTTTCGAACGATACCACTCTAACCAAAATCCAGGACTGACAATTGGGGATGTTCCCTATAGTAAGTCGTTACTTGTTTGTCGGGTTCGGATTAGGTTTTGCTTTAACTTAACCCTTTATGTCTGACGGAACTTTAAAGTACCATTAAAATAACTTGTTATAAAATTCATTTAATACATTGATTATTAGTAATGCAATTTAGAATGAGTTATAGACACTTTATTTTGTTTCAAAAGCATTATTGGTTGCATAAAACAAAAATATTTTTAAAAGGGTGAGTTCTTTTGCCTTTGCATATTTTCAGCTTTCTTGACGTTGAAAGTTTGGAGGGGGGGGGGGGGGGAATTTCAGTTCATTAAAGCAGAATTTTTTGTCCCGTGCTGGACTCCACTCGACACATGCAGCATTCTAGCCATGTAGAACGCTCGCGGATGGGAATTTGGATACACTGTTCTAGTGAAGGTGTGTGAAGGTGTTCTAGTGTGTCTAGCAAGGAGAGGCTCAATCTTCCAATAAGCTGTCGATTGCATTAAAGTTTCAAAAATATTGTATTTAAGGACAAAAATGTAATTTTTGTTTAAAATTTGATTTTAAAATAACGTTCTTTTCGAATTGTTACCTGTGTTTTTGGAAATGTTGAATAATATACTGACATTTACATTCGCAATTTCTCAGTTTAAGTATATTTTAAAAGTAAATAAAAAATAAAATTCAAATATAAGAATAACTTTTATAGTGAACGTAGATTTAACGAGAAACTGTTTAACGACCAAAGAGGACAAAATGACACAAAATTTCATTGCAGTAAACTCGTATGGAACGACAAGCTAAAATTTAACGAATAAAATTTTTGCAGTATTGCCAATAAGTTTCCGATTTTTCTCTTTTAATGAAATTAAATTAGAAGAGAAATATACAATTTGTATTATTTTTACAAGATTTCTATTATTTTTGTTATTGTAAAATTAAAGTAAATTCAAAATATACATAATTAGCAATAAACGAGCTGAAAGTTTAGGAACATAAAATTGTCGTTGACTTAATGAAATAATACAGTAAGAAAAAATAGCATATTGTTACAGAAGGGGGAAATTGGGTAAAATCAGATCAATTAGTATTAATTTCTTCATAAAGCCGGAATTTCCAACAAAATTTAATGAAACTTTGTGTTAATATTCTGATCGTATCCCTGTACATTAGTATCACTATAAATATGTAATAAAGAAATATTATGATTCATTTAAAATATCATTACATATTTAATATAAATTAATATTTAACATAAAAACAAATCTTTTGCGTGTTTATAGAAATAACTCGGTTATGACAAGCGAAGGAACAGATATCATATATTCCCGTGGCTGGCATCATGGACTTTTTCTTCTGGAAATCCTCTTTCCGCCAAGTAGTAAATGTCGTCAAGCAGAGATTTATGCTCATGTTAGGCTTAACGAAAACAAAATGTAAATAATAAAATATGAAACTGAAAAACGTAGGAAACTCCTTAAAGTGGATATTAGTAAATGTAAGTATGAACGAGTAGCGTTCATAAACCGAAAACAAATATTACTGGATTCAGCAAACAACTTCTGCAGCAATCTGAAAAATGTACGAAGCTCGTTAAAGCGGCAATTAGTAAATGGACGTATGAATGCTACGCGTTCAGAAACCGAAAATAAAATCACTGGATTCTGCAAACTACCTCTGCAGCAATCTAACAAATGCACTAAACTCGTTAAACGTCATTTATTAAATGCACATATGTTGCGGTGTAGCAATCTCAAAAATGAATAAATGCATGAGAAATATACAATAAATGGCTAATATAAAATATTACAACAAAATATGCATAAAATTATTAACATAACTTAATAGACATCTCCCTTCTTGAAAGCTCAAGCACAAAATACCTGCTACCATTACCTTCATTTCACAAAATACGCCTATGACTACGCACTCTAAACAAACCTCCCTTTTGCTTCAAAATTTCAAGATATTTCTTAATTACATGAGCAACAGTGGGTTAACGGACTACAGAAACCATAGTCAATCAAATAAATTCATCAAAATCAAATTCAATCAAAATCACAAAACAAAAACAGCGTCACTTACTCACACCAGCTAAATCCACGACTGACGTTATAACAAAACACAATATTGAGAAAAAACGGAGTTGTCAGAACACGGCACTTGTCGGGGTTGCCATATCGAAAAAGATCGGCAAGCGGAACAGATGTCATATATTCCCGAGGCCGCCATCTTGGATTTCTTTTTGGCGTGAAAACCCCTTTTCCGCCAAGTAGTACATGTCACCAAGCAGCGATTTATTCGCATGTTAGTCTTAACGAAAGTAAAATGTAAATGGTAAAACATAAACCTTAAAAACGCAGGAAACTCCTTAAAGCGGCAATTAATAAATGTAAGTATGAACGCTACGCGTTCATAAACCGAAAAAAGACATCACTTGGTTCAGCAAACTGCTTCTGCAGCAATCTGAAGAATGCACGAAACTCGTTAATCCTTTATCTATTCATGGTACTTATAAGTACCATTAAAATAACTTGTTAATACCGCGAGAAAGTAAGTTGCAAAGTTTACGCTACAGTTTGTAATCGGATAGATTTCCTTCTTTGGCAAGCGGCTCAGTAGCATGGTCGTCAGCACACCGGATTTGAGAGTTTTCTTTGTCAGTTCGAATCCCGCTCGACTTTTTTTTTCCGGAAAGAAAATTTCCATCAATTATTTTCGAACCGCAATTGAATAAATATGTATAATATTTCAAATTTGCGGAAAATATAAATTAAATGTAGATTTTCTAGCATATAAGAGCTTTTTTCACGGCGAAATTTTGCATGTTTAAATATATAATGAAACATAAAAAAAAAAAAAAAAGATAGACATATTGATATGTCTATGGAAAATAATTTTTTGGTTGTTATTTAAAAGTGTTTGCCGTTATTTTAATGAATATCTGATATTTTTAACAGAGACATAAAATACGTGAACAAATCTATTGTTTTCATTTTGTTTACTTGTGCAAATACTTTAAGTATTCCATGGTTTATTAAAAATATGCTTTTATATTTTTAATGTGATTTTTTTTAGTCTGGGATTTTTGATTTTTAATTAGAATAAGTGTTTACATAGTAATATTTTTTTTTAGCAATTCACTTTTTTCATCGTTTAACATGTTTATATAATACAGTTTCATTATATAAATACAATTTTAACTCTGAAAATTTGCATGTTTATATATTTAATGAAAATTAAGAAATAAATAATACTAACAAAAAACTAAAAAAAAAGGGTCAATTGGAACTTTTATAGACCACAAAATTACTCCAATTTTAAAATTTATTTACCATTATTTACATAAATAAGCTGTTATTCTTCACATAATCAATTAAAATACCTTATATAAAATTATAACACGCTGCTTTATTTTTTAAAGTGCAATTTTTCAATTATCGTAATAATGCATAAATGTATCGTTTATTAACAACTAGCTTTTCAACTTTTGAATTTTTTAAATCTTGGATTCTTATGCTTATGGTTAAAATGGGCTTAAAAATAAGTTCTAAAAATATATCGAATTACTGAAAAAAGTTATTAAGTAGGCATTAACTACAAAACAAAAATCCGAAAAAAAAATCTATTTAAAAATTCAATGCAATATTATTACAAAATCATGAAATGTTTGAAATATTTGCATAATGAAGCAAAATATAAATGTTATATTTATTCACATATTAATGTCACGTATTTTTATTTATTTTTCTGTGAAAAATAGCAGATAATGCATTGAAATAACTGTAAATAATTTTAAATAACAACAAAAAATTTCTGGTCTATAGACATATAAAATTGTCCTTTTTTTTTCATTAAATATTTAAGCATGCTAAATTTTATAGATAAAAATGCATTTATATGCTACAAAACATACATTTAATTTTTATTTTTAAATTTCAATTATCATACATATCCTTTCAATTGCGGTTCAAAAATAATTGATGGAAATTTTCGCTCCGAAAAATAAGACCGATTGGGATTCGAACTGACAAAAGAAAGTCTCAAATCCGGTATGCTGACGACCATGCTACTGAGCCTACAGCTTTTCCAAAGAAGGAAATTTATCCGATTATAAACTGTAGCGCAGACTTTGCGATTTATTTTCTCGAGACTCCCTGGGTGTTGAGCCTTACGACTATCATATATTTATATACTAACTATACTGTATCGATGCACAAACTTTCACCGTATTCGGTGACTCTAAGCTCGGACCCTCTCCTTGTAAGTACGCTAATGATAACCAGGATTGAGAAGAAACTCTCCACAAACCAAACAGTTTTAATACAATTAGCTGTGTTTGGAAAGAAACGTTCAAGATAAGAACATTAATTCTTAAAAGGTCAATACTAGTAGTGCAGCACGATAAAAGACACATTACGTGACGATTTGGCTACGGGAGTCATTATTCTCACATTCTCACTTAAACAGTATACTTAGATGATAGTTCGAATCTCCACTAAAAGATGGCGCAACATTAACCAGAGTGTCAAAGTATGAAATCTTACTAGAAGCTATCCCAGTCACGGATATTCATTATCAATGAAAAAGAAGTCTACGCCCTCATAAATATACGTTTTGTGAACAGCAATGAATTTTCGTGATGCATCAACATAATTAAAAACTACTCTATTATAAATTATATTGGTGATTTGACAATGATGATGCATAGTCTTTAGATAATCAATACATTTAGTTGAAAAGCAAGCTTTTGCAAAAACATATCTATGAATACAAATGGATCTAAAATAACAGAATGTGAATTGAAAAGAGTTTTTTCTTTCATCTAATAAAACCTTAGTAAAAAAAATTGTTTTTCAGTCTCTTGTCCAAATTTATTTTAAAGCGTATTTTTTTTGGTAACATGCAGGTCGCATTTACATAGTATTAACCATTTATAGAAACATTATACATTTCAGACAGTCGATTTGTTATTTTTATTAGAGACAAAATCTTATTTTTTTCATTACGCGGTTAAAAATCTTACGCCTGTATGGTTAGAATAGTATGGTACCAAAATCTGTCGCTTAATTTACGGATTTTGTATGAATTTCTAAATAATTTCCAAGCATGATTTTATTTTTACTTCTATATGAGCAATAAACATTTTTTTTCCTATAATAATGTAAAGTTACCAAAGAGAAAGTGACAGAGTAACCAAAAAACCTTTAATATGACAGTAAATACTATTAATTGTTTAAAAAAGCACTGTTTACCTAAATCCATTTGCTGAAATACGACGTTTGGCTATGAACCTGTTTACGGAATATTAATCATATTTTATATACCTAACAATAGCATTCATTTTTTTTAGCGATTCAGTGCCGAAACAAAAATCCACCAGCCTCTCAAAATAAAACATGTAATTTCGTTTTCTTTATTCTAATATAATTTAAAAGTTAGAAATGGAAATCATTCTAAATTGAATATTGAACAGTGATAAACTAAACATTCAAAGCCTCTTATTAACGTGTGAATTGAATCATTTGAAAACTATATCTTTTTTTTTTCTTTTTAATATACAGGGTGCAATGTGTTATCTATCGCCGACCTTTATTTCTCAACCGTTGGTCGTAGACATATAGTTCCAATTACAAAAAGTTTTCAAATGAGGTAAATATTCATGTTGTGACATTATTTAAAGTCAAAAATCAATTTTATAAAAATTACGAAAACTAACTTTTTATACGGTCCCCCAGTCCCTATAGTTGTACTTAGTAAAAGTTTACACATATCATAGCACATATAACACAAAAAAGTTTGACATCTGTACTACAAAAATTGACGCAGTTATTAAATTTCAAAGTTTGAGATTTTTGCACATGATTTTGTCTTTCGTTGAGGGATCAGTTAAAAGATAAATTAAGGTAACCATCGATCAAAATCAGGGTGCAATGTCCTTTTTACGGCGAAGTCACTTTTTGCCAGTATCGTCGGTTAAATGTTGTTCGACCCATAAATGTTAGCAAACATTTTTAGCTGAAATAACCCTATTTGGTGATCTACCGACCGACGTGGTGATACCGGCCAAAGGTGGTTTAGCCGTAAAAAGGAAATTGCACTCTGATTTTGATCTCGAATTATTTTAATTCATCATTTAACTGATCCCTTAATGAAAGACAAAATCATGGGCAAAAATCTCAAACTTTGAAATTTAATAACTGGGTCAATTTTTGTAGTACAGATGTCAAACTTTTTGTATTATATCTGTTATGATATGAGTAAACTTTTACTAAATATAACTATAGGGACTGGGGGACCGTATAAAAAGTTAGTTTTCGTAATTTTTATAAAATTTATTTTTTACTTTAAACAATGCCACAACATGAATATTTAGCTCATTTGAAACGTTTTTATAATTCGAACTATATGTCTAAGACCAACGGCTGAAAAATTAAAGGTCGGGGATAGATAACATATTGCACCCTGTATATTGGAATCTTATCGTGGCTTTAAATTTAAATATTTCAACGAAAAGAATGGCTGAACAAGCCGGGCCAGTGCATGTATTTTATGATTTTATAGTAATACTTGTACATTTAACATTTTTAAAATAACAAAAGAATGTTAAAAATAATACGTTTTATAATAACGAAAAGAAATTTTGAAATTCACATTGCCTGATAAGGTCTAATAGGTAAGAAAGTAAAGCATGTTTTAAATTCTTTGGGAAACCCTGCTTTCATTAATTCAGATATTTATTTATAGAAAATAATATTTAGAAAACTGGTTGGAAAATTTCACAATTTAACTAAATAACCCCACATTAAAAAAAAATATCACTGTCCAAGATTTTCAACAAAGAAGAACGAAAAATTATGCATCTGGAATAGATTATGAAACACTTTCTAACGCTATCGCAATAGTGCTAAGAATTATTTTTTTCATTCAATAATTTGAAATACTTGAAGAAAATTTTTAAAATGCATAACGCATTAAAATGCATTTTCCGCAATTGGTTTTCACAGCCGGTAATAAAGCAAATTCTTTCGTGATACTCTTTCCGACACTACCAGAATATTCCTAAGAATTTTCTTTCCATTCAATGATTTGAGATATTTAAAGAAAATTTTAGAATACATAATGCATTAAAATCTATTTTCCGCAATTGTTTTCCATAGCTGGTAATAAAGCGAACTAATTCCTGAAACTCTTTTCAATACTACCTGAATATTGCTAAGGATTTTTTCTTTCTATGATTTGAGGAATTAAAAAAAAATTTCAAAATACATAACGCATTAAAATCCATTTCCCGCATTTTTTTTTCAATAGCCGGTAATCAAGGGAATTCTTTCGTGAAACACTTTCCGACACTATCATAATATTGCTAAGAATTATTTTTCTGTCAATGATTTGAGACATTTAAATAAATTTTAAAAATACATAACGCATTAAAATCCATTTTCCGCATTTTTTTCCGTAGCCGGTAATCAGGTGAATTCTTTCGTGAAACACTTTCCGACACTATCATAATATTGCTAAGGATTATTTTTCTGTCAATGATTTGAGACATTTAAATAAATTTTAAAAATACATAACGCATTAAAATCCATTTTCCGCATTTTTTTCCATAGCCAGTAATCAGGTGAATTCTTTCGTGAAACACTTTCCGACACTATCAGAATATTGCTAAGGATTTTTTTCTTTCAATGATTTGGAGCATTTAAAGAAATTGTAAAAATACACAATGCATTAAATACCTTTTCCGCAATTGTTTTTCATAACTGGTAATCAAGCGAAATCTTTCATGAAACACTTTTGGACAGCATCAGAATATTGCTGAAATTTTTTTTTCATTCAATGATTTGAACTATTTAAAGAAACTTTTAAAAAACATAACTCATTAAAATCCATTTCCCGTAATAGTTTTCCATAACCGGTAAAGAAGCGAATTCTTTCGTAGAGCCCGGTATATGATCATCTATAGAATTTATACACATTATATAATACAAAAAATTATGATTTAAGTTTAAAAATGCATACCAAAGCTCAAAAAGCGCTTCCAGCAATTATCCAGGTTATAGTCAGTCCTGTAAAGGAATTATTTTGTGTGTCTCTTAAATGGACGATGAAAGCTACACAATTCATAATCTATAAAAAGCATTTCATTATATTAGAAGTATCATAACATCATTAAAATTCACAGTAAACTATTTTTTCGCATAGAACATTATGTAAAGAAATTTTTGTGCATCCAGTGAATTACAAATGCTACTTCCTCTATGCTATATAGAGCATATACTGTAGTCCATCTCATGATGCATATCAATGTCATTATGTTTGAAATATCACAAAATTACGAAAATGTACTGTAGTAATGTTCTATTTTTAATAATAACAATGAAAAAAGTACATTTATGGATAATGTTGACCGACGTAATCTCAGCACTGTAATTGTAAAAGAATCTGTTTTGGGGAAAGTCTAAAGGTGAAATCCTTAGTATAGTAAAAATGTAAATATCAAAAGACAAAAAAAAGATTATTTACAGAACGACAAAACGTAACATACACTATATAGTCTTCTAATTTATTTATTTATTTTTTGGTTATATTATGGATATTATGCACATTAAATAACAGATAAAAACAATGTTTACAAACAGGAAAACTTTTAACTGTCACTATTGTAACTGATTTTCTCAAATTTTTATCGACATCAAAGATTTTTATGTTTTAAATGGATAAAAATTCTGACTTAGAATCATCTTTTGTTAAAATTAGGTAATTATAGTGATGATCTGAAACTGAGCTCATCCTCTTCCTATATTTGTAAAAAGTCACTGATTGTCATCGGTTAAACTGAGTAATATATGCAATTTTGATAGTGTGAGAACGTCTTATCTATACGAATATTAATTTTTTTTAATTTTAATGAAAGAACTTTATTTTATGTGTGAGAAATTAATTTTTTATTAAGAAAATTTAAATTTAAACACGAGAAAATAAATTGTCGTGCATTTAAATGTTAGAAAAAAAAAGCATTTTCCCTCTCAGTTTAAGGGGAGTCTTATTAACATTAGTTTTTTCTTAATTTCTTCTATTTATAGTTAAGACATTGCAGTTGAAATCTTCTGCAACCTTAAACTTTTTAAGTTCTTTCGGGGAATTACGATGACAAAAAATCTTTAACATATCATTTAAATTATTTGCAATATTTTTTAAGAATATCCCTTTCCCCCCTATTATAATGTCAATGATCAAGTCAACAAACTTTATGTTTCTTAATTTTCAATTTTCTCGAATTTCTTTATACGCTATATTCAGGCTTTTTAGCTAAAAATACATCATAAACACTTGAATTCTGTACACTATTGCAACAATGGTACGGTACAATAAATCACAAATACAATAACAGTAGATGAAATTTGTGCATTCCAAAATATTATCTTATTCGTGCTCTACAATTTCATTGGCCTCAGTGAAATAATTTTAACTTACGAATATGATAATCAAATTTCATTATTCAAATTCAAATTTAAAAAAGAAAATTTTTAATTCTTATGCGCTAATGAAATACGAAGTTATAATTTTTTTCTGCATTTAAATCAGATTATATTATTCGAATTACTCTCCACTGAGTCTCCGGATCCACATTTTCGTAAAAAGGGGATCTATAATGTTCCTTGTAATGGTTGTCCTCTTTCTTATACGAACCTTGGATTTCCTTGCCTAAATACGGGTTAGTTTCCGTTTGAAAGACCCCCACGGAGGGCACCACCTTTGGGCCCATATCTCTCGTGTAGATAATTGGCCATCATAAACAACATACTCTTTCTTATATTGGTCAAACTAAAAGAAATCTTGAAATCCGCTTAAATGAACACTCTCGTTATGTTAATAATCAGGAAATTTCTAAATCTTTTATTGCCAAGCATTCTTGGGATTATGGCCATAGTTTTAATTTTCCAAATACAAAAATTATCTTTAATGCTACAAATGGCCCCTCTGAATTTGACTATCTTTAAAATTTAGCCATTTTTCTTAATCATGAAGTTATTGTTAATGAAAAATCTGATTTCTGAATGAAATCAGCTTTCCTATTGGCTGTTTCTTACTGATGCAATCCCTATTGGCTGTTCCTTCAACTTGTCCGTTTCCCTTACCTGTTCTCTACCAGTCTTGCTGCTGTTTTCAAAGTAGTAGTTACCAGCGCCTGATGAAGAAAGACTAGTTCTTTCGAAAGACCTTGTGCATTTATTAAAATTTGTATTGTGTTTTTAAAAAGTTATTTTCATCTTATCATTTCACACCAGCTTAGATTATATAAACGTCAATTGTTTCTTTAAATAGCCTAATAGAGCATTAGTTTACATTAATTTCAATTGCTGAAAGGTGTAAATTAAACTTTAAAACCACTAAAAATACGTTTATTTTGACTGTTTACATGTTTCAAATCTACCCAAGTCATTTCCAAAACAAATAAAAATATTCTAAAATTGCACGGTCTATGAAACGCCATCATTCAATTTTCCACGTATTCTTTCATATAATGCACGTTATTTTTATTTTACTTAGATGTGTATTTTATTTTCGTAATCATTGATTAGCTCGAGCCGTAATTTTGGTATGTTGAATGATTCTGTATCGTTACATATTGAATTTTTGCGTGTTATAATTTCTACGGTTTATGGATAGTATAGGCTGGAGGGGGAAATTATCTTGCTGTTATTGAAATTTATTTGGACGGTTTCTTCTTGATATACTCTTGATAGGATCTTGATTTCGATTATCATGTTAACGTCCTTTCTCTTCTTAATTTTCATTTCGTCGAATTTATTTTCACAATATTTTTAGCCTTTGTAGCTAGAAACACTTCATAAATAATGTACTACTGCAGTCTGCAATAGTATGCAGACTCAACATACTATATCTTAATACCATTACAATGCAATATAAATACAATATCAGTAGATGAAATTTTGACATTGTTAATCATCATCTTATACATCATCTCCAATTTACTTAGCTTCAAGGAAATAGTTTTAACTTACGCATAAGTTATTACATTTTCATTATTGGAATTCGAATTTAAGAAAGAAAAACAAAAATACATATGAGTACGTGAGTTTCAAAACACCCCTTATCCATAAAATCAAATTTTATGAAATCGCGGAAAACCTGTAACTGTGTCTATTGGCTTTCATTGTAAATCAAGATTTTACAACGGCAGAAATACAGGAAAAAATTATTTTTTTCTCAGATTGTAGTGTTTTTATGGTGCTGGTTAGACAATAGAATAGACTGATAGAGAAAACACGATTTTTTAAATTTTGGATAAGGAGAGTTTTGAAACTCATGTCGTCATATTCATCAAAGAATATTCATAAAGAAATCTCTCTTTTTTCATTAACTTTTACAAATTAAATTAACGCCGTTTTTTTTTTTTTTTTTTTTTTTTTTTTTTTTTTTTTTTTTTTGTGTGTGTGTGTGTGTGTGTGTTTTTTTTTTGGTTAATTGTGGTTAGAAGCAAAAATCCGCTTACAGCCAAAGCTATTTCCAATTCTTTCGGATAATTACGACCAGAAAAGTATCTCCATCTCATTTAAATTTAATTACAGCCATTCGTAAGATTATCTCTGAAATGGCTTTTTCTCCCTTATTGTAATTTCGATCATCAAGTTAACGACCTCTCCTTTCTTAATTTTCCTTTTCCTCGAATTTCTTTTTAAATTACCTACAGTCTTTGTAGCTTAAAATATGTCTTAAAGAATAGAAATCGACATTCTTTACAAGTGCGTATTAATAAGTCATAAACCCGCCACCCTAATGCTTTTCACTTTTCCCTCATATAAAAAAATACACTTCTCAAGCACGAATAGTTCTTAGAACCAATCAATCAAATTTTATCATAATTCCTGTTCAACAACAATGCATGAGATAACAAAGAGATTACTCGAAATGTAGACATGCATCTTGTAAGCAGGCGTCCAGATAGAATGTTAAGATAACCTAATGAGAAAGGTGGACATTTCATATCCTGTTATCGGTGTAATTCATATAAAATGCGTTTGGTTGTAGTTTGTATTACATAATCATCAGACTGGCGTTAATGGTTCTTGATTTTTTATATTTCACTTTGAAGGCTTATCTGTCTTTCCATGAAAGAAAAACTGCAAATAAAGTAAAAGAAAAATGAAGACTAACACATTCCAATACAAACTTATCAAAATGTAAAGCAAAAAAAAAAAAAAAAAAAAATTAAACAACACTTGTAAGTGATTGAATTTACTGTAAAGTGTACTGATAATAAATATGCTACGTATAAATGCATCTCATTGCTGTTAATATTTTCACTGTATGAGAGTCTACTGAATATGTCGGCACTAAAAACATTTAATAGTATATTATAATTTACTTTATTAAATAACGTTTTCCCCCATTAACCACTACTAAGAAAATACATATAAACATCAAATGCTAACAAGAAAGAAAAATTATGCCTTAATCATAGAACATTACATATTTTCCAACACTCCAGAATTCCCTTACAGTTTAAAAGATCAAAGAAGATATCTTAACAAGACATTTGGAAATCAGATTTCAGCTAGTATTGTCCATAGTCAGAAAGGTACTCGAATTCTTTTTTGTGTAGCATGTACATGATCATTAGATCTGCATACACACTATAGGGGAGATGGGGGATGAATGGAACATTTTCACAACAATTTTATTTTAAGTACTTTTTTAAAGTCATTATCAATATTATATATCACATTTCATACATTAGGCATTTAACTACATCTATGCACAATATTTCTTTCCCCAGATTATTATTCTGCAGTAAAATATTGTAAAATTAAAAAAAGTTCCTCTCTGTCCCAATCACATCCATGATAGGGTTGAAATAGGGATAATTGGGACACAAATATTTATTCCCTGTATTCAATGTTACCTAATTAAAATTTATAATTATAAACTTATATGTAATTATATTTGTATTATATGATCTTATAATATGGCAGTTATATCTCAGCGTTTGTAATCACTTATTTTATTGCATTTTCAACTTGCAAGGCAAACTTCGGCTGTCTATCTGTTCCCTTTTTCTCACTTACGAAACATTTTAGATATGAAATGGAAGTGAAAAATTTCTTTGAAATACAGCATAACTAATAATTTTCCTTCAGAACGTATTAATTAATATTAATTAAATGTATCTTAGATATCATGCACAACTGAAATTATGTTAGGTAGAGTGGGGATTTATTGAAGCAAAATTTCAAAATTCAATATAGTTGACACCATTTGATCAATAAACATATGCTATTAAAAAAAAATTTTATGTATTTTGATAAAGTTTCAATGGCATTTTTTTGATAAGCTATTTAACTTTATTACAATACAACAATAAAGATTGAATATAATTTTTAATAATAAACAACCTATATAATACGAGTACTGTTTAACACTAAAATTTAACAAATTATTAATTTATACACCTATATAATATTATTTAATAAATAAAATTTTCAACATCTTTAGGGATGAATCAAACAGTCCCATTCATCCCCATTTGAAATGTCTCAATCTTCCCCATAATGCATATATTTAATTGTCAGTTATTTTTGCCTCAGAAATTATTTTGCCACAATGGTTAATATTCATTCATTTTAATTACCAATATTGAACCTCCAATTAAAGAACTGCAAGATATCTTAATTGTTTATATTGTATAAGATATTTGATACCATCAAATGTAAAAAAAAAAAAAAAAAAAAAAAAAAAAAAAAAAACTTTTAAGCAGAGTCTCAAGGAAATGCCACTTTGAAGAAAAATGAAAACAACCACGTGGTTTTGTTTTCGGCTCTAAAGCACACTATGGCAGTGCCATATATGAGAATAGAAAGCATCTAAAAAAAAAATGTTTATTGCTTGAAATATTGAGAACATTCCATCCACCCTTTATTTCATTCATCGTCCAGCTCCCCTACATTGTTTTAGAATTTAGCTTAGTTACAAAAAGGATAGCACAGGCAAAAATTCGACTTCAGAAATTCCACCAATAGACGAAAATACACTCGAATAATTTTATATTACCAAGTATATCATCTACCGATTTTCATACTCTCTCATATTAAACTGATAACTTAATTTAAAAAAAGACACATTACACAACTTCAAATGTATTTTCAAAAACCATCATCCATACACAGTAGTGTATCCAGTTATTTGCGTAGTCCTATATATGAATTCCTTTATATTCTACAAACAGCGCTTTGTATGCTAAAAAAAGTATTAAAAAACTTTAAAAGTAGACTTTACACTGTGAGTAAGCAATATATGAATTATGAGCTAAAGCATAACCTCAGATTTTTATACATAAGCTAAAACAGTGTGTCTTGGGATATAAAACCTACATGACATTTAACAATAAACAAGCATTAAAAAATATACACGACATTTAAAACTTTAAAACTACGTTAAAAAAAACTTCCCGACAGTTTCGGCCAAAACCACCTTTCCATTCTCAACAGATTACAAGAATAATCTGTCGAAGGCTGTTGTCGAAGGTTGTTTGTTGCTGCGAATGTTAAAAAAAACTTCCCGACAGTTTCGGCCAAAACCACCTTTCCATTCTCAACAGATTACAAGACTAATCTGTCGAAGGCTCCAATTCCAACCAGATGTTCATTCTTATAATCCCTGGGGTGGCCACGTGGTTTTGGCCAAAACTGTCGAGAATTTTTTTAACATCGTTTTAAAATTTTAAATGTCAGATATATTTTTTAAATGTCATGTACATTTTTAATCGTCATATATATGTTATTTCCCAGGATACACTGTTTTAGCATATTTATAAAAATCTGAGTTTTTTTTTAAGCTCATGGTTCATATACTAAAAAAAGTTCAGCTGGATAATACATAATTCAAATATAAAACACTTTTAAGCAGATCAGGCTCATATACACAGTAATGCTAGCGAATTATTTTGTATAGTCCTGTATATGATGTATAGAATTTATACACACCATGTAGAGTGCAAACATTTTGTGAAACTTAAAAACGCATACTGCAACTGAAAACGTACTTCCAGCATGTATAGCTCATAAGCAGAACTGTTACCTAAATCTTCTGTGTGTCCATTCAAAGTTACGATAGCTGTTATGCAAGTCATATTCTACTGTAAACATCTTGCAGTGTACCTCAATAATAAGCAAAATTTTATTATGTTTAAGTTGTGTAACATCATTAAAATGTGCTGTTAACAATTTTTCCAGGCTGTTATGAAACCGAATTCTTCTGTGTCATCCTGTAAATGAATAATAACTACATTACACCCATTTTCTCCAGAAAGCATACTTTAATGTACGTCAGAATTGCATTTCAAATTCATTATGTTTGCAATAGTGTAACATCAATAAAATACACTGCAAAATATTTTCCCCAATAAACTATAACGTAACATGATCCTTATGAATGTCCCTGTAGGAGATCTATAAAGGCTACACACTCCATTTTCAAGAGCGAAAATGCCGTTGTAAAACTCAAAAATTTATATAACTTGCATGGCAATCAGAATATAGTTACGAAAGTTAGGCAGCGAGAGTAAACAGCGGACACTAGACGGACAAACACAAGTCCTAAACACTTTTGAAATATATTGAAAAGTGTTAAAAAATATCTTTTTGAATTTGATTAAAAAAAATTAATATTAATATTGTTAAAAAAATAAAATTCACAAAGAATTTTTTTTAAATGTAGGAAAACGTTTGCTTAAATAAATTTACTAAAATGAAAAATAAATAATAATCCAAAATAATTAGTGGAAAACAAGCTTAATGTAATCGTTCAGTACATTTAGTCATGATAAAAATAAAAAAAATCTGTCAACATAAAAATTATTGATAATTTTTGAAACCAGTTTTTTAAATATAAAATTATTTCCTTTTTTGAAAAATGTGATTTTTAGAACTATTTGTGCATTTTAGTACAATTCTAAGTAATTACAATAGAGAAAAAAAAAACCACATTTAGATTACTTTTAAATGCATCGTATTTATTCATTTTTTTGCAAATGGCAGCCGTCGAATTTTGGGTTGAAATAAATTTTGTATGAATTCAAGACTGAAATGTGAATTTTCAGTAAAAACAAATGTGGAAAGGAGCCACTGAGAACCAGAAGGTTCTATCCCACATTTTTGTAGAAAAAGTGTTTGAAGTGCTAAGGCTGTTCTTAACTGCTCCGCTGAACAAGCGCAAAACTTGTGACACATTTACAAATTCATTTTTTAACGGAAATATATAAAATTGGGAGGCCTGGCCATGGAAGCGATTTGAAATCGAACAGTTTTTTTCATTTTTTTTATCAATCAATTACCCACTGAGTTTTAAGCGATATCGATCACTTGACAAACCCGTTTTTCGCCCACTCTTGAGTGATTTTTCTACTTTCGCGTTGAAATTTTTCAAAAGGTCCACTCTGACATTATTTTCTGAAAGATCTATTGCGTTTGCAAAAAAAACCCCAGAAAAAACAGCTCGATGACATAGTTTCTGAACAACAACACCAGCTAGTTTCATGCATTTTCGAACAAAAATAAATCAAAACTTATGTCAGGAAGTTGCCCTTTTGGATTTGAGAACAGCCTTAAAGCAATGTATGTCATGCTAATTTTGGCTGTATATTGAATTTTATCAATTTCGAAACTATTCAACTTGTCATGAGGAATGTTACAAATCTACAATAGCTAAATATTGTTGGAATACCAACCACCAGTTTAATTATCCTGAGGCTAAAATTATTCAAAAATGTAATTCAGTTTTGGATCCAGACTTTTACGAAGCATATTATATTCATAAACACACTTCTTCCTTAGGGAATGATATGAACAGCAACCCATTTCTTATTCGATAGTGTGGCGGGATCCTGCGCTGTGACTCCTTGTTTTCAGTGTTTTCCGGTCAATTACGTCGTTTCTCGCAGTACTTAGTGAAGTAATCGGTCAGTATTCGGTCCAAATCTTCTTGTCTCGTCATTCGTCAGTACTCGGTGTTATAACCGAGGGGTTGTAGAAACCCATTTATTTTTTTTTTGCACTGAGAAAGGGGATGAAGGAATCCACGTAACAGCTGTATATGACTTTTTGTGTCATGCTAGTATGTATTTGTGCGCTGAAACGTTGTTAAAATTTTTGGCTTATATATTGGAATTCGCACAAAGTGTTTGATTTATGATTGATTATATTCAACTTAGTCTGTTCAACATGACTATTCAACTATTCAATATGGTCAACGTCTATGACCATCATCAGGAAAAAGTTGTTACTTTGTTTTTGATGTAAAAAAAAGTAACATCTTTTTCCTGATGATGGTCATAGAAGTTGAGTGAAACGTCGCTTGTAAGTATTTTAATTTAATTTTTCTGTTTGTTTAGTTTTTAAATATTCAATGTTGTGTATACATGAATTGATAACAATGTGTGTTTTGTTTTATTTTGACGATAAAATTTATAGTAGCTTTTTTATTCTGTAAATGTCCAGCTTATTTATTATATTTATTATATTATCTATTCGAAATTCGTACCGTGAATTTTCATTTTTCTAATACATTTTATCTGAAACTTATTATTTAACTTATTTGTATACGTTTGGTCACACATTCTTCATTTCCGAATCTTTTTGTTTATATACATTTAAAATGATGTTGTAGAAATGTTTGAAATATGGCAAAAGTTCGCAAAATTTCATACATAATATCAATAAAGATCTGTCAAACATGAGAAGAAAGAAGGGATAAGAGAAGAAAAAGAAAGAGAAAAGAAAAAATAAGAAATTATGAACTATCAAGTAAGATATAAATAATCATTCTTTTACTAGTTTTAGAAAAATAAAAAACAACTAAATAAGTTTCAATTAGTTGTAAAATTTAATTTTGTTAACACATACTAGTATGTACGTATTAAATTTAACAGTTTAATTAAATTTTCATAAACGTTAATTGCCGGCATAGCTTTAAAAAAAAAATAACTTTATGTTACTCACGAACTTAAGTTTGAATAAAATATAATGTTTTTATCTAATTCAAACAATAAATCAAATTTGACAAAAGTTTTTTCGAATACTTTATGTATCTAATGGGACAAACTTGACATTTATAATGATTCAATTTCGAAATTATCGCTTCTTAGGGGAGACCGGGGCTAATAGGCGCAGCTTTTAGTTATTGACTTTTATTAATTTTTTGTTTAAGTTTTTTATGAAACTTTAACTGTACTTTTAAAGCACAGGCATTGGGCTATAAATATCCGAAGTTTTGAGTTTGTAGCTTTTGTAGTTTATGTTTAGCGGAAGCCTAAATTAAAAGGAAAATTGTGCGCCAACCTACCCCGTCGCGGGGCAAGTTGCCTAAACCTATGGGGTAAGTTGGCACACGCTTTATAAAAATTTAAATGAAACTCAAATAAGACACACAGTTAAGAGAAATCAATTTAATTATTACCAGTAAGTTTAAACGAAGTCGTTATCGCCATACAATATAAGTTCTAAATTATATAGATATAAAAATAATGAATAAAACATTAACATTGAGTAACTTCTATCCTACTCGATATCATCATCAGAGCTACAGTTGTCACAAATAAAAAATCGAGTGTCTCCGTTTGGGCAAGCCTCGTGTGCCCAAAATCTTGCATTGCAACCACTTTCTCGGTGTTTTCTGTTTTTCAAGCTACCAGAACAACCAACTTGCCCCGTGCGACACCGAGCCAACTTGCCCCGTGTTCAATGCGCCTACTAGCCGCATAATAAATTTCTTCACAAAAGTGACACGTAACCATCTAAGCATAAATAATCTAAGTAAATCACATATGGGTTAGGTACAGTGAATCATACACTAAAAAAATGCACAAGTTAAATCGAAATTATTAAGATAAGTATTAGAAATTAGAAAAAGAATGAAGCAACCAAAAATTACTTATGCTTGCAAAATATAGAAAAATCCTAATAAATGTCCACTGCACGTAGGTAACGCTACAAAACTACAATGAGGGCTGTAAAAAGCAAGAAGAAAGGTACTCTGTGACTGGCTGCTCAATCTATCCACAAACAGGCGATTTATGAGGATTGCGCCTACTTACCCCTGTAGCCAACTAGCACGGTCTCCCCTACATTTAAAACTTTAATATATATATATATTTTTTTAATTTACCTTAATATACGACATGAATGTGACTGTGAAAACTATTCCTACAGCAATCTTTTTACTAGAAGATGGATTCTTTGATTGTAAAAGGATTTTTCAAGGAAGAGAAGAGTTTTGAAAAGAGCACGAATAATTCTACTCTGTGAGACATTTCATGTTAGGCTGATGCAGATTTGGTTTTGTAGTAGATTAAACCATAATTTTGCTTTCGTTTTAACAAGTAAATTATGAAGCGGAGAATCGTGAATTTGTAAAATGTTGGGCTTAGAATTGGTAAAATTTTGAAAAGATTGGTAAAATATTCAAGAAAAGAATGGCTACAGTTACACTTTGTAAACGATGCTATCATGTAAGCATCTCAGTATAACCCCTGGCGTTACGTTGAAGGAACGGTTAAAATAAAACCGCATTCTTAAATTAATTATCCCTGTTTCAAATGAGCGAGCCCGAAGTTCCAGCTGTTTCAATGTCTAAAAGTTCCTATATACCTCGCGGGCCTACTGATCGAAATTTTTAACTTAAGGCTGTTCTTAACTGCTCTGCTCAACAAGCGCAAAACGTTTTGACACTTTCACAAATTCATTTTTTAACGGAAAGGTATAAAATTGGAAAGCCTGGCCATGGAAGCGATTTGGAATCGAACTGTGTTTTCCATTTTTTGATCAATCAATTACCTATTGAATTATAAGAAATTTTGATCACGTGACAAAAACGTTTTTCGCCCGCTCTTGAGTGTTCTTTCTTCCTTCGCGCGGAAATTCGGTTCAAAACGCCCACTTTGATACTATTTTCTGACAGATCTATTGCGTTTGCAAAAAAATGGAAAAAACAGCTCAATTACATAGTTTCTGCACAACAACACCAGCTAGTTTCATGCATTTTCGAACAAAAATAAATTAAAACTTATTTCAGAAAGTTGCCCTTTTGGATTCGAGAGCACCCTTAACGAGACATGCTTTTAAAATTTTCCTGCGAGATCTTCCGTGACCGGGGTTGCATCCTCCCGAATAATGTTGAAGGAAGAGGGCTGCGACTCCACCTTAGTCCGCGAGTATTGTCGGTCGATCCACTATTTTTGAAGCTAAAAAAATTGCATTCTTTATGATAATATATTTTGCGATCTAATAAAGCGATGATTGAATTTTTGAATTTAAGGTGGCTAAGGACTTTTGCAATAAATAAATAAATAAAACAAAAAGAAAAGAAAATCCCTAATGTGTAGTTCTGCAGGTTAGTTTTTTTTTAACAGGGAGTTTGATACACTACAAACACTGCAGCTCGAACCAGTATTCCAAAGTAACATTTCTTCACATTACCGCCAGAGTTCTAATCACTAGGTAAGCAAGCTAGCATCCACATGCTTTAAATCTGCATATTAAATACTCATAATTGCACTCTTTGATTTGCTGCTGAATGGCTTCATTTTTCAGTAAAAGTTGAAATCCTTTTTGGGGTTGAACCATTAAAAAGGGTGTTTCGAATGTTAACAAGAACAATATTGTGCTTCACCAAAATTGCTTTACTCCAGTGCATTGGTGCTCAAATTTTGGGTTGCGACTCACTGGTGGGTCACGGTATCTGTGCATAATTAAATTTCTATAATAATATTCTAAAAATATTATGCTCCATTTCAAAAGTAAAATATCATGAATAGCTATAGATAAATACAGAAATAACAAGTAAAAACTAAATTTAATAAATCAAAAAACCCGACTGTGTAAAAAGCGAACTAATTATTTTTCATCAATGTGAAACTATTTTTTATATTACTTACCTATTTTTTTTATTTACTTGTATGGGTGACTTTTAAGTTGTGTTTAATTGTTAGTTCCTATCTATAAACACTGTTTAGATGAGGCCTATAGATGCCTATGAAGACTAGAGTTACAGTAAAGCTAGAGATCCTACCTACACAACTTCCAGGTTGTGCCATATTTAAACGCAACTTCTGGCTGTAAAATAGTCAATGAAACATCGTCTACATTTTGAAAGACCTATCCAATGATATGCCACTCAATAGGGTGTGTAAATTATACTTTTCGTCTCTAGAACCATTTTGTATTTTACGGCCGTCATTTTCAATTTATAAAAACTAAACCTAGTCTATAACCATTGGACGGTTAAGACGAATCGATAGAAACCTTATTCATTAAAATCCATCCAGCCGTTGGGATGTTTCGAGGGTATAAAGAAATCCACATACCCAGATACGCGTGAAACACATAACTCTTCTTGGCAGTCGGGTAATAAATAATAATAAATGTTTTATTAAACTTTGTGTTGCGCTTGAATAGAGGTTTAAATTCAATAAGTTTTGCTCCTCACACAGACTCTGTTTTTTATGCAAAACAATGCCATAAATTGCATTGTTCATTAAGCTATATTTTCGAATATATTCACTAACAAATGTATTTTTTAAGTGGTGAAAAATTCCGACAACTCCACTTTCACACTAGTATTACCTTTTACAAATCTCGCTTGTATGCTTTGTACCAAAGTTCATGTTTATCTTAAGATAGATTATACAAAAGGTTCTATATACCTGCAAGATAGGTTGTTAACGATAAAGTTCAGGAACCGCTGATTCACCCGATTGAATGGTTCAATTTTAAACTAAATTTTTTAACCCTGCATTCAGTAAGCTGCCACAAACAATACAGGACCATTGTAGAAAAGGATACATACGGAAGGAAGCTCACATATTGGTATACTAATGAAAAAGCAACTATTTTCATTGTGATTTTCGTAAGAAAATTTCTTCATTTTACATCCAATATATTTATACTTAAAAAATATTAAGATAACAGAGAAAATTTTAAAAATCATATAGTCATAATCATCTGGGGTAAAACGCCCAGTGCAGGTAAAACGCACACCCTTACTAATTATTAAATGAAGCAAGAAATGGCGCAGTTGTTCAGCATAGGAATTCGTAGAATGATATATTTTATGCTACGCGTTCATTTCACGCGATCATTCACCTATTATTGTGGACTCATAAGTAAGTATATATATATATATATATATATATATATATATATATATTTTTTACGTAAAAATGTATGGTATAGATATATTTTATTTTGAAGATAAAATTAGTATCATGTTGAATGGTTAATTGCAAAATAATGTGATTGTAACATAATCGTGGAAAAAGAGTAAAATGCCTTACTAAAGTAAGGTTAAAAAGATCAAGTGGGCGTTTTACCCTAACCTTTTTTTAATTGAATAAATGAACTGTGAAATGTTTGTCTTAAGCATTTTTTCCCAATAATTTCATTTTCTACATTTTAAACAGTTATTAAAATGAAATGTATACTAATTGCAATGCCAAGTGAAATCAAGCTATTTTTAATAATATACTCAGGTGTCGTACTTTAGGAGAATTTTGAGGACAAATATCAGTATTTTTTTTTTTATAGACAAATAAATCTATGTTAAACGCGCGAAATTTCGCCTTAATTAAGAAGAGATTTTCTATAAAAAAAAAAAATAAAAATACTGGTACCGAAGAATTTCCTGGTCTTGAAATTTCAGGACAAGTACGACCCCTGTATGCTTTAAATCATTAATTTCATTTAAATAATTGCATCAATTATATTTTTCAGTGAGTGTAAAATTGTTTCACAATTTGTCATCGTTCTCTCAAAAAATAAATATTTTTTAAAAAAAATGCATGTCTATAAAATTTGCAATTAATACATCATGCTTTACTTTTATAAAGTTCGTGCAACATGAAACAACGGCTCATATGAATAACGAATTATGAATAACGAACGCTTTTTATGAATAACGAATATTTTTTACTTTATTAGCAATGACTTCCAAACACTTAGACTTCTGTTTTAATTTTAAATAATGTGCTTGAATAAGGATCAGGGATCAGGCCAGGCGAAGAGGCCTACCAAATGGCTTTAGCTTTTTAAGTCCCGCCCAGAATGTGCTTTGATGATGTGTAATTGGATAATCTGCTTGAAATGTTCTTTTTTTTTTTTCTTATTACAACTTGCATGACTTCATTACTATAATGATTGATACCAATTGTAAAAGCAAACAATTACGCATTAGAAATTTAATAAATAATATTAGGATTTCAGTTATTTAAGTTTTTTTTTCAATGTGAGGGTAAAAGGCACGGGGGAGGGCGTTATACCCGTATGTAGTGGGAAAAACATCCAAATGCATTACTTTCGAAAACAATACATTGATTAAAAAATGCGACCTTTTGGTACCGCTAAGACATACATAATTGAGAACAAAAATCTCTTCTACATATAGATAATTTGCTTTGTTATTTTCCATGAACTATGTTAAAATTATGACAGATTCTTTATCGCAGTATGCGTTTTATCCTGTTCTACTCTGTTTTTTGTAGATAACTACCTTATAAATAAATTATATTATTTGCTGTTATGAAATATAGACAGACACAACACATAACTAAAATAATGCACAAGAGAGTATTATATAGGTTGCCCTAAATGGGAGTGACAGTCTAAAATGGAATAAAAAGCAAATGATGATTTTATTAAATTTATTCTTCAAAAAGACTAACGAGCGAAGTCAGGAATTTCTTTAGTACAGTGGAACCCGGTTAAGACGTTCACGGTTAATACGCGATCCCGCTTAATTTTTCCGCTTATTTTTTCCGATCCCTTGAACATCGCCCATAAGTCTAATGTAAAAAGATCACATTTAATACGCGAACAGTTAGGATGCGATCCCGCTTAATACGCGATAAATTTTCGGTTCTTTCAGGAAAAAAAATCACGCTTAAGACGCGAATTCATTGATCAAGATGCGAATTCCTTCTCTCTTCTCGAGTGTTTCCAATTTAGAGTATTTTATTATTCTGCTAAAAACACTGTTTGCAAATAGTATTTAATTTATTTAACAACAGATTAATTAAGGCGAATATTACTAATCGGAAATAGCGGTAGATATTTGAATTAAAATAAAAAAAATCCCTGCCGGCTCGGGCCTACAGGCGGAGGTAGATTTCGAAGTTAAGTACTAAATTCTCCAACAAAACTTAGAGTGAGCTGTAGGGAGCTAAACTTTTTGTGAAAATTATAATATACACGAATACACACACACATGTATATGGAATAGGTTTAAAAATGGCTACAAAAAATTCAGAGAACCTTAAAGTGTTAAAATATGTTAATATTTCCATAGTCGGGTTTTTATCATGTTTTAATACGTTTCTTCAAACTAACATGGCGTTACATATTCACCTGCTGAGGTCCATTATATTTCCAATATGACGCAATATACATATTTTTTTAATTCGTCAAACTATTTATTTTATTTTGAGTTCTGAAATCTTGCTCTAGAAAACTTATGACGTAATATTCAATTTGTTTTCAATTTGTCAAACTATTTAATTTTACACGTGAAAACTTTGCATTAGAAAAGTAATTGTTGTGGTGAGAATTTTATTGTTTTTTTTTAATTGTTGGCAACTGCTATAACGAAAAACTTTTATTTTTTTCCTGCCATTGTTGTGTAAGAGCTGGTTTTATCAGAATCATGTTAAGACAGTATTCAAAAATTTGAACCCTCCCCATTTCCACCCTCTTGGACCGATTTCGCCCATTTTCAATCCCCGCCGAGATATTAGCCATATCAAAGTTGTTGGCGAGTTTGAGGACAATCCGTGCATAATTGCGACTTTTATCGTGCGGACAAAATTTAGTACATACATACATACATACATATATATATATATATATATATATATATATATAAACTTTTTAGGTGGGGGTGGTTTTGGGTTCCTGGGGTCCTATAATGAAAAGTTATGAAGGAATTTTTCAAAAGTCGCACCATGGTAACGACTGCAATAGGTAGTATTTCTTACGAAATCTACCTAACACGCACACGCTAAGTTAGCAAAACTGCAATTCTTCTTTGATCCCACCTCCTAAAATTCTTTGTATCTTGCTTCGTGTATGTTTTTACTGTAGTGCAGAGAGATAGACTAATTCAGGTTACTCAGATAGTCATAAAAATTATTATCATTAGAGTTGTTCATACGCGTTGTTAGAGGTGTTTTAAATGTACTTATATCGCTGCAATGTTTTATAATGCATATTATAGGCAACAAAAAATTAAACTCGCAAAGATTAAATACGACTGCGATTGGATAATTCTTTTATGTTTACTTTACTTTTTGCTATATCGATAATTTATAAGGTTAGTTTTTCTTATTATATTGATAATTAAGAATAGATTATAATGGTACTCATTATTACACGTGTACCAAATATGATTTTAATAAGTGGGTTGTGCTTCAAAGATTTAATATTATTTTTCTTTCTATTAAAAAAAATGAGTCTAGTAGGAAAATTATTTTTGGTTGCAACTCATTAATCGACAATAAATTCATGTTGGAATCTATATTTATTTTCCGTTGTTATTCCAGTTTGTCCTATAAAAAGAAACAATGTGTTAAAGTGGAATACAATTAAATTTCAATTTGAATATATCTAAAAGACACAATTTTCGAACGTAAACGTATAAATGAAAGCTCTGAAGTTCATTTAGACGATTAAATGTGTAAATAAACCAAATCACTGCAACATTATACAAATCACGTTTAATACGCGATCCCGCTTAATACGCGACTTTTCACCTCACCCTTGAAACGCGTCTTAAACGGGTTCCACTGTATTTTTCCTCGTTTTAGCACAGATGTTACAGGCAGTTGGTGGCGCGCTGTGTCAAACATTTAGCTTGCTTAAAATAGCCTTACATTTCAAAAAGCAAAATATTTCCTACCGTTGTTCAAAAAGCTAAAAAAAAGTGAAGGCTACAAAATAAGTGAAGTGTTTTGTATCTTTTTGTATCCACCTTAGATTGTCAGATGTCCGGCGTGAATTGGGGCTCCAAATGCTCTGGATACCAACATTATAAAGTAATTTTGTTCGCCTTATCTAATTGCAGAATTATCTGCGATTAAAGTTTGCGAAATAAACTTTAAGAAGTTAGTGATGTCCAGATATACCAGAAACACCTACTTTTGTCCATTACTCTTACGCCTACCTGCTTGTCTAGTATTCTGGACGTTGTTTGTACAAGCAGTCTAAACAAGTAGTGTATATCTCGAATCTCAATTATTCAAGCATGGATGTTTGTAGTGAAATAAATTCCATTTTAAAAGGAGGTAAAAGTCCGTTTAGCCCTCGAGTGCAAAATATGTCCGTAGCGCCCCCAACCAAACAACAAGCCTTCTTACAGTTTCAGGCAACGCAACGCCATCTATTGATGGCATTTGACATTATAATACGGATAATATGAGAGAAGCTCCAATTTCTATATATTAATATCCTGCAAGTTAAATTTTAATAACTGTCGCTGTTTCCCTGTGATTCTATTTCTCTTACGCTTACCTGCCTGTCTAGTATTTTTGGCTTTGTGTGCTAAACAAGTAGTGTATGTCTCGAATCTGAGTTATTCAGGCATGGATGTGTGTAGTGAATTAAATTCCATTTTAAAAGGAGGTTAAGGTCCGTTTGGCCCTGGTGTGCAAAAGATGTCCGTCGCGCACTCAACCAAACAAAAAACATTCTTATATTTTGAGGGAACGCAACGCCAACTGTCAATGACATTTGACATTAAAATAAGGATAATATGAGGGAAATTCAATTTTTCATATATTAATCTCCTGCAAGCAGTGTTGAATCCAGACACTTTCTCCGGGAGGGATTTCTGTGGCTCCGGGGGAAGACATTATAGAGATAGTTCCGGAAGGGGGGGGGGTGGAATCGCACTTTTTGCCCATTGAAAAAACAAAATCTCCAAGGGAGGGGAATGTCCCTCCCGGGTCACTCCCTGTATTCAACACTACCTGCAAATAAAACCTTAACAACTGTCGCTGTTTTTCTGTGATTTTATTTTTTTAAACCGTTGGTACTTACGTATTAACGCTACCACAGCTTATATATATATGTATATATAATGCAGTTTGGTAATTTGTTTTTTATTTTTCTTCTATCTTTTTTAATCTTGTTTTATTTTGAACTTAATTGGTGTTCAAAGGCTTATTTCTCTTTTTTTATGTGTATAGTAGTCCCAAATTCATATTCTTTAGCTAATTTATGGCTAATATGAAGATGAAACCACAAATTTTATTTATGGAACTTTAGGCGTTTGGGACCTGAAGATTCTAAGTTCTACAAATTTTGATTATTCCATTTTCTGCTTTTTTACTATGTTTTTGGAGTCTATGTTAAGTGGGTTGGGGGAACTGTATTTTCTCTATTTGTTAATGTCGTTTTATTCACGCGCTCATAGTTTTTGTTGGTGGTTGGTAATGTTTATTTAATGGTTGTATATATATATATATGCGACATTTTGCTATCGACTTTTGAGACATTCCGGCGACACTAGTATATCTCGAAGTAAAACGTAGTAGAGCAATCAAGGCCAACCATCCGTTATCATGATAATATCGGATTGCAGTCAAGGTGGCGAGTAAGACAGGCTTCATAAACATTGAGACATTTTTCATCACATAATGAATAGAGTTATTGTAACTTTAAACTGGTTTATTTGACAAAAATCTATCGAACATTCCCAGTAGCTTGTTCATCAACTCTCAAAAATCGATCATCCACTTCCTAAAACTTAAGATGTTACAAGATTAGAATCTACACATTAGAATCGTTCACCCCAAGTGATGTAGATTATTTAAACAACCGGAAAAACGTAAACTCTCTCGTTCCTCGCCGATGTAACGATATATGTATTCCAAGAAACAGCGCGGACGGATACAGAAAAGTGGAGAACCAACGCCAGCAGAGAGATGGGGAGGAATGGGACAGAAAACAGGCTACGATTCGATGGCAAGGGGATGACGTCGATAATGAACTCTTTATACGGCGTCAGAATTAAAACGCCATTAAATGCTGGTGGGCGCTTGGAATTGTGGGTAAAGAACAAATCGAACAAATGCTATTAAAAAACATTCGAAAGCAAAAGAATTTAGTTTTAGAAGGAAATGAAAAAGTAATTTAATGGGCTTTATAAGATTAGACGAATGGATTAAGGTTTTTAGAATAATAAAAGAATACGCAAATTTAAATACATGAAATAAAAGACAAAAGATATTAAGATATTATTAAAGTTAGGTAAAAAAGGAAAAATATTAAGAATTTGGAATAGTTTTACTAAGATAAAAGGGCGAAAATTTTTATTATTACATATATATATATATATATACCTATATATATATATATATATATATATATATGTATGCATATATTGGCGGCACTTAAAAACCTCCAAATCTGTAGCTGCGGTAGCGTTAATACGTAAGTACCAAACCGCCAATCTATTGACGAAAGCAATAAATATATTACCTTAGTAAAATAGCGATTTCGAAACCATCGTGACTTCTTTTGTGGTGGATTGTATTGAATTCACCCCTTCATGTATCACTGATGTACCATTCCATCCATTCATCGTCGTTTCCATCCAGCATTTAGAAAATCAATGAATCCATATAAAAGGATTTCTGAATGCACAGGCTCGTTTTACACAAAAATTTATCTTCAACCAATAGCAAATATATCACTGTAAAAAAAACGGACTAAAAAACGGAAATACTACTGGCAATCTAGACGCCAGTACTATTTCCGTTTTTTACGGCAATTTTTACCCATAAATTACAGAAAAATTTCCGATTTTAATCAGAAAAACGGAAAATTTTCTGTAATTTATGGGTAACAATTCCCGTAAAAAAAAAAACGGAAATAGTACTGGCGTCTAGATTGCCAGTAGTATTACCGTTTTGTAACCCGCTTTTTTTTTTACAGTGATATTTCATTCATCTGAGTTACATGATTAAGTTTTCCATAAATCTCAACATTTTTACAAGCATAAAAATAAATAAATAAATAAAATATGAAAAAATACACAGAAAATTAATGTTTAAAGCATTTTTAAACTGCTTTGGATAAAAGTTCGTCTAAAAATATAAATAAAGCCATAGTTTAATATAAAATTATATATGATTTATTAAGAATATTTACATAAAAATAGAATTTCCGAGTAAGGAGCAAACATTATTATGTGACATAATATAAGTTATCTTAAATAAACATGCCATTAATCAATTTATCATAATGCTTTAAGTTTAACACAAGACGGCAGAAAAGCTAATGAACGATATCAACTAATGATTGATTAATTGATGCAATAAATAAAAATTAACATTCAGTTTATAAACAAAATTAATCACGCTTAAAAAAGAAATGAGTATATCATCGACAGGCTTATTACAATTTTTTTTATGCACGAACACATTTATTGTGTTAATCATCATTGTTTACTTTTATTATCACTTTCATGACAATAAAGAGAATACAAAGATGAAAAATGTTTATTTAAGTTTCGTCTCAAGGTGTAATTTACTGCTAATCTCACGATAATTAATTTTTATAATTATTGCTTACAAAAACAAGTGAAATTAATGGTGAGAATAGAGAAATAAGTTAATTATTTGTGAGAATTCGTAGTTTTATAATGAAATACGGCTGAATAAATATACATAAATTTGCCTAATGAATGTTTCTAGTAGAGAAAAACAGAGATAATGAAAAATTGAATCTTTTGGTTGGAAAATGCTAACACATAATTTTTTGCATTCTTTTCCTTTCATTTCCTTACATTAATGTAATAATTTTGGATGCCCACAAATGAGCAAACACACACACACAAAAAGAAAAAGAAAAGTGAAACGCGAACTTATATCATTAGAGATCGTTTTTAAATGTTTATATGAAATAATTAATTTACTGTTTTACAATAATTATCTTAATAATAGGTATAGTGAATATTAATAGGATTTTTACATGCTTTTCCCTTCATTATCTACGCTTATCTAACTATTTTGTACCATTAGAAACGAACAAAAATTGTACACACAAAAAATATACAAATAAGCGAAAAAGAAGGAAAGCACGAATTAATATTACTAGACTACGTATTTTAAATATTTATACGAAATCTTTATTTTTTTTCTACTTGAATAAGTATCTTAACATTATGCTCGTGGATTAAAATTAAAATGTTATAGGTAATCATTCATTTAATAATTGTGGTAGTGCAAATATTTAAAAAAAAAAGATTTTCCGCTATTGGTTAAATAATTTTCAGTTTTTCAAAAAGACTTAAATGCGTAATCGATAAAACATCGTAAACATATAATCGAATTGTATATTAAAACCTGGTTTCCAAAAACCCTTTGAATTTTTATGGTGATCAAATATTAAAATATATTATAGCTCATAGAAATGATTGCGTATTCTAGAATATCTGTTCATAACATGTTTGAGTTTTATCTTTCCTTTGTTTTTTCTCCATTTGTATTCGGTGAATTATAATTGCCATCTATTTTATTGTTATATATATATGTAATAATAAAAATTTTCGCCCGTTATCTTAATTAAACTATTCCAAATTATTATAATATCTACTTTTTTTACTTAGCTTTAATACCATCTTAATTATCTTTTATCTTTTTTCCATGCTTTAAATGCGTATTCTTTTATTATTCTAAAAACCTTAAATCCCTTCGTCTAATCTTATAAAACCCATTAAATTACTTTTTTTTCATTTTATTCTGAAACTAAATTCTTTTTGTTTCGAATGCTTTAATAGCATTTGTTCTCTGATGTTCTATTTTCCATAATTCTCTGCACAGCCCGCCAATATTTGTTTGCGTTATTAATCTGACCACGAGACTAAAGAGTTCACATCGACGTCACGCGTACTCCCACCCTTCCCCGGAGCAAGTCCTATTGTAAGCCTGCCTCTCGTCGCGTCCTCCCGCTATTTTTACGGATTGGTTTTTACACTTGTAATGTATTCATACGCGTGCATTTTTTGCAAGTATTTAACCTGTTGCATTGTCTAGGAGAGAGAGAAATTTACGATTATTGAGTTGCTTAAATAACCCATGTCACCTGGAGAGCTTTGTTTCCTGCATCTTCGTCATGTTGTTCTAATATTTAACATCTAGTGGTGTACATTTTACGACGTAGCAACGACCCGAATATAGCATCTAGTGGAGTTGGTGCATTTTATGATCATCTAATAAATATTTCATGAATCTACAGACTTCAGTTATTATTTACGGGAAACTACCAATGAACTTCGGTCTGATCTTCCACTTTTAACCATGATTTTACGACTGAAAAACTTTGATTTCTCTGTTGAGTTAGATAACGAGTGTATGGCTGCTGTTTAAGACCGATAAGTTTATATGATACTAGTAAATACGTATCATATATATACACACACACACACACACACACACATATATATATATATATATATTTAACGTTTTAACGACAAGACTTGAATCAGCTCTGGACTCAGCTCAACCTAGAGAACAAGCAGGATTCCGAAGTGGATTCAGCACAATGGATCATATCCAAACGGTAAAGGAACTCATAGAAAAACATAAGGAATATAATTTACCTCTTTGTCTTGCCTTTATTGATTATGAAAAAGCATTTGATTCGGTCTACACATAAGCAGTAGTAGAATCTCTGGAGGACATTGGTATAGACAAACCTTACATCAATATTATAAAGAAGATTTACAAGAAAGCAACAGCAACCATCCGCTTGGACAAAGGAAAAGCAAAGATCAAGCTTGGAAGAGGGGTAAGACAAGAATACACCATTTCGCCTAAGCTTTTTACTGCTGTCTTAGAAAATATTTTCAAGAAGCTGGATTGGGAAAACAAAGGGATTAGAATAAATGGAAAATATTTAAGTCATCTCCGATTCGCTGACGACATTTCAATTTTCAGTAACAGCCCTGAAGAATTGGAAAATATGCTAAAAGATTTGGCAGAAGCTAGCATTAATGTAGGATTAAAAATAAACTTTGAAAAGACTAAGGTGATGTTCAATTCATTTGCATCAAAAAAGAAAATCGTCTGCAACAACACTGAAATTAAAGAAGAGCAAAGTTATGTGTACCTTGGGCAAGAAATATCATCGTATAATAGTATCATGAATGAAATCAATAGAAGAATAAGAAATGGATGGAGTGCTTTTGGGAAGAACAATATTATTTTGAAGAGTAGCATGCCCTTTTGTTTGAAAAGAAAGGTATTTAACCAATGTGTTTTGCCTGTCCTAGCTTATGGAGCAGAAACATGGACGCTAACAAAACGGATAGTACAAAGATTACAAACAACACAGAGAAGTATGGAAAGATGTATGCTAGGTATAACTAGAAGGGACAGAAAAAGAATAACCTGGATAAGAAGTCAGACGAAAGTTTTTGATATCATTGAAAGAATTAAACGGCTAAAATGGAAATGGGCTGGGGACATTGCAAGATGACAAGACAATAGATGGAGCACAAACACCCTACAGTGGTATCCCAGAGATGTAAAACGGCCAAGAAGACGACCTCAAGTAAGATGGAGTGATGAAATCAGAAAAGTAGGCGGTGTAAATTGGATGACTAAAGCACTAGACAGGAAACATTGGAAAAAATTTGGGGGAGACCTACATCCAGCAGTGGATTGAAAACGGCTGATGATGATGATGATGATGATGATGATATATATACAGGGTGGTTATAATTAAACTTCCCTTATAAACAGCACCCTACAGCTCAAACAGGTGAACGGAATGCAATGAAATTTGGTATATAGACTATACACGAGATGAGCTCACGGAATTTCGAAAAAAAAATTAGTTCCAAAGTGTCCACCAGAGGGCGCCTTTTCCGGTAAAACATTAAATTTAACACAATAAACGGCCAAAACACCCGGTTTTACATTTTATTGCTCATAATTCTTGTTCTGGAATGTTAATATTGTTTCTGTATTCCGTTTTGATCGTTTATAGTGTTAAATTTAATGTTTTACCGGAAAATGCGCCCCTGGTGGACATTTTGGAACTAAACAATCTTTTCAAAATTTCGTGATCGCATCTCTTGTATAGTCTATATACCAAATTTCGTTACATTCCGTTCACCCGTTTGAGCTGTAGGACGCCGTTTATAGGGGAAGTTTAACTATAACCACCCTGTATATAACCATTAAAACAATTACAAATTACACAAAGAAACATAGTAACTAGTTGGATGTGCCAATCCCGAAACTTTCTTCTATCTCATATATTTTAATATTTCAAAATGTTGTTACAGCTGTCAATATTTCATTTTTATTAGTTTAATACTATATCAACTTTGGCTTTTATCTTAAACTTCTGCTTCAGTAAATGAATCGGAGAAAAACGAGTTAATCTCGATCATGATATTTATTAAAATCGCAAATAGTCAGGAACAGTCGGCTTGTCAGGACGGGGAGTTCTCGTCAATTCACGAGTCATTGGTGGACAATAGAACTACGAAAAATTAACAAGATTGCACAAAAATTGCTCTTACAGCGCCCCCTTCCGGCGGAATTTTTCGACATTCAGGGAGGATCTTCTTGCCATGGCCGAAAACATACACAAAAAATTTGGTTCAATTCTATGCATAACTTCATACACATTTCGAAGGTACAATATTGAAAACGGCACAAAAATCGCTGTTATAGCACCCCCCTTCCGGCGATTTTTTTCCAAATTAAGGGAGGACCTGCTTGCTGTAGCCAAAAACTTTTTTTTTTAAATTTAGTTCAGTTCTATGCATAAATTAATACACATTTTTGTGGTACAATAGCGATTGACAGACTGACAGACGGACACACGGACAGACAGACATTTTCTATAAACATGTTTTTGGGATCTCTGACCCCTAAAACGAGTAAATCCGTCAAAAACCGGACGTTCGAAAAAAATTTCGATTACAATACTTTCTTCTATTGAAGATAGAAGAATGTAAAAATGTATTAATGGAATAAAATGGAAATTTGTAGAACCAAGGTATAATCCTCAGGCCCTAAATACTTAGGTACTAGAGATAAGGTGTGTGGTTTAATCTTCGTATTAGCCCTAGAAAAGCTAAATAATAAGAATTTAGAGTTACCAACACACAATAAAACCAGAAAAAATAATTGGAAAAACAATTATATGAAAAAATAAATATAGATTTAAATGGATTGAAAAAAATTACCACATTGTGATCTTCTGTAACCAGCAATGGGGTATAACAAAACAAGGATAAGATTACATGCAACTGTTGTCAAAAAAAGTTTTAAAATATAATGGACCAATGAATAATATTGCACAGTAAAGTCATGTTCAAACTGCAATATATTTGACCAGCTCCATCTAAAATACATCTAAAAATGAATTCCACTTTGAGGTGCTGCCATCTGTTGAGTTTATTATTAAAATAACTTGTTTTGGAATAAAAAGTAATATATGTAATTTTTATTTATTACTGTTATTGGATGATGCTTTAACCCTATGAGCGTCTTGCAAAAGGGTAAATTTGTAATGTTGTTTTCTTTGCATTTTGTTTAAATGCTAAGAAAATATGATTCTTTCAATATTATAAAAAAAAAAAAAAAAAAAAAAAAAAAAAAACTCAGTTACAAATATGAATGTAATCCTTGAGAGTATTAATCATTCTTCAATGTATTTAAAATTCATTAAATCTATAGAATTATATTATCTTAAATATTGCTTGTATTGCTGTGAAACCTGGAGCTTAGTGAACGGAATATTACGCCCCAAACACTTAGAGGGTTAAAGCATATTCATTCTAAAGATATATAAGTGATAATTAAAAATATTTTAATAAATTAATAACATTGTAAGAAAAAAATATGTAAATGATTTATTAAATATAAATATTAATAATATGTCAAATGTGACATGGATAATTCATTAATTAATGTTTCATATAATTAAATGTACCAGACAATAAAATATCAATATTTAAATCACTGTTACATCATATCCTAATCAACTAAATAAATATATAATATAAAGATAATAAAATAAAACAAATAACCAAAATTTTAATTCCTAGATATTTAAAATGAAAAAGAATTTAAATTTTGAAATTAATTATATTTAATGTGTCCACAAACGTTCTTAAAATTTAATATAAATAATACAGTAGAAGAGGAAAAAAACAAAGAATAAAATTTATAATTAATACATGCACTTTACACACTTAGAATATAATATACTATACATGAGATATTGTCCTCATTGTGCTAAAAGTTAAATACAAGTTGTTTATTGCTGAAAACTGAGAATTCATAAGTCCCGTAAGAGGGCATCGCGAGTTCCTCTGGATTGAAAATGTGAAGTGAACGGAATAGAGAATAATGTTGTTGTGAAGTAAGATGGTGACCAGAGTGTTCGCTCATCATATTGTCGTTTAAATAAATAGAGATACAGTCCAACAAATAGTTGTGTTTAATGAGTAAAGTTTAACACAGGTTAAACATTAACATTGTTAATTATATATATATAACAGCAAAGCATATATTTGGCCTGAACTAGCACTCCTCCTCACAGAACAAGATAAAAAGGAATATAACTATTTTAAAAAAAAATGTTAAAACTTTCAACAAGAAAATATAGAAAAATATAGGAAAAAACAGGCTGCGGCCTCATCGACAGTGGTTTATATTTCAAAAGCAGCCGAACATTAAAAAATATAGATAAAATAAATATTGGGTGGGCAGAATGGGTGGATTTCGCCCAGAATACTGTAGCCAAATCAAATGTTCAACACTCGATGGCTACATATAAGATGTTCACTCACCGGACCCTACGCCACAATATTAAATAAATTCCTCATCTGGAACAATGTAAATGATGCAAAATTATGTTCGTTGAAAAAAACCACGCTCCACCAACTCAGCCACGTTGCCAAATTCAAGAATATAAAACAATCTAAACAAGGCAGAATCCATCTTCCAGTCACCAGTCCAAATTCATATCCAAGTCCGTTGTCAATCAACGCAACACATCATCGTAAAACTGTCTTTAAAACAGGCTTTAGGCTGTATGAGTCATTCACTGACGTCGAAAAGCAAACGATCAATAATGAAGAAAATCTGCAAAATCTGAATAATTTTTTTATAAAATTAAAAGGAAATTGTTTTTGTAATATAGATTACTTTTAAAATAAAATAATTTCTTTTGAAACAGGTGTTTACCTGTACAGATTACCAACAAACGATCTTGTGCAGATAAACATCTGTTTCAAAAAGGTATTATTTTATTTTAAAAGTAATCTACAGGGTGTCCCAAAACTCATGATACATACGTTAGGGGTGATAGAACACAACTAGACAAGCACAAATCAGCATACAATCCTAAGTCGGAACGCAAACCCTAAAGCGCTAGAGAAGCGCCTACCAGCGACCACAATCAAAAGGCTGTTCACCCCAGCTGTCTTCATTCGTTTTGTGAATCATCGATGAGATGGATGCGTACTCAAATCTGGAGAAGGCCGAGATGTATGACATGTAGGAAGCGTCAGACGGCAACGCAGGAAAGCCCAAAGGTTGTATCCGATGTCCAATCAACGGGTCGGCCCGCTTACCCAATTTGTCATTCTGGACTTTTTCTTCTGGGATCACATGAAGAGCCTTATCAATGATGCCTATTCCGTTGAAGACCTTGTTGCCTGAATATCCGAAGCTGCTGCCACCATACGTCTTTTCGCTAATGTACGGCGGTCACACCATCGACGGTGTCAAACCTGCGTTACTGTTGGCGGCCGCAGTTTTGAGCAGTTGCTGTGATGGGGGACGTACGTGTTGTTTATTTTCATTTTGTTGATTAAAATGTTTTCCTTGATATTATCGGTTTCCTTTCATTCCATCGCTGTCTATCTTCTTTCTCCTCATTTCATGCCACAGTATGTTTCGCGCTTCAGTTTTTCAAGACTTGCGTTCCGTCCATACATTTTATGGTGATTTGTGCTTGTCTAGTTGTGTTCTATCATCCCCCTAAACTATGTACCATGAGTTTGGGGACACGCTGTATATTACAAAAATAATATTTCTCTTAATTTTATATTAAAAAAATTGAGATTTTGCAGATTTTCTTCATCTTTAATCATTTGCTTTTCGATGTCAGTGAATGACTCATACTGCTAATATCGTGTTTTAATGATGATTTTATGATGATGTGCTGCGTTGATCGGCTACAGACTTGGAATGAATGGGGATTGGTGATTGGAAGATGGATTCTTTTTTAGACTGTTTTACATTTTTGAATGTTGCAACGTGGCCGAATTGGTGGAGTGTGGTTTATTCAACGAACAAAATATTGCATCTTTTACTGAGTTCCAGATGAGGGATTCATTTAATATTGTGGCTTAAGGTCCGGTGTGGGAACATTTTATATGCTGCCATCGAATGCTTAACATTTGATTTTGCTACTCAGTGTTCTGGCCAACCCACTGCCAATAATACATATTTTATATATTTTTTTAATGCGCGGCTGCTTTTGAAATATACCCCACTGCCAACGAGGCCGCAACATGTTTTTCCTAGATTTTTCTGTATTTTCCTGTAGAAATTTTTAACTTTTAAAAATAGTCATATTCCTTTTTTTCTTGTTCTGTGAAGGGTTGTGCTAGTGCAGGCCAAATATATCATTTTGCTGGTTTATATTGAATTTGCGATTTTTTACTGCAGCATTTTGGCACATTCCACATAAATGTATATATTATTTTTGGTGGAATAGCCAGTTTACTTCCCATAACTAGAGGCTACAATCTTTTATCAATCGACTCATCACTTCAGAAAAGAAACGCCACTCTATGCTTTAGTACAAAGTAAAGTTTAATGAATCACTGTACTACAAGGCGTATTATTATTTACAGGAATATTGTACATATTTACAGCACCAAAACTCAGAAGAAATTCGGTGATTGCAAAATATTTTATCATTTCCCGCGCCTCTCATTAAAAGCTCCGGGGGAAAAATCAAGCAAGCAGCTTGTATATCTAACACCTCTACATTGTGCATCTCAAAACATTCTCTCTGCCGTAAAAGCTAATCCACAATGAATTATGGTAAAACCTATTTGGCAGCCCGCTAAACTGTCGTGTGCTGCCATCTAGCGTATCGGTATTTAAATATTTGTTACATGGTGGGGATTTTGTTACTTATTGCTCATATATATATGTATATATATATATATTAAGAAAATTAAATTAAATATTCAGTCATTCATTTTACATAAATTCGTCTCTATTTAAAATATTAAAATTAACTGCTCTATAAATTTCATTTTTTACCATTTCGTTTTTTTTATTCTAAAAGCCAGAACTTGCGCGTTTTTGTGAAAAGCCGATTCGATCATTTTGTCTTTCGCGCTTAAAAATATTGTTCCATCCTTGTGCGAGATGTTATTGGATAGTCAGCACATCTACATTGCCGTATAATAAAACACTCCAATAGCAGTTACTTATTTCAAAACATGAGCCAGAAGCTTAGATTTTGTGTCTCTGGAGTTGTTTTAAATCCCCACGACAGTCGTTAAGAAGTGATTCCGTCAGAAAAATAGAGAATATCTTATTTAACAAATGTAGTTAAATGTAGTTTTGTGATGGATAACTACTAAGGTTAAGTAGCGACATACAGTAATATTTTTGATCGTTGTGGCGAATGTTTTCATCCAGTATAATATTCTACTGACTTAATACAGATATTTTCGTAACCGATAACTCTACTCAATACTTATGGCGAAACAAAGTTTTCCAGCCTGTGAAAAGTATTTAATGCCAACCACAAACGTTCTATTCTAATAAGGTCGCATGTAATTTATCTCTGTATAGGTATAAAAGAGCTTGTCCTGACTGATTCATAATTAACGCACATAATTAACGCAAACTACTGAACCTAGAAGCATGAAAATTGGGGAGAAAATACATCCAATGACATAAGCGAGCACTAAGAAAGGGTTTTTGAAAATTTCCCTCCTAAGGGTGGTTAAAAGGGAGGGGGTTCGAAAATTATAGAACATCTAGCTATATCTCAGCAGCCGTTTTAGGTAGGTGCGTGAAATTCCAGAAAATAAATCTACTAAAAAATAATTAAACAAATGTTTCAGATATTTTAGAAATCCCCCCTAAGGGGGTTATAAGGGGAGAGATCTAAAATTTTAGAATTTCGCATATCTCAACAGTAGTTTTAGGTAGGAGCGTGAAATTCAAGATAACAAAAAAATTCAGAAAATAATTAAATATGTATTTCTGCATGTACATGTATTTCAGTACATGTACAACTATTAGAGAAAGTTATTGTTCTTAGTTAAAGCTTCTCGTCATTTTTACAAAATATTGTAACATATATTATAAGCTCACCGGGCCATAAAAGTTAGTCACCTCCTGGAAGAATGTTAAACATTCTAAGTGTTTGGGGCATAATATTCCTTTCACTAACCTCCAGGTTTCACAGCAATACAAGCAATATTTAAGATAATATAATTCTATAGATTTAATGAATTTTAAATACAATGAAGAATGATTTATACTCTCAAGGATTACATTCATATTCGTAATTGAGTGTTTTTTTATATAATGTTGAAAGAATCATATTTTCTTAGCATTTAAAACAAAATACAAAGAAAACAACATTACAATTTTACCCTTTTGCAAGACGCTCGGAGGGTTAAAATGTCATGTTATACTGACTCTAGCTTAGATAGCCTCCTGGGTTTGGCGAGACAAGGTTTTCTCAAGTTTCTGCAGGTATGCCACATTTATTGGATCATACTCGCTTATGAGTAAGACTACTAAATTGCGGGTATGCTGTTGTCAGCATTTTACTTAGTGTACCAAACAGTTCTACAACTTTTTAAAGGGGTCAGGTAATTTAGCGGACAATTTCAGTTGCGATGGTGTACCTCAGTACAGTTAAATTTGGGTAATTCGAAGTTGAAGGGACCAGAAAAAAGTTCGAAATATCCAAAAATTCGAAATACATATATTCTCTCGAAAGGAAGAGATAAAAAAGATATTAACGCCACAATGAAAGATTTAACACATAAACGTTATCTAAGAATGCTGCTACATTTCTTTCATTAAATCAGATATTTTTTACTAGTTCAATCATGCATCACTTTTACGGATAAAAGTTAAATACTTTTTATTGCTTATTTGTGTGCAATCTTTGAGTCATAGCATGTGATTTCAATCTACCTAATAATACAAAAATAGAATCTTGAATATTAGACAGACCTTCAAAAAAGAACCTTTAAAATAAACTGTTAAAATACTATGCTCAAAAAAGTCTCAGGAACAATTTTTACTGCAAAATTTTAAGGGAAATCGTACAAAAAATTCCAATTATCCAAAATAAAATTCGAAATATCCATGATTTTTTTACATTATTTTAATACAGAATTCCAGGGACCGCGCAAAAAAATCGAATTACCCGAAATTTCGAATTAAACAACTTCGAATTATCCAAGTTTCACTGTATTTACCAAACGAGTCCCATATGTATGCAGTAATGTGAAGACGACTGTTATCATGTTGGAACATGGGGATATCCATAGCGTATTCATTATGAAAATACTTAATGATGACTAATATCTTATCACCAATAGTGTTGAAATAAACAGTGTGGTCCATGCTGGTCCCCTCAATCTACAATCGAAGTAATAGTATGAAAAAGATCCCCAAATCATCTTAGAGCTCTCCAGCTTAAACTACGCTCGTCACTCATTCCAGAATGTATGATTTAAAGTACAATCAAGGCACTTTGTGTCTTGCGTCATTTGAAAAATTCACAATCTCATTTCGTCAGAAAATACTACACACTGTACTGTATCGCAAGGTTGTTGATTGAAGATTATAATATTGCCTTTAAATTATTAACACGAACATGACAGAACAGATTTACGAATAAACGCACGAAGGAACATACAATAAAGAAATTAAATTACTGAGCCAAAACATTCATACGGAAATAAAATATACCGAATCATCATACGAGTTTTTTGCATCACATTAATTAACTGTTTACTTCATTCCATTTCACTCGTTCAATTTACTTGTTCACACCGAGAGTCCCAGCTCCTACCGAGTTGTTATTTCTCTAGGATTGCTAGAATTCTCGGTTGGTGCAGTTTGCTAGTTGGCACAAATGATTCAACCTCTCCAATCAGTTACTGTCGATGTTTGATTATTTTAAAATATATTTCAGAAGTTCAATTTTCAGTGCCTTTATGAGCGATGCTTCTTACGAGGTCTCTGAGTGTAAATGTTGATTACATAGAATTTTCTTTGCAATGTTTTCTTGAAAGCAAGATGGGATGGACTTCCAATCTTTAACTGCAGCAATTTCTGTTAGGTTTGAAACATATTTTCATTAACAACACGCAATACTGTTCCCCGAGCTCATGGGTTAGAATATTATTTAAACTACTTACTTACTGGATGTTGCTGCTATGATCACAGAGCAGAATTTAAAGCTTTATTTACCTTTGATTCCATTTCAATGCCATCTATATCACTGTAACGAAATCATTGCTCTTCCGCGAAAGGATAACTACATTTTTAGTCTTGTCTTGTAATCTTATATATGTATGTGTGTGTGTTTCTGTAAGATTATTAGATAAGCAAAATAACTTAACCGAAAAATGCTTGAATTTACTATGCTGAATTAAACAATATTACGAACCTTTAATTAAACACAAAGTACATACTAAAATAATATATAATTAGAGAATAAGATAACACAGTTCAATGTGGCCTTATGACAAGTTATTAAGTAAACATTATCAATATTCATAACGTGTGCTAAATTAATCAAAAAATTCTTTTTAGAGCTATTTTTATTTTGACTAGAACATATAATTTTTCATCTTGTGAATTACTTGTTTTTAGCAATTTTTTTTATTACTTCAGTTGCAGTGGAATTTATTTTTATTTGAATTTTTCCCAATACTATTGTAACCTAAATGAACATTACTGCATTTAGACACAAACTGCATTCCTTTTTCGTTTATTATCAAATTTAGCTTGTTAATCAATCAGTTCCTAATACCAGATGCGAGAGATTGTAAAACATAAAAGTTTGTCGCAATGGTAATGCTGTCAACACGTAATTCATATGAAAAATATCCTATATGATACACAATCTCTTTATCAACTCTAGATAATGAGACATGAAAATAATTCTGCCGATCAAATATTTAGAAGACTTAGGCTTGACATAATTCTTCAATCACTACAGTATCAAGTTAAAGATTTACGTCTTTGCTTAATAAAACTTATATTATTTTTTTTTCAATATGATACAGACATATCTTTAGACGCAGATTGTCTATACAAATTAAAGGAAAGATTGACCTATCTGAGTGTCATGTGTGTGTGTGTATGTTGGAAATGGCTAGGAAAATCTACCGCGTACAGAGATCTGAAAAATTGTATGAGGATAGGACAAGAAAGATCTTTAAGCACCTGAGGTTCATATTTTCAATTTTTTGAATTAGCTGTGATATTAATTAAAAACTCTTCAAAAAATCTTTTTTTTTTTTTTTTTTTTAAATCGGCCGAGGCCTGTGTACTTTGGCAGGTCACTTTAAGCTTCCCGGAGACGATCTTTTTTCTATGCTAAAAGTAACTACATGTCCATATTTTGACACAATTTTTTTAGAGCATCTCGCCAGACCAGATTTACATCACCTAAAAAAATTTCGAAATGTTCGGAAAAGTAAAATTATTTTATATATATATAAAAAAAAAAAAAAAAAAAAAAAAAAAAAAAATCGGAGAAATTTTCGATGAAAACGCTAAAAAGCGGGGTGTTTCTGGCGCGGCTTCGATCGGCTTCGGCTCATGTTTCACTAACTAAATGTGCATATTTTCTCACGAAAATTTAAAAGATAAAACTATATTTATAACCAATTTAAATTTCGGAGATAAGAACTATTTTTTTTTTTTTTTGCTATGCCAAAGGATACGTCGCAAAAAAAAAAAAAAAAGTGAGAACAAAATTTATTTTTTTACAACTAGATATCAATATTTTTTCAGGAAATTTTCACACTGACTACAAAATTGTTATATTTATAACCGATAAAAATTTCAACGAGTTCGGCTATATTTTATATATAAAGAAATTTGCTATTTTTTATATAAAAAGAATTCGGCTATTTTTTTAGAGAGACTATTTTTTATAAAATCAATTTATCGACCTTATGTAAGAAAACAAGAAAATATTTGCTTACTAACGTTTTTACCATTAAATATCAATATTTGTTTTACATTTAAAATATAAATTTATACAAAATTGAGTTAAATATATAAAATCATACAAATTTGAAGTTTATATAATTTTGCATGAGAGTGGGATTATTGACTAGGATAATTTTGATATCGTTGACCACAATTCTTACCTTATTTTGGACGCTTTTGAAAATTCTAGTGTCTTGGGAAATTTATCACTTTGCCAAACAAAAATCCAGATCAGGGTTTTCCATGTTTTAACTTATTCAGATTTTAAAAAACGCCTAGTTTCCCAGACAAACGAATCAAAGAAAACAATCATATATTTCACGCTTCCGAGACAAAGAGAAGGCAAAACCATTTCACAATGGAGAATTCGATGATGTGCTGTGAAACTATAGGGTGATCTTGCAAGTAAGAACAACTAAGGGTAAGTAAAAAAGAGTCCAGGTATTAAATAGGAAGACAGGGAGCGAAAAGGGGATTTTTTAAAAGTTTTTAAAAAGTCAGGTTTTTGACTTAGAGTCGTCACATGCAGCGAGATGATCACCAGAAGAGAAGCTGCCCCCAGTCCCCTGCTTGTATGTTTCTAAGTCGCGTGTTGCGCTAAGAAATCTCTTGTTTCTAAATCTACTAGTTGTGTCACAACTTGATGCCTGCAATCCTCCGAAAAGCAAGAACTCTCACTGCCGTTTCCTGAGAGGCCGATACAAATTTCGATTGAACTAACTATCGTGTGACGACAACTTGGCTATCAACCACCCAATCCACTTGGCCCAATCCAACAAAGTTTTTACTATTGCATGACAAGTTAATCCTATTTAGTGTGCATCTCACTGTATTGACTACCTGCTGAGGGCAGCGTAAACTACCTTATTCTGAATATTGCTGTCAAAAAATTAATCGAACCTTATCAAATCTTCAAATGATTATTCGGGAAACTTTCTTATTATTTTTCATGTTTACCTGTTAAAAAAGTTTTCAGTTGGTATAAATATAAAGAGCTTTTTACTGAGATTGTGCTACTCATTCTCTTAAATAGGAAAACGTTACAGCCTATATAACTCCACCAAGCGTAAATTTAAAATACGTTATAAACTTTTTTGACAGCCTGTATATATATATGTATGTGTGTGTGTATGTGTAAAGATAAAATTAATGCTCAAATGACAAGCTATACAGAAATATTATTCTGAAACTATTCATAGAAAGTGTTTTGTAGTGATATATATCACAAATGTCCACAAAAAGCTCCTAGTGGCCTTCTCAAGTTCATCTCAGCAATACTCTTGTTTTGACCTTTATTTCGATATATCTGATTTAAAAAGAAAATAAACTTCAGTGCATTTTTTTCCTTAGGTTTTTTTTTTCTCTTTTAACATTGGAGGTTTAACTTACTTTCGATCGGTAAAGACTGGTATTTGATTTATAATCCGAATCTACATTAAATACAACTGAAAGTTCAATGAAAAAGTTGTAAAACGTTGCCAGTTTAGTAAAAAAAGGCATTATATGCACACGGACACGATGTCATGTACAGGTAAAAATATCTAACGCTGATGCGAGATGTTCATGAAAAAAAATGAAATATTCTAAAATCAGAATGCCACCGTATGCAAATACAAAAAGAAAACGGAACCATCTGGTTACTTTTGTTTTAAAAATAAAGTTTGTTTATAGCTGAGGACTTTTTTCCCGAAAACATATGTTTAACATTGTGAATTGAATTTATCGTCTGAAAATATCTCGCATTGGTTTCAGATATGTTTGTCTGCACAGGTGACTACTTCTCATATCCGACTATACAATACGTCTTTTATTACGAAATCGATGCTGTTGTGAAACTTTGTCATTTAATGTTTCGTCTCATCTTCTATAGGTTTCGACAAATATCACTAACTACGTAAATTAGGGGTTCCGTGAAGAAACTCATTATATTGCACGAATAATTTTACTTCATCTGAACACCATTTTCATCGCTGTTGCTAAGTGGTTTCACAAGTAAAATGGGGAGATGTGGACAAAACCACCCTGTATAATGTTGTATACTTCTATTTTACATAATGTAAGTTTCAACAGTAATTGTTTAATAAATGCGTGAATGCCCAATTTAAAAATATTTTGCTCGAATAATTAAAAAAATTACAGTTGCATACTTTAATCTTATTGTACTATATCCGATCTATTTATTTAACTAGATCTAAATTATCAAAAGAAAAAAATGCAGTAAAACATACACAATGAAAAATGCCACTTTGTGAAAATCCTTTAACTTAGTAACTTCTTGAGTAACTTAGATACTTTGACAAAGTAACTGAAATCTTTGCACTGTTGAAAATTATTTCATGAAAATATCCATATTTCATTAAATATTTAATATACTAGCAGGCTTTGCTTGCTACTCTGTGTTGGTCAGTTTCTTCAAACGGACCTTGAATCAAACGAAACATATTGGTGAGTTTGACATTCTTTTTTAAAGCAATGTAGACCTTTACCTGGAAAGTTCTTCCGTATTTCTGAAATCGACACAAACACCATTAAGCTGTCATATTTACTTATGTGTCAGATAAAATTTGGACTGTTAAGGGCCTACTCTTTCAGTTGATCATTTACAGTGGATTTGGTAAAGCAGAATAGAACCATAAGTTATATACTAAAACCTTTCCTGACAATTTATCTAACTAGCAATGCAATTTCATGAAACTCTATTCAGCAGAACATTTTAAAAAGACTAATATTTCATAATAGGATTCTTCTAATTATAGAACTTTCCCCCATAATTATATAACTCATCAATACAGAACAATAGGCAATTTATTAAAACCCTCCCTGAAACATTATCTAACTATCAATACAAGTCTCATCAAAATCCGTTAGTAGAAGTTTTAAAAAAGGCTAATCATTCATAATCAGATTCATCTGATTATAGAACTCTCTCCCATAATAAGATAATTAAACAACGTAGAATTATATGCTATATACTAATATATTCCTTGAAAAATTTGATAACAGTGCAAGACCCATTAACATTCATTCAGAGAACTCAAGTTATAAACAGCCGGAACAAAATTTCCGTTTGCATTTTATTTATATAATAGATTATTCGAATTGCAGTACATTAGACTCTTCCATAACCGATCTAATTTAGACTGGGGTAATCCGGATATGAGAAAAATCCAGATAAGAGAGAGATGGATATACTTTTTATCAAAATTAACACTAATAAATGTACCTACTCGACACATGAAAACGTTCATTTTTACTTTTTCTTATATTTACACATTATTTTTGAAATTATAATTTGAAGTTCATAAATTTATTTTTTTTAATATTACAATACTACATTACATTTTATCTGTTTTGTTCTTCGCTAGATTCACTGACAATCTGCTACCTCACGGCAATGCCTCATTACAATTACGTTAGAGGAAATTTGATTCGCTGTGATGTTCTACAAATCGCAAGGCAAATTTTATAAAAAGAATTAAAAATGTATAAAATTCAAGCTCAACTTTAAAAACGAAAAAATGGAAGGAATACATATCTCTAACACTTGAAATGCTTCCTTCAAAGAAACTGACTTCTCTTCAACAAAAACTTCATCTCACTGTTTACATATATCCATTTTCTTCTCATTTATGAAATTTAAAATTTCTTCGTTGGTCAAGTACTGATCTACACTAAATAATTAAACTAAATAACTAATACTAACTCAAATGTGTCCTCTTCTTGTTCCAGTATTAGGATTGTATTAGTTTTCGCATTGCGAAAATTATTAGACAGCATGATTTCAGAATAATTTTTACCCTTCGAATAAACCTACCCTCTTGAAACTTAAAGATCATATTGAGCTGTCTAACTCATGGGGTATCTATAATATTAATTGCCAGTTCGGTCTTTCCTATATTGGACAGACCAAACGGGATTTAAAATTTTGTGTTAAAGAACACCAACAATATATTCAAAAGCAAGAAACCACTAAATCTTCAATTGCGAAAACATTGCTGGAAAATGAACCACTCTTTTGAGTTCAATTCTACTAAAATCATCTCTAAACCCACTTATATACACGAACTTAATTTTCTTGAAGTATTTCATATCTATAAAAATTTTCACACTATTGTTAATTGTGAATTCGCTATTCCGCCTTTATAAGATTGTTGGAAATATTACATAAAATCCTCTTTTTCTTAATTACTATAAGCCTTTTTCACACTTGCATTACCTATACTATTCTCCTATTGTCTGGTACCCGTATTTTCCTGCTTTTATACTGGATAATGAACTTCTCACTTGAGTCCGCTTCTTTCCTATATAATTGAACAAGTTTCCGTTATTCTTTGCAGTGAGGACGTTACACTAAAGGCTATCGAAACTAGTCTGCTCAAAGTTTGCACATTCTGGCATTTCTAACGTTGTTTTTTAATTTAAACTGATCTACGCTACTATTTAGCCAGTCGATATCTTCTGCTTATGTGATATTTTCACAACGAAAAAATTTTCTTAGTTTATTTGTTAAATGTAGGTCTTCTGAATTTTCACAACTTTTATTGATTGTTAATAATGTATTCCCGCTTTTCTTAAAAGTATAGTTTTTGACAGTCTGCTATGCTTTGGGAAACCGGAATATTGAATTTATATTGTTTATAGATTTCAGGAAATCCAAAAAATTAGCATCCGAATCAACATTTAACATTCTCTGGGGCATAAATATACCATAATATCTTTTAAATATTTTAATTCCAGATTTATTTAACGGTTGCAGTAAGCTAATAAGCTTAGAGGTAAAAATTGGGCACTAATGCCTCCATTCTTCAAAGTGTGTGCATCTGGGTGTGACGTACGTTTATAATTTTCCTGAGGTGTTAATTATGGAGAATCTTTGGGAACTCCCTATACAACTGTTAAGAAACAGATGACATAATGAGTTACGGCTAAATATATGGGCACTAAGGCGGCATATATGCGAAAAATGTACTTGGACATCTTCCGTGAACATCTCGCATGAGTATACGGAATTCTAAGAACATTTCAAAAAAAGAAAAAAACCTGGAATTTGCAAGCGTGCAAAAAATTTTGAACTTTTATCAGTCCAGATATGGGAGAGACCAGATATGAAAGGGCCCGATATGGGATTGTCTACTATATATTGTTCAAGAGTTTTGAAAAAATTCGTACATTTAGTTTAAAACATTGTCTGTTATAAACAAAAAACATGCGGACTTTGCAATTTTTTTAACTTTTATATTTCCAAGAATACACGTTCTATTCTTACAGATATCAATACATTTGTTGTTCAGGACTCACAGGTCGTTTTACAGCTACAAATAATTTCAAACTTTTTATTTTTCAAGTTAATCGCATCAAGATAATCGTTTGATCGCATGTATTATTAATTTTATTTAGTTGGTTGTTGATCTCCTATTTTCTGACTTGATTAAACTTTCGCTGAAAAATAACAGGTAAAATATATTTGTTATATTCCTGTACTTACAGAAGAAGTCGTCATATATTTCTGTACTCTTCATATCGTCATATATTTCTCTAGTCTTCCGTTCGCTCTAGATATTCGGCAAAATGTCTAAAATTGAAAGTGTCCGGATACTTTTAACAGTCAATGTGTATGTCTGATACACGAATGTCAAGTCAAGAGAAAATGGTTTTAACCATTTGTATCATCGCGTTGCATATCTGCCAATATATCTAAAAGTTAAATTTACTTATACTAGGAGGGCTCCGCCCCCTGCTCGCTACGCTCACCAACCCCCCGCGTAATTGTTTCGCAATTCCGTTCGGTATCGCGATTGCTCATTTTCTATGCTTTCAATTTTTAGATTCCACTTGGTATAAACGCGACTCTCCCAACTCCTGATGATTTTATTTCCATATCTCCAAGCAGGTAATCATTAGAGGTTACAGAGTTTCATAATTAAAAGAATTATTAAATATAAAATCGTTAAAAAAGGGTAAAATGTATAATTTATTTGAATAATTACAAATTAAATAAAAATTATACATATAGTGTTACGAATATTGTTAATACTTAGTGTTTGTGCTTAAAAATAATGTAAATAGTTCAATTAAGCCCTATTCATAATCTAATATTAGCTTTTGTTGCACTGGAATATTTCAATTTGTTGATTTTCTCAAGCAAGTAAACCCTATTGGATTTCAATGGGGGTCTATGGAAATCTGGCCAAATACTGGAAATAGCGCCAAGTTGGCATCACTTTTGGCGACTAATTTTGGTCGCCAAATTTGGCGATATATCGCCAAGTTGGCGGCAGAGCCGGGAGCCTTCCCTTGGTAACCCCCTTATAGCGTCAGAAAGCTCTGACCAATCAGACGCGTTTCACAATATCTACTCAGATTTTCCTTGGTCCATTTCCAAAGCATTTCTTTTTTTATATATAAGAAGGATAATGGGCTTTTAACCTTAGCAATTTTAACCTAACAATTTTATATGCTTAAAATGATGTATGCTAAGATATGAGTAAATATTTCTAAAATGGGATTTTTGAGTAACAAAGGGCATACCCTCAACAGGAGTATTTTTGGCTCAAGAAAGAAAGATTAAATCAGCTATATTTTCTACATAGCTTGAGTTATCGAAAAGTTTTGATCTCAAAATATATATGATAGCATTGGCTTGAGGCTGGCAGCTCATTGTAGGTAATTCACCAAGTTTCCCCAGTAGCAGCATCAGTCAAACAAAAACATGTGATTAAGGAGAGAATTTAGATCTTACAACTTTTGTGTGCCATGCTGAAAAATGATGCATTTGGACCTTGTTATGTACATGCTATTTTTACCTCACTACTATAGATCAAGGCCTAATGCAGGATTATGCGTTGTCTTTCCTGAGATAAAAAAAAAGAAAAGCGTTTTTCTAAGTTGGGGTAACATTGGCCAAACCAATTATCATTTAAATTTTTGTATACACTTACTGCCAATGCATAAAAAATGTTATATTTGAAGGGGAGTTTTTTCTTATTTTGTTGAATTTAAACATTGATGTTTTCGAGGTATTTTGTTTATTTTTGGTATACTTATGAAAATAGGCATTTGTGCTTAATAACAGTAATTTTGCTGAAAATTCATCCAGTGTATTGGTTCCTACAGAACCAAACAAGAAAGCTATTGACAAAGATGACTGTAACGTTGGAAATTTTGTACTTGTGCTGCTTAATGGTAATATCTATCCCGGAAGGATTACTTTGAAATCAAAGGAGCGTGTGTTGTTGAATGCATGGAAAATAAGCTAAAGTGTTGGCGTTGGCCACAGCGAACGGACTCGATGATGTATAAATGGAACGATATTGTTGCAAAAATTAGTCCACCTAAACTTCTGCCTAAGAGAAAACGGTATTCAGTTCAAGACCTGGACAGTCCACTATAAGCAATATTTATGTATTTCGTAATAATTTGTTTTATTAAAATATATATTCTAATGCACTGTATTTTTATATGTTTACACTTCTTATCCTATCTCCCACTTTATTTTCAATAGGGTAACATTGGCCCACATCCGTCTTCGTTTTAACACATAGGCCAATGTTACCCCAATTCAAGGTAACATTGGCCCAAAACTTTTATAAACATTTTGGTTAAAAAAATAATGGCAAGCAATTTATGATTATGGTATGGTTTCATACGTTCTTAGCAAACAAAAAATTAATATGACATCCATTTTTTAAATAAAATAAGAGAATGGAGATGCTGAACATGCCGCAAAATTGAGAAATTTGTGCCAAAGTTATCGCAGTTGACAGTAATCCATTTGTTGGTTTCGATGCCAATAGTGGATTAAATTCCAGCTTTTATGGTGATCTCAATTTGTTTAATAATCTTGTGTGAAATGTGGCTATAGTGCCACACAAGCAACTGTGGGAGGTTGAATGCTTCACGTTTTCGCTTGTCTTGTTGTATGTTCAAAAGAATTAGTACATGCGTTTTTTAAATTGAGTGTTAAAGGCTGACAAAATATAATAAAATTAATTTTCATTTTTACGACTTTCTTTTTAACAGTGTAAATATTTGAAAGAAGGAACACATTTTATTTTATATTATATATATAAGTTTCTTCCTTAATGTAATTCACTTTTTCCCTCAAACTTATGTGTCGTAGAGACACTGCCATTAAAATATGAAATATAAAATTCAACTAAATAATATTAAATATATATTAATATATAATTAAAGTATAAAATATTTATAATGGTATATAATCTTTCATTTGCTTACCAAATAAAATTCATGTACTGTAACTTATTTTTAACCCAGAAAATTCATTCCTTATCATATCGAAATAAAGAAATGTATCTCTAATCTAATATACTAAGAGGCTCTATTTATACGTGAACACATTTATTTACTCTCTAGGAATTATAATCTTCAAGGAATTCAATAAATCAATAGTTACATATGACTCTTTCTCAAAAATGTTGATATATGCTGAATAATATATTAGTAGTAAAATAAAAATTACCGTGTTATTTTATTGTCTAAAACATTTTATGATGACAAAAATAATGGTATTATTTTGTTAGGGTGAAGAATGTCAAAATGATAGCCAAAAAGTTTTTAAATATTGGAGCGACTTGATAAACGAAATAATCAACCATAGCTGTTTCAGGTGTTAAATCACTTTATTTTTACTATTGGATGTAGATTAAGTTGTTTCTAAGCTTTCAAAGATCAATAAATATTATCGGACGTTATAAAGCTGATAGCAATTTATGAAAATAAGTTTTATCTACTAATTAACCGAACTTTTGAGAGCGATGGTATCGATATAAGCATCATGTGCCTGTGAACAATTGTTCGTAAATTTGTACTATAAAGCAAAAACATGTCCGTGAATAACGCTATCGTCATATTGACGGTGAGAACGTCTTTAATATTCTTGATCAAAGGCTTTATTTGCAATTTTTACAATACATTATGCTTTTTAGGGTTGGATTATTTATCAATATACCGACAAATATGTATATTTTTTAAATATCGCAATAACAATATCTAAACCTTGACTCTATTGATATATCCCAATAGAATGGCAATGCTTTGAGATCACTGGCATTTTGAACATGAGCCTTGAAAAAAGATCGTAGAATATCTCAAAACCAAATAAAATAATAATGTTTTACGCACACCGTCATAGCCCCGAAAAATATAGTCCAATATTCCATTACAATGCTTTCACCCTCCATCCTTTCCAAAACAGAAAATCTACTTCGATTATCTTTCTTTCCATTGATTATCTCTAGACATAACTCAATTATTGCAATATTCCTTCGCTGAAAACTTGCAGTTTATTCCAATGTCTGGCCGCGTAAAACTAAGTAACACTTATCGTATTTCTCTTTTCTCGCCGTTGTGATTGGTCCACACATATTGATATAACTACACACATTAATATGTCATGAATAATCAAACGAGCTCTGATTATTGCTCAGTTCCAGTTCATACAGAATGTATCTGGTTATAATTGAATCCTTAGCCCAGCAGCTGAGATGCTCGGCTTGCGAGTAACCAATCAGAGTCCACTAATGGTAAACTTTGCTTTTTGTTTTACGTGAAGTTGCGTAAAAGTCAAGGCCGAAGCACGCGTTCACTTTGATGGTTCGTTGATTTTAAAAAGAGCTTTCCAGCCTGTAACGTCTACTATGCTCATGGAACTATTAATAAAGAGGAACTGACATATACTTAAAATAGTGAAGCTTCAACTGTAACCGCTATCACAGGCGTTGTTTACCGCCGGGCCAAAATTCCACCAATTGATTTATATAGAAATTTTCTCCTTATTTAAGCGCCTTAATATTGCAAAATTTCAGTCATATATAATGGGAGAAATAGAGCTTCATTTTTACCAGTAGGAGTTCACTTTACCGGTAGTCAGGCCCTACGTTTCCGCCATATTGTAACAACCAGGAAAACAAACTGACAGTTTTACAAGGCAAACTAACACAAGTAAAAACAAATGGATATTATTACGACATATATTAGAACAAATTTCCATGAATAAGACGCTTAAATAAGATGAAATTTTCCATTCAATTTTACTGGTGGGATGTTTGCCCCAGCCATAATCAGAAACTGAAGATCCGATTTAAAAAACAGCAGCTGCCATCTTGTGGCAACCTGCTAAGTTACTTCACTCGCAACTCGTACACAGTACACTATATGCGGGGAATTCTCAGAATCTTTTCACTTTTATGTCCCTGAAAAATAATTTTTATTTTAATACATTTTTTGTGTTTTTTTAATTTCATATACTGGGGAACATCCCATTGCATGATTGCATAACAATATTAACGAGATAAATAAGTTTTGGACGATGTTGGGGGTCCAAATACCAGTTTACCGTCCCGTGTGTCCCTGAAGCTGATTTTAGGTAGCTTTCATTACAAAAAGCTACCTATTGCAGCCGTTCGGAGGAAAGCGATTTAAAAAAAAATTTGGTATATTTTCATCGATCGTTACCCCCAGACCCCGAAACCACCCTCCGTTCAAAATTGATATATATATATATATATCTGACATTTGTCACAATGTAACTCTCGTATTTATGAACCGATTTCGATGAAATTCAGTGTGTACATAGTACATACCAATGTCTCGACCGAGTTCGTTGGCCAGCTTCATCTGCCGTTTTGTTTCAAAATGGCGGCCATTTAAATGTTTTTTTAAAATTTAAATCTTGAAATGTGGTACCAAAAAATTGAAAATGGAAAAATATTTTTTTTCTTATGTATTTGGTCTTTATACAAAGATTCTGGAGCAGTTTTTGTTTCGTCTATATCTTAAAAAATGGCTGAGTTATAGCATTTTGAATTTCCAGGGTGGCTGACATTTTGAAACGTCCTGAATTTTGTCACGCGATAAAAGGCGTATTTATGAACCGATTTCGATGTAATTCGCTGTGTACATAGTACATACCAATGTCTCGACCGAGTTCGTTGGCCAGCTTCATCAGCCATTTTGTTTCAAAATGGCGGCCATTTAATTTTTTTTTAAATTTAAAATTTGAAATGTGGTACCAAAAAATTAGAAATGGAAAAATATTTTTTTCTTATGTATTTTACCTTTATACAAAGATTCCGGAGCAGTTTTTGTTTCGTCTATATCTTAAAAAATGGCTGAGTTATAGATTTTGAATTTCCAGCATGGCTGACATTTTGAAACGTCCTGAATTTTGTCACGCGATAAAAGGCGTATTTATGAACCGATTTGGATGTGACTTCGTTTATACATAGTACATACCAATGTCTTGACCGAGTTCGTTACCAGCTTCATCCGCCATCTTGTTTAAAAATGGCGGCCATTTAAATTTTTTAGAAAAATTTAAATTTGAAATGTGGTACCAAAAAAAATGAAAATTGAAAAAATATGTTTTTCTTATGTGTTTGACCTTGATAAAAAGATTCGGGAGCAGTTTTTGTTTCGTTTATATCTTAAAAAATGGCAGAGTTGTAGCATTTTGAATTTCTAGCGTGGCTGACATTTTGAAATGCCCTGATTTTTGTCACGTGATAACAGGCGTATTTATGAACCGATTTGGATGTACCTTGGTGTATACATAGTACATACAAATATCTCGACCGAGTTCGTTGGCCAGCTTCATCCGCCATCTTGTTTCAAAATGGCGGCAATTTTAAAAAAATTAACTTTTAAATTTAAAATAAGATACCAAAAAATTAGAAAATGAAAAAGATTTTTTTTGTATGTGTTTGACCATAATACAAAGATTCTGGAACAGTTTTTGTTTCGTCTATATCTAAAAAAATGGCTGAGTTATAGCATTTTAAATTTCTATTGTGGCTGACATTTTAAAACGACCTGATTTTTGTGACGCGATAACAAGCGTATTTATGAACCGATTTGGATGTAACTTGGTCTGTACATAGTACATACCAATGTCTCGACCGAGTTCGTTGGCCAGCTTCATTCGCCATCTTGTTTTAAAAGGGTTGTCATTTTAAAAAAAAATTAAATTTAAAACTTAAATTGAGGTATTAAAAAATTGGAAAATGAAAAATATTTTTTTTTTGTGTGTGTTTGGCCTTGATACAAAGATTCCGGAGCAGTTTTTATTTCTGAAAATTTGCTCTTTTGTTTACATCTTAAAAAATGGTTGAATTATAGCACTTTGAATTTCTAGCATGGCTAACATTTTGAAACGATCTTGTATTTGTCACGCGATAACACACGTATTCGCCTATTTCGATGTAAGAAGGCATGTGGAGAGTATACATCAATATCTCGACCAAGTTCGCTGGCCAGATTCATCAGCCATTTTGTTTCAAAATGGCGGCCATTAAATTAAATATATATATATATTTAAAGTGAGTTGCAAAAAAATTAGAAATTTAAAAAGGTTTCTTTCTTAAGTATTTGACCTTACTATAAGGATTCAGGAGCATTTTTTGTTTGTCTTTATCTTAAAAAATGGCTCAGATATAGCAGTTTCAATTTCTAATGTGGGTGACATTTTGAAAAATCTGATTTTTTGCCTGCGACAGCACTCGTATATATCAACCGATTTCCCATGTGAGTGAGTATGTGCACAGCAATTACTAAGGTCTCGACCAAGTTCACGGGTTAGCCTCATCCACCATGTTGTCTTAAAATGGCAGGCACTTTCAGAAATCGCCGAATTTGGCAGCCAAATATAAGTTACTTTAAAGAAAAGCAGCTTGGATAAAGCTGACTAATTTCGCGAAATTCTCATTCATTATATTGATAACAATTAGTATTGAATCTCCTATATTCGGTTTCCACTAAATTGAGCTTCGTGTGTTTGAATAATATAAGTTGGCTTTTTTAAAATAAGGAATATGAAAGCTACTTCTTCCTCCCGGCACTGGCCGGAAGGACTTTTTAAGTTTGGAGCTGTCTGTATGAAATTGCTTCAATAAAAGTAATTCGATGTAATTTTTTTCCGAAACTGGGACAATTGTTATATATTAATATGTAGCAAAAATTTAACCTGCACACATTTTTACGGTTGCTACTATTTTTTAAACTCTGTCCCTGGGTTTTTCATCCTTACTGTCCCTCTTGCTAAACTTATACAGAAAATAACTTCAGATGCAGCCACAGAATTTTTTATAAAAGTTTTTTTTCATGCAGAAGTATGCTAGAGAAAGGATGTCTAAAATTCTTTGACAGGAAATTGAATGCAGAATTTAAATCAGCATTTAAATATCAATTTCAAGATCGTGGCTTTATTGGTATTCTTCCGTCCCCAAGGTTTATTCCTGCACTTTTCGAGGTAAATAATAAAAAAAAATAATTTAATCCAATGTTAACAACTGTGACTAAAAATCAATGAAAATTGTGGTTATCACTTAGTATTACCATGATTTTCCTAAAAATAGGTGGTAATTTTCCCTACCGTTCCATCCTTACCTTCCTTTTTTTTCCATTTCGTCCCTTTTTTAACTTACCGTCCCTTCTTTAATACCTCTTTAAGACAATGTTATACAAAAATTCTCTATTAAAAGTACTACATTTTTATTATTTCTTATTTAAATGTCCTGTGGGTACTATGCAAATTCATTATAAGTACAAATTTAGAAGAAAATAAAAATTTATAGTCGTACAATGGTAAGGAAAATTAAACTCGCAGGTTTAACTTAAACCACATTTAAATAAAAAAAATTTTGGATACTGACCATTTTTTTCTTTGTTTTGAATCATTAAGGCATTCGTCTAACAGATTAAAATGTTATTTTAGCAAGTTCAATTTCACCAGATTTTTATTCCCGAATGTCAAAAGATTGTGAGAATGCCCCATGTCTCCTCCACTTTATTCATAACTCCATTACTATGCTACTGATGAGTACAATGCTTATTCATATTGTGTATTGATATTCTTTCTTCTGTGTCGTTTGTTGTATTTTCATTTGAGCGAACTTTTCTTGAATGAATTTAACATTTCCTGTCTTGATATTTTAGATTAAAAGAAATATTTATGCAAAAAAATTAAATTAGTATAAAACTATTCCGAAATAGTATTTGAATATTTATATTTAAAAAAAAACGTTCGATGTTGTTTTCTTGTAGTAAATAGGTAGCATACAGTGAATTATTTCGATTAAGAATGCGCTCATTCTTTAGAGAAAGATTGAAAATCAACATGTCTGCTGCATCTATCATACACTGAAACCTACTTACTTACAAGTAAAGGTACTTTTCGGTTAGCCGGGCGCAGTGTTATATATATATGTATATATACATACACATTTATACACTCATTGCCATAAAAATTTGCGCACCAAGAAATAATTGTGGGATCGTAACGAAACTTGACATGTAGGTACATATCAGGCAGACATGCAAATGATTAGAAATGCAGCGTGATTGTGCATTGCGTAATGCCACTAGAGGGCGTTGAACTTCGTCCTCCTTGGAATATAAAACTGGTAAGCAGAACTTGTCTGAGTGTTCTTTTGCAAAGGAAACGCTGAGGTAGATATGCCGTTACGCAGCCATCGAAGACAATATGAGCAGCTGTCAGAGTTCAAGAGGGTAAGAATCATCGGGATGATGGAAGCTGGGTGGTCAGCTCGGCAAGTAACTCGTCAAGTAGGCCGTTCTGATTTTACTATGAGGAGGTGTTGGGACCAGTGGACTGAAGAGACATTATTTACACGGCGACCAGACTCGGGACGCCCTCGACAGACCAGTCGTCAAGAAGAGCGTCACATCATACGAAACGCACGCGTAGAGCCAACTGCCTCATTGGCCGCTATCCAGACACAGGCAGCACCTTCAATACGGACCCCTGTGTCTTCCCGAACCATCGCAAGCGCCTGGCTGAAGGACATCTGTTATCGCGGCGCTCATTACGTGTGCTGCCAATGACACCCACCCACCGACGTCTCCGTTTGGAGTTGTGTCGCGAACGACGGGATTGGACTGCAACGGAATGGAACCAGGTCGTCTTCAGCGACAAGTCTAGGTTCAATTTGAGCAGCGATGACAATCGTGTTCGTGTGTGGAGGCCCCGTGGTGAACACCTCAATCCTGCCTTCGTTTTACAGTGACACACCACTCTCACAGCTGGTGTGATGGTATGGGGTGCCATTGTTTACGATACACAGTCACCTCTAATATTGATTCGAGGCACAAGGACAGCCCAGCGGTACGTCCAGGACATCCTTCAGCCACATGTGTTTCCACTCGTGGCAGGGCTCCCAGGAGCCATTTTTCAGCAAAAAAATGCTCGGCCACATACAGCAAGGATGTCACAAGTCTTTCTCCGCCACATTACCACCCTTCCCTGGCCTGCTCGATTCCCAGATATGTCACCAATCGAGCATATCTGGGATCATTTGGGACGGCAAGTTGGACACCCTATGAGTTTGGTTGAACTCGAGGCGCGTTTACAGCAACTGTGGAACGAGATGTCTCAGGACATCATACGAAACTTGTATGCCTAAATGCCGCTCGTATCGCATCGTGCATTCGCGCTTGAGGGGGTCCAACAGAGTACTAAAATTTCCGTTCATTTATACTTTTTTCTGCAATAAGTGATCTCTTTTCTTTGGTTTTCTACTCACTTACTTATATCACAGTAGTATTTACGCCTGTAAAATTTCGTTTCATTTGGACGTCTTTTTCTTGGTGCGCAAATTTTTATGGCAATGAGTGTATATATCGTATATGTACACACGCATATATATATATATATATATATATATATACATATAGTTTCTATATTTGTATAAATATACATATATCTACCCTATATATATAAAATCCTAATGAAACGAATTTATGAAACGAATCTATGAAACGCCTGAAATGTAACGATTCTTTGAATCGACTGATTAAACAACTGATTACGTTTCACGGTGATTTCTCCTAAAAAAAGGAATACTTTGCGATGAAATTAACACCAAAAATCCATATTGATCCGCAGATTTAAAAACTGTTATTAGAATTTTTAAATTCGAATTAGTTTTCGAAATATTAATTTTTTTCTAATTTTATATACATTTTTCTAATGATGGCAACTCAAATTTTAATCATACAGATATATTTTTTTTTTCAGATTTTAGAAAAGGTTACTATTTTAAACTAATTTGGCCGAAGTCTGGCCTCCCTTAAATGGATGCTAAGAAATGTATCATGTTACTTTTATTCACAATTCAATTTGTATTTCATTATCATTTTATTTAATACAAGCAGAAACATTTAAAATAAATGGCTTTCACTTCTTTATTTTTTTAAACGAAATGAAAAGAAAAATATTAGGCACAGATGTCATATACGCACCGGGGTACATAATTGGCGCCAAAATGGCATTATTTTGGTTGACATGGTAACCCGGTTATTGTTGTTTATTTAATAATAAGAGTTTATTTACTTTATTTACTTTTTTAAAATAACATAAATTGTTTTGTGTTATAGTTTATTATTTTTTTGTTATTTTCCTTTAAAAATAAAAAAAATAATAGAAAATAATTAAAAAATGCGGTACTACTTAGTTATTCCATCGACCCATTTCGCCAAATTATATAAATCGCCAAATTATACAAATTGACATAATTTTTATTTTAAATAACGAAAGAACAAAGAAAATAGTATAACATTAATAAATATACAAATGAAACGTCGAAATAAAAATCACTTGATGGCGTAAAGACGTGTAACTTGCTTAAAGTCGAGTGAATGTGACATTTATCAACTATTATTGGCGTTTAATCTTATAGTTTGGTGATAGATTTTTGTTCGACGGGATAACTAAGTAGTACCAAAAATACATATGTAACTGGTATTCGAAAACGAGGATTTCGCCAAATTTTCGTAAACAAAATCACGCAAAACCGGGTGCGTATATGGCATCTGGCCAAATATTAAATTATGTAACAAACGATGACATTTAATTCCAACTTCAAAGCAATGTTATAATTTACCACTCGAAAAAAAAATGCTAACTGGCGAGTTGAAAAATAGTTATTGGCGAGATTTGCACCCGGCTAGCGTAACAGTACCAAGAATTCTTTGCGACAATGCTTTTATGTAGTATTATTCGAAAAAAAAATTGATTTTTTTTAATCGAAATGGAAAACTTTCGGCACAGATGCCACATACGGTCCCATATTGACGCTATTTTTTTCTGACGCCAATGTCATATACGCAACGGGTACTTAACTGGCGCCATAGTATCGTTATTTTGCTTGATTTGATAAGCCGGATGTTGTTGTGTATGCTGTTGATGCGTTCCGAAAATTGGCGTCGTTAAAAAATCACGTCAATATGGGACGTATATGACATCTTTGCCAAACTTTCATATGAACGGCGAAGGGATCAGAGCGTATTTATTTATGACAGTTACATGACTTGGACTATTATAATATAGATGAAATGATGACGATAGAATAATATTTGGCGTCTTATCACCTGTACCTGACTTTAAAGTACCAAATGGCACCAGGAATATAAAAAGCGAAGTGGTTCGCCCGGAACTCTTGATGATAGTCACATGACTTAGGCTATTGTTATAGAAATTGTTTTAAAATACCGGGAGACAAAGACTCTGTACACTTAATTCCGTTTATTTTTAGCTTCTTTTCAAACGTTTAACTGATCCTCTTTAATCAAACACGAAAACAACATTGGATGTCTTAACAGCAACTGATTCGGCCTTAAATTTTTGAAAGCAAAGGAAATTGAATGGAAACCCGTTTACAGGGAGATCTGCACAGCTTTTTTCCGTATAATTCAGTCTTCTATAATATTTTTTAAAACGATCAGATTAGCGTGTTTTTAGATTCTGCGGTGTCTGAACGGGGGTTGACGAGCGTAGCTTGCAGGGGGCAGAGCCCCCTAGTATGTATATATAGATACACATACATATGTATATATAATACTGGCACCCGGCTAACCGAAAAGTTCCCAAATATATTAGTATGACATGTGGCATTAAATTAATTTTAGTTTTTCCCTGCTTTTACTTATTTTAATTATATTAAAATTGTCAGTGTCCTGAATTTAAGAATATTTTAATTTAATTTGTTTTTTTTTTAATGTTCTAAGCTATACGCGAAGTAATTAAATAGTTAAAATGTTATTAATAAATAATCCATAAAGTAGAAAGAAAAGGAAATATGCTATTTTAAAAGAAAAAATACCATGCAACAAATGGTATGAGTGCAAACAGAATCAAATATTGATTTCTTTTTCTAAAATATTTGCATTTTGCATATATTTTTAATTTGTTTTTTTTTTAATGTTCTAAGCTATACGCGAAGTAATTAAATAGTTAAAATGTTATTAATAAATAATCCATAAAGTAGAAAGAAAAGGAAATATGCTATTTTAAAAGAAAAAATACCATGCAACAAATGGTATGAGTGCAAACAGAATCAAATATTGATTTCTTTTTCTAAAATATTTGCATTTTGCATATATACATACAGGGCATTCTCACAATCTTTTGACTTTCATGTCCCTGAATAATAATTTTTATTTAAAAACCCTTTTTTGTGTATTTTTCCTTTCATATACTGGGTAACATCTCATTGCATGACTGCATAACAATATTAACGAGATAAATAAGTTTTGGACGATGTTGGGGGTCCAAATACCAGGGAAACTCTCATTCCGTCCCGTGTCCCTGATGCTGATTTTTAAGTTTGGAGCTGTCTGTGTAAAATTGTTTCAATAAAAGTAATTCGATGTAATTTTTTCCGAAACTGGGACAACTATTTTATATAAATATGTAGCAAAAAATTAACCTGCACGCATTTTTACGGTTGATATTATTTTTTGAACTCTGTCCCTGGATTTTTCATACTTACTGTACCTCTTGCTAAACTTATACAGGAAATCACTTCAGATGCAGCCACAGAATTTTCTACATTTTTTTTCTCATGCAGAAGTACGCTAGAGAAAGAATGTCTAAAATTCATTGATCAGAAATTTACTGCAGAATTTAAATCAGCATTCAAATATCAATTTCAAGTTCGTGGCTTTATTGGTAGTCTTGCCGTCCCCAAGGTTTATTCCTGCACTTTACGAGTTAAATTAAAAAAATAATAATAATTTAATCCAATGTTAACAACTGTTTCTAAAAATCAATGAACATTGTAGCTATTACTTAGTTTTGCCATGATTTTCCTAAAAATAGGTAGTAATTTTGCTTACCGTCCATTTTTTTCCCATTTCGTCCCTTTTTTCCTATACCCTCCCGCTTTTTTAACTTACCGTCCTTTCTTTAACACCTCTTTAAGACAATGTTATACAAAAATTATCTATTAAAAGTACTGCATTTTTATTATTTCTTATTTGAATGTCCTGTGGGTACTATGCAAATTCATTATAAGTAAAAAATTAGAAGAAAATAAAAAGTTATAGTGGTAAAATGGTGAAGAAAATTAAACTCGCAAGTTTAACTTTATTACTAAAAAAATATAAAAGTATCTTATAAATCTAGAACTTTCTCACCTGAGTCGTGAATTCTACGCCTTTATTGTGGCTGATCTCGTTAAGGTATTTACTTCGAAGAATATAAACACTGCTGTACGAAACAAAACATTTAATATTCAAAAACTAACACTAAAAACGGTACATATACTATCTTTAAACATCTTCAATTTTTAAATTCGTACATCTCGTCTGCAGTAAATTCATGGAACAACAAATAACATAAAAATTAAATCGTAAACAAAAATGGGTCATTTTTGTTCACACAGCTTGCTTTTTTACTTCGCACCAAAGAGTTTGGAAATTGAGTCGGAAATTACAACATCCTCCGGCCCAGAAAGATAAGTTATTCTTTATAATAGTCAAGTTCCAATGGATATAGGTGTTGGACTGCTCGCCGAATGAAATTGCCTGTTGCCAGTCTTAAAGTGCATGCACGAGCCTTTCCGTCTCTACCAGGATGAATATCTGTGACAATGCCTAATTTCCATAAAAGCCTTGGCTGATTGTCTTCTTTAATTTGAACAACGGCTCCCTTTTTTACTTGTATGCCTTTGGAGTGATCTGTATAATGGACAGATTTTAAATCCATTAGGTAAAATTGTTTCCACTTCAACCAGAATTTTTCTACTAAGTTTAATCTGTATCTATATCTGCGAGTTACTTCACTTTTGGTAGAAGGAATGATACTTATCTTTTCCGGCGGCAAAGCTGTCAGTCTTTTCCCTACCAGGAAATGTGCTGGACACAAGGGGGTTGGCTCATTTACATCACTCGATACAAAGGTTAATGGGCGGGAATTCAAAACAGCTTCCACTTCCTGTAAAGTGGTTTCAAATTCTTTGTAGTCTAATGAAGATCTTCCAAGGGTTTTCTTAAGGCATATCTTCGTTGAACGTACCAATCTTTCGTAGAATCCTCCCCACCACGCTGCTCTCTCTACGATGAATTTCCATTCAATTCTTTTTTCACTAAAATAATTTTGCACCTCAGGATTCTTTATCAAATTCCATATCTGCTGTAAATCCCTGTCCGCTTTCTTGAAGGTTTTAGCATTATCGGTGTAAATAATCTTGCAAATACCACGACGTGAGATGAATCTTCGAAAGGCCATTAAAAATTCGGTCGTTGTTAAATTCATAACAATTTCTAGATGCACTGCTCTTACTACTGCGCATGTAAATAAAATAACGTAAATCTTGGTACTATTTTTGAGGTATAAAGGACCTAGGAAATCTGCTCCTGTCACTTCGAACGGTGATGCTTCTTTAATTCTATCTGGAGGAAGGGGTGCAATGTCTTGGCAGTAAGGTTTAGTGCTGAATTTTTTACAGATGATACATCGCCTTAGTATACGTTTTACTTGTTGCCTACCCTTTATAATCCATAAACTTTCTCTTAATTGGGCGAGTGTTTCGGCAACTCCAGCATGAGCTACTTCTTCATGAGCTCTTCTGATTTGAAGATCTGTAAAATGACTTTTGCTAGGAAGGATAATTGGATGTGCTTCTGAATAACTTAAATTTGAATTCTGGAGTCTTCCTTTTAATCGCATGATTCCATCTTCATCTAAGAACGGATTTAAATTTAGAATTTTTGATTTTCTTGGGATTAATTTCTTCTTAAACAATGCTTCTTTTTCTTCTGGAAAGCATTTCTCTTGCGTCTGTTTTATCCAATATTTCTCGGCTTTCAACATTTCTTCAGCACTCAAAGGTCCTGAAAGTTTACTTACACGTATCTTTGTATTGTTCGCAAATCTGAATATCCAACAGGTGATGCGAAATACTCTAGTCAATGTACTGTAATTTTCAATTTTAAAAATTGTATTTTCTTCTTGAGTCACACAGCTAGCTTGGAGAATTTTTGTTTTCATTGATGATCTTTTCTCTACTTCGACACCTTTAATATCAATTTCTTTCGTTTCTTGAGGCCAAAATGTTTCATTTTCTTTCAGCCACTTGGGACCGTTAAACCATGCTTCATTTTTCAAAAATGATTCTGCTTTTTCACCTCTGGTTAACAAGTCGGCTGGATTTTCTGAGCCAGGGCAATGCGACCACAAGTTTGGATTTGTTTTTTGCTGTATTTCTCGAATCCTATTCTGAACAAATGGCTTCCATTCTTCAACATTGCCTCTGATCCAATGAAGAACAATCATTGAATCTGTCCAGAAATGTAGACTGATTTTCACTTCTTTGAAAAGACGTTGATTAACATAGGCTGTTAGTCTAGTCCCTACTAGTGCGCTCATTAGTTCCAATCTTGGCAGAGGTAATTTCTTGACTGGAGCAACTCTGACTTTGGAAATGACAAAACTAGTAAATATTTGTTCGTTAACACGATATCTTAGATGAACAACAGATCCATAAGCTTTGGAACTTGCGTCGTTAAAACAGTGCAATTGTAGATCTTGAATCGCATCTTTTGAATAGTCACCAAAATAATATCTTGCAATCTTTGCAACTTCAACAGAACTTAGTTGCTTGCACCACTTAATCCATTTATTGTGCATATCTTCATTCAATTTATCTTACCAATTCAGACCTTCTTTCCAAATTTCTTGCATAAGAATTTTTGCAGTTACCCTAAAAGGGTTCAAAATTCCTATGGGATCATATATTCTTCCTATCATCTTTAAAACTTCTCTTTTGGTTACACCGTTATTCTTATCGTCAAATTTCAAAAGATTCTGTAATTCGACTTTCAAATAATCTTCTTGGGTATTCCATTTATAACCTAGAACTTTTGTATAAGCAGAAATTTTATGGACAGTTTCTTCTTTTAAGTCAAATTGCGATTGAAGACTTTCGGAATTTGTAGTCCACTTGCGCATATTGAAATTAGCCTCTTTCAAAATGGTCTTACCCTCAGCATATACCTTCAAACCTTGTGATTCTTCATTTAGACCAGCGAGTAAATCATCAACGTACAGACAATCATTAAGCAGATCAAACGTATCTGGAAATGTGGATTTGTATTTCTTGATATGATGTTTTATAGTTGCAGATAACAGAAATGAACTAGGCTTCGCTCCGAATAAAACTCTGGTCATTCGTAATGTTTTCAACTTCAAATTTGACCCTGGATTAGGAGAATTTTCAATCCATAAAAATCTAACAGCATCTCTATCTGCAGGATCTAAACTAATTTGCAAATATGCCTGTTCAATATCGCCGGTGATTGCAATTTTAAGTAATCGAAATCGAAGTAAAACATCGAGTATGTCTGGATTTAAATTTGGACCCGCATGAAAACAGTGATTCAACGAAATAGATTCGGAAGAATGAGAAGACGCATCGAAAACTACTCTGAGTTTGGTAGTTGCTTTGTCTTCACGTATAACTGCTTGGTGGGGCATATAGTAAGATATTGATTTTGGCTCCGAATTAACAACTTCTGCCATTCCTTTCTCTAAATAGTTATCTATAACATTGGCATATTTTTCATAAAATTCTGGACATTTCTCAAATTTCTTATTTAAACTATATAGTCTTTTTCTCGCTAACTCATAATTATCCGTTAATTCAACAACTCTTTCATTCCAGGACAACTGCACTTGATACTTATTATTCTTAAATTCAACAGTTTTATTATAATTTTCCAAAACTGTATTCTCTATATCAGATTGTTCCTTTTCTGGTTTTATTCCCATAGTTTCTAACTCCCAGAAAGCCTTTAAAGTATTATTTACATCGGTATTCCTATCCAACTCAACATGCTCCGAAACAGTTTTCATAACACTGATTGCAGTTTGTAAAATATTAGCATCTTTAGACGCAGTAGAACCATTAACAGTCCATCCTAAAATTGTTTCAGAAAGTACGAGATCATCTGAAAGTCTACGAAGCTTCCCTGTAATCATTTTCCAATAATAATCACTTCCTATCAAAATAGATAATCGAAAATATTTTGAATCTCCATAGGTTCTATCAGCTAATTGCAATTTATTTCTATATACACAATCTCGTATTCTCTTCTCGGGTACGGCAAGTAAAGCTTCACTAATTTCAGGTGTCTCTAACACTTCAATCGTAATACTTTTATTCAGCATTTCGGGATTTTTCAAAAGAATTCTGTATCGCTTACGTTTCTGATTTATCGCGGCTTTAGAGACAAAATCGTGAATTGTAACATCTTCTTCTCCCACTACTTGTAAACCTAATTTTTCTGCAACGTTACTCAATATAAATGATCTCTGCGACCCTAAGTCATATAATAGACGTAATTTCGATTTATGTTCTTTTCCGATAGCTAATGCAGTAGCGGTTTGCAAATAAATATCTCGTGTTACGTTCCCATTTTGAATTGATGAAACTAATGTATCTGTTATTTCCCCTTTATTCTCGCTTTCTTCACAAATCACTGAATTATGCCTCCGAAAACAAAATTTACATCTATTTTTAGACTTACAATTTTTAACTAGGTGAAATCGCTTCAAACATAGAAAACATCTTGCTTGACTCTTTATAGCATTTTTCTTCTCTTCTATTGTTTTAGAACAAGTTTCTATATCATGACTTTCTGAACAGAATAGGCATTTATTTTCAACATTCGTATTCAAAGTAGTCGACGTAGGCATTTTGTGCTTAAATGATTTACTATTAACAAAATCCCTATCTGAAAATTCTTTTTTTACAACTACTCTGTTCCCAAATCTTGTATCGTCATCTGATTCTTTCTTGCCAAACGAAAATGTGCGATTTCTTGTTTCGATTTCCGCTCTCAAATAATCTAATAGCTTCGAAACATTCCACGATTCTGCTTCATCTTTATTTTCTCTGTTATAATTCAACATTAAACTATTCGGTATTAACTTTGTTATTATAGGAAATAATAAACTTCCATAACTTTCGAACTCGATTCCTAATGATTTCAAACTGCGTATATGTATTTCGCAAGCATCATACAAATTACGCAATTCTTTGAAATTAGAAGAATAAGGGACAGGCGGCAAATTTAATAACTTATTAATGTGAGACCTGATTAACATTTCTTTTTTTCCGTAGCGACTCTCTAAAATATTTACAGCCATATCATAATTTTCTTCAGAAACTAATAATCCTTGAATGGCAGTTTGCGCCTCTGATTTTAGGAGACTTTTCAAATATGTAAGTTTATCTATTTTACTTATTTCATCATAGTCATGGATATCTGATTTAAACTGACTGTAAAATTCTTGCCAGTTCTCTAAATTACCATCGAATTTCTCAATATTCAACTTAGGCAGGTTAACGCGAATCCCATGTTTGGCCATAAAAGGCAAATGGCGTTCATATCACTAGGGGCGACCGCCAAATTTGAAGCGACATTAATTTCTTCTTTCTGCAAATCCTTTATTTTACGATTTAATTTAGTTTTAACGGAAATAAACTTTTCCCTACATTCTTGGTTGGATTCAAAATCCGACTCTAAGCTTTTTAAATCTTTTATTTCTCCCTCAATATTCTTACATAATTCAAGAAATTGATTTTCTTTATCATTAATTTGTGCAAACGATTCTTCTAACCAAAACATATCAATTGTACTATCGGATTTTTCAAACATATCATTGATATTATTCATGAGCTTCGTTGCGCTAGATTTAATAACTTTACGTTTCGACTTCAATGCATCTAAATTTTCCATTTTAATATTCTCAAAGGAAATAAATACTTATCAAATAATATTTCAACCAAATAAAAGCGCGACGTATGGGCGCCAAAATATTACTAAAAAATATATAAAAGTATCTTATAAATCTAGAACTTTCTCACCTGAGTCGTGAATTCTATGCCTTTATTGTGACTGATCTCGTTAAGGTATTTACTTCGAAGAATATAAACACTGCTGTACGAAACAAAACATTTAATAGATAAAAACGTACACTAAAAACGGTACATATACTATCATTAAACATCTTCAATTTTTAAATTCGTACATCTCGTCTGCAGTAAATTCATGGAACAACAAATAACATAAAAATTAAATCGTAAACAAAAATGGGTCATTTTAGTTCACACAGCTTGCTTTTTTACTTCGCACCAAAGAGTTTGGAAATTGAGTCGGAAATTACAACAAACTTAAACCTCAGTTAAATAAAAAAAATTTCGCTGCTGACCATTTTTTTCTTTATTTCGAATCATTAAGGCATTCGTCTACCAGATTAAAATGTTATTATAGCAAGTTTAATTTCGCCAGATTTTTTTTCCCGAAAGTCAAAAGATTGTGAGAATGCCCCATACATATTTTAATGATGATCTGCGAACATATATATGTACTATAAAACATTGATTCGTTGTTTTATACATTTGTTGGTACTTAAATTGCTACTACAGTAGCATTTTTTTTCGAAATTAGCAATATTTCTATTCTTACACAGTTTATGGTAGTTATCACTATATATCACTAATGTCGATATTAACTGTTTGATACAGTAGCTCAAAAGTATTTTAACAAGTTTATATTCTCTCTTATTTTATTTAATATAAAAATGTAAAAGAAAATATATTCCCTATAATTGAGAACAATGAGCGCGTTCACGGACCGCACTCTGGATTCCCCAGGTTCACCACGGGTAACCCGAAGCGTTAAGAGACCGACATCACGTGACTTTTTCCAAGTTCCCCGTAGCGTTCAGAGCCGGAGATTACCCAGATTTCGGGGAACCCACATTACCTGAAAAATTTCGTTGGGTAAAGTGATCAAGTGGTTGGGAAATTTGATTTGTTTACCATTTTATAGCTTAACTATGACTGTTAATCGGAATAGCACTGTTTTGATCAGCTTTATCGCACATTGTTTCTGTTTTTTCATATTACAAAAATAATAATAAAAACGTTTCTGGTTTAAGTTTAACTTTTAGATAAGTTAGAAGATACATGTAACTTTTGCATATGACACATCAGTTAACGCTTGGAAGCCTAAAATGGCTAGCAAAACCTGTGATACATATTTGTTGCGATAGTATTCCTAATAAAAATTAACTTTTGGAACAGTTTCCCATCTAAAAAAAGTGATAATTGAATCTATTTGCACTGCCGAAAGTGCAGCTGCCGCCATGTTTGTAAATGTAAATAAAAAAATCCCGCAACTTTACTCGAAAGCGTTCAGAGCCTTTACCCAACCTTACACCGATAAACCAGTATGACGTCATTCCCTAATTTTCCGTGTTACCCGTGTTTCGGTTTCTGAACGCGCTCTATGACTGCAGTTATTCAAATGTATCAAGTTTCAACTTGTTTGTTTACATTCGGCGCCACCGAAGAAATATGACTCCTCCTTAGCTCAAAAGTATTTTGACAATTAGTTTGCATTTAATTTTTGAAGGTGTGAGTGGCGCTATAGTTTCGATTAGTGTTTATATCGACTTATTGTGATTATTTTTAAATGCCGAAATGTAAAAAATATTGAAGTGATTCTAGAAAAGCCGCTGCAAACGCACTTAAGACAGGTAGACTGCAAGCAGAATTAGCTCGTTCTTTTAACGGGTCTCGTCAACTTATTATTACATATAATAAAGTTTTTAATAAACAGAAATACATCGAAAATAAGCCTCAAAGTAGCCATACGAAAAAAACAACTTGCAATGTTGACTGTATTCAAAAAATGATATCTACCAGTGATTGACGTAAGTCCGCTATAATAATAAAAAATGAATTGAAAGAAAATTACGGAATAGACATACACGTTTCATCAGTCAAACGACGCCTAAACCTCTATGTTTACATGGCAGAAGACCAGCAAAAACACGTTTGTTATCTACTAAGAATAGGAAGACTAGAGTCGCATTTGTAAAACGGCATAATCCTTTCAGGGGCAAAGCAATTCCATTGCTAAAGTGTTGAATTTAATGACTGACACCGGAATTTGAAAACAAATTTATTTTTAAATAAGAAAAGGCTACATTTCACACACATAATAAACCGAATTCTGACAACTTTTTAGCATATTTCTAATAACGCATCGTATATGGTAGATAAAGATATCTCATAATATTATATAATACAGGGTGCCCGGGCTAAAAGTATCCAAAAATTATGGCTTGTTTTTACAGAACTACCCATTAGAATTTAAAAATATATATATTTAAATAAAAATAGTACCTCACAAAGTTTTAATATCAATAGATTTCGATGTGTGTGCCTTTGGTAGCATGACAAACTTTTAAACAGTAATCCAGTTCTCCCCAAATGTTCCGTAGCTTATCAGGAGTTATTAGACAAATTGCTTCTATGATAAGCTTTTTCTACTCATCCACAGTTTTCAGTTTTTTGTTTTATTCAATGTTTTAAAATCTCGGAGGGGTTTCCAATCCACGGAGCTGAAGTCTATTATATTCTAATAGGTAGTTCCGTAATAGTAAGCCATAACTTTTGGATACTTATAGCCTGGACACCCTGTATTTTGGCTACTGTAAATCCTTAAATGTTTAGTGTTTTTTTTTTAAATCTAAATCCTTAACGATTCTCAAATATTTTATTTAATATAAATCCTTACATACCTCTCTCTCAACATATTTAAGTGAAGAATGTTGTATATCTATGTAACATGTTCTTTTTCTTTGTTCAAACATTGATGCATTTATTTTTGTTCAGGGAATGTATAATCTGACGAGAATCCAATAAATCAATAACTATACATCTTCTTTCACAGCGAATGTTTTAGCATCTATAATAATGTTTCCTTAAGAAAAAATATATATCATGTTATTTCTTTGCCGTTGACATTTTGTGAGAAAAAGTATTGAAAGATATTTGTTCGAGGGAAGGTTTACGAATTATGCACATAATCATAGTAAGTATTGGAGATTTTTGCGAAAGAAACTCATTAATCATATCTATTACTATGCAAGGATTTCATTCAATTAGTCTACAGCATTGGTTGATCCAGACTACGTGATATATTAATTTTCTCAATTAAAAACACATTTTTAAATAATTAAATTCACAGTTAGTTATTTGCGAACGAATGCTAAGTGCTTTTTTCATTTTTATCAGTAGTATACATAATAATATACATATGAATTTTAATCTATAAATGTGCTAGTAAAAACTAAAATTAATTAATTAATTTAGTTAAAATCTCACTAAACTATGTGTAAAGTGGGCTCTGTGTAAGACGGAAATCTATCTAACTCGAAAAGGTTTTCAGGTGAATCCACAGAGTAAAGTTTATTTAAAGCAGAATACTGTCTATAACGGGATATGTTCTCGGTGCCGATCGATTGCGGCTTAGAGTGAATTTATTCTACTTAAAAAATAAAAATAAAAATACTTTTCTATCTGCTTTTAAAATATAATCATTTACAATTTTTATGTGTGTACTCATAAGTGTAATTTTCATATCATTTATTGGTGTTGCATAGTCCTGTTAAATAAATTCCATATGTAAGCAATGTTTTTAACTATTTCTAATTCCTTCAGTTGTTTCAGTACATTATTTTCTGATAATAATAATAAAAGCTTGATAAATATAATTTTCACATAAGTATATTATATAATTTAGAAAATATAGTGATAATTTCTTTTTCTTTCTTTCTTTTTTTTTTTTTTTTTTTTTTTTTTTTTTTTTTTTGTTAAATAATCAAAAGTGTTTCATAGATATATGTATATTCACAATAATAAATAAGCTTTTGATTTTGAAAATGGGCTAGTGAATTGTATGTTATTGCTAGATACTTAAATATTTTCAAATGAATTAGTTAAAAAATATTTGTAAGAAGTAATAGACTTATTTTATATTTTTTGTGGTTTTATGTCATGCAAATTTAATTTGCAATAATGGTTATCCGTTATAAAATAATATAATTCTCACGCAACATTGTTTCCCCACTCACAACCTGCTTTATAATCAGCAGAATCCAACGTATCATCGGTTCAGGTATGTTAATGTCATTTTTAAAGAATTAAGGAAAATCGCTCGTGGATTTAACATTTAACTTATTGCTATTCCCCCTCCTTACCTTTGTAATTTACTAAATAATAATCTGTATCCTACACCTGGGCACGAACGTGCCGGAGTTTATGAAATACCTATTATTTTGAAAAATGGTAACAGAAAGTTTTACATTGGAGTTACGAAACGAAAATTTCTGGAGCATTTGAAAGAACATAAAAGAAGTATTTCGAAATATCATCAGACAAAAGATCTAATTAGATTTTATTTAAACAATCCTGACAGTTACATAGACTTTAGCAGTGCCAAGATAATAAATCCATGTAATAATCCTATTGATGGCCTACAGAAAGAATCGATTGAAATTATGGTTAGAAGAAATAAAGTATGTAATGATAACATGTCATTTATTATCCCTAAACTATGGATATACATCATAAAATAATCATATGCAGAAATTTTTTATTCGTCCTATATTTTTAATGTTAGGCAATGCACTACTATTTATGCTTCTAGCAAAGTTTGTCTTTTTTTATTCTGTTATTCTGTTCTGTATTTGTTTTCTTCACTTTATAGTGGATGTCGCCACTGCACACGATATCGATTCTCCATATCGCACCGTTTATTCGATTTTTCTTACATTCTGCTTTTTTCTGGTTGATGGCGCCATTGCATTCTCCATCATTAAATTGTTTTACATTTTTTCTGTTTTTATCAGATTGATGGTGCCATTGCATGTTTTCTTTCTTACGTTTGGTTAAAGTGTTAAATGAGTGAAAACATAACGAACTTTTTAAATTCAAGGCGGTTTTGCTTTGTTCTTTAAAAGCAATATAAAACTCTTTCCTGGCGATGGCCATAGATGATGACTGAAACGGTTATTAATTCAATTTAATTTCAATGTTTGTTGAGTTTTTGACTTCACAGCAATTGGTATACACCATTCAGTAAAATTGTGATTTTTATTTTGACGTTAATATTGTTATCCCGGTTATCCATGTTAGCTGAAAAAAATCATAGTTTTGATGCACATCAATGGACTTGTCTCGCTTTCAAAACTAATTTTCTTTGAATGGAATATTGTCATAATAACTAAAAACTGAATGTTTTATTTTGCTTACTTATTTATTTTAATTCAATATTTCATTCTTTGACATAAAAGTTACTCTAAAACAAATAATAAATTTGATTTTAAAGTAAAAAAATGAAAAAAAATATTTAGAAATAGGTTGTACGAATATAGCTATATCTCTTAATTTAGATAGTGGAGACTTTTAGAGTATTCATTTTCAAATTTTTATTGTGACTGTTAATATTATAGAACGTAAAAAGATATTCAATTCAAAGTGGGTTGCACCACATTAAAAAACAACTCATTTGGAATAGCGTTGACCAAATAACTTACTAATAAATTATTTATGCATATATTAAAAGATATCTATTGTCAATTTATTAAAAATATAAACTTTATGTTAATTTGTAATAAGATTTATTTTTAACTATTTTTTTTTCACAAAATCGACTTGCCCTATTTCTAAATTAATTGATTATATAGATAGGAAAATTTGGTTAGGGAAAAAAAGGATTCAGTAAATTTCGCTATATTATCTTAGTAAAGATACATCTGCACTTTGGGAATAGAAATTTACTCTACTTTAAAAATCAAGAAACTTTTCATAATAATTCTAATGAAATATAAGATTAAAAAATAAAGATTAAACGTATAGCTCATACTATTTTCCCTATTTACTTTACGAAAATCCTTCCATACCTTTCTCTAAAAGAGACTTGCATAAAGTATGTCGAATAAAAATCTAATATCATCCCATTCTCTATTCATAATTCAACGTAGTTGTTTCTGTGCAAGAGAATAAATAATAATCTGTCGAAAATCCAATAAATCAATAGTCATACATGACTCTTTATCAGAGAATATTTTAGCATCAAGAATGATACATTCCTAAGAAATAAATATTTATGTATTAGATTATTTCGTTGTCTTAACCAAGAAACATTATTGGTGCTATTTTGTTTCTAAAAAGGCGCGATACAGATAGTAAACGTTTGAGAGATTTGCATAATAAAATCATGAATCTTATTTGTTTTAGGTATCTACATCTATCTATAATATAAAACAATAAAAAAGAACAGCGCCCAGTTAAACTGATGACATTGAGATCGCAGGCTATTCACACTAATTGTATATTATACTGTTATTTCAAAGAATAATGCTCCTCGAAAAATAAATTAAGCCGGGGGATTGCCCGCCCCCCGTTTCCCCTCTTTGAACTTATCAAATGAGCCTCCAAATATCATCATGGGGGCGCCTTATCTAAATAAACCGATATACTAATTTTGAAGCAAATCGGATACAAAAACCCATTTATCTAAATTAAGAGGATATTACCCCACGTTTCCCCCTTTATATTTAACCAATGAACTTCCAAATCTAATCAGGGAAGAGACTTATCAGAATAAACCTGTATACCAAATATGAAGCAAATAGGATAGAAAAACCCAGTTATCTAAATTAAGGGGTGTTAGCCCCCCTTGCCCCCCCCCCTTTAGGCTTAAACAATGAACCTTCATATGTAATCAGGAAAGCGCCTTATCAGAATTAACCGGTATACCAAATATGAAGAAAATCTGATAATTCTGCATGAAAAACCCATTTATCTAAGTTAAGGGGAGGGGTTAGCCCCCGTTCCCCCTTTATACGTAATCAATGAACCTGCAAAACTAATCAGGTACGCGCCTTATCAGAATGAACCTAGAAAAAAAAATTTGAAGCAAATCGGATATTTCTATTAAGAGTTATCGCGTTACATGCATACGTACATACAGAACCAGCGGGCACATTAGCTCTAGGATTTGTCCGTGAAAAATACTGAAGCAATTTTGACGGTGACAGCACCTTAGCAATAAATTTAGCATTTATTGCCTTTTTTTAAACCGAAACAGCAATTCAGTTTTTATGACGTCAAACCGTCAAATAAGTTAAAAAAAATGTTCTTTCAAATGCAACATTCATGAAAGCTGTACACTGTAAAAAAAAATGGTAACTTTCCATGTAAAATCCAGGAACGTTTCGCCTTTTATCAGGTTTTCAGAATAATTTAGCTCTTTCCTGTGAAATTCTGGTTTTCTTATCTGAAACGTTCCTGAACAAAAGTTGGAAACAGCAAAACGCTGCGGCCGCCATTTATTATTTTTTTTCCCTATAATCCGTTGCTCGCGCGCGAGTGTCGAAAACGAATTCCTTAAATGAATGTAAAAAAATCAATATGGAATGCAAATAAATCAATAGACGACATAATCCTTTACGTCTCTATTATCAAGATAATTCAGATGAAAATACAATACCTCTGTGACATCACTAAGAAATTATCTCTCGTACTTGTCTGGGAAATCTTTAACGAGCAGACTGTGTAAAAAAAAATACACCTATTATTTCGATCTGCATTAACCAGGGGACAATCAAATATGATTCTCACCTATTTTGATTAATTTAAAGTATGTTTTAGAGTTCTTATCTCTAATTATTCTTGTGAAAGGATTTCTTCAAATGGGCCTTAGATTTTCAGAAATTAGATGCCGAGTTTTAGCATACGTTTCAAATACCCATTAGTTTGCAGCTCTCAACGTGTCTTTCGTGGTTTGGGCGCAGAAAGCTTGCACGCCACCCGTACGGCCCGGGTTCGATGCTACCTCTTGACTTTTTTTCTTCTTTTTTAATTAATTTTATATTTTAACACTTTATTACAATTTGATTTAAATTTGACATATATTTGATACTTTGAATTGCTGCAAATTTGATTTTTTTTTTTTTTTTTTCGGAAAAAATATACAATTACGTTTAGGTTTTTTTTCATGAAAATTTATATGTATTTTATCTAACTTGTAAACTAACATAATCACTGACGAAAATCCAAAATATTTTATGTCTAGATTTTTTTTCTAATTATTATTTACATTTATATATTTTTATATTTTAAGCAAAGTTCAGAAACAATATATCACATATATATTTACTTTATTGAATTTTAACTGAAAATTTATTTTTTCGTGTAAATTATAAATAATAATTTTGATGTCAATTCCAAAATATTTTTTCATTCTAACAAATAATGATAATAAAGCGAAAATTGTCAACTGGAAATCTAAAAATCGTCTGCGGATCCCGCATGTTGTGAAATGTCAGTAATGTCATAATGAAGGGAACGAACATCCAGAGTGAATTATGTCAGCCAGGTATCGGTCCGGATAGCCTAACAGGTAAGGCATTGGCACGGCACGCCAAGTATCCGGGTTCGATCCCTGGTCTGGACATTTTTCGCTCTTGTGCTACTCCAGCCTTGAATATGTCAGTAATGTTTTGCTGTCAACAGAAATATTCCTGGTATTTCGCAGGAAACTTACTGGCATTTCTGTAGAAAGTTTTTAACATATACAGTAAAGTACCAGTCATTTTCAAGAAATGTTTCTTGGAAATAATGGGCAACTCAGCTGCCCATTTTTTCCCAGGAACGTTGCGGAATTTTTTTTACAGTGTATCTCCATTTGCTGATTTTTTATGGTTCTCAAAAAACTATCCAAGCATGAAGTTTTTTTAAATATATTTCAGGCTAACATCATCTCATTCTCTTTTCATTATTCAGCACATTTATTCTTATGCAGGGTGTACCGTAAATAAAATTAAACTTAAATAACTAATCTAGAACTAAATGAGGAGAACTTTAAGTTCATTTTCTACACATTTATTATACGATACGGACAGCACACACAGCGCACATAAAAATCACAGGACATATAAAACTTAAACGTTAAATTCAGTCGGAGCTTGCTCGCCCCTCGCTGGTTCAAACGACCGTGCTCGGTCGCTTCAGAAACGCATCTCTCTCCACGGGTCCTTCTTCGAGTTTTTCAGCCCATCTTAATTGGCGACCACGTGGTAGTCTGATTCATCTTATTAAAAAAATTTAGTTCTCCAAGTGCCAGTCAGCACTTCTCACCGAGAGTTTATTTACATCATTAAAATCAGTTTACAACTTTACATCTGGATTTCGTGAAGGCATTGACGCTTATAATTTAGGCATCTGGAGGGCCCAATTAAAAGTTTTACTACGTTAAGTTGTCATTTGGATTTTGCATGAGCTCAGATAAAACGTCACAAGGGAGTAAATAATAATCTGTCGGAAATCCAATGAATAAATAGCTATACATGACCCTTTTTTAGAGAATATTTTAGCATCCAAAATAGTATAAATAAAACACAAATTTAAAATATATGTAATCGAAGTAGGTACTTAAGCATTTATGCGCCGACGGTACTTTAAAGTACCACTAATGTAATTTGTTATAAAACCAATTTAATACATCGATTTGTAATAATACAGTTTAGAATGAGTTCTAGATACTTTACTTTATCTTGTTCCAGAAGCATTACTGATTGCCTAAAACAAAAATATTTTTAAAAGGGTGATTTCTTTTGTCTTTGCATCTTTTCAGCTTTCTTGACGTTGAAAGATTGGGGACAGGGGGGGTGGGGTGTTCAGTTCGGAACTATTTCTATATTTCTAGTGTAAAAGCATTATATTTGTACATTTCGTAGTTCTATAAAATACTAAAAAAAATATTTTAAATAAAAGATTTGAATGGAGTCATAAATATTGCACAAAATCCGCATGAATTCAAATTTAATTAAGTAATTTTAATTTGCAAAACCCTTCTAAAATTTATTAAATGATTGTTTAAATCTTCTAATCTAATTTCAAAAATTAAAAAAAAACTTTTATCAGATAAAATTTTCGTGTATTCACAATTTGGAATATAAAGGGTTAAACCACTGAACTTTTCAGAATTAGAAACTTTACATATAAACTTGAAAAAATATCATTAGTTTACTACACGGTGTACAAAACTGTTGCAAAGTCAAAAACAAACTTATACAAACATTAAAATAAAGTTAAAATATGAACGTTTCGGTCACCCTTCTGTGACCTTCTTCAGGAACGTTGTCCTATATCTTCTAAAAATAGAACAAAACCGTCTTGAATTCAAAAGGTTCGTTATATATTCAGTCAAAAGTCACCTTATCCAATTACAATCCAGAAAACATGCAATGGCACCATCTATCAGACAAAAAGTAGACTACAATTTTGAATGGTTTATAATATGGCGCCTTCTATGAGGTGAAAAAGGAATAAAAGAATATCAAATGAACAATTTTGAACTGCAGTGGCACCATCTATTGTAAGGCAATGTAAACAAATGCAGAACTTTTATTAGAAAGTTTGCTGTGAAGAGCTGTGAAACTTTGCTTTACGCCAGTTGTTTCCCGTGTATGGTATATGCCGTATTCTACTGTGTGAAAAATCTTGCGGTGGTTTTGCATTTTTATCCCTACAAAATCAAGCCTGTGCGCTCATTGCAGCACAGGGACTCAGAGGTTCGTAAAACTTTTGCATTTCAGTTCCTTGCTCGAATTTTGGTTGTCGTCATCCGGCCATGGAACATTCTGTGGGCTAGCGAAGCCCACTTTTGCCTTAATGGGCAAATTATCACCTACAATAGGAGAATGTGGGCAACAAAAAACTCTCACGCTATCTAAGAACAACCCTTGCATCTTGAAAAAGTTACAGTATGGTATGGTTTTAAGGCTAGTTTTATCATTGTACGGTATTTTTTGAAGAGATAACTGCAAATGGAATCCAAATCTTCTTCCGTCACAGGATAATGGTACCGTGATATGCTGAGGATTTTGTAATCCCACAACTTCAGCAGCGTGGATGTCTTCCGGACATCATTTTCATGCATGATGCCTTCAGGACATCATTTTCATGCATGATGCCTTCAGGACATTATTTTCATCCAGGATGCGCACCTCCTCACTTTGATCTTCGTGTAAAGCAATTGCTAAGACAGTATTTCACATATGCACGGTTGTCAGCCTCCATAGCCTCCTCGTTCGCCAGATATCACGCCATGCAACTTTTGGTTGTGGGGGTTTCCTGAAGGACAATATCTACCGTAAAAGGCCAGCATGTGTGCTAAAACTGAAGGACAGCATTCAACGCCGTGGTCTTGATATTTTGACAGATTACTCCGGACAGCGGTGAAAAATATGATTCTGCGATAAGAGTACATTGTTGAAAATGCAGAGGGACATATTGAGCAGTTTCAATGCTGCTTTTTTATATTATTTAGAATTTATAAAGTATATTAAATGTTTTTATGTGTATTACAGTACCATCTATCGGCGTACTTTTGTATTTTTCGTTTATTTAATAAATGTCAAGTGCATCATTTGAATTATCTGTAGCTCAAATTTTATCTCATTTGGACTAATAGAACACATTCTAGAGCCCTCTGAAGTTGTAAACTTATTTCTTGCTAACCCTGCATATTAATCATATAGTAATTAATTTTTGCAACGCGAAATACATGTTTTTCGGATGTTATCATTTCTCATGTAAACATTTCCGAGTTCAACAAACATGTTTTATAGATAAACATGACAAATTAACAGGAGCAATATAATTAATATTATTTTGTTACTCTTTTAAGCATAAATTCAGTTACCCAGCTCAAAATATTTAACAGGGAAATAGCAGCATTCTCAAAATCAACATACCATTTTGGGAAATTGATTAATGCACTTTAAAAACTACTTGGAAACATTTCTGAAAGCCAATTCCGGTAAGAGAAACTTTATTTTATTAACCTTTTTTTTTTTTTTTAATCTTGAGAAGATGTTTAGTTTTTGTTGCTTCTAATGATAATGAACGTTTTTTTGGAATCGCGGGTAACTTGGAAGAGGTTATTGTATGTTTTCATTCGTAGTTATAATATAGTTTCGTAGATTAAAATACATTTTTTTTCAGCACAGAAAAGCGAAACACGTTTCAGGCTTTGTCAAAGATTTACAGAAATACACTACTGTGCGATGCACTATTTTAAATTCCTCAATGAATAACTATGTTTTAACATTTTACAGTCTATAAGTACCAAAATAGCTCTTCAATGTTTCTCAGAAGTCTTAAGAATGTTATAATACATATGCCTTTCAACCTGTAATTTTTTATAAAATTTTTAATGTGTTAATTTAAAAATACTTAAATATAGTTTTAAAAAGATCTCAAAGTATAAGTTTTAAATACATATTGATTCAGACGTAATATATACTTAAGTATTTTAATGGAATCACTTAACACCATTTATCCTTCTCACTCGTCAATATAGATTTCCTATATTAAAAAAAAGGATGTTTACTTTATTTATCTTTCACATTTTTCTAATCTAAATCTCCCGAAAATTTACGAGAATAGTTTTATAAATATATTTTGTACATAAGAAAAACACTGAAAAAGTAAACTTCACATTTTGTTTAATATAAATCCTTACATACCTTTATCTTAACCCTTACCTGCGCGGAGTAATTCTGTTTATAAACTGATGAAATAATGGACTGACACCGCAATTTATAAGCGAATCTATTAGAAAACACGAACTTGCTTATTTTCATGTACATTATAATCGGAAAATTTTAGTTAAATATTATTTGTGTCGTTTGTCAGTTATGGAATTAAAGTTAGGTATCCATTTTTAAGGACACCGCGCCGGAAAGGGTTAATATATTCAAGTAAAGAAACTGATACATCTATCTAACATGTTCTCATTCTTTGTTCATGCATGAGCGCATTTATTTATGCGGTAGAAATTTCTTATAATCTAGGGCATACAATAAATCGATTGCTACACATGATCCTTTCTAAAGGAATGGTTTGCAATCCAAAATGAAATATTAGGAAGTAAAAACAAATACATATATATGTTATTTTGTTGCCTCATATATTTTGGCAGAAAAAATATTGATATTATTTTGTTAAGGAAATAACTTCAAAATAAGCGAAACACTGATAGTAAATATTGAAGATGTTTACATAAGAAAATTGCCAATAATCATTTTTAGAAAATTTGTGGTGGGTGTAACCAACATTTGACGCTGCACAGTAGGTGCAATCTCGTTACAACAATAGGTACCGTAGGTGCAGTATCGTGTTACATGGCGAAATCTCATTTCAATTCAACATTTGGAGCTGGAGTTCAACCTTAGCTTCAAATCTTGAAACGCGATTTCAATATATATTATAATTGCAGCTGCTGGAGAACCAACAGTTGGTCCAATCTGCCAGAAAGTTTTTACCAGTGATGTATCAATGCATATGAATTAACGATCCAAAATGTATGAATTAGTGATTGAAACGGTAAAATTACATACAAACGGTAAAATTACATTATCCCTACAAAATCAAGCCTGTGAGCCCATTGCAGTACGGGGACTCAGAGTTTCGTAAAACTTTTGCACTTCAGTCCCTTGCTCGAATTTTGGTTGACGTCATCCGGCCATGGAACATTTTGTGGGCTAGCGAAGCCCACTTTTGCCATAATGAGCAAGTTATCACCCAAATAGTGGAATCTGGGTAGCGAAAAACTCTCACGCTATCCAAGAACAACCCTTGCATCCTGAAAAAGTGACAGTATGGTATGGTTTTAAGGCTACTTTTATCATTGTACGGTATTTTTTGAAGAGATAACTGCAAATGGAATGCAAAACTTTTCCATCACAGGATAACGGTACTGTGATATGCTGAGGGATTTTGTAATTCCACAACTTCAGCAGCATGGATGTCTTCCGGACATTATTTTCATGCATGATGCCTTCAGGACATTATTTTCATCCAGGATGCGCACCTCCTCACTTTGATCTTCGTGTAAAGCAATTGCTAAGACAGTATTTCACATATGCACGGTTGTCAGCCTCCATAGCTTCCTCGTTCGCCAGATATCACGCCATGCAACTTTTGGTTGTGGGGGTTTCCTGAAGGACAATATCTACCGTAAAAGGCCAGCATGTGTGCTAAAACTGAAGGACAGCATTCAACGCCATGGTCTTGATATTTTGACAGATTACTCCGGACAGCGGTGAAAAATATGATTCTGCGATAAGAGTACATTGTTGAAAATGCAGAGGGACATATTGAGCAGTTTCAATGCTGCTTTTTTATATTATTTAGCATTTATAAAGTATATTAAATGTTTTTATGTGTATTACAGTACCATCTATCGGCGTACTTTTGTACTTTTTTGTTTATTTAATAAATGTCAAGCGCATGATTTGAATTATCTGTAGCTCAAATTTTATCTCATTTGGAGTAATAGAACACATTCTAGAGCCCTCTGAAGTTGGAAACTTATTTCTTGCTAACCCTGTATATTAATCATATATTAATATACGTTTAAAAATAATTAGGTTTACAATGAATATAAAAAAATGAAAAAGTGTGTTTTTAAAGAGTTGAGAATGGGAATAGCTCCAAGATGAGAGGAAGACAAGCTTATACGTTGTGGGAACCAATTTGCGGGTGTTTTCTACTCCATGGTATCCTTAAACTCTTGTTGGAGTTTCCTTACCTCACAGCTCTTGAAATAAATATATGACGAAAAATATAATTACATATTAGTAAAGTAAAACTCAAAAATTATTTTTATAATAACACAAACAAAGTTACATATGCGTAAACTCCCAACTAAAAGAATTATTAATTAGATCATGATTATAATCGAATAATAATTTAATCAAACTTACAAAAAATTTTTAATTTAATTATGAGCACAAAGTTATGTAAATAGATATTACATAATTCATTAATAAATTTTTGATATAATAAAAAAATAATAATATAAATTGATAATATAAATTGCAAACATAAACAATGAGACAATGCAGACTGGTACAAGGCAGTATTGGGCAAGGTTTCCATGAACAGATGAGCAATTTTGCACAAAAAATTCTTTTAACAAGCAGTTGAAGCATGAAATCATGTCTGATAGAAGGGTTCTGAAAAGTTAGGCTTTCAGCATCTTTGGGGAAACTTATATTCTTAGAAATATATAAATATAAAACTAACATTATTACTTTGCGGATTGTGGTCTGTTACGTATTGTATAAAGAGAGATGAAAATTAAAATGTCTTACATAATTGACGTTGAGGCCTCTGATCTGCAAATTTACTAATACAAAACAAATTTTAGAATACTATAGATCAGCCATACTTAGCCTTTTTTCTCGCGGGTCGCAAACATATGTTTGCAAACATATGTTTGCAAACATATGTTTGCAAACATATGTTTGCGACGTTAGGAGGACAGGAACAAACTTAAAACAGCATAAAAAAGAGTAAGTAAAATAAGTAAGTAAGTAAGTAAGTAAGCACCCACCCTGGGAACCCGCTTTTGGCTTATGGTTAGGTGTAACCCCCAAGCCCAGGGCAGGGAAAAGTTTTACTACCTGCGGAAACAAGCCCAGAACCCCAGTCTCCGGGAAAGAAGACTTCAGAACGACCCGCCTGACACGCCGAAGAGAGCACAAGAGGCATCACAATTGGCTACCCTATTGTTTCAGGGCGAGCCTAGAAATATATTACGATTATGATTTATATGTTTTGGAATTTACGTACTATTTGAAAAAATTTTAAGTATTTACATTCATCTTTTCATTTGATAAGAAATATTTTTTTTTCCCTTTTTTTCACCCTTTTAAACAAAAATATTTATACATATTTACAATATTTCTAGTGGTATTTAAGTTCTTAAAAATAAAACAATCTCAAAAACACCCTTCCATACACCACGTGGACCCATGACATGTCCACCACAGGCAATTAGAAGAGGTAATTATTGAATGTATTTATATTGAATAAAAGAATAATGGCTATTGAGAATATCGTAGTTAGCATAAAGTTTTTTAAGTTGTGCCGGGTCATTAATTATTTTTAGGATGTCCTGAAGGATTATCGTTTCTGTTCTGTGAAATTTAAACTTCATGAATTTGCAGTTGCCGAAAATGTAATGCATCGGGTCTCCTCGACCACCACATTTACAAAGGTCGTCATCTTTTTTGCCGATATTATAAAGGAAAGACGGGAAGCTGCCGCGGCCTGTTAAAAAGTAAATAGATACTTTATCTTTTGAAATTATTTGGTTCTGAACTTTTGGTACCAGCCCGTGCGTATATCTGCCACCCCCTGAGTGATCCCAGTTGTACTGCCACCTGTCCAGTAATTGGGTTCGAATACATTTTATAAGATAGGACCGAGGCAATTTAACTCCTCGATCCAATGGTAGGTCGCAGTACTGGGCGGCATCATTCGCCAGCTCATCCGCCAGTTCATTACCCGCTATGCCAATGTGGCCTTTTATCCAAGTAATGTAAAAATTTTTATTTTGATTTTGTTTAATTAAATTATGGATGTAATAAATTGAGGGGTTAGTTGGAAATAAATTGTCTAAGGCTTTAATAGTAGATTGACTGTCACTTAATATTTGGAATTTTGTATAAGGGGAGTTAATGGCCCAATTAATTGCCGAAATTATTGCGTGCAGCTCCGCCTGAAAGATTGAATTTTCTGCTCTCAGTTTGACTGTTTTTTCATAAATTTTAATGTTATGATTGTAGGCTACCATTGCATATGCTGTGCCAGAGTCCACCTTAGAACCATCTGTGTAAATCGAAATAAGATTAGTTTTTGTGATAATTTTGTCTGTAACTATTAAGTTATTTAAATGAATTTCCGGATTTATTTCATATTTTAGGATTTTATTTTCTATATCATCTTTACATATTGGTTTGGGTTCTTTAAGTAATAAGTTTTTATTGTGTAAAATATTGTATTTTAGATTTTTATATTCCAGTGTTATTAAGATTGGTGGTATTCCTGATAGGACCTGTAACGTATGTGTTGCAACATTTTTATATGTTTTGGTTATTGACGTGAGACAAGTTCTTTGGATGGATTGGAGAGCGCGTTTATCTTTTATCCTGAGGTCTCCAAACCACACCTCCGAACCATAATCTATAATTTTTTCTAGTACTGCTATGTACCAGGTTCTAAGATAGCCTCTGTCCACCCCCCAAGTAGCCGAGAAGACCCGTTTAATGGATGAGGTTAGCTGTAAAATTTTGTTTTTTTATGCTAGTTATGTGCTTGTCCCATTTTAAAGTACTCTGGAATATTATCCCTAAAATTTTTATTTCCTTTAATGGCTTGATGGTATAGTTACCCAATTTAAAGGTTGGTGGACGTTTATCCAAAGTGTTTTTCCCCAACATAATAAAAGTCGTTTTTTCCTTTGAAATCTGTAAATTTAAGTTATTGCAAATATTATAAAAAAGTTTTATTTTTTGGTTGGTTTCGGTCTCTAAGATGAGTCTGCTCCTCGCTTTGACAACCATATTGAAGTCATCGCAAAAAACATACAGGTCTTCGAATTTACTGTAAAAGTTTATTAAGATTATATTTGCTATGATTAGCCACAGAAGCGGCCCAAGTCACGACCCCTGTGGACAGCCTTGATAAGTTGGTCTTTTAATGTTATTTGATAAATAATTTGTTATTAGTTCTCGTTCGGATAAGAAGCTAAGAAGGATACATTTTAAATATTGCGGAATTGGTAATTCGTTAATTTGTTGACCCAAAGTGACCCAATCGATATTGTCAAACGCCCCTACAATGTCGAATGAGATAATGCTGCAGCATTTATATTTTTCAAGATACGTTTTTGCTTTATGTTTTAATTTGTTTAATAGTTGAATTGTGCTTCTGTTCTCACGGAAGCCATACTGGGCCCCGTGAAGAACATTTAATTTTTCTAAGTAGTGATTAATTCTTCGTTTTAGGATCCTCTCATAGATTTTTCCCAGCATGGGAAGGAGACAAATGGGTCTATAGGAGGAAGGTTGGCGTGGATTTTTATTACGTTTTGCGAAGAAGATCACATTTGCTATTTTCCATGATTTAGGAAAGTAGTTAAGAGTAAGACATTTGTTATATAAGTCACGTATTAGATGTTTAAAATTATTGTATATGTTTTTAATAATAAATGCATCAATTTTATCAAATCCAGGGGCTTTTAAATTATTTTGCTCATTAAGTGCTGATTTTATTTCTTTAAAAGATATTAGGGGGGAGGGGGGGGGAAGATCTTCCTCTGCCGCTGGGTCCATGAGAGGTGGATGCGGGTTTGGATGTATTGGGAAATGGTGGTTAAGTAATATGTTGAAAGTGTCTAATTTTGTAGTATATGGGGTTGAACCCTGTAGTGTTGTGTGTATGAAATGATTATTTTTGAGTCTTTTATTCATTGCTATTTTAAAGGCTTGGCCAAATTTGTCTTTTGTTTTAGAGCAGAAACTCTGCCATGATTTAGTTTTTTGTTGTTTTATACGTTTTTTGTATATTGCTCTTTCTCTTTGTAGGAGGGTTCTCCACTTTGGGTCATTTGTTGATTTAAATCTTTTCCGTAATGCTGAGATTTTATTTTGCTGGACCTTCAGCTCTGCCGTCCACCAGTCAAATGTTGGATATAATTTGAAACTTTTTGTTTTTAGTGAGGATTTACAGGTGTCTAGAATTACTTGGTTAAAACCATCAAGCCATTCATCCAGTTCTAGTCGTGTTTTAGTATCAGATAAGGATTTAAGTAAATTATTAATTTTCGGTTTCAAGATGTAATTAAATTTTTTAAAATTTGAGTATCTTGTTTTAAATCTTTTAAGGTCTAGAATAACTGGTTTAAGATTTAATGAGAATCTGATATACCTGTGGTCCGACGTGCTCTCTACTGTGTCATCTACATACCATGAGTCCACGCAGTCCACCAGGTCTTGTGTACAAAGGGTTACATCTGGATTCCCCTTCATGGGACGATTCGGCTGTCCTATAAATGAATGAGGTGCCTCTATATCATTGATCAGAGTTAAGTTATTAGATAATAGTAAGTATGTCAAAATTTTTCCCCGTTCATCTTCTTTCTGATATCCTAAAAGTGACAAGTGGACATTGAGGTCTCCTCCCATTATGATGTGATTCAATGGTTCGAAGAAGTCCAGCCACTTCATATCACCTCTGAAATCACCTTTTGGTCTGGCATACACAGAGCCTATTGTGATCTTGCCGGATTCAGTAGTAAGATTGACGAATACTGCATTATCGTCTTTATATGTCTCTATCACTTCCACGTCCTTTCGAGTTACCACAACTGCCGTTGTTTTATTTTTTGAGATAAATGCTTGCCAATTTGACGGAATTGACCATATGGCTTCGTTAAAGTAGTAAAAGTCCTGTAATAGAAGAACTAGTATTTTATGCTGATTTGCAAATCCCATTAGGGTTGATATTGCAAAACTTGATCCCTGTAGATTAATTTGAATAAAGGTTAGTTCATTTGGAATATATATTTTCTGTGGTTTTGCAGGGTTATTCAGAATTTCTGTTATTATTTGTTCTTGGTTTACTGTTAAATTTTCATTTTGAGTATTGGAGTTGTTTGAGTTTGTTGAGTTATTAGAATTATTTATTTCTTCATTTATCGGATTGAATTTTCTTGATTAATTTGTATATTTTTATTTCTCTGTGACAGGTAGTACTGTAGTGTTGGACAGTCTGATGAACTCGATCTATGCGGGAAGTCGCTATTTGTTCCAGCACAGTTTCTGCCTATATCGAATTTATTTTATTTATTTGTGCTAGATTGCTTCGCTGTAGTATTAAATATTGTAAAATCGGACATTCACTAGAACTAGCTGCATGCGGGAAGTCACTCGCACTCCCCATGCAGTTTTTGCATCTGTGTTGTTGTGGTTTATTTCTGTAATAACAATATTTTTGATCATGGCGTCCTGCACAGTATTCACACGTTGGAGATTGTCGGCAATTCTGATCCACGTGTCCGAAAGATTGACAGTTCTTACATCTTAATATAGGTTGGTAAGGTGCAATCCTGACCGATGTAAATCCCATGACGATCTTTCGTTGTCTCAGTAGATGAATCGCAACTGGAGCTTCTGCTTCAAAAATTAGTTGGTATGTTGAAGCTTTTTCTCTTTGTTTTCTATTAATGTAGTTTATTGGAATATCTGAATCATAAAGATTTTTTAGATTGGTTATTATTTCTTGTGGATCCATATATGTCGGGATCCCTAAAAGAAACAGTTTTCGGAGATCCGCAGCTTTATATTCTATATCCACAATGTCTTTTAGAGTTTCTATCTTCTCAATCGTCTCAAGCAGCTTATTCGTGTTTTCATCACTAAACGTTTTAATTATTAGTGTATTTTTGTTTTTGGCAAGTTCACAATATATTTGTTTATATTCAATTGTGTTTCTAGTTTCTCTTGTTAGCATGATTTTTATGTCATTGAGCGACATATTCGTGTTTTTCTGCCGAGTTATCAGGATAGCTGCTTTTGAATACTGTGCATGTACCGTTGGAATTCTTGTCTTCTTAGGTATTGCAGCCACCTCCGAATATAGTGAATTATCTGTATTTGCCTGTATGTTTTCTTCTATATTATTGCATTTTATGATTGGTTGTTGTTCCTCTACTGTTTCTATTTTTTCTCTTATCTTTTTAAGTTCTTCCAAGATGATTCTAGTATAAGGTATCGTTTCCTCTGTATTTTGCTGTTGAATTAAGTCTTCTATTACTTTATTTTTGTTTCTAATTTCTTTTAATTGTTTTTCTATTTCTTCTTTGTATTTTAATTCTTTTTCTAGTAGTTCATTCAATTCTTTATTGCATTTTTCCAATTCATTTGTTAGAGTGGGCTGTTCTTGCAACTTCTTAATCGTTTCTAATTGATCTTTTGTGATTTGTTCGTGTTCAAGGATTTTTTGACGTTGATCTAACGTCACCTTATTGACGGTGTTGAGATTCGCCGTTATTCTATTATTTTCTTCTCTTTGTATTTCAAGGTCTTTCACCATTTCACTTGCTTTAAAGATAATTTTGTCTAGGTATTTTTTAGCTTCTTCACAATCACCTCTTCTTCTACTTCTTGTAAGTGATTTATAAATCTCTATCATTTGAGTCATTGTCATCTTCTTTATAGCAAGTTCACCATACCTCGGCGTGGTTACTTCCTCCAGAGGATCTTGAGTCGACATTGAGGAATTTTGTGTGTTGTCTTCTTGTATAGATATTTGAGTTGCTCTTTCTTCTGTAGTTTTTAAGTCAGGTCTGCCCGATTTTCCTGTCCCCGTTCTTCTACTCTTCTCCTTTCATTCTCTAATCATCTTTTCCTGCTGTTCCGCTCTTTTTTCCAGATTATTTTTGTTGTCATCTAATTCTCTTATTTTTTGTTTTATTTTGATGAGATATTTTTCTGCTATACTAGACGCTCCTTTAGCATGAGTGCTCTTCGTCTCGCTGTAGCTATCTATCAATTGTTCCAGCGACATTAATTTTGCCATGGGTTCTGAATATGTTGTCAGATTTTTTGGAAGGTCTTTAGTATTTAATCTTGGTGTTGAGTGTATTGATATACTGGAATCAAATGATCCTTCAGTTTCATGCTCCACAAGATCCTTTACTCTCTGTGGCTTTGGAGTCGCCTGGGCAGTTATTAACTGATTTTCTAATTCTTGGATTGTCTGATCCAGTTGTATCATCATTCTCTCTTTTTCCTCTACGATTTCTTTCAACTCCATTATTTCATGTTCTTTTTCCTTCAAGTTTTGCTCAATTTCGTCACTTTTCATCAGAGCACATTCTAATTTTTCTTTGTACTCTGCTATGTTAAGTTCGTTTTGTTCTTTATTTAATTTATTCTTCTTTTTATTTTTTAATTTCTGACTGTATTCGTGAAATATTTGTAGGAGCGTCGGTTCCGAGCTACTTATTTCATATGAATGTTCGCCTATTAAAGAGCTTTCTTCTTGTATTTGTGACTTATTCATTATTCCACTTTTATTTTGGACTTTTTATAATCTATTATTTCGTGAGAATTATTTATTTAGTATATTTATATCTGAAAGTTATATTGTAACTGGATCGGGGAGCCACTAGGCCCCTGCCACACATCTTTGAAGGAAAGGGAAATAGATAGTTAAAAGCAAAAACCAGTGGTCGTAACCACCGAAGATGACTTAGAATAAAATTAAATTGCCAAATGGGGGGTAATTTTGAATTTAAAAAAAAAAAAAAAAAAAAAAAAAAAAAAAAAAAAAAAAAAAAAAAAGATAGTGATAGTAAAACCATTACTAATGGGAGAAAAGAGGGAAGTATGTGCTATTGCTCCCGTGCCACCAAGACCATACACTTAAATTATTAATTATCAGTTACTACTCTTTTACCAATAACATTGTTCCCCTGTGAAAAATGCATTACTGCATGTATACATTATCTCAGTATTTTTCACAGGAGTTGTAGCGTTAAATTTTGATGAGGAATTCGTAATTATGTACAATATAAAGAATTATATAATATAGTATATAATATAAAATGTAATTTAATTCAATTTTAAATAATAGACAAATTTACATATGTACATTTTTTATATTGATAATTTGTTATAAATCATTGAAAGTAATTTATTAGTACACAAATTTACATTTAATCACTCTTAATGTTGATCTGTTATGTACAACTTCAGCAATATTGTTCTCGTATGAGTATTGCACGTCGAGTTTCGATTTCCCATAAACGAAGCAAAAAAAGAGTAAAAAAGGAGTAAAGGGAGTAATAGTAGATTGGGTGGACCTGTCAGATGGAACACATTTGGAAAACATTTGTAAATATTTCTTAATGTACTGCAGTAGGAAAGCAAACAATACTCATCCAACACTACAAGGGTCCCGCCGACTTGCCTGTAAGATAATGTAAAACACAATATAACAGATTTAAACTTTAAAATTTAAATGTAAGTGCGCCAAAATCAGTGCAGGGACCTCCCAAGGACCAAGGAGGGTAAAATGAGACGGAGAAGATAATGCCAACAGCAATGTAGTGCTAAATGTAAAATAGTAAATGGGAACAAGAATGTAGGACATGGTATGACTCAAATTTAATAATCGTTTACATTAAACCCAGTAATCAAAAAAGTTGCTAATAATAAGGAAATGAGTGCTAATTGTAGTAGTGATTAGTGGGAAAGAATATATGACGTATGGGAAATCCCAATGAAAAACAGAAGAATAACTCAAATAATAAAAAAAAGTAGTCAATGCTAAGCCAAGAAATGTGTGCAAGGTCAAATAATTAAAATGAGAATAAAACTGTTGGCAACCTCCAGTACATTCAAAAAAAAAACCCAGAATAGTAATCCAGTAACAACAGAATGTATGTCATATGAGTAATCCCAATGATCAGTAGAATAACTCAAATAATAAAAAAGTAGTCAATGATAGGCAAAGAAATGTTTGTATGGTCAATTAATTATAATGGGAACAAAACTGTTGGCAACCCCCAGTACATTCCAGAAAGAACCAGAGAAATAACCCAATAAACAAAAAAGTTGCTATTGTTAAGGATAAAAAATATTAAATGTAAAAATGTATATTGGGATCAAGAAAATATGCCATATGAGTTATCCTAGTGAAAAAATCAGAAGAATAACTCAAATAATAAAAAAAGTAGTCAATGTTAAGCTTAGAAATGAGTGCAAGGTCAAATAATTTTAGTGGGATCAATATTGTGTGCAACCCCTAGTACAATCAAGAAAAAACCAGAAAAATATCTTAATAATTGTAAAAGTTGCCAATGTTAAGGAAAAACCTTAACAACTTATAAAAAGTGTAAAATGTGACTTGGGACTGTTATAACAGTCGAAAATGAATGTAAATTAGAAAAAACCATGTCTCTAGCCCAATTAGGAAAAAAGTAGCAACTGTTACAGATAAGGGAGGGAGGCAAAAAATGGTGCAAAAGATGGTGACAGTAGAAATAATAAGGTAGTATATAAAAAAGTGTCAAAAATATGACAATAACAAAAATAAAAGCTATTATAATGAAGAGACACATTTGACCCCTCCCCGGCAGGCCCCTAATTGTGCTAGAGGTAAACGGAATAGTGGAAAAGACGGGGGGGAAAGTTCACTTAGGCTGCAAGCAGCTGATTTTGGCGCAGCAGAATACCCCTACGACCAATACTTTTCGAGTTATTTAGCTTTTTATGCAATAATTCAAGTGTAAAATACATCCATCAGAAACAAAATGGCGTATTTTAGTGATTAGATGGCAAACCTAGTAGTTAATTATTGTGCTAAAAGTTGGAGAAGACCTTTCTATACATGTTGCCATTGAAAAAATAGTTAAGTGTTCATTATTAGTTTTTTATTATAATTAATTTATGTATTATTTTAAAGCGTTGAGAAATTTTTTGAGAAGGCAACCTACTTGAGTTTTCAATTATTTTAAAGCATTAATATTGACTTGCCCTTACAGAACACGAATTGTGTGAGAGCAACCAGTGTCCACCCAACCGCTCCAAATCAAAAATTACCAATTTTAAAATTAAAATTAAAAATACTTCTAGGTATTCAGTATTAAAACAAATAGTACCGCTAAAAAGAGTAAAGATTCAACTTTCAGAATATGTAAATATGTAAAAGATCGGTACATAAATAGTAGTTAAAAAATTAAATTAAAAAAAGTAAACAACCTAATACATTCCTATGGGAAATCGGAAAAGTTTCTTAAAAAAAATGACACTTTTTCAAAAATCAATTAAAAAATATCAAATTGACCTAGAGAGACACGGGTGGAGGCGGAGAAAAGCTAAAAGTTCAAAATATCGAGATCTGGCATTAGTTTTTCAAAATAATAAAGAGATCATAAAAATTAAGCTATGTTAAAAGTATAGAATATGCCTCCAAAAACCCATGTTTCTCTATGGGAATGAGGGTTACTTCAGATATCAAAAATCACAAAAAAGAACACTTTTTAAAATAATCATTTGGCATAGAAATATCAATATTTTTGGACATAATAGGTATCAAATTAAAGCTTATAGTCTTATCTAAGTGAAAAATACAATATATTATCATTTTGAAGAGTTTTAGGTAGTTTTCAGGACAATAGAATTCCATTGTTTAACCCATGTTAAGTCTATGGGGAAAATGTTCAAAAAATGCAGTTTTTGATGTAAAGTTTAAAGGGTTAAAACTAACCGTTAACTTAAAACTAATGGTACTAAAATAATCTACGTACTTTAGTTAAGGTGAATGAAACAATAGATTTTAGTTATCTGAAAGATTTAGTTGTTTTTGAAGGAACTGAAAAATGTCAATTTTGAAAATGGCTCCAAAATTTTGAAAGTAATTTATAGAATTTATGTTAAAATTAATAGAAAGAATGACTTAGAGATACAAGATAGGACTTAGAAGAGAGCTAAGAAGATGGTGAAGGGCAAATGAGCCATGAAAAAAAACATTAGGTAACTTAACATGGTCAAAATTGCAATGGAATTCTATTGTTTTTTTCCCATGTTATCTCTATGGGAGAAAAACATGAAAACTTCACTTTTTAAATTGGATATTTAAGGCTTAAAACTTGATGAAAACTCAATGAAAATAGTACCAAAATAATCTACAGAGTTTAATTGACACAAAATGTGCCATTTTATTGAGTTATCAAAATAAGTAAGACAACGTAAGTAGCAATATAATAAAGTTAATACAATAAATAGTGTTTTAAGTTTGTCACGGAAGAAATGCTACCAAAAAATTTTAACGCCACTATTTCCAAACAATAAACTTCGTGGTAGATTTCTTTTTCACATGTTGTTGAAATATGCCGCGAATATTGTTTTCTGAAAATAGTTTAGTAAAAATAGTTTGAGTTCAATATTTTTCCGCGCGAAATGTTCAACCCTAAAAATTAGTATTAACTATATAAGAAGTATAAAACCTAATAACATAAGAATGCAGAGTTTCCGAAGAAAAAAAAAAAGAGGAGATTTTCTGAAATGAATCAGTCTTTTACTCATTGCAAAACTTTTTTATTAGTTTTTTTTTAATTTTAGTAACAAATGGTTCACATTTAGTTAATTTGTAATAATTTTTTATTAGTGTTGACTATTAAGAAATGTATACATTATTGTATCACAAATAAGACTACGAATAACAGTATACATTGGTATAAATGTTATAATTACACTTCCAAACATATCCAGAATAAAAACACCAGGCTGTTAACTATTTTCAAACCTACACTATATTCATTTAAATTTTTAACATTTTCAAAAAACAGTATTTTTCACAACTTGTAGCTCTACAAGATGAAGTAGAATTCAACATTATTTGGCAAGGAAGAGCTTCTATATATATACTGCATATATTATCTTAGCCATATTCTATTACTCACTCTAATCTATGAAATACACAGTCTTGAAATTTGAGTAATGACATTCATACGTAAGTACCGGTTGTGCCAAAAATGACTGATGGATTTTAAAATTCAATAACTTGCAAACGGTGACAGATATTAAAAAAATTCTTGCAGGAGGGTTATGTATGATGTCAGGAGTTTTTTTACTGTGATTCTTGATTTTAGTTCGAATTTCAAACAATAGATGGCACTGAGAGCAATAGATGCTTAGTCCAGATCCGATGTTTGGTACTTCCGGAGCCATTCAATACATTTTAATCTATTTTTTCGCATGGAAGAAGAGAAAGGCCGAAAAATCGAGCCTGGATTTAGCGGTTACTGCTTGCAGCGCCATCTATCGATTCTATTTGTAACTAAAACCGAGAATCACAGCATAAAACACCTGACATCTTACATAACACTCCTGCACGAGTTTGTTTAATATATGTCACCGTTTGCAAGTTATTGAATTTTAAAATCCATCAGTCATTTTTGGGACATCCGGTAAAAAGGACATAAAAAATACTAGTTATGAACGATAAAATTCATAGTAATAATATGATGTAAAATTACATAAATGATTCAATACTTAAAAGATAAATAAACAACTTTTTAATTGTTTAACCATCTTATAGGTATTGAATCATTTATATAATTTTATATTAAAAAGAACAATTAGAAACAAGTAACCTTGGGCTGAATAATTTTTCTGGTTTTTATTTAGAGAAATATTTTTGGAATCTGCTATACGCTTATTCCATGCGTAAGGACGCGGATGTGTCTAGTACTTTTACAATTAAATTATTTTTTTTTTTATAAGTGATTGTTATTTTTTAGATACACCAAAATTTGAACTGAATGTTTTTATATTTATTTAAGGGTGTAACAAAAAAGAATTTTTCCACCCTCAACAGCTCAAAAATTTCTGGCATATTTTCAGACTCATTTTTGAAAGTAAAAACATGAAACTTGCTGACGTGATTTTTGAAGAGATGTATAAGCGGCCGTCTGTTGTCCTTTTTCGCTCAATTAAATTAGAACTTGATTTATAAACAATTATTTTCTCAGTATGACCCTTATTTTAGCTCGCAGCTCTCTTGCTTCGGGAAATTAGGTTCAAAACGCCAACTTTGACAGCGTTTTTTGAAATATATTCTACCTTTATGAAGAAAATCGACAAGCACGGCACATTACACAGTTTCTGAATAAGAGAATCTGCCAATTGGATGCGTTTCAGGACAAAAATGAATTTAAAAATAAATCAGAAAATAAGCAGTTTGGATATTAGTACACCCTTAATATGATAATTTTTTACTTCGACCGCTATGTATTTTTCATTTGTTTTTGCTGTAAGAATTGGTCCTATCAAAAACTTGTCAATGTAAATCTCAATAAAGCAACATCGAATTTCTAAGCCATCATTTTGATATCTAAAAATCATACTTATTCTGTGTTGCCGGTGTGACATGAATACCACATCTACAACGAATGAAATTTCTGTTTTTTAGATAAGGGGATGACGATTTAGAGCAGCCATGCTCAACGTTTTTTTTTCTCGCGGGCAGCAAACATATGTTTGTGACGGTAGGTGGGCAACACCCTTAAAAAAGTATAAATAAGAGTAATTAAATTAGTAAGATAACATAAATAGTACAACAAACCAATATAACAATGTTAATATTATCAATGGGGTTGAACGTTTGTCGTAGAAGAAATGTTACCAAAAAAATCATAACACCACTATTACAAAAGTAAACTATGCAAAAAAGAAATTTTTACTAAGAAAACCAAGATACATGAAATGTTAAAAAATTTTTTTAAATCAGTTATAAATAACAGGACAGATTTTGTTTTCCCATGAAAATATGGTGGGTGTCTCACAGAGTATAGAAAAAGAAAACATTGCATAACTTTTGAACGAAAAAAAGATTTTTATTTCAAGATTTCAGGATTTACACATCAGAATAAAGGAAACTAAAACATGAGGTTCTTAAAATGTTGGCCATCCGATAAGACAACGAAACGAAAGCTCTGCTCGAAATTCGGGATAACCTACTTCAGTTGGTCTGTTGGAACCGACTTTATCACACTTGTTATCGCTGTTTTAAGCCCTTATATGGTTTTTGGTCGATCTCTGTAGACTTGATTTTTAATACATCCTTATAAAAAAAATCTAGTGATGATAAGTCAGGGCTATAGAGGGGTAAAAAAAGCCCACAGCAAAGCAATTCGGGAAGCCTCTTCCGACGACACGATTGTCATAGTAACCTCTGAGCAAGTCCAGGACGTCTCCTACTGAATGTGGCGGAATGTGTATTGAATGTTTGATCTTCATGCCCACTTTGTTATCGGCAACTGAGCCTGTTCTCCGAAACTTGTCAATTAATGCTATTAACATGTTTGAAGATTGCTTTGGCCTATTTTTAAAGGATTAGACTAATTCCTCCGTGTTTCGGCAGGTTTCAGGTCACAAAGAAAACGTTTTGACTTAAAAAAAAGGCTCTTTTTGATTTAATATCGGTGCATTTTGGCGAAAACAAAATATTCTTAAACAGAGTCCGTAAACAAGTTTATTTTAGGTCGCTGCGCATGCGTGTAAAATTTCACGTCACTAGCTCCACTGAAAACCCGTTGAAGGGTAATTCTAAGGGGTAATAACTAAAAGTTTCAATATACACTGTGAAGAATCCGGTATGAAACAACAGTGAAAGTCTTAATTCTTTTTATGCACATCTTAATTATTTTTATAAATATAAATTAATGATCACGTGCCTCGGGGTACACATAAAAAATCGACGGGCCACATGTGGCTCGCGGACCGCAGGTTGAATATGGCTGCTTTAGGTGATCTGGTCACTTGTAAGAGATTGCACCAGTTAATACAGTTATCCGAGTTATGTTGAAAAAAATATTAAAAAATCGACTTTTGTAGGGTATATACCTATTTTCCGCATCGCCTCAATAATTCTGCATGAAATCCAAAAAATGTTTATTACTGAATGTTTTAACTTCCCAGAATAAATTATTCGAACACACGTTATTTCGCTGCCCCATCTATTTTGGGAGAAACAGTAATGATATTTATTTGTTCGGGTAAAAGATTACTAAATAAAGTCGAGAGATATATAAAATATTGGATAGAAATACAGTAATCAATCTTATATTTTTTACGAATTTTATTTTATATGAATTAGTAGATTCAGACGATGCAGTATATTAACATCTTTAATAAATAAAAATTTTCTGAAAACAAATTATGTTTAGAGTGAGTTATGGGTAAATAATGAAAATACAAAGTACTCCCTTTATTTTTTTGTTCAGAAGTCTTTAAAATGTTAACTTGGATTTCAACCTGTGTGGGTGCATGTGAATATCTGAAGAAAAAAACAGTTCATTTATGTAAAATTACTTTAAAAACTAATAAAAGAAAGGCCTGTGTATGTTTTAATAATATATTTATTTCGAATTTGTGATTTATGATAGTTTTTTGTAATTTTAATGAGTACAAATTGTAATATCACTTGATTGCATGCATTAGTAAAAGAGATTGTATTTATAATCACTATTTTTAAGTTAGGTAAAGCGGGCTAAGTGCAATCATGGGCTAGCCCTGGGTTATTAGAAAATATTATACATTATTTAAACTAAACAACGAGTTAGCATGTTTGTCTAGTCTCTTTTTCACAATATTTGAGCAAGTGTTTTAAATAAAACTCCATTTAATTATTTTAAATACAGTTTAAAAAAATAGTTCCATTTTTGATGTTCAGTGACATTGACTTTCTCAGATTTCAGCTTTTTAGCGTTATAAAACATAATCACCGATTGCTTAATCACCAATTTGAATAATCTTACCTAACTTTAGAAAATAAATTTTAGAAATATGGTCAGTCTTTCAGTAGCTTTGTTATTTTATTTCTTTTACAGCTGTGATTCCACTTATTCCTTCAGTATTGCATGTAGAGCAAATGTACCAAACGATCTGGGGGAAGTGTAACAACACTAGTTAAGCGTTCGCAGCACTTAAAATTATCATTTTTATTCACATAAATTCAGGTGGTTTCATTAAAAATCAGTAAGTATATGCTTCAAATACTGAATCTGTTTTAGAAGACATTTTATTTTGCAAAGTTTAAGTGATAGTAGTCAACTAAAGCTCCACTGAGTATTTTTAAATACAGTTTTTATAATAGTTTACTTTTTGATCTAAAAAAAGGGTAGTTTTTTGAGACTTCAGCTTTTTATGGCTATGAGTGAATGCTTATCTAACCATTCATTGAAATATTTTTAGCTAACTAGAAAAAATAGATTTTAGCATTCAATTTTTATGAAGCTTTTAGGTAGATTTCGTAAGAAATACTACCTATTGCAGTCGTTACCATGGTGCGACTTTTGAAAAATTCCTTCATAACTTTTCATTACATGACCCCAGGAACCCAAAACCACCCCCACCTAAAAAGTTTATATATATATATATATATATATATATGTATGTATGTATGTATGTACTAAATTTTGTCCGCACGATAAAAGTCGCAATTATGCACGGAACGTCTTCAAACTCGCCAACAACTTTAAGATGCCTAATTTCTCGGCGGGGATTGAAAATGAGCAAAATCGGTCCAAGGGAATGGGAATGGGGAAGGTTTAAAATTTTGAATACCGTCTTAACATGATTCTGATAAAACCAGCTTTTACACAACAATGGCAGGAAAAAATAAATATTTTTCGTTATAGCTGTTGCCAACAATTAAAAAAAAGCAATAAAATTCTCACCACAACAATTGTTTTTCTAATGCAATGTTTTCACGTGAAAAATTAAATTAGATAAACAGTTTGACGAATTGAAAACAAATTGAATATTACGTCATCAGTTTTCTAGAGCAAGATTTCTGCATGAAAATCCAAAATGAAATAAATAGTTTGACGAATTGAAAACAAATTGAATATTACGTCATAAGTTTTCTAGAGCAAGATTTCTGCATGAAAATTCAAAATGAAATAAATCGTTTGACGAATTAAAAAAACAACAAAATATTGCGTCATATTGAAAATGTAATGGACCACAGCAGGTGAATATGTAACGTCATTGAGTTTGAAGAAACGTATTAAAACATGATAAAAACTCGAGTATGGAAATATTAAAATATTTTAACACTTTGAGGTTCTCTGAATTTGATTTAGCCATTTTTAAACCTGTTCCATATACATGCGTGTGTGTATATTAGAATTTTCACAAAATGTTTAGCTCCCTAGAGCTCATTCTTAGCGAAGGAACTGGGTTTATCTTTAATCTTGATTTAAGTTTTGTTGGTGAATTTAGTACTTAACTTTGAAATCTACCTCCGCCTGTAGGCCCGAGCCGGCAGGATTTTTTTTTATTTTATTTTACAGCTGTGGTTCTACCTACACTTTAAATATTGCATGTTGGACAAGTGTAAAATAAAAACTTGGGGAAGTGTAACACACTAGTTACTCGTGCCTCAACAGTTAAAATTGACTGTTTTTAATTCACATAAATGGAGGATATCAGTAAAAATCAGTATGTAAGGTATTGAAAGTTTTTAGCAAAAACTTCTTGATGCAGAAGAGGACAAACATTGTTCCCATGTCTTTCTCTTCATGTAAATTGCATTAGAAAGCACAAAATAATTTTTTATTTTTTTTAATAGGCAGTAAATTAAGCCAATATTTGTTTAGAACATGCTATTCATTAAAGGGATTCGCTTTTCTAATGCAATTTTCTTTTTAATGAAAAAATGGAAGAGTACTTATAATATAAGGCTTATTATAATTATAAAGACATCATTTTTGGTTTAAACAGAAAAAATAACTTGTTTATACTAATGAAAAGAATTACGCTGCTGTATGTAACTTAATGGGATGTTATGTATGTTTTTCAATAAAATGTATAGTTTCTTTTGTTGCTCCGTACCTGCGTTCACAAAAAAAAAAAGGGTTATAAGATTGAACAGAAATAAAATATTGAAACAAATTTAAAAGGGCACGAAATCAATAGAACTAAAAGTATATTGTCCCTGCCCTAAGATTAAAATGATGTGTTTTGAAGGCAAAGCAAAGGCCCTGAGTCCACTTGCTCCGAAAGCAGGGAAAAGTATAACCACCTGACTTCATTTGAAAAAAAAAAATCGTGGCTCAAAATCCATTTTTTTTCTGATCTGGACTAGTGTACATAAGATGCCAGTAAACAAGGATATAAATAAATCTCAGTTACGCCTAATAGTAAAGGTGTGGAGAAGATATTAAGTTGAACTATGCGAAAATGTGGTTACACTTATGCTAAAAATATTGTTTAAATCTTTAAATTTTAAAAGAGAACATCACCTTTTCATAAACATATAAAGTGATAAAAACTTCTACTTAAGTAAGGTATCACACAAAATACATATAGGGTGATCGCAACAGTAGCTCATACCTCTGCAGTAGTTTATCTTTTTTTTTTTTTTTTTTTTTTAAATATTACGCCATTTCAGGCGAAAATGAGTTTTATGCGTGGCACTAGACATAATATTTTTGCTTGAATGTTGGAGCACCTGTTGTCACATTATTCCCAGCTTCCTGCTGTAAGAGAAGACATTTTATGAATTATTTTTATTAGAAAATGTAAAAATTTAGTTTTTGATTAGTTTGGAACAATTACGGTTAGTTAAAATAATCCACTTCCATCTTGCTTATTTCAAATAATAGTTTTATATGAATTATTGTTAATCACAGCTTAAGCATGATATTTTAAAGATTAATTTTTGAATTTTCGACTGATTTCTTCGATTGATCAGCTACTAGGAAAATGGCAATTAAAGAAACGGTTTACTTATAATTTTATTGCTTTTTAATTTCAGCAGATTTCATTTTTGCCCGTAATCGGGCATTCATTAAGCGTTGTAGATATTAAGTTAGTATACTTCTAAAACTTAAAAGGAAGGAAATAGAATAAAAACCCCGTAGCACCGACCTTATTTGATCAACTACTGGCTCGGCCACCCTATAATCAAATAAACAACTTGGCATGTTTCGGTTTCATTGGAGATAAAGACCATTATCATAAGAATTCATCATCGATGAAGACGAATGGCACCGGACAATGAAATATATAAAACATACAAAACAGATACCCGCCCCTATTTTCAATCACGAAAAGAAATAAATATAGTGATTTAAGATTGTTTACTTACGTGGTTCCCCCTATGGTTGGAATTACTAATTAAATAGTTTAAATAAAACTTGAATAGGGGGAGCCACGTAAGTAAATATAGTAGAACCTCTTTTATCCGAAACTCTTTTGACCGAAACTCTTGGTTAACCGAAATCCATTTTTAAAGTTTTTTTTTTTTTTACTATCACATTCCTTGTGTGCAAAATCCATTTTGAAAGCTTTTTTTTTTTAACTGTTATATTCCTTGTGTGCAAGCGGTTCTTTCCGAGGGGTTCTTTGATCCCCTTTCTTAGAGTTCCTTTAAATTTAACTTGAGCTCCCATACGCTGCGGAGTGGAACAAAAAAACCCGAACAAATTAGCAATTCTGAAGCTTTTGAATGTTTTGCAAAAGATTTGGCATGGCTGGAGCAGCAGAAAGGCTGGTGATACTGGTGAACTAATAATATTAAAAAAAAAAAAACTCCGTGATAGAGCTTCAAAGCAAAGGCAATCGAAAGTGCAACAAACAAAACATTTTTTCATACCCTTGTGATATATGTAAAAGGTACTTAATTTCAAAAATAAAATTCAGGTAATTTATTATTGTTTCTATTTTGCTATTGCTTTATTTTATTAATCACTTGTTACCATAATAAGAAATATTGCATATTTCTCCTTAATCTTAAAATTGAAGCATTCTCGATTATCCGAAAATTTCGATTTTCCGAAAGAGGGTCGGTCCCAATTACTTCGGATAATCGAGGTTCTACTGTACTTATAAATCATTATCTTTATTTCTTTTCATGATTCAAAATGGGGGGAGGGGGTACGTGTTTTGTATGTTATATGTATTTTATTGCCCGGTGTCATTCGTCTTGATCGATGATGAATTTTTATGATAATTGCTTTTATCTCTAATGAAACCGAGACATGTCAAGTTGTTTATATGAGGATTTTGTATAAAATCTTACTTAGGTAAAAGTTTTTATGAGTTTATTGGGTTACACTTTTCCCACTTAACACTATTTCTGGATGATTAATTTCTCCCTCTCTATTATTTTCTTAGAATAATAAAAATGATTTGTGTTTCGAATGAGTCATTTGTGAGTGGTGAAAGAATCTTCTTCGTATTTCTTAGAATTCTTTAAAATCTAAGAATTCATATGAATTTAAAACTGCGAGTGTGCATAAAACTGTAATAATTAATTAATTTAAAATTACATAAAATATAATAAAATAAATCTTTTTGAACCTGTTTTTCAAATATTTTTACTTATAATTGATGTATGCGCACATTTAATTGTGATAGCACTAATTAATGATTGCATATTTTTTTTTTATAAGAGATTGCACGTTTATTTTGTGTTTAAAGTGTATATAAAGGATTAGTTTCTTTCTCTGATTTATTTTTTTGTTATATAATAAAAAGATAACTTAATATAAGTTACTTGGCATAATTTTCTTCTGCATTCATAACAAAAAATCCGTATTTTCTTTATGTTTGGAAATTGAACGTGTTTTACAGATACCAGTATATTGTCAAATATAGATAGATATTAAGACCGATATTTGTGAAATTTTGCAATTAAAAAAGTTTTATTTAACTATATATGTTTTACAATAAGTTAAGTTTTAATAAAACTATAAAATGTACTATAGTTTAAGTTTTACTAAAATTATAGTTTCAGTTATACTAACAGCTTTATAAATAAAAAAAGCTTCATGTTCATCATTTCCTTCTTTTTATGTTGTAAAATTAAATGTGTTTCGTACTCAGCAGGATATTATCAGAAATAGACAAAGAGTGAGAAACAGAGATTTATGAAATTTTTCCGAAATCTATAGTATGAAAAATCTATTTTCACTTCACAATCTTAATACAATTCTGTATACTAAAAATGCAATAAACACATTAGAATGATTTTGATAAAATACAGGAGGAAAACATTGAGAAATACAACTCATTAATGTTTTCGACATTTTACTTGGTGTAAATCAATACACAACTTTCTCTTAACATTTAACATTTTTAAATAAAAAAGATGATTTATCTTCTAACACGATCTCATTCTCTATTCATGAATGAATGCATTTCTTTATGCGCCTGGAACACATAATTTGACTGGAATCTAATATATTGATAGTTATACATGATCCTTTCTCAACGTATGCTTTACCATCGAGAATAAAATATTCTTACAAAAAACTGTTACATGAAGTTATTCCGTTATCTTGCATATTTTGTGAGAATAAGTATTGATATTATTTCGCCAAGGAAAAGAATAACGAAATATGCGCGAGATAGGTATTTCATTTACATCGTTAATTTATAAGCACTAGTCATTAATGTATCCAGACAATGCAATAAATTAATCTTCTCAACCAATAAATGTCTTTTTTTATTATCTAATTACTCGACTGCCAAGAAGGGTTATGTGTTTCACGCGTATCTGGGTATGTGGGTTTCTTTATACCCTCTCTAAACATCCCAACGACTGGATGGATTTTAATAAATGGGGTCTCAATCGATTTGTCTTAACCGTCCGATGGTTATAGGCTAGGTTTTGTTTTTGTAAATTCAAAATGGCGGCCGTAAAATACAAAATGGTGGTAGAGACGAAAAAAAATTTTTACGCACCCTATTGAATGGCACATCATTGGATAGGTCTTTCAAAGTGAAGAATAAGTTTCATTGACTATTTTACAGTCAGAAGCTCCGTTTAAATATTACTCAACCTGGAAGTTGTGCAGTTAGAATCCCTAGCTTTACTGCAACTCTAACCTTCATAGATATCTATAGGCTTCATCAAAAAAGGCTTTGTAGATAGAAAACTAACAACACTACTTAAAAGTCATCAATACAAGTAAATAAAAAAATAGGTAAGTAATATAAAAAATAGTTTCATATTGATGAGAAATAATTAAATAGTTCGCTTCTTATCATGTCGGGTTTTTTGATTTTTTAAATTTAATTGGGATTATTTTACAGCAATGTCTTCATGAAAAGCGAAAATACTAATTACCTACTTAATTTTTTTTAATATTTAAAAAGTTAGCACACTCTAGAATTTCTGTCTGTGTGTGCGCATGTACAAATAAAATGCAATAATTAATTAATGTAAGTTATATAGAATAAAATAAATTTTTTGTATTTGTTTAAAAAATATATATATAATCATTAGAATGTGCGTAAGTGCAGTAAAGAAAAGAGAAATGTTTCTAAATCTAGAAAAACTTTAAGGAAATACAATATAACATTTTGGAAGGTTATATTATATCCACGATTTCGAAAAGCGTTACTTTATCTTCAGTAACTTGAGAAACCTATACACTGTAAAAGAAAACGGACTAAAATACGGAAATACTACTGGCAATCTAGACGCCAGTACTATTTCCGTAATTTAACGGAACTTTTTCCGGGTAAATTACAGAAAAATTTCCGTTAAATTCCAAAAAAAAAAAAAAACGGAAACTTTTTTGTAACTAACCGGGAAAAAGTTCCGTTAAAATACGGAAATAGTACTGGCGTCTAGATTGCCAATAGTATTTCCGTATTTTAGTCCGTTTTTTTTACAGTGTAGATTTCAGAAACAAAAATTCATTTTGTTGCCTGTTTCAAAAACAAAGAAAAACCTTAATGTTTTCGAATAGTTTGAAAGCGTATTTAATCAGTTTTCTCAATACGAAATAGCTTTTCCCGTGTTATCAGTAGAGGTAAACCGAAAATACGTTTTCGTTTTCGGCGAAAATGCTGTCGAAAATTCGGCGGGACCGAAACTATCTGTATTCCAAAAATCTTGTTCCTTCCTTCGGAAATTTTCAACATGACTTATTGATTTGAGCTGTATCGGCTCAAATGAGACGCTCTTTTTTCATTGCTATGAACTTCACTGTTTAGAATTATCTGTTATGACAGCGAAACAGTGAAACATTGATGCTTGACAATTGATAGCATCCGGAAAAATGATATTTTTTTATTACAAAACTGATTAATGCAATTAAAAAATATATTCGTAAACGTTTCGAATTTTTTCTTTTTTTTTAAACGGAAAGCAAACATTTGTTTCAGAAATGCTACATTAAATCTCAGATATCTTTTGATTTTTGAGGTTTCTAAAGATAAAGGAAAGCTTTTTTGAAATTGTGGATAACACGGTAGAGGTTAACGTTATATAACGTTATAACGAAAATAATGATATAATGTCATTTTCATAAAGGTTTCGTAGATCCAGAAATATTTTTCCATTTTAGGTGCGTTCGTAGTTATATAAATACGTAGCATTTATTGTCGTCGTCTGGTTCATATGTCTGTCCGTCTGTCCGCATATAACGGTGCAGAAACTAACCAACCGAATGGATTGAAATTTAGTATATATAATCTCTGCAGAATTTTGTCCACTTATTTCAAATTTTATGAAAATCGAATCAAAACTTAAAAAGATATGAATAAAGTTTTCTTCATTCTAGTAAATCCTATCATACATTATGAATTCAATGATATCCCATGATAAGTAATGATTCTGCCTTGTCATAGTGATTACGTCCTATTTAAGATGGAGTCCTATTGTTTCCGTATTACTAAATTCAATATATGGAATCGTAATAAATTTTATATTCATACATTTTTGCATAAGAGTGTAATAGCTATTGCACCGAGATCTGAATATCTATAAAACTAGTTATAGTACGAACACACCTCATTTGCCATGTTTGATGTACAAATACCGACTTGTTTACGCTACAGCACTTAATAGAGTTTGCATATCTCTGTTAAAAAATTGCACGTGCAATCAACGATTTTAAGTTTTTACGAATGATTTAACTTCTTTCTGACCATTATTTGATAATAATAAGGATAATTTATTATTAAATAAATATATATATATTTTTAATTTCACCATTCGTACACATAATTATCTTTGTTGATAAGTTGTTTTACAAAAACGAGAAGTATCAAAGACAGATGTTGAAACAAGATTTAAAAATTTTCGCTATCGACATTTTTTAAAAGTGTTACATTCACAAAGGAAGTTGAATACGCTTTTGTACATTAAAAAATGGGGGGGGGGCGGGGGGATGATGAGAATACGTTTAATGTCATATAGGAAAAAGTTAATATTATGACACATAATATTATTACAAAATTTACTTCATATAATAGTTAGAATACACTTCTGTACATTAAAAATGAAGGAAAAAATTATGGGATCTTTAATGTCATATGGGAAAAATGAATATAATAACACGTAATATTATCCTAAAATTTACTTCATGTAATTACACAGAACTAATAAGGAGGATTAATAGAAAGAATGGTTAGAATAGTGTTAATATATGCTTCTTTACATAACAAATTATGGGAATAACTCTAATGTCATACGGGAAAAAAGTGAATATTATAACACATAATATTATTACAAAATTTAATTCATGTAATACTTAGAATATTGTTAGAATACGCTTTGGTACCTTTAAAACTAAGGAAAAATTATGGGAATTTCTCTAATTTCACATTGGAAAAAAGTGAATATTATACACATAATAATATTATAAAATTTACTTCATGTAATTATATAGAACTAATAAGGAGGATTAACAGAAAGAATAGTTATAATATTGTTAGTATACGCTTCTTTACATTAAAAATTAAGGGGGAAAAATATGGGAATAGCTCTAATGTCATATCGGAGAAAAGTGAATATTATAGCACATAATATTATTACAAAATTTACTTCATGTAGTTATCCTTAGATACCTTTCTCATAAAATATTTACATAAATAAACTCATATATGTAGCTAACATTACCTCATTCTCTATTCATACATAAACGCATTTATTTGTGCACTGGGAATATATAATCTGCCGGAAATCTAATAAATCGATAGATATACGTGATCTTTTCTCAACGCATGCTTTAGCATTCGAAATAAAATATTCGTAAGAAAAACAGATGTATCGGGTTATTTCGTTGGCTTAAATATTTTGTAAGGAAATGTATTGAAACATTTTTCCTCAAAATAAAGATTATAAATATTTGCGAAATAAAATCGACAATCTTATCTGTTTAAAGCATTCCATTTAATAAATTTATATGAGCTATCGGATGCAGAATAGTATAACACTATAAAAAATAAATAAATAAATAAATAAACAAATCTGTAATTCTACAGGTGTAAAGTTACAGAAGTCTGTATGCTTACTACATTTTTATCTGTACACTGTACAAAAAAGATATAAATCTACAAAACTAGTTTTTGTAAAGCTACAGATTTCTGTACCTTTACAAAAGAATCTACTAAAATTAAACTTACTAAAATTTTATCCGGGTTGCAGTTACATAAAAAAATTCTAGGCATCCCAATTTTCCTAATAAATTCTTAGTAACCTTACAGATTTTTTAATTTACGGTGCAAAAATGTATCTGTTACATGAATTTTTGTTGTTGCCGTTACATAAAAAGTTCTAGGAATCCCAGTTTCCTAGAAAATTCTTAGTAACCTTATATATATATATATATATTACAGTGCACTCTTCAGAACAGAAAAATATGTTTATAATTAAGTTTTCATCCGAAAGTGGTGAAAATGCTAATTACATCCTTAATGTTTCTAAGTAGTTATAATATTGGCACGAATCCGAAACTTAACCTGTGTGGATTTGTGTGGAAATTGAAAACATATATATATTAATTGATTTAAAATAACTAAAAAATTATAAAAGAAATCTTTTTCTAGCTGTTTAAAAAATACAATAATTTAAATTTAATACGTCTGTAAGAATAAATGTAACATATATTCATAGTAATTGCATATATTTTTATAAGATATAGTATGTGTACTAAATAGTTTCAAGTCTATTGTTTTAAGTAAATTAAATGATTATAACTTCTTTATGCGCATTATTTGATAATAATAAGTACAATTTATTAAGCCTAATTATCGCATAAATGGTTTTTTTTTATTTCAGCATTCATATTGTTAATTTCTTTTATTTTTATAAAAACTTTTCAAAATAACAGACATTACATTACATTACAAGATAAAAACACTAAAAACAATATAAAAGGACGTTTCGGATTCATTCTGAATCCCTCATCAGCTAATTCCTAACGTAAAAGTCATACTAGATTTTAAAGTTCAACAAATAGAAAAACATTACATCAAGTTGCCAAAAAATTATAACTAAAACAAAACTGAATATTCTATTGGTAGAGATGCAGCCTCGTTAATTGCTAAATCAGCAGTTCTAGTGTACCAAGCTTCCAAAAACATACGACTTGCATAAATGCTGCAGCCTGATCTAAATGATCAGCAGCCTAAATTTATTTTTGTTAAAGGAACTATGTTGTTCACAGAAACCAGGATAATTATAAAGATAGAGAAAATGAGATAGTTATTTATAAAATTTAAAGAGCATTACTATCGCATAAAAAAATATTTTATCTTCCAAATAAGAATATACTTTTGTACTCTGAAAATAGAGAAAACATGTGAGAATAAGTTTAAAAATTTTTACATGCAAACATTATTCAAATTACTTAAAGGTGTTTTATTTACAGTACGATACATTTAACAAGCTAGTACCTTCGAGGATATCATGTTCATCACCATGGTTAAAAACAATAAAATTCAGAGTCTGCGTCCTTTTATATCAGATGGGCTTATCCAAATTTCAAAGTGAAAAGCGGGTGGAGGCTATGCTGTCCGACTGTTCCAAACTACACCCTACCCTTTTCACCTTGAAGGCTAAATCAGCCCATCTGATATAAAACGACTCAGACTCTGACTTTTATTGTTTTTAACCCTGATGACGAGCAAGATATGCTCGAAAGTACTAGGATTTTAAATGCTCTTCCCCCTTTTACACTTTGAAGTTTGGATCAGCCCATCTGATATAAAAAAACTCAGCTTCTGACTTTTATTGTTTTATGAGCCTGATATGCCGAAAGTACTAGATTTTTAAATGTATTGCACTGTAAAAAAAAACACCTTTAAGTAATTTCAATAATGTTCGTGTTTGCAAATTTTTAAACTTGTAAGATGAATTTAAAGATTTCAAGAAGTTGATATGTTACATCATTTTTAACTTAACATGTGGGAATAATTCTAATAAAATTCTGTTCTTCCTATGAAAAACATTGTAAAGTATAACTAATACTACCCTTTCATATTTCACTTAATGGTAATCCTTGTATAAGTTCTTTAAAGATATTTCAATCACTCATATATCTATCTAATACGATCTCATTTTATATTTATGCATGAAAGCGTTTCTTTATGCATTCGTAATATAGCCTGGAAGTCAAAAAATCAATAGCTATACGTAGTCTTTCTCAACTAATATTCTAGCGTGCAGAATAAAATATTCGTACGAAAAATAGATATGTTATTTCGTTGCCTCACATATTTTCGGAGAAAAAGTATTGGTATTATTATGTTTAGGAAAAGAATTGCTAAATAAGCGCAAGACAGATAGTAAATATTGGAATATTTTTTTCAAAATTAACATCATCAATCTTATCTACATTTATCCATTTATGCAGCATTTTAATATTCTTATCTAATAAAGATATTTTCACATAGTTTAGTTTACAGCAAATTACATTCATGAATTCATGAACAGTTTCATACATATATAATTCATATATTTAAAAACTATTCCTTTAAATTCTTAATGTCAAATACTTCCTGCAATGTAAGACACGCTGATACGTCTGGGATTAGAATATGCAAAACAGTTTTTTTTCCACTTTAGTTTTTCATAATATTCTTTTTAATTTTAAGAAAGATATTTCTCGCTGTGATGTTGAATTATATCACCAAAGACAATCGGAAAAAGAAATTTTAACTATTTTTTGTTTAATGAAAAATGTAGTAATTATTGCGATTTATTATTATTATCATTATTATTATTATATTTTTTTCATTTTTATAATATTGTATTTTTAATTATTATCCTTTAAAAAAATAAACCTTCATTATGTTTCTTTTGTTTCCGTTGAATATTGAAAAATAAAAATCTTTCACCATCAAACAATCAGCGAATAGATACGATTATAAAAAAATTATTCCAATGATGGAATTCAAAATCAATACGTTCAAACTCTATTGAATAAAGTAATTTTTTTAAATGAAGATTTCCTTTGAAAACGAGGCTTTCATATTTCCTTTCATAACTACATGATACACTTTTCATTACGAGCACAAATGTTAATATTTGAAATGGGGAAAAATGAAGTCGAAAACGAAAATATGATGAAATCATAAAAATTAAACATCAAAAGAGAACTTTTATTTACATTTAATTCAAAAGTGGAAAATTATTTTTCAAATTAATTTTGATTTTACTCAATTAATCCGCTCCTTAAACTAGTAGGGCTTTTCGTCACAGTTAATCGAGGAACCTGAAACAAAAATTTCATTTATGACTTAACTGCAGAAATTATTTAGATTTACATGGAAAATCAATTGGGATTGGGGTTTGTTCTTAGGTACTAATCAGTTTTGGTCATGTTGCAGTAAGTGCGACTTTTGAAGTGATCCGAATTATCATTCTCGTAACAGCAAGTACAAGTAACTCCCCGAAAAACCGCACTTGTTGTGGTCCAACGAACATCGGCCGGAGCTCCTCGTTTTATGACCAGCCTGACATACCACCAATCATACACACACACACACTATATGTATGTGTGTGTGTGCTTAAGAAATTTGCTTTATTAATGCATGTGTGGTTGCGTGCTCTAAAACGTAATTTCGGAGAAGTATCTGAAACTGATACCATCCTTAAATATATTTTTTAAGGACTACAAAAAGGCAAAGTAAATGTAAGCTTTTTTGTTTCAGCAGAACGCTTAAGCATCTATCTCAGTTGGATACTAACATGATTAGCACGATTAATGCATGAAATACGCGTATATATTTGTTTTACATTTTTTCAATATCGCCTTTCAAATCTTGTAAAATATTGAAAAGGTTCTAAAACTGACATGCCAATATACCAACGAGCTGTGTCAATATAAACATAATATTAAAAAAACTCAATTATATATCGAAAATGTGTAAAATAAAAGAAGTTGTTATTCATGACATTTTCGTTTGTGAAAAATATGCGCATTAAGAAGAGGTTTTGTGGAATATTAAAAAAAAATTGTACCTACATATGCTAATAAAATTAATACAACTCAGTTCATACTATGTATAGATATGAAAATGCTTTCTGTTATTTAGTTAACTTTAAGGACAGTACCTTAAACCAGTCATTTTTCAGAAAAAAATGTCGACTCCGGTGGTTGTTTCTTTCCTTATTGAACTGAATTTACTTATTTCAAGGCAGCTGGTATATTTTAGTGCAAAGAGTTTGATACAACAGGATGTATTTTGGTAAGCATTTTTTGTTATTGACATTTTGATAACTCTTTAAAGTTAACCGACTGTTGTGAATATTGCTTATTTTTAGGCAAAGTTGAAGATCGTATATGAAATGTTGTGTTGTGTTTCTTGAAATATCTCACGTACAAAATAATAACTATTTTAAATACAGAAAGTAGTAATATGTACTGTAACATTGTGTATGCTTTCAAATTTCTTGGCTAATGGCAAATTTTACTGCGAAATTATATTCTATAAAAATAAAAATAAAGAAAATTAACAAGCAAATATACCATCACCAAATCTAGCCCTTTCCTACAAATAACGAATTATCAAAATAAGGGCACTTTTCAAACATTATGCGTAGACATATTACATAAGAAACGAATTGATTACTCATCTTTGTTAAAAGTCGATTAAAAATATTAAAATCTAGCACCTTAAAGTTCTGAGTTATTTGAAAAAGATTGAATACTGATTTAATGGTTAAAATCTGAGTAAAAAAAAAAAAGAGATAGGATATATCTGTTTAGTCATAAAATAAGAAATATGTAAAAAAAAAAAAAAAAAAAAATGTAACAGCGAAAATTTATTTTGCAATATAAACCGTCATGGAATATTTTAGAAAAGTTACATAGCCTTTTATCAGAGTCTGATTACCGAGTGGTAAAATTGCACAGGTGTTTTAGAACAGGAATTTTCTCTTTATTTAAACGAAGAATTTTTGTTTTAAATAAGGCGAAAAGTTCTATTAAATAATACTGGTGGAAATTTCTCAAAGCGGTAATCAGGCTATGCCTTTTCTTTTAACTGTGTCAAAATCAACTTAATAAAGAACCGAGGATGCCTGTTTGTTCTACCTACAGACAAAAAATATGTTTTTTTCGGGTAATTTGAATTACAATAATACGCCAAAAAAAGAAGGCTAGAATTCGTTTAATTCACATTAAGAGAACTCTAGACTTCTATTTTCGGTGCATTTTTGTAATTCAAGCTAAATGTTATTATACTAATATTAGATTCTGGTTTTATCTTTACAAGTTGTGTGGCAACCCGTTTTGTTGCTTTTGAATTGCATGAGATAGTTTGATGCTTTTGGGAAAAGACAGGGTCCCATCTCCCGGGCCTGGGCCCCTGCGTCCCCGTTCCGCTTGACCCGAAGACCTCCTTTCACAAAGGCTCCGGTCTCGGCTGCGCACTGCCCAGCGCTCGTCACGCAGCCTAATTCCCAAACTAAGAGAATACCAACCGATTGCAACAGCTCTCAACTAAAGAATGAAATCTAACTTTATTGTAAATTTAACAGGCAATTATGATATTAATTTTATTAAATACATTATTTCAAATAATAAATCATATTTATTATTAAAATCAAAAGCTTTCCCAAACTAAATGTACATAGTCTATAAATTTATTTTCCAAAAACGTTTCGTTCTTCCAAGATTCAGCGTTGAATTTCGCACTTGGTGACGAAATCATTTGGTAAACTTATGCAAAAATGACTTTGTTTTAGTGAATTTATTCAAAAGCCTTTTATATTTATGAAGTAAAATAAATGCTTTGAAAAATATCATTTTTGCTGCTAAAACATTTTGTTTTAACGCCTTATGAAAAATTTCAATTGTCTTCTTAAGGAAAAAGTTGAAAATCTGTTTTTCTAGTTTAAATTAAATTCAAAAATGCTACCGGAATTTTTTTTCTTTCTACGTCAAAAGAATTTACCTCAATGTTCTAGTCACCAAACGATTTTTTGCTTTCTAAAATAAACTAATTCATGAAGCTTGAATATGCGAAAGTAAGTTTGTATTTCTAGAAATTTCCTTGAAAAATGCAATTCAATCGCAAAATTATTTTCACTACCTGTTCAAATAAATTTTCATTTCAAATTGAAAATGATGTCAAACAAAGAAATCTAATAATACCTATCACTAAAATAATAAATTTACACTGAAAACTGAGAATATTGCTTTAGATTCAAAAACGTGGATTTAACTAAGTGGAAAAGTACCAAATTTCTTCTCTATGACGTATTTTCTGAAATGTAGATTACTGCTGTATTTCCTAGAGAACATATTTTCTATTATATCTTTTTCCAAAGTGAAATTAATTTCATATGGTTAAAAAGAAATTTAAGATCGATTGGGATCGATTGGTATATCACTCTTAAAATCAAAAATTTTTATCTACTACTTTTTTCAAATTTATTCACCAGTTTTTTCTTTTCTTTTAAATAGACTTATTTTCATAAAATGTGGATTTTTTAAATTTCAATTTATAGCAGTTGACATCTCATTATTTAATAAGAGATTTATTAAACTATTAAAACTTTTAATTAGATTAAAAGAATTATAAAGTACTATACTCGGGATGTTCAGAAATATAGTCTGTTTAAATTTGTGTCAATGGTCATTTGGGCAGATTAATTTGACAGCGGGGTTTTCAGTTAAAACAAAATTATGGATGAAATTAATTTAAACTAAATAGACGTTTTTTTTTTTTTTTTTCTAAGAGATGACACTTTCTAAATATTATTGCCTTTTATGAATAATGCAAAATGTATTCCAAAATTATAGACATAGATATGAAAATCTCATGTAAGATTTTCTACATCTATGTGTAATTCGGTTGCAAAAACAATGAATTTATGAATCTTCTAAGAGATAATAAACTTTTTAATCTTGAAGAAAATGTAAATTCAAATTAAAATGTACCTAACAAAGATAAAATAATAATTTAAAACATAGAATAAATGTAAAAAAAAATTTAAGCAATTTTACAACTCATTTAAATGTCTACTTTAAACGAGGAGAAAAATAATAATAAAAGCATTAACGAAAGTTTTTCTTTATGAAGAATAAAGCTGTTAAAGAGAAAACAAGGACGTGAAATCATACGTCAAGCATAGATTACGAAACACTTTCCAACATATTCAGAATACGATAATAAAACTTCACAGCTTAATAAGGTAAAAATGATGTCTAAATAAACAATTTGTTGAATGCATAACGCATTTGAAAACACATTTTCAGCAATTAAAATCAATAGTCAGAATAATATCTACATTTCTTGTTAAACCCTGTATATGATCGATAGATTTGCCATATAATGTAAAGTATGCTAAATTTTAGTTGCCTTAGGTAATGCACAGTACAGTTGAAAATGCCCCTTCATCAATTTTCATTATTGAACGAAAATATACTTTAGATGTTTCGTGCAGACCTATATATCATCATTAGAATTTATACACACTAAGTAATGTCCAAAAAGCAGTGCTAATTAATTAAATGCATGCTGAAAACGCACTTCCAGCAATTATTGTTAGTAGATTGTGATGAAACGGAAGTCTTTTGATTTTTTCTGTAAATGAAGGATGAATGATATCCGTACGATATTCTACAGTAATCATCTTGTAGTGCACCTGAGGTATATATATAAATTTCAAAGTGTTTGAAATTATGTAACATCATTAAAAAACACCGCAAATGTTTTTTCCCCATAGGCCGTAATGTAACAAAATTCTTTTGAATGTCCCTGCAAAAGAACTATAAGAAACGGAAAGAATTTGGAGATTTTGGAATATTAATATTTGTGCTCAAGAATGAGTTACATTGATAGCATTTCGGAAAGTTTGAAATAGCAAACATTCACGTTTTTCATCGTAAAATAAATTGCAGAGGGAAAAAAGCATTAACACTGTAAATTAAAATGTCTGAAATTCAGACACTTAAGTGTCTGAAATGGAGTGTTCAATTTTCAGACATTTTAAAATGTCTCAATTTCAGACACTTCAAACGTCTTACATACGTAGCCATGTTTGACCACGTTGAATCCTGGAAAAATATTTGGCTGTGGTCCTGCCACTTCCACCCCCCCCCCCCCCAATACAGCCTGATTTTTTTGGTGCTCTCAGTTTTGGTATACAATTTTCGTTACGCTGATAATTTAAATCTTTTACGACATTGTACTGATTATAATCAATATCTTGAACTTCAGGAGTAGAACAAGATTAAAAAACAAAAAATATTTATCTAAATATTAGATTTTGTTAATTTATTTTGTTTTTAACCTTATTTTACTTTAAAAGTTCAAAATATTGATTATAATCAGTACAATTTCGAAACAGATTTAAAATATAAGCTTTACAAATATTGCACATCGAATTTGGGGGCACTACAGTGGTAGGGGGACGGGGCACTTCCCAGTTTGCCCATTCTTTAATCAAGAAGTACTTTTGCAAAAAACGCAACCCTGCATTATAGTTGTCTAAATTGAGATGTCCGGTATTCGGGAGTATCCGTTGTGGAGGTTAATGGACATTCTCGAATAGCAAACACCTCTATTTAACGAATACTTTTTTAATCAGCAGACATACATATGTGTATATTTTTACCTCATAAAAGTAGGCATCTCCAATTATCGGATAAATTCCGCGGTCCCGAAGTGTTCGCTATTAAGGGCTTTTAAGGTACATAGATAAATATATATATATATATTTTATAATCTTGTCCTACTCTAAAAGTTCAAAATATTTATTATACTCGGTTGAATGTGGAAAAAGATTTAAAATATCAGATGTACGAAAATTGCAAAAATCCCCCCCCCCCCCAAAAAAAAAAAAATGAAAACTCATAATTTAAAAATTAGATTTTTTAAAAAATATATTGCCACCTAGGCAATTTTACATATACATCACTGGATAATCACAACAGCCATTTAACTATGAATAATGAAAATAAATAAATAAATATTCTACTTTAATAACATTGGGGAAAAAATGACTTTGGTATTTTGTTAAATATATTTGCGTTTTTAAACTTGTCCTACTCTAAAAGTTCAAAACTTTCATTATAATCAGTGCAAGATTTAAGATATCAGCTTTACGAAAATTTCATGCAAAATCCCCCCTACCCCCCCCCCCCAAAAAAAAAAAATGAAAGTACTTATTTAAAAATTATGTTTTTAAAAAATTTATATTTCCACATGGGCAAGTTTTTATGTAGATCAGAGGGTAATCACAAAAGCTATTCAACTATCAATAAAAACAAATAAATACATATTCTATATTAAAAACATGAGGAAAAAATAACTTATGGTTTCCAAACTTCTTTCGTCTTATACAGTAACATCTGTCATTTTTGTATTTTTCGTATAAGTGCATATAAATAAAGTTACCACAATTTTAAATACTAAATCTAGTTATAGGTTTTTACTTTTTCCCATTATAAATTTCAAATTACTTTTTTATTAAAAATAATAAAAAAAAAACAGTATTAGAGTTGATTGCAAATCAAATACATATGTATATTTTTACAGGCAGCTTCATATAATAGACGTGTCTCATTTACTTTATTTATCTTTTTTTAATATGCGGTTTTATGCCAGGAAGTAAGAAAGCATTAGGTCATCTTTCAAAGTTTTTTTTTCTTTACTTCCTTGTGGCCGTCGTTTACTGTGAGATAAGAATTATCCATCGAAACTAAGAACTGACATTGAATATATAATTCGTAATAAAAAAACAACGTCTTAAGTTTAAAAATATATACTACTAGAATTAGTGGGGTTTTTTGCGAACAGATTCAAAACTAATTAAATTTCATGCAGGATTTTGTTTAGTACAATAAATAAAATCATAAAATATACTAATTTTAGTACTATAAAGAAACTTACTTCAGTTGCTGCAAGAGGTAAGAAAAATTCCTCGATTTGAAATTTCAAAAACTACCCCAGTGAAGGAGAAGGGCTTGCATCGTTTTAGTACGAAATTCCATAATATATCCGACTAGCCATATTTAAAGAATGAAATGTTTCATCCTCAAAATAGGACCCGCCAGACAAAAGTTTCTTTTTTTGCTAGCTTCGACAGGACGAAGATGAATAACACAATATTATTGATATAAATTAATACGAATTAACACTAAGTCCATTGCACACGCTTTGTAGAATTTCTGGGTGTAATCTTCAAGCGTCGTCTACTTCTGTTCTGTGTCTATCCCGCCCTTATATGGACGACAGCTTCTAAGAGACATTTGATGTCAAGCACACACGTCAGACGTATGTATTCAATAAATAAATAATCCAAGTGAATACGAAATAAATCACAGAACTTCACATTCCGCGAAAAACGAATTAAAATACACGCGTACATAAAAACAAACTTCGTTTGAATTACAACGTATACCAACTTTGAACGAAGACATCTAAAACGCATGCGCGACTGCCAGTGCCCCAGTGCCCCCTGGTGGTTATTGCGTCGGAAGAATCAAAACGTCTTAAATTAAGACACGTTTAAAGCAATAAAGTGTCTTAAAATAAGACGTTTGCGGATATTTTAGATATTATTCTCAGTTCGTTTACATCATGGTTATAGTAAGACGCTTATGTATCTTAAATTAAGACATCTATAGTGTCTTAATTTTCAGATTAAGACACTTAAGTGTCTAAAATTCTTTTTCAGTCACATATGTGTCTAAATTTAAGACGCTTCTATTTGCAGTGAAGTGACACTGAAACGGTGCTTATAGCACTAAAAACCACGGCAGAAGATAAAGGCAAAGAAGAACTGCGAGTGTTCCATGTGTTCTGCAGAAGTATGTAGACATTTGTCATTTTCCACCATTACACGTTTTCAAGGTTTCCATAGTCATCTGAACGCATTCGAATTTGTTTTAAAGGGACCGGGAAAGCCCTATCTCCGCCATGTGAAATTCGCCAACTTTACGTACCTTTTTCTGAAAAGTGGTGTAAGATAGAGGTCTGTATTTTTTAGAATAGTTAAAATAACATGATTTACTTATTTTAACAGTACATTTTCTTTCTAAGTGAAACTCAAAATTAATTATTAATTATTTATTGAAAGTTACTTTTAAATTGCCATTTTTGGTAAGATTCCAATGCATAAAAAAAATAATTCTAAACAAATCATTAAACCCCTGTGTTAAAGTATACAATATAACATAATATATATATTAAAGAAATATCTGAGTTCCTCAGTTTAATAGATATTGAAAAAAAAAAAAAGAAACATAAACATGAAAAATCCAAGTTTTGAAAAAAAGTCAATTAAAGATTTAAATGGTCATTAAGCTGTGAAGTACTCTTAGACAGAATGAATAATTTCAACACTTATTTTTTTATATATAAACATGTGTGACCCATCGTTAGAAAGAGAAAAGTTTAAACTATTTAATGATATAAAAAAGTAAAAATCGATTTTTTGGTTGCATTTTGCTTTCCCGGTCCCCTTAAGGTATTTAAAACCCAAGTTATGCACATAAAAAATTTATGGCTGCTCGTTTCGTTTGCATGACAAAGAGTCCAGAAGTTAGCATGCTGCCATTAACTGAGGAGCGTGGACCGATGTTCGCGGTTCGATACCAGTGTGATCTAGGAAGGATAACAGTATAAGCTCTTCAAGACATTTCTTTAACGAGAACGATTAACAAAGTTGACCAGGAATATACATTATAGCTTTCAAAAAAGATAATAAAGATTTTCTTTATGTAGGTATGGCGATTAGAAAATTTCGTGATAGAATTAAAGAACACGAAGGAGATCTCAGATTACATAGACCCTATGCTGCGTTATCAAGATTAGCTCAAACTCAACATATAAAAGTAGATTTGAATAAATCCAAGATTACATATCGTACAAATAATTACCAGGAAATAATTATAAGATAATCTATTGAAATAATTGATAATAAAGAAATAGCTTATAACAATACATTATCATACGATATCCATGGAGTTTGGAAAGAATTGCTGCATAATAGATGAAAGTTTGTTTTGTTAGAAATTTGAATATGGCATCTTATCTGCCATACAACCCTTAAATTGTAATGACCAGACTAGACGATTCTAGACGATTCTCGAGACTTCTAGACGATTCTCGAATAAGCGCAAGAAAAAATAACAACATTTAAATAACCACTGATGACGGCCGTGTGATGTCTGAAAACGTTTTAGATTTTAATGGTTTTCAATGAATTTTTAAGTTATTTCTAATGTATTTTAAATAATTTTAGATTATATATATACACCGGCAAGTAATTTTAGCACATTTATGTTTTTGTATATGAATTTTAAGGTCCATTTCCTTTACAAAATCCGCTCTTAAAGGCATTCTCCGCAATACAATAGAGCCAAAACTGGTCAATACTAAACAAATTTCATCCATCTGATAAGAAAATCTCAATGAAACATTATTATTCTCATTTTTTTAATAAATCTTCTTTATGTTACTTTTGTTGCACTTGCATATTTTAAAATAAAATGTTATATTTCACCATCAAACAATCAGTGAATATGCACTTACAAAAATGTTATTCCAACGATTGAATTCAAATTGAATGCCTTCAAATTCTATTGAATAAAATAATTCCTTCTACGACAAAGTTTTCCTTTGAAAACGAGGCTTTCATATTTCCTCTTATAAGTATGTTGATACACTTTGGATTACCAGCGCAAATGTTAATATTTGAAATGGGTAAAAGTAAATCGAAAACGAACATGTTGTTAATTTATAAAAATTAAACACTGAAAGAAGAACGATTATTTTCAAATTTTTAATTGGAAAAGGATTTTTCAAATTCATTTAATTGTTGTCAATAATGAGCTCTTTGAAGTAGTTGAGTTTCGCATAACAAAAATCCAACCAACCTAAAACAAAGGTTTCTTTTATGACTTAACTGACAAACTTATGGAATTTAAAAAGAAGAATTATTGGAATTGGATTTGTTGTTAGGCATCGTCCAGCATTGACCATATTTCCGTGGGAGGGTTGTCAGGGAGGTCTCTAGAAGAGAAAATGATCCGAATTACCGTTTCCGTACAAGATACACCTTTAAAACTGTACATATTAGTAGCCCCCTAAACAGCGCTGTTCTCGTAACCACATGAAGCATTTACAAAATCGTCATGCCATGACGGTCACCTTGCCTACGGTTTCTCGAATGTGATGAGTTATCGTGTATGAATACCTGAATCCCCAATTTCCTTCCGTATCTTGCAACAGGACGGAGGCTAGGGGTTTGAAAACTTTTTATAACCATTATATTTTGATGGTTAAAATAACAGCAATAAAACAAAATGTGAGAAAAAATATTGAAGTTCACTGGTAAAATATGTAAGGATTCTAAAAGTAGGATAGCGAGCAATTTCCTAACAAAAGATTCAATTGAAAACGCAGAGCTGTACGGACACAATACACAAAACGATTAATAATTAAATTGGAAAGTTTTGTTGTACAATAGGGTATTATCTGATCTTGACTAAACTTTTTTTTCAGCTGTATCATCTATCTGAGTTTGAGATCCTAGTAGTTACAATAGAGAAGTTTCCTCCGAAGTTAGTACTTACCGGACAGTTTGTCTTCTTAAGTCATATGCAAACCTGTAGATAAAAAATGAAGAGGCTTGCTTCTCAGTTCCGAAGCAAGCTTGTTGCTTTCTGGACTCTCTGTGTTGGTTTGCTGTGTGGCCGGATGGTGGGTCGTATATATATATATATATATATTTGTGTGTGTATGTGTGTGTTCTTGACCTTTTAATTGGTACTAGAAATCACAAGAGGATAGAAGAAGCCGTAAATCTATAGGAACATAACTGTCGTAGTAGTGTCATTTCAAGGCTTTCTTACGAGTTATATAACGTCATTTTAGAGATCTAAGTAGAATTAATAGGCGCAAGATGTTATCAAGAGCTGATATTAAAGGGGTTTTTTTTTATGGAAGATATTTTTAATAAACTATGGAATAGAAACTAGTGACGCTATCAATAGGAGACTTCATAACACAGAAATTTTGTTTTGTAATATAAATTGCAGGAACATTTCAGGCAATTTTTAGAATAAAAACATGGAAAACTCATAACATTCACTTTTCTACTAATAATACTAAAACTAACTGATGAAAAACAAGGTGAACCGATTAACTATGTTTATGCGCTAAGAAGAATTTTATTTTTCGTATAAATTGAGAGGAATGGCAAAAAAAAGTTTACAAAAACATAAAAAAATATATAAAGTATGAGAGAAAAAACACAGCCCTTGTAAGATTATATCAAGAAACATTCATTCCAATCAATTTCAATAGAAGTAAGAAAAATTTCCCTTTATTCCTTTCTATCGATCCATAACAAGACAAACCACAGGATAATAACACATAAAATTTCAATATGTAACGGAGCAGCATCATTTAACTTACCAGAATTATGGTTTGAGTTACTGAATGGTTACGAATATGGGAATAATTACCCAAGTAAAAATAAAAAATAACATGCGTAATCTGAAAGCGCACGGAAAAATTATTACATATTTTCGCTGTTGGTTCTATTATAGTTTCTTAGATTAAAAAAAAACATTTGTCTTTCCTTACAGAATAAAACAAACATGCAATAGTAAACACAAATGCAGAATAAACATTTTTTTTAAATTTAGCATAAAACAAATCCATGTTAAATAAAACAAATATACAAGTAAATGTAGTAAATATATATATAATTTTGTCTTATTATTCGTATAAAAGTTATAAACTTCGCTGAATTGTCCAAATCGTTTTGACGGTAAAAATGAATTTTGTTTAACGAAATTTAATACGTGAAACTGAAGTACTTTGTTTTAGTTCATTAAAATTAAATTTTTATTTCATCATCTGCGTATTCTAAAGCTATATCTTGAAAGAACAATTGTTTTTAACAAATGAAGCCATAAAAAATGGACAAGCTTTAAGTATATATTGTAAATATGATTTATTATTTATTATTTAATAAAACTAATATTAAAAGTATTTTTTAAAGTCGGATAAAATTACACATTTTTTCCTCCAAATAACTTACAGATTTCATGCAATTTAAATAAACACACCGGGTCGCTATGCAGCTATAAAACGGTAAAGTGACTCAAGTCCTTTTTATAGGTGTAAAAATTTCTGTTATTTTCTTAAACTGAAATACGATGACCAAAACTAAAAATGAAGTTTCAATATATCGTAATATGAATTTCATTAGATATTACGCAAACATTAATGTATGCTTTGATGTTTGAAAATAACGGTAATCTCTGAAAGGAAAATAATATTTCGGTTAAGTGGTAAAATTGGAAAAATATACAAATAAGTAATGAGGAAAATTGTTTTCCAAAATAAATTGACAAGATAAAAGAAAAAAACTTTTTTTAAGAATAGTAAAAAGAGATGCTAAAAAAAAAGAATCAGTTTGTTCTGTAGATAGGTAAGAGTAAGCATTGTGAAATTTGATTAAATTGAAAGATAATGAGTTGAAGGAAGAATAATCTTGAATTTCTCGTTGCATAGAGTACAGAGTTATCATATAAAATTACGTTCTACTATGGCAGTTAAAATAAGAGTTTATATAAGATAAAATGTACTTTTTTTTCAATGATAAAATGGAAATTATATAAAAGTAAGTAACTGAGAAAAATTGTACTCCAGAGAAAATGGAGAAACAAGTCATGAGTATTTTAGATAACGACCATACAAGAAAAAAATATTTAATAACAGAATTAAAAGTTAATTAAAAAAAATAAGGCAATTCAGTTTTTCCTGTTGATTGGTAGAAAAAAAAACATTGTGTTATTCACACTGAAAAAAATGAAGTTCTCAAAAATGAGTAAATCGATGTACTCATATCGAATTAAGTATGTTTGGATCAAAAATAAACATATGTTTTCTCAATTTGGAAACATCTCAAGTTATCAAACTCAAACAAAACGATAATATTGTACTTGTAATGGTTTATTACATTTATGGTGGTATAAAAGATGTTCATGATAATACAAATATTAAATTATGCATAGTATTTTAAAATAATCTAAAAGTGCTTACAAAAAAAGCTCTTGTTATAAAAATATTCGATTTGGGTATCTTGCTAATAATTTTGCTATTTTTCTTAATAAATAATCGATTAAACGTTTCTTGTTAATAATTTATAACGGAAAATAAATGTTAGTACATTTTTACACTTTAATTTGTAGGTTCAAGGGGGCAGTATATAACGATTCATGTTTGAACACAACTATGGGATCCAAAATGAGTACATGTGTTTCTCAATTTTGAGTACATTTGGATCGTAGCTATTTTGAATATGCCACGCATTTTACTCACTTTTGAGTACCCATTTTTTTCAGTGCACTTAAATTGAAATAACAAACCTAAAGGGAGGAAAAGGAAGGTTGGAATTCTCGTAAAGTGTTTCTCTTTGGTTATATACCGTCTAATCCGATTAAGACCCACTATATACTAATACGCGATCCCGCTTAATACGTGAATATTTTCCGGTTCCATGAACATCCCCCATAAATCTAATGCAAAAATATTACGTTTAATACGCGACTGATTATTACGCGATCCCGCTTAATACGCGATAGATTTTTGGTCCTTTGAGGCGAATCACGTTTTTGACGCGGATTCCTTCTCACTTTTCCACTGTTGCCAATGTAGCGGATTTTTTTATCCTGATAAAAAACGCTTTTTACTATTAGTAATCGTTGCTATTAGTAATCGTAATAAAAAAGCTAAATTAGCAACACTGCAATTTTTCTTTGAACCCGCGTCCTAACATTCTTTGTCTCTCGCTTCGTGTATGTTTTTACTGTAGTAGAGAGAGATAGACCAATTCAGGATTCCCATATAACGTCACTGTGCCTAAATGAGACGCGATTCCCCACAGTTCTGTCGCATTTAGGGTAAAATTGGCATTTTATTAAATAAATACATATTTTATTAAGCAGAAAATTTTTGAATACTTTACTTTTACTTCAAAACTATCTTGTTTTGTAGAAAAAATGAAATCATTATCTATAGTTTATACCCACAATATACTATTGTCACATTTAGGTCATTTTTGTTGCCTTAACGGTAGTTAAAACCTAAATGCGGCGTTCAAAGTCCTAAATGTGACAATGTGTGTATGTGTTTTATGCATGCCAATTCGTTTAAAAATATTCATTTAACCATTAACTGCTGTTACAGAAATTGTCACATAACGGGCTGTACACATATAGCGTTATCAATTTTTTGGAAATTTTGCGCCCCCTCCACCCCCTTACGATATCATCCCTCGACTATGCTACCCCCCCCCCCCTCCCTCGTAATGATATCGTTATCCTAAAAATTCTTTTGATTTTTGGAATTCTTTTCTTTTGTTTGGAATGATATGCAAATAGGATTATATTTATTTTTTGCTTACTTTATTGATTCAAATGAAGGGAAGTCAATAAAATATCACTTTACATATGAAATAATTTTATATCAAATAACACTTAAAAGAAATAATAACTATTTAAAATTATTTAATAATAGCAGTTTGTTACATAATGCATTCAACAGTAAAAATGTCTTCACTTACCTGTTCCCGAACGAGGGGGGGGGGGAGCAGACAGAACACTTTTTATCAAAACAAGTGGACAAAATTCTTTCTCTTTTATTTACTAGAAAACACAAGGAGCATTTCAAACATACTTTGCATACGGTTTCTCCAACAGCTGATTATACATGCATACACATATGACCAAAGGATAGGAATGCCAAAAGTTGGGGCATTCTAGATTTTGGAATTAAATAATTTTATAATCATTTAACGATTTTAATATTGTATTTTCATAAAAATAGATAACAGACTAAAAAAGATAACATACTACTATGATGTAAAGACCAAATTGCAAATAAAAAGATAAAATTTTGGTTCAAATAAAAATGATAACGATATCAAATGACAAATCCCCCCTCTCCCTAGAGATATGTGACGATATCATGTGCCAGACCCCATCCCCTCCGCCCTAAAATGATAACGTTATATATGCGCAGCCCCTAACAACTGCGAACGATCTGCGAGACCGCTCGATCAAAAGATTATTAAAAGACGCTATTAGCTCATGGGTCATTCCCTGCAAAATGAGCAAATCAGCTGAGGCAGACATGTCACAGATTTTAATGAAAATCAGTCTATAAGTATAGTCCAGTCATTTGGTAGAAAATAGGGGAAAGTTTTGGTGTAGTTTTGATATTTGGTGCCTTTATGTTTTTTGGGTCGCTGAACACGAATCTGAAGTTTGCCAACAAAATTTATCCCGGGAAACATGTTTTTTTGGCAAAAAACTGGAAAAAAAACGGGATTTTCTTTGTTTTTTCAAAATAACTTCAAAATTATGCATTTTACGCAAAAGTCCTCAATACATAAATTAAAGAAGATAAAATTTCCTACATTTTATGTACTAAAAGTATTTTTCTCTGATCAATGGTTTAGCCGTGACAACGCCACAAAAATGGGTGGAAAAATAAAAAAAAATCTGAAAAAAACGGGAATTACGGCAGTGCACGGTGAGTGATTTACCGATTCTAGCTGGCCATAATTATTTTTGGCGTCAATATAGTCGCATCGCCATGAAATTGAAAAATGTTATTGATATTCACTATTGAATGTTAGGTATTGTAAAATGTTGCGTGTAGCAGTCATAATTTCGTTACAGGGACATTCAAAAGTATTTCATTATATTACGGCCTATGGGGAAAAATCGTTTTTTTTTTTTTTTTTTAATAATGTTTCATAATTTCAAACACTTTGAAATTTATATACATATCTATGAAGTGCACTACAAGATGATTTCTTATAGAATATGGTATGGGTGGTATTTATCGATCATTTACAGGGACACTAAAAAGAATTATGTTACATTACGGTCTATGGAGAAAAATTGTTTGTGATGTATTTTGTTCATGTTACACCTTTTCAAAAGTATTTAAATTGATATATATCTCCGAGGTGCTCTATAAGATGCTTACTATTGAATATGATGTGCCATTGATCTTTCATATACAGGGGCACACAAAATAAATCAGTTATATTTTTCTCTATATGAACAATAATTGATGGAAGTGCATTTTCAGTTGTGGAACACTTTTTAAATTTTAAAAATTGCATACTATTTAGCGTGTATAAATTCTATAAATCATATATAGGGCTGCACAAGACATCTATATACCCGCTTATTGCCGGAAATTGCTAACGAGGAATTTTCAACTGTGCTATGCATTCACTAACAGTTCTAAATTTTAGCATATTGTGAATTATATGATAAATCTATAGTTCATATACAGGGATGTACAAAATTTCCATCTATTTTTTCGATTTGGGTTGAAATTGTGTTTTCAAACGTGTTATATGTTTTACAAATTATTACTTAGACATCGTTTTTCACGTTATTAAACTGTGAATTTATATTTTAGTAGCCCGAAATCGTTCAAAAATGTTCCATAATCTGATTGACGCATGATTTTACGTTCTTCTTGATAATTTTAATGATACTTTCTTAACGGTATGGACGCTAAAGTGATAAAACTATTTTTGTATTATTATAACCAATTCTAAAATTTCTTTTTCTAAAATTTAAGGTACGGAACAAACATTCGACAGCATTAATGAAAATTGCTATGTTGCATATTCTGTTGTATATTCATATTTATTTCTGCACAAACCTTACAGGAAACCTAACAGGAATCTTATGTAAAGATAGGGAATCATAAGATATCATGATTAATATATCATGAGAAAATGCCTACATTATGTTTTGCATTGTATCAAATCTGAATTTGGAGAATTTGTCTGGATCCATTTTGTAACCACTCAGAATTTGCAGCCAGGTAATATATTTTAAATGATTTTGTCCCGATTTATCTACATACAACTGGCAATTTTTGCCCAAATTGGTCATAAATTTAAACATTTCGCTCTTGCAAAACTTCATGTGCTCTTCATTGTAATTTTCCTCTATAAACAAAATATTTTGAACCAAATTCACATTTTCGTTACATTTTAAATCTTGTTGCCATTGCATAATGGTGCAAAAGTTTATTTATGTGACTAACTTAAATTCTGCTGTCTTTGATTAAAAAAAAACAAAAATGGTACTTGAGCTAAAATGTCAAGAAAAAGTCATGCCAGAAGGTATCAAATATTTTTTATTAAAAAAACTTTTATTTTATACTGTTGGTAGTAATAAAAACACCCACTAATTCTATACGTCTATTTTCTATGCTGTAGATGTCGATGAAAAGTAGGGACCCTCAAGTAAAAGAAAGCGGAAATATTATTTTTTTTGTTTTTTAAATAAATGTACTTACTAATGTACATGTTTATTTATAATTAAATAATGATTCATAATGAGTCGTCCTATTTATTATCAGCAACTTCATTGTAAAATCTAGTCATACATATAATCTTTAGTATAATTTATAGTCAATGCTTGTGTAAAATGGTCAGTTTTCATGTTAAATCTACGTACAGCGGCGTAATTCCCGTTTCCTCTGAATTTTTTTATTCTCACTCCCATTTTTGTGGCGTTGTCACGGCTAAACCATTGATCAGAGAAAAAAACTTTTAATACATAAAATGTAGGAAATTTTATCGTCTTTAATTTATGTACTGAGGACTTTTACGTAAAATGTATAATTTTGAAGTTATTTGGAAAAAAAACAAAGAAAATCCCGTTTTTTGCCAAAAAAACGTGTTTCCCGGGATAAATTTTGTTGGCAAACTTCAGATTCGTGTTCAGCGATCCACAAAACATAAAGGCACCAAATATCAAAACTACACCAAAACTTTCCCCTATTTGTCCTTTATGAGCACCTAATGCCTGGACTAGTAGATCATATCTATTTATGAGTAAATTCAAAATAATAGATTTCAGGATTGTTTATTTAAGTATTAAAATTTACATTAAAAGTGAATGCAAAATCGAGGTTTTGTCTAGATGCTTAAAATTTCAATTTTCATTATTAGCCTTAGGAATGGAAAGACTATATTAAAAATTATTTATAATTAGGAATGAATAATAATTATCATACTGGAGCAAGTAAGTATTTTTTTTTATTCCGTATTGAGAAAAAAATTATTTTGGAAAAATTTTGAGGGAAAAATGCAATATTTCTATTGCTCCTTTAGACAGGAAGGACAGCTCTGACAAGTTTAAAATTACTTGACCTTATAGCTAAAAGTATATATTCATTCTTGCCTTTTTATTCCTTAATGAGGAAAAAAATATATAGTAAAAAATGTTGAGGGTAAAATGCAATATTTCTATCACTCCTTTTTAAGTGAAGGAAAGTTTATTTTTGCTCCAAGAGTATTTTAAATTAGAGTAGAAAGAAATGACTGAGTTGTACAAAAAACTATATATTAATTCTAAATCCAAATAAAAAAATAGAAAGCAGCACGAAATTTGTTTTCCCATGAAATCGTGTAATATTTTAAGAAACGAGCGTTGTTCAAATTCGCTATTCAAAGAGAAATAGCGAATGGAATGTAGCAGACATTAATATTTTGAACCCATGTTTGTTACGTTAGGAATCAAAAGGCAAGCTTGAATTTTTTTTAGCATATCATGGACTTATTAATCTTTATGTCTGCGTAATATTGTTAATGTCGGATCTGCCCTTTATTTATTTTTTGCTTATATAGAAGAGGAAAAATCATGATTTTGTAATTTTTTTTTTAAGTTTCTAAGTTTTTTTTTTTTTTTTTTTTTTTTTTTTTTTTTTTTTAAGATGAAGGAAATAAATGGCGACTTTCAAACTTGGGGGATTCGATCTCCATATGTCATACTACATCAGGCATTAATTTCACAAATGTTTTTTTAATTCCTTTGATTTTTATAACGTTTCTATTTTCTCAAAATTCACAAATTTTCAATTTTTACAACCAATTTATAAATAATCATGGTCTTACTAGATTATCATTACTCACTAAATAAGAAGATAATTTTTCAGAGGTTACAAAATTATAAAAAAAAAAGTCCTTTCTGTTAAACAGTTTTCAAGATACAGAACTTCAAACTTTGCAACTTTGGACGATAGCGCACATGCCATTCTATATCACATTTTTTTTAAATGTCCAAAACTGCTAAAAAAATTAATTTTTGTCAAGATATTTTTCAGAGCATTACTTGAATATGAAGTGAACCTGTGCATCGAAATTTATTAAAATTGGTTACTATGTGGCCACGACTTTTTTTTTTAAATTTTGCTCATTTTACGTGGAATGACCCTCATAGAATACTGTTTCTGCACTAAACTTTTTGTACAGGATTAACTCTAATTAAATTTCATTTATTGAAATATTTCTAACGATATTACTAGGACTACAAACGAAACAAAATTTCACTAGTAATTGTAGTTAAACTGGAAATTACAAGTTAAACTACTCAACAAGTTAGCAAGTTTTGAAGTTTAACATAAGAATTATGTATATGATAAGATAAGGAGAGAAAAAAAAAATTGTACTAAAATAGCAGCTTTATAGAAATACGAAAGTGGAAAAATGTTATTTCCATTGAAAAATTGAAGCAGAAACGGAACTTTGAAAGAAAAACATAGCTCTTTTTGTTTTACTTAACAAGAACCAGGATAAAATAGGGGCAGGCACGAACGTAAAATATGCATTGTATCCTTTCAGTTTGAATGGATTTTCAAAAAACATTATTCGGATGGGATTTTTCGAATAACTCAAATGATAGGAATGAGATAAATCTTTTGATATTCGAAATGAAAATTGAAATATATTCCATATACATAAATTCATAAGCTAAAACATACAAAATTTGTCACGATTTTTGAAGAAATTTTTATGGCTCTTTAAAACAAGCCAATATAATTTAAATAAGTTGTCATGGTTACCTATAGCATGTTTTGAATTAAAATGGTATAAGTAGTATTTTTATTAGGTTTACAAGATCGTAACAAGTGGGTAAGTGTGATCACAGATCGCACAGAGGGTTTCGTTTAATATTTCTTTCAAAACACTATCCTTTTGCAAAATCTGATAGCTCCACAATTCGCAACTAGGGAGTGCACTCTACTCTAAACAAACGTCTGCCCGACAAAACTCCGTTTTAGAACCTATTCGCACTTATATTAGTCGAGGAAATTGGACCCATAAAACTTAAAATAGGAAAGCCCTCCTGGCCAAGTGGAAATAAAATATGAAAGGCTATTGTGCATAAAATGAAAGAGTGGCCAAAGGATCGTCAAATGATATATCAGATGAGGGGTTTGGGGAAAAATTGACACCCTCCCCTCCGGAGCATTCAAGTGAAACTAGCTCGCTGTAGCTTAATTAGCGGCTAAGTTAGAAAAATTGCTTAAAAAACACAAGTTAGAGCCCAGAGGAGTCAATAATATAAGTCTTTTTGAAAAATTTATCATTTGTCGTGTGATCACAAGTGTTCAGCTATAAGTATGCAAAATTTCATATCCCCAGCTTAATTAGGGCTCAGTTAGAAATAATTGCTTATAATACAGAAGTTGAAGACCAAAGGGTTAATTATAAGACTTTTTCAAAAATTCATATTTTGTCTTATGATCTGACTCGTTCAGCTATAAGTATGCAAATTTTCATGTCTCCAATTTAATAAGTGGCTCAGTTAGAAAGAATTGATTAAAAAACACAAGCTGTAGTCCAAAGGGTTAAATATAAAACTTTTTCGAAAAAAAAATATTTGTCGTGTGGTCTCAGGTGTTCTGCTGTAAGTATGCAAAATTTCATGACTCCAATTTAATCATGGGTCTCATTTAGAAAGAATTGCTTAAAATATATATGTGGGAGCTCAAAGGGTTAAATATAAGACTTTTTCAAGATTTTATAATTTGTCGCCTGGCCTCAGGTATTCTTCTTTAAGTATGCAAAATTTCAAATCTCCAATTTAAATATGGTCTCAGTTAGAAAGAATTTCTTAAAATACACAAGCTGGAGTCCAAAGGGTTAAATATAAAACGTTTTTCGAAGTTTATTGTTTGTCGTGTGATCTGAAGTGTTCAGCTATCAGTATGCAAAATTTCATGTCTCTAACTTAATTATGGGGCTCATTTAGAAAGAATTGCTTAAAATATATATATGGGAGCTCAAAGGGTTAAATGTAAGACTTTTTCAAGATTTTATGATCTGTCGCCTGATCTCAGGTATTCTGCTATAAGTAGGCAAAATTTCAAATCTCCAATTTAATTATGGGGTCAGTTAGAAAGAATTGCTCAAAATACACAAGCGGGAGTCCAAAGGGTTAAATATGAAACTTTTTTCGAAATTTAATATCTGTCGTGTGATCTGAAGTTTTCAGCTATAAGTATGAAAAATTTCAAGTCCCCAATTCACTTAGGGACTCTGTTAAAATGAATTGCTTAAAATTCACAAGCTGGACTCCAAAGGGTTAAACATAAAAGTTTTTCGAAATTTATTATTTGTCGTTTAGCTACCAGAATACAAAATTGCATGCCTCCAATTTGATTAGGAATTCTGTTATAAAGGATTGCTGAAAATACACAAATTGGAGCCCAAAGGGTTAAATATAACACTTTTTCAAAGTTTTATGATTTGTTGCGTGGGCTCATGTGTTTAACTACAATAATTCAAAATTCATGTCTCTAACTTAATTAAGGACTCTGTTAGAAAAAATTGCTTAAAATACACAAGTTGGAGCCCAAAGGGTTGAATATAAAACGTTTTTCAAAATTTTATGATTTGTCTTGTTGTCTCAGGTATTCAGCTATAAGTATGCGGAATTTCATTGCTCCAACCTTATTAGGGGCTGACTTAGAAAGAATTGTTTGAAATACACATGTGGGAGCCCAAAGGGTTAAATTTAAGACTTTTTCAAAATTTTAGGATTTGTCGTTTCATGTGAGGTGTTCAGTTATAAGTACTCAAACTTTCAAGTGTCCAACATGTATAGTTTCTGAGAACGGGCTCTGTGACGGACAGACAGACAGACAGACAAAGGAGTGCGACGAATAGGGTTTCGTCAAATGAACGAAACCCTAAAAAAAGAGTGCGGTTACATTGTGATCTATGAATAGTAAATCTTTCACATATATATTTTCAACTTTTCAAAATCTAAAAAAAATATGTATAAATCGGTTGGAACCAATGCTGCATAAATGATATGATTCCAGTTATGAGAAAATCACTGGGATAAACTTATTTTTTTAGCGAATATTTAGAGCTTTTTTGATAAAAGAATAATAGCTGAAGTGGAGTGCTGCTCTATATGCTTATCTCTTATATCCTCTGTTTTCATATATAATATACTCTTTATTGCACTTTTCGTATTTTTTGGAAAGTATCATCTGTACTCGTCTGATTTTTTTTCGTATCATGTGTTTTTCACTTTATTATATCACTTTTTTTCGAGTGAAATACTTTTGTGTAACATTCATAATTTTTGAACAAGATAAAAAATATTTAATTTGATAATTTACCATTTATATCTGTTTACTTGTTAGAAGTGCATTCGGATGTTACTGTTATCGTAGTTGCTTTTGAAATGCACTTGCAAAATAAGAATTTGAGTATGTCAGTGTACCTGTCATTCAGTTGTGCCCCTGAAAAAAAAAAAAAAAATCTCAGATAATCCCAAAAATGATCAGTTAATCTATCAATGGGAAATATTTTTTGAAATACTGCCAAATTTTCACAATCCAAATAAATCGGAAACACATTGCCAACTTGGAGCTAACTTACAATTTCATTATTTTTACGATGCTTCATTATATATTCCATGTTTTCTTAATAATAATGCTAATATATAATTTTTTCAAAAATAAAAACTTGGATTTACGCTGTTGCCAATTCTTCTTGTTGCCTCCGTCTCAAAAAATCTGTTTACAGCTATTACCAAACAGCACGAACTTCTACCAATTTTGTTTCATTCTGGTGTTTATGAAATCCCTGTGCAACTCAATTCTGGTTTGTTAACATCATATATTGGAATGACAAAACGATGCCTGTTTGAAAGAATTAAAGAACATAAAAGAGATTTAAAATTCAATAAACAGTATACAGCTCTATCTAAATTAGCATTTAAAGGCAGTGTTAAGGCAGTTCATTTTGATGATGTAAAAATTATTTCTAGATATGCAAACCCTCTTAAAGCCCTTATATGAGAATCCATAGCAATTAGCCTGAGAAAATGCGAGTTATGCAATGAAAATATCTCATTTCAGATTTCTAATGTTTGGTTAAATGTTTTAAAAGAAATACATTTCTAAATTTAATTTCAGTTTTTCCTGGTTTTTGATAATAGTGCTATATCCTACCAACAGATGGCGCCATATCCAAAACAATATTGATTTTAATGTTTAATGATCTGTTACAGAAATGTTTTCAGTTTGATGTTGTGAAAGTGACTGTGTTGTGCGTAATTTTGCTCCGTGGAGGTCAAGAACCCCCTCCCCTGATGATGGCTCATTATAAAGAGCATGAAATATTGGGTTTAATTTTAATATATTTTTAATACAGTTTTATTTATGTTGTATGCTGATGAATATCGTAAGAGTTTTAATCATATGATTTTTCCTTCCTAAATAACTTCAAAACCTTTTTAAATTGTGAATTTGAAATCATTTTCTTATGGAAGCAAATTAACTTTTAAAAAGTTTAATGCCTTTAGTTAAGATTTTTCTTTCGTTTTTCCATGAATACTTTTGTGACATGAATAAAGATAAAATTTAGCATTAACAGTCGATTGAAACACTTAAAAGCAGAGTGGTTCAAGTCATTAAATTAGGGGAACAAATTAGTTAAATGCATGGAAAGTATCTAGGCATATCAATCTAGGCATAGGACTATCAGTATGAATGTCCATAGTACGATATTATTTTACGATATTTGAAGATGTTTTATTCAACTGTTAATCATTGTAGCATGCTCAGAAAATAATTGTTTCCCATGATTTAAGATAATGTGAGTTACAACTCTGCATTTAATAACGAAAAAAAACTGACCCTTAAAAATTTCTAAATATAAATTGCCCAAACTCATGAAGCTTAAAATACATTATAATTGAAGTAAATATTTTTCCGTCAGTCTGTTTAAGGTCTGTTATCTGTATAATGTCTTAAATGTACCCCTCTCACGTTTTTCAGTGCGAATGCGGACCGCATATATAGGTTTTTGCACGAGTGAGGTGTCCATAACCCCCTTCTTTTTTCCCTGCGTTATTTGGCAACGTACAAACAAACCCAAAAAACATAGTTAATAGTAATTTAAAACCGGCCAACACAGTAACAAAAGTGATTAAATAAATAGCGTCGCAGCCATGAGGGCCAAGGTGCTATTCAGGTAGATCTCCGCCATGAGGCGATCAGGCGAAATTGTGCCCCGCGGCCAGGGATACAACCCGTTAAGCTTGGCCTAATTCCTGGCTGGTAATAATAATAATAATAATAATAATAAGGTCTTTGTTTTAACCTATTCCTTGCGTCATTAGCGTGCATTTCAGGAATTTTCTTTTTATTCATTAATTGCGAATTCATACAGAAATTCTGAATAGTGATAATAAAAATTCTCCTTTCGGAATTTCTCAATAATTCCTGAAACAGATACATATATGCACTAATGATACAAATGTGTTAATCGAGCGTGTTTCTGAATTATATCATTCTGTTTATTTTTCTTGAAATAAGCATACTTTTTTCCCCTGAATCAAAAATTTTAAATTTATTCATACAACTTAATATTCACTAGAATTTTAAAGTTTAAATGCTCACATGTTTTGGAAATACCTGATCAAAGATGAAATTGTTATTATTTCAACAAACAGAACCGAAAGCAATATTTCGTTTCACAGATCGGCTTATTTCATGGTCAGTTAAAGTCTGCTGAAAAATAATCTTTTGATGATACGAGGACAGCACTCAATTGTCAGTAGCGATGAAAGTTCACTGTTTACAAAGCGGGACATCGACCTAAAATATATATCTTCTAAATCGCGAAAGTAAAAATGCAGTAAATCATATGAAAATGGAGCCTATCTACACTGTAAAAAATTTACGTAACGTTGCTCCATAAAATTGGTGGCAGCTTTGCTGCCTTCGTTTTATTGTGTAATTTAACAGATATAACTGGTGTTACGTTACACTAATGTGTAATATTATACCAGCTATATCGGTTTAAATTACAGCATTATACAGTATCTACCAATGAGTATTTCGACATCTCTCTAAGAGAAGCAATTACAGCCGCAACCATCCTGGGAATATTTTGCACAAATCCTTGTATGACAGCTAGTGATATTTTTTTCCATTCGGCTTGGAGAAGACAGACAAGTTCTTTCGCTGATTCTGGACGGTTGTTGCAGCCCTTGATTCGACGATCCAACACGTCCCAGAGGTTTTCGATTGGGTTCAGGTCTGGACTGTGGGCACGCCAGTCCAGTCTATTAACCCCATTGTCAGCATACCAATCCATGGTGGACATCGCAATATGACAGCTGGCGTTGTCATCCTGGAAGTAACATGGGTCCATCCGAAGAACTGCTGCAACATAAGAAGTACACTGTCATCCAGAATAGTGCAGTAGGAGCCGATGTTGAGCTTACCATGAATTGGGACCAAGGGTCCCAGGCCAAACCAGGAAAAACATCCCCAAACCATAATTCTCCCTCCCTAAAACTTAACTGGGACACAATTCATTCCGCAGGAGGCGTTCTCCAGACAGGCACCAGACCCTGACCCTACTATCCGAACAGTAGAGGGTGAACCTTGATTCATTACTCCAGCGAACCCATTCCCACTGCTGTACGGTCCACTGTCGACGTGCTTTCACCACCATAATCGAGCAACTCAGTTAGACTTGGTGATCAAAGGGTGGAAGCACGACCTTGAAAACCAAGCAGATGAGCTTTCTTACGGATGGTATTCATCGAAACAACACAACCGGAAGCCTGTTGAAACTTTTGGCGAATGTGTTCCTGTGGTTGGGTGTGGTTCTTCCGAATTTCTCTGGATCCCTTCGGACTCTATCTCCCAGTTTCGTGGACCTGCCGACTCTGGACATATTCCGACAATCACCGCTGACGTTTCACTTCTGAATTACATAGGCCACAGTCGATTTTGGGCGATTCTGCTCGCTAGATATGTCCCTTGAGGATCGGCCATTTCTGTGGTACCTAATGATTACATAGTTTTCGAAATCATATAACTCTGTACTGCGTGGCATCTTGCATGCGACTGATACCAATGTTGTTTCGGACAACATATTTAATGGTGAGAGCGCGACGTATATCAGGACCGAAACTATCGGCATTTGCATACGTGTCCAAATACTTATTGGTAGATAGTGTATAAGTTAATTACTCAATAAAAATGAAGACAGCATGTTGCCACCAGTTTTATGGAGTAACGTTACATAATTCTTTTACAGTGTATAATGGAAAGCTGTCTTGAACTTAAAACATCATATCTCCGTAGAAGGAATATCAAACAATTGTGTATGAAGACGGAAGATTGTCTAAAATGGAATTTTTCCCCGATTAATTCATATTCTTTCTTAACAGTTTTACTGTACTAAATAAACACAATAACCCTTCACAGTAAAGTCTCTGAAAACGAAATCGCTAGAGACCGAAGGATAACTCTGTGTTTCTTTTTTGGTGAAATTTCCGATCGAGCTGTTGTAATTTTATGGTATTACTTTCGTAGTGAATCATAAATATTTTATGTTTAAGAAAGTATTCCTTTACAAACAAGCTTCTTTTTTAGAGCCTTAACTGCATAAAGTTCAGTAAAATGTGTAAAAATTCAATAAAATATATAAAAGCAGAATCGCTAGTGCTAGAAAAATATTTCGTTGTACACAAGTTTCCATCTTAACAATTAGATTTGTACGCTACTCTTTTCAGCAATGCTATATTTTTTCCAGTTGTAGACAGGTTAATTTTCTACAGTTGTTATTGTATTAAATTCCACTCATAGAAAACTAACGAATAGCATGGTACTAAAATAAATTAAAAAAATTTGTGCAGCATGAAAAATTGGGACTTTTGGCGTTTCAGGCAAGAATTCAGTGGGACTTGTAATGGAACTTCTGAGAATCGGGACGTCCAGCGTGAATCGGGACACCTCTTGGGACACCTGATACCGGTTTCGAGTTTTGAAGGATAAAAACAGTTCATAGTTTAGCCGAAAGTGAGTAAATAGCGCCGCGATGCTAATATTTTTCATAAAATTTAATGTAAGGGAATGTGAAGTACCTCGGCCCTATTTTGAAGTTTTAATTTTGTACTTGATTAAAGTATGTAAATAATGAAATATAAAGATATTTGCTAACTATTTATCATGTATCCCTCATAACTTTCTTGAACTCTAATTTTAGGCCTATCTTATTTTTTCCTTTTAATTAAAAAAAAATTGATTTTAGAACCAAGGTACAACACCCATATTGTAGTACTAGGTATTTTGTACCATGGACCATGCATCACTTTTCTATAAAAATGTAAATAAAATTGACGGAACATTTTTATGATGTACTTGAAATAAATTTTAAAAGTATATTTATTAGTAGTTTTGTCATAAATACTTATTTAAAGTTTTTTTAAAAAATTAATATAAAAGAGAAGATTTAATTAGAGGCAAAAGGGGGAGGAGTGGAGATCATTCCAACCACAATAAATATCAACTGTATTTTAACTGCTTGATTTTTTTTTATACATGTTTGTTTTATCACGATGCAAATCTGACAAAAACAGTTGCCTAAAATGCTAAGATTATTTTTCAAAAACTGATAATATATCAGGAAATATATAAATAGTTACTCCGTCTTTTACAATAAGAATAGGTTCTGGCAAAAAAGCTAATAATTTTTTCGCAACTGATAGAAAAACACATTCCTCATGTATGAATTCTATTCTAATGCTATTAAAACGTTTCATGGATACAACAATAAACTCTTCTTCACCATTGCCATCATTTATACATATTTTCTGTACACAAGTAGTGTACATATAGAGATGAGCTTTGGATTACCTCTATTAATGATACAAGGAGAATCTTTCGTGAAGTATCATTTTCATTTGTTAAATTTTTAATAGAGTGATATGCAATTGTGTTGTACTTTGGACCTTTTGAAGGTACAACACTATTGCTAGGTTTCTGCCATGATCAAGGCAGATAGATAGAAAAATGGTTTGCGTCGAGGTCCTCTTAAGCTGATGGCACATAGGCAATATCAGATATTTCCTCACACTCGCGTTTTTAAGAACGAAAGCGGTCGAAAATTCACCGTGCGATGATTCATGTTCACCAATGACGAACTTATCTCTATTTGTATCTTCTGCAATAGATATCAGATCAAATTTTAAAAATCAGAGCTCTTTAAAAATAGTTGTTTTCAATTCTTGGGCTTTGCGCTTCTTTTTAAAACACTTAAGAACGATTACTTGCCAATCTGTGCATTGCTTACTTTTGCAGTTTCTGTTCAAGTAGAATTTTATTAAATCTTGAAAGTAACATTACTTGAGGACCGAAAGAACAGATCCGACCAACTGAGAAGCTGTAGAATATATTTCAGATTGAAACTTTACAATTACAAACCTTCGGCGAATGATTGTGCGCTTTCGAGAGACTGGAACGTGTGCTGAAAACACTGACGGGGTCTCAAACGGGGAATCACAGAGTGATAAACAGATCACTGTAAACGTCTTGGCATGCCTATTCACCCTATCTAATCCTCTGTGAATTTTGGCTGCGTGGCTAATATAAAGAGCAGGATTTTTCAAAGTTATATTTCAAACTTAGTTGATTTCAAAATTAAAATTGTTCAGCGTGTTTTAACTATCAGCGTACGTAAATATCATAATTCAGTTGAGTTTTCCGTGTTTTGCATGGAATTTGTAGAGAAAAGCAATGTAAGAAATGCCGAACCTTGTGCAATGATTTTATCATAAAATATGTAATTGAAATACATTTTTTGGCGCATGAATTTGTGGTTTATTTGTAGTCTTGGCCCGCATGTTATTACGAAAGATATTGCACGATAACTCTTTAATTCATCATGTTTTTTCAGTTTAATAGTCTCCTGTTCACTTTTTCTATTAAAAAAAATATCAAAAATACAGAAAAAAAGAATTTACTTCCATAGTAGCGCCATTTTCTCTTATATGAGCCAGAATATTATTTTTGTTTTCAGAAATCGAAACCGCATACACAGAGTTCAAATGAGTTCATATGAGTTCAAAATGGGGTTGTATTCCGGCTGCTAGTTTTTACGAAGGATATTACTAAAAACATCCTGTTCAATTTGCATCACCCTATATTTAGAATAATAATAAAAAGAATAATTTTTATTTTAAAAAATCTGAGGTTTAATTTGACTTTCATTTAATATTTGTGATAATGTTGTCATCTAATAGCCATCTTTTTTTAACAACACTAAGGAAAAAATATCTTAATTGGTGTATGTATTAATTTTTGCAAAAAAGATATTATGCTATAGCTAAATCTCTTTATGCAGTTATGAATTTTGGCAAGGTATGACAGTTTAATGTAATTTTATATTTTATTGCTTTTTACTTTAATCAGCAAAATATATAACTGTATGACTAGCGACCTGTAAAACGGAAACGAAAATCGTCCCAAATTATCCTTTAAACTAATTACCGCCAATCTTAATATAAAAATAAAACTTTTTTTAAATAGAACATGTCCTTTACATAAACAATAAGTTTAATATTCGTTGTTTCGTGCTCCAAATTACTAAAATATATGCTCTCAATTTCATTGCTAAAATCAAAAATAAAATGTATCACAAATCTTATGAAGTTGCTAAGAATTGTCTCCGCATTTTCCTTGCTTTAAAAACTCTAAGGAAATAAATAGTAGATCCAGAAGTATTAACTTTCTTGAAAAAATTAATGGAAAAATCACTGCAAAAGAGCAAAGCAAGCATAAATCAATTCTCTTTTAAATATCTTCGGTTATAAAATATTATCTTTCACTTTTATCAAAAATCCACTCTAATAAGGAAAGCAATATTCCGAATATTTTATTTTAGATAATATACTATTTCTTATTATTTTAGAAATTGGAGTTTTTATACAATAATATCGATGAATCTCTATATGTATATATTTATATCTTTTCTCTTTTTTAAAATTAATATGATTCATCGAGAAGAATAAAGTTCAGGATCTATAAGGTATCAATAGCAGAATTTGACCCAATTACTGCGTTATAGTGACATTTATAAATAAATAGCATTAGTAACCATTTCTGTTTTTCAAAACGTCTTAAGGATAAGGTTACTTTCTATGCAACAAGGGAAAACGTATTTACATTTTTTTATTTCGCATTACTCGGTGTTAAAAAAAAATTGCTTCAAATTGTCTGTTGCACATAACACGCTATTTCTTTTTCTTTCTGAGATAAAAGTTTTTTTGTGATATGATTATAGTGCTTTTTCCCCTTTGTCAAAATTAAAATCCATTACTGAGAAGGATAATTTCATCAACGAATTTTGAGTAGCATCATTTGTCCTTATTGCTATGTTGTATAAAGACTCTTTTCTTAAGCAATGATCATTTCTTTCTTTGAAGTTATCTTAAGTATGAGATATAACTTCAAAAGATTTCTCCAATTAACATTTTAAAATAAGAAGTCACTTTAGATTTTGTGACGATTTGGTGAAAGATGGCAGAGGTGCATAAACAATAAACTTTATTTACGACACGTAATACACAGCAGACATTTTTACGGGTACATTTCACAGGTAAATAAATAAAAAAAAATCTTGTCGGGAGGTATACTACTCTGCCCGTAGTTTATATAGGTGAGAAAATTCCAGGGGAGTGTCCCGTACTCTATTTAATTTTTTTTTCAAGAACGCTTGCCTAGAATAACCCGTGGCGCAATTATGACCAGCCCTATAGGACAAAATTCGGAGAACACTCTTTTGTTGAATTTGAAAACCGAGAATTCCTTGATGCCTCCATCGTTTGGTCTGTTTAAGCATTCGTTCGTTTCAAGTAGTTGAAGTGTTTCTCCGAGAGTCTTTAACTCTTTCAGGGGCGGTTAATTTTAATTCCCAAATGCCACAATGGCACCAGAACTACACCAGAACTTGGTGGCTACTTATACATTATATTATAATAATTACTATGAACATAAATAAATTTGTATTTACGGGATTTTTATATTTTACTACAGCGTTGTATTTCGCTAATGCAAAATTATGAAAATTTCAAAAGTATAATCGCCTAAAAAATATTTTTTTTAACATTAAAAAGGAAATTTTAGGTTCAGTTTATGCAGATTAACATGAAACGTATGTTTTGAAAATTTCATGAAAAAATATTCAGAAGTTTTATAGATATCGTGCACATTATGCCCAAAAACGTCATTTGGATAAAAACCGACTTCAAAATTTCGGAAACGCCGTTTCAGCTATTGGGTGGATATAATTCTAGAGGCCATAACTTCTGTTCTAATGGGAATTTCAATGAAACAATTACATAAAAATGTTCAGAAAAGATAGGAGTTTAACATCTAAAAAAAATTAAAATTTAGAAAATTTTAAAGCTTATGAGTCCTGAGAGCCCTTATAAAGTCTTTGCATTTACTAACAAAGAAAAATAGTTCACGTTTTTTCTTTTTTTTTTTTTTTTTTGCTAAATTTTTTTAATTTATTAAATGAAAATTTTAATTAGGGTAATTCTAGGATAGATGGCCGTAGAGGAGAGAAGGCCAGTCTAAATATTTCAAAAACTATACCATAGACAGCATAAACTTTGTTCGTAAGAAATGCTTCAATGTGTTAATTCATTGCGACATGCAGCTGTATTTTTCATTTATAAAAAGAAAGAATAATTTTAATGTTTATTTAATTTAGTGGTTGAATATTTTTCTTGAGTTAGGTATCTGAATGTTTTGCAGTACCTATCTTACATTTTTTTCTTTTAGGTAGATTTCGTATGAAATACTACCTATTGGCGTCGTTCCTATGTTGGAATTTCTGAAAATTTTTTGCAGATCTACACCGATCATGATCCCTAAAGCCCAAAACCACCCTCAGTAAAAAACTTTATCTATCTATCTATCTATGTATGTATGTATGTATGTATCTATGTATATATATCACTTTCTTCTGGACACGATAACTTTTACAATTCTGCACCAATCTCTTCCAAACTGATACATAAAATCAATGGGCATAAAATCTCGGTCGAGTTCGTTAATGGGCAAAATCGGACCAAGGGGATGGAAATAGGGAGGGGTTTTGTGAAAACCGAAAACTCCCCATAACTTCTTAATTTTTGTACATATCAAATCAGTTTAAAGATTTTATTACTTCTAAAAATAGGGCCAAAAATTTATGTATCACAGATTTTTGATAAAGTTAAAAATGGGCTCAAAGGGCGCAAAAAATAGTGTTTTGGGGAGAAAAAAAATTCATAACTTCGTCAATTCTCAAGATATCAAATCCAATTAATTTTATCATGAATCTACTTAACATTATCTACAACTTTTATATTCACAAGTTTTTGATAGGACCAATTCGTACCGCAAAAAAAAATTAAAAACGAAAACAAAAAGGGCGTTTGAAGAAGAAAAAAAATCCATAACTCCCTCAATTCAAAAGATATAAAATCCCCATGAATTTATCATATATCTTTTTAATATTGTCTACAACATCTATATAGACAAGTTTTGGATAGGACCAATTCTTACAGCAAAAACAAATTAAAAATACATAGCGGTTGAAGAAAAAAATCATCTTAGTAAAGGTGTATTCAAATCCAAACTCCTTATATTCTGGCTCATTTTACAATTCATTTTTGCTCTCAAAGGCTTCCAATTGGTACCTTTTCTTACTCAGAAACTACATAATGTACCGTTATGGTCAATTTTTTGATGGAGGTAGAATATATTTGAAACATGCTGTCAAAGTGGGCCTTTTGAACCGAATTTCCCGAAGCGGATTGTGTTGGAAAAATCATCGTATTAAGGTAGTATTCAAATCCAAACTGCTTATTTTCTGACTCATTTTTAAATTCATTTTTGCTCTCAAACGCATCCAATTGGTAGATTCGCGTATTCAGAAACTATATAATCTACCGTAATGATCGATTATTTGACAGAGGCAGAATATATTTCTAAAAATGATGTCAAAGTGGGCATTTTGAACGGAATTTCCCGAAGCGATTGTGTTAGAAACGAAAAATATTGTCTTACTGAGAAAATAATTGTTTATATATCAAGTTTTAATTAATTAAACGAAAATTAAAAACACAGGTCGCTTATAAATCTCTTCAAAAATCACGTCAACAAATTTTATTTTTTTCCTATTAAAAATGAATCTGGAGTTATGCCAGAAAATTTCGAGTTGTTCTGCATGGAAAAGTATTTTTTTTAATACCGCCCTAACATGATTCTGATAAAATCAGTTAATATAAAAATGAAATAAAAACTCGTCAAAAGCGGCCAGATGAAATTGTTAAAGTGGGTTTATCTCTAATCATGATTCGGTTTTTGTTTGTGAAATTAGTATACTTAACTTCGAAATCTACCTCCTCCTGTAGGCCGGGCCGGCTGGTATTTTTTCTTTTTTACTATAAGGACTTTTGAGGCACGTAATATAAATATTTCAATAGCAATAATATAATAAGACCTAACTATGTATTTTTGATTCAGAAAATATTGCAAAACTTCGGAAACGTTCATTCTAGAAACAGATAAAGTTGATAAATAAACTTAAAACCGTAAAAAATCTAAAATAAACCCGAGAAAAAAAAACAGAAACATGACACTTCTAATAGCGAAAATGAAATACATTTGAAATTATTAGATTCTACAGATTCCGAGGGAATAGAATTGGATGAGGATCCCTGTGTTGGTTGCGGAGAAGAATATAATATCACAAGCAAAAAGGATTACTGCTACAATGCATAAGGTGCCAGAAGTGGTTCCATGAAACTTGTACAAACCATCAAGATCTTTGCCGAAAATGTGGTACAATTTTACGAAAAGAGAAGGATTGAAATTATACTTCAAATTTTATTCGCTGATTTTCCGTGATATAATTGCATCTTCTCAAATTTATATGTGTTTTTCATGACTAACTACATGAAATGTATTATTTTATGCTATTTTAACTTCATTTTTCTTTCTTGAATTGGATGGCCATCTCTCGTCGACTTGAAGGAGAGATGGTCATCTGCCATTTTAATTTCACTTTTGTTTGCCATTTTTTGTTCTCGATATTTAACCATTTTTTTGTCCAAAATATGATGAATATATGCACAAGAATTTCAAATATTCATAAATATTTCTTGTATTTGCATTCTAAGAATTTTTATTTCAATCTTTAAAAACTATTGCCACCTAACCTATAGTTATCCTATGTCAAACAAAATAGAAATCGATTAAAAATTCGATTAATCAGTCAGTTCATCGATTAAGAATCTTCGAGTAACCCAGTTAAAACTTTGAATCTAAAACACAGATAATATACATGCATAATGGCAAGAAGTAGTAGTTCCACTCCTTAAAGTCATTTAAAAATATTTTCTGCTTTTTCTTCCAATAAAAAGAACTTTAAATTTTTGCAAAAGCAAGAAGTTTTTTCGGTTACTTCTTTTTTGTTAAAAATTGAGATTTTCCGCTTTGATTTCCTCCCCAAATACTGAAATTTCACCATTCTATCGTAAAAGTTACCTAAAGTCTAAAATTTAAAGTTGCATTTTCATCAAATCACAGAGGTGCTCCGGCAAGTGTGCTGCGAGTTGTTTTTTCGTATTAGAAACTGAATTTTTATATACGCACTGAGAAAAAAATATGGTTCTGGCATCTAATCTACACTGCTCAAAACAATTAAAGGATATTGCAGTTTTAGGTGGATTTTGTATCTGGTAAACTGTTTAGCTGATTGATGCATGGTCGACAGACATAGTAGGTTATATGAGAATAAATTACACATGTTTGGCAGAAAAAAATGCATTTTATTGCGCATTTGTGTACTAAAGGAAAAAAACACAATTTGTGCATATGAGAAAAAAAAGAATAAGAAAAGGTGTTTTCTTCAAAGAAAATCATTTTCAGTAGGGGGTATGGTTTCCACGGGCGGCCAGCAACGTTGAACACCTTTGAGGCATGGACTCAATGAGGCTATTAATGACGAGTTGGGGTATTCTGCCCCACTCTTCCAGAAGAGCTCTTTCCAGTTCTTGGAGAGTTTGTGGGGGTTGTTGGCGGCCAGAAACTCGTCTTCCTAGAGCGTCCCAAACGTGCTCGATTGGATTCATGTCTGGAGAACACGCTGGCCATTCCATTCGAACGATTCCTTCCTCGAAAAGGAAATCCTCCACCAGGTTTGCACGATGTGGCCTGCAGTTATCGTCCATTAAAATGAAGTTATCTCCGATTGCTGCAGCGTAAGGGACTACAATAGGTCTGAGGATCTCATCCCTATATCGGCGACCAGTCAGAGCTCCATCTCGAATGATGTAGAGGTCAGTGCGCCCGTCAATGCAGATGCCACCATACACAAACACTCCTCCACCGCCAAATCTGACACTTTCGTGCACGAACGCAGGATTATTCCTACTGCCACGGTCCCTCCAGATGAAAATACGCCTATTATCCGGGTGCACAGAAAAACGGGACTCGTCAGAAAACAGAATATTGCTCCATTCATTTCTCCTCCAGTTGACATGCTCGGTTGCCCACTCCCTGCGGTCGCGACGATGCCTTGATGTTAATCTAACACATACCATCGGTCGGCGAGCATACAGACCTACAGCATGGAGCCGGTTTCGGACTGTCTGAGTTGAAATCGTGGTGCCTGTAGCCGAGCGAAGGTGTTGTTGGACAAGAGTAGCGTTCATGGTTCGGTGTCTCTTAGCTGTTAACGCTAAATACCGATCTTCATTGGGCGTTGTTGCCCGTCTACGACCTTGCCCTGGTCTTCGGCCTGCACATCCACTCTCCAAGAAACGGTTCCAGATCCTGGAAATGACACTTTGTGACACTCCAATGGCTTGCGCTACTTCGGCTTGAGTTTGGCCCCCTTCTAACCTACCAACAATTCTCAAAGCTTCTGAATCTGTCAAATGACTTCGCTGAGACATCGTACTCATCGAAACAAAGCAATCACTGAATGCCGATCATCCTTGTCTTCATTCTCTTTTATCCAGTTGAAAGTCAAATTTCATTCGCTGCCGCTGAAGCGACGTTTTTGACGTCGAACTCAAAATTTGCATACTCCACAGTTTGAAAACCAGAAAAATTTGCATTTGTGATTCTCTTCTTCTATTTTCGGCAAAAAAAATTTCGTTTATATCTTTATTTTATATAAAACTTCAAATATCCTTTAATTGTTTTGAGCAGTGTATTTTGGCTTTAGAAAAAATTGTTCCATATCATCACTATAAATTCTCGTCCCCTTTGCTAGAGAGTTGTAGAGTGTCCTATTAGAATTCAAGAGCGTTTTCCTATATTCTCGTGGTCAAACTTATTTAAAAATCTCTGCAAATATATGCAAACACAAGAGGTTAGTTTTAGTAAGTATAATTCTAGTTTATGAAACCATTCCAGAAATCAAGTGATAATTTCTCGCTACTCAAACGATTGATTATCGTTTCGTCACATAGAAAACAAGAGACTAGAAACTCTAGATCATTTCGTCTGTTCATCTTAGTCATTTACACTATTCGCACAGCTCGGAAATCAATATTTCTAATTTAGGGATTCAGAAAATGGCTACCTATTCATTCTAGTTGAAGGCGATATATATTTTTTTTTTTTCACAGTGTGTCATTTCCCTTTCGAAGAACGAAAAAACCGTAAACCGAAGCTCAAAATTTATTGAAACTCCCTAATAAAAAGGCGTAAGTCTCTTTGAATAATAGAAAAATCTCTTGTGAACATAAGTATGTTTTCCGGCAACTTGCTACCTTTACTTTTTTATGTTTGATTTTTTTTTTTTTTTTTTTTTGACGAAATGGTTTAGAGCCTGTACGTGCCGATAATTTCATTTCACGAGTGCTGCACGAAAAGCTTAAATGCATTTTTATCCATGAAGGAAAGTGAAGAGCAAAGTGGATTTAGAGCAGGAAGATCAGGTATGGATAATATATTTTGTCTTAAATAAATTGTTGAAAAGGAAATGGCAGTGAGAAATGAAATTCATCTTCTATTTATTGATCTTACGAAAGCATATGATAATGTTACAATCACAAAATTATGGAATGTATTAAATGAAATGGCTATAAATCCAAGTATTATTAGAGCAATTCAAGAACTTTACAGACAATCAAAAACAAAAATTAAAATAGGCCAAAAAGGCTTTATAACAGATAAAGGACGCAGATAGGCATGTTGTATCTCCCCAACACATTTTTTAATTTATGTTGAAGAAGCATTGAAAATTTGGAAGGCGAAATGCAGAGCAACTGGATTTAATATGAATGGAACATCAATTTTGACTCTACAATTCGCAGATGACCAAGTTATAATTACAAAAAGAAAGAATGATTTAGAGAAAATGACGGTAAAAATTAAGGAAGAATATGAGAGATGGGGACTTCACATGAACGTCAGCAAGACCAAATACCTATGTATAGGAGGAAATGAGACCGACCTAAATCTAAATAATAACATAAAAATAGAAAGTTGTAAGCATTATAGATATCTAGGTGTAGACATTAATAAAGAAGGAATAGACTCGCAGTAAATTATATACAGAATTTGTCAGGAGAGAAAGGCTGTAAAACTATTAAATTATATTTGGTGGAGTAAGGAGGATCTTTAGGAAAGGAAAGTATAATATATACAACTCTATTATAAAGAGCATATTGTTATATGGAGCAGAAGGATGGAGATATATGGAGACAGAAATAAATAAATTAGCTGAAGTAGAAATGAATGCCCTAAGAAGATCATGCAGGGTATCAAGAATGGAAAGAATAAGAAATGAAATGGTGAAGAAAATGGTAAAGGAAATGGTGAAAATAAAGGAAACCAATATTAGATGACATTCAAAAATAGCAATCAAAGAATTTAGCATTACGAATAGCATTACGAAATTCAAAAACTAGACAAAATTTGTAAATAATAGGATATATGGCATTATGACGTAGAATGAACGGGCAGGGGGAGGGCTGCCTCTGAACATGCACTTGAACAAGTTATGCAGTCCAGGCAATAGGGGATTTTACCTGGAAAAATTAATACTAGTTCTGGATTTCGACTCACTTTATGTTTTTTGGGTCGCTGAATCCGAATTTGTAACTTCCCACCAAAATTTCACTCGGCAACCCCCCCAAAAATTGATTTTTTGAAAAAATTTGGTTTTTGAGAAAAGCTCGCAGGGAACGTTCCGAGGCAGCCGCCTCTCTCCTCGTTTATCCTACGTCATAATGTCATATATCCTATTTGTTGCAAATTTTGTCTAGTTTCTCAATTTCATAATGCTTTTCTCCTAAAACAATAAGAAATTTAAGTTAATACCAACTATTTAGGGGGGTTTTCGGAGGGGAGAAATTTTGGGGGTAATTTAAAAATTCGGATTCACCGACCCAAAAACTTAAAGTAAACCTTATAAGGAAAGTTCGGAGTAGAGATGGGAGGGCGAATGTAAACGTGTGAGTGGTTAAGTGGAATTGCGCAACTTAGTCCACGCAGCATCGCGACCATTTTCCGAGGCAGATCCCCTCTTCTCCTTCCCCTTCATTCTAAGTCATAATGTCATATATCTAATTTGTTGCAAATTTTGTCTACTTTCTGAATTTCTAGATATTTTTCCCCTAAATCAATAACAAAATTTATTAATTATTTTTTTTAATAAAAACCTTTTTGGGGCTTTTTACCAAAATTTGGGGGGGTTGCCGGGGGAAATTTTAGTGGAAAGTTACAATTTCGGATTCAGCGACCCAAAAAACATAATGTAAGCCGATTTCCAGAACTACCATTAATTTTGCTAGGTAAAATTCCCTATTGCCAGGACTATGTTGTAGATTCTTCTGATGGCGGCATCTGACGCCACAAACCGAGTTTATATATATATATCATGATTAAACAATATATTAATTTGTTATGCCAAAAATACACCCATCTAAAAAATATCTTTTCTTTCAAACATTTCTAATCTTAGGAACTATTTTACAGAAACACTTTCTACTGAAGAAGTTACTTCCTTAAATAAAAAGGTTTCTTTCTTTAGCAAATATACAAATTATTTGCTGTAACTCATTCATCGTCTTGTATTCAAGATTAGTTTATTGAAAAGTTCTATTGAAGTACACTTTCTGTGGAGTAAAAGAGGATCGAAATAAGTTTTTGACAGAATTTAAAATCTAAATATTCCTTATTTTAAAAAAGCCATCTTATATTATTCAAACACACGAAGCTCAATTTAGTGGAAACTAATTTTTATCAATACTAAATTATTATGAATGAGAATTTCGCGAAATTAGTCAGCTTTAACCAAGCTGCTTTTATTTAAAGTAACTTATATTTGGCTGCCAAATTCGGCGATTTCTTAAAAATGCCTGCCATTTTAAGACAATATGGTGGATGAGGCTAACCAGTGAACTTGGTCGAGACCTTAGTAATTGCTGTGCACATGCTCACTGACATCGGAATCGATTGATATATACGAGTGCTATCGCTGTTAAAAAATCAGATTTTCCAAAAGTCACCCACATTAGATATTGAAATTGCTATATCTGAGCCATTTTTTAAAATAAAGACAAACAAAAAATGCTCCTGAATCCTTATATTAAGGTCAAATACTTAAGAAAGAAACCTTTTTCAATTTCTAATGTTTTTGCACCTCACTTTAAATATAATTTTTTTTTAATTTAATGGCCGCCATTTTGGAACAAGATGGCTGATGAAGCTGGCCAGCGAACTTGGTCGAGATATTGATGTATACTATCCACATGCTTTCTTACATCGAAATAGGCGAATACGTGTGTTATCGCGTGACAAATACAAGATCGTTTCAAAATGTTAGCCATGCTAGAAATTCAAAGTGCTATAATTCAACCATTTTAGGTAGCTTTCTTTACAAAAAAGCTACCTATTGCAGCCGTTCGGAGGAAAGCGATTTCAAAAAATTTTGGTATATTTTCATCGATCATGACCCCCAGACCCCGAAACCACCCTCCGTTCAAATATATATATATATATATATATATATATCTGACCTATGTCACACTGTAACTCCCGTAATTATGAACCGATTTCGATGTAATTCGGTGTGTACATAGTACATGCCAATGTCTCGACTGAGTTCGTTGGCCAGCTTCATTCGCCGTTTTGTTTCAAAATGGCGGCCATTTAAAATTTTTAAAAAATTTTAAAACTTGACATGTGGTACCAAAATATTAAAAATGGAAAAATATTTTTTTCTTATGTATTTGACCTTTATACAAAGATTCCGGAGCAGTTTTTGTTTCGTCTATATCTTAAAAAATGGCTGAGTTATAGCATTTTGAATTTCTAGGGCTGACATTTTGAAACGTCCTGAAATTTGTCACGCGATAAAAGGCGTATTTATGAACCGATTTGAATGTAATTCAGTGTGTACATAGTACATACCAATCTCTCGATCGAGTTCGTTGGCCAGCTTCATCCGCCATTTTGTTTCAAAATGGCGGCCATTTAAAAATTTTTTTTTAATTTAAAATTTGAAATGTGGTACCAAAAAATTGAAAATGGAAAAATATTTTTTCTTATGTATTTGACCTTTATACAAAGATTTCGGAGCAGTTTTTGTTTCGTCTATATCTTAAAAAATGGCTGAGTTATAGCATTTTGAATTTCTAGCGTGGCTGACATTTTGAAACGTCCTGAAATTTGTCACGCGATAAAAGGCGTATTCATGAACCGATTTCGATGTAACTTCGTTTATACATAGTACATACCAATGTCTCGACTGGGTTCGTTGGTCAGCTTCATCCGCCATCTTGTTTAAAAATGGTGGCCATTTAAATTTTTAAGAAAAATTTAAATTTGAAATGTGGTACCAAAAAATTAAAAATTGAAAAAATATTTTCTTCTTATGTGTTTGACCTTGATAAAAAGATTCGGGAGCAGTTTTTGTTTCGTCTATATCTTAAGAAATGGCTGAGTTATAGCATTTTGAATTTCTAGCGTGGCTGACATTTTGAAACGTCCTGATTTTTCTCACGTAATAACAGGCGTATTTATGAACCGACTTGGATGTACGTTGGTGTGTACATAGTACATACAAATATCTCGACCGAGTTCGTTGGCCGGCTTCATCCGCCATTTTGTTTCAAAATGGCGGCCATTTAAAAAAATTAAAAAATAAAAAAAATTTAAATGAGATACCAAAAAATTGGAAAATGAAAAAGATTTTTTTGTATGTGTTTGACCTTAATACAAAGATTCCGGAACAGATTTTCTTTCGTCTATATCTAAAAAAAAAGGCTGAGTAATAGCATTTTGAATTTCTCTTGTGGCTGACATTTTAAAACGACCTGATTTTTGTCACGTGATAACAGGCGTATTTATGAACCGATTTGGATGTTACTTGGTATATACATAGTACATACCAATGTCTCGACCGAGTTCGTTGGCCAGCTTCATTCGCCATCTTGTTTCAAAAGGGTTGCCATTAAAAAAAATTAAATTTAAAATTCAAAATGAGGTATTAAACAATTGGAAAATGAAAAAGATTTTTTGATGTGTTTGGCCTTGATACAAAGATTCCGGAGCAGTTTTTGTTTCTGAAAATTTGTTCTTTTGTTTATATCTTAAAAAATGGTTGATTTATAGCACTTTGAATTTCTAGCATGGCTAACATTTTGAAACGATCTTGTATTTGTCACGCGATAACACACGTATTCGCCTATTTCGATGTAAGAAGGCATGTGGATAGTATACATCAACACCTCGACCAAGTTCGCTGGCCAGATTCATCAGCCATCTTGTTTCAAAATGGCGACCATTAAATTAAAAAATATATATATATTTAAAGTGAGGTGCAAAAAAATTAGAAATTGAAAAAGGTTTCTTTCTTAAGTATTTGACCTTGATATAAGGATTCAGGAGCATTTTTTGTTTGTTTTTACCTTAAAAAATGGCTCTGATATAGCAGTTTAAATTTCTATTGTGGGTGACATTTTGAAAAATCTGATTTTTTGCATGCGACAGCACTCCTATATATTAACCGATTCCGATGTGAGTGAGCATGTGCACAGCAATTACTAAGGTCTCGACCAAGTTCACTGCTTAGCCTCATCCACCATGTTGTCTTAAAATGACAGGCACTTTAAGAAATTGCCGAATTTGGCAGCCAAATATATGTTACTTTAAAGAAAAGCAGCTTGGATAAAGCTGACTAATTTCGCGAAATTCTCATTCATTATATTGATAAAAATTAGTATTGAATCTCCTATATTCGGTTTCCACTAAATTGAGCTTCGTGTGTTTGAATGATATAATTTGGCTTTTTTTAAATAAGGATTATGAAAGCTACCTCTTCCTCCCGGCACTGGCCGGAAGGACTTTTTTAAGATATAAACAAAAGAATAAATTTTCAGAAACAAAATCTGCTACGGAATCTTTTTATCAAGACCAAACGCATTAAAAAAATCTTTTTCATTTTCCAATTTTTTAATACCTTATTTTAAATTTAAATTTTTTTTTTTTTTAAATGGCAACTCTTTTGAAACAAGATTGCGAATGAAGCTGGCCAACAAACTCGGTCGAGACATTGGTATGTACTATGTTCATACCAAGTTACATCGAAATCGGTTCATAAATACGCCTGTTATCGCGTGACAAAAATCAGGTCGTTTTAAAATGTCAGCCACAATAGAAATTCAAATTGCTATAACTCAGCCATTTGTTTAGATATAGACGAAACAAAAACTGTTCCGGAATCTTTGTATTAAGATCAAAATCATACGAAAAAAATCTTTTTCATTTTCCAATTTTTTGGTATCTCATTTTAAATTTAAAATTTTTTAAAATTTTTTAAATGGCCGCCATATTGAAACAAGATGGCGGATGAAGCTGGACAACGAACTCGGTCGAAATATTTGTATGTACTATGTACACACCAAGGTACTTCCAAATCGGTTCATAAATACGCCCGTTATTACGTGACAAAAATCAGGACGTTTCAAAATGTCAGCCACGCCAGAAATTCAAAATGCTATAACTCAGCTTTATTTTAAGATATAGACGAAACAAAAACTGCTCCCGAATTTTTTTATCAAGGTCAAACACAAAAGAAAAAAATATTTTTTCATTTTCAATTTTTTGGTACCACATTTCTAATTTAAACTTTTCTTAAAAATTTAAATGGCCGCCATTTTTAAACAATATGGCGGATGAAGCTGGCCAACGAACTTGGTCGAGACATTGGTATGTACTATGTATAAACGAAGTTACACCCAAATCGGTTCATAAATACGCCTTTTATCGCGTGACAAAATTCAGGACGTTTCAAAATGTCAGCCACGCTAGAAATTCAAAATGCTATAACTCAGCCATTTTTTAAGATATAGACGAAACAAAAACTGCTCCTGAATCTTTGTATAAAGGTCAAATACATAAGAAAAAATATTTTTGCCTTTTCAATTTTTTAGTACCACATTTCAATTTTTAAATATTTTTAAATATTTTAAATGGCCGCCATTTTGAAACAAAATGAAGGATGAAGCTGGCCAACGAACTCGGTCGAGACATTGGTATGTACTATGTACACACTGAATTACATCCAAATCGGTTCATAAATACGCCTTTTATCGCGTGACAAAATTCAGGATGTTTCAAAATATCAGCCACGCTAGAAATTCAAAATGCTATAACTCAGCCATTTTTTAAGATATAGACGAAACAAAAACTGCTCCTGAATCTTTGTATAAAGGTCAAATACATAAGAAAAAATATTTTTCCCTTTTCAATTTTTTAGTACCACATTTCAATTTTTAAATATTTTTAAATATTTTAAATGGCCGCCATTTTGAAACAAAATGACGGATGAAGCTGGCCAACGAACTCGGTCGAGACATTGGTATGTACTATGTACATACCTAATTACATCCAAATCGGTTCCTAAATACGAGAGTTACAGTGTGACAAATGTCAGATATATATATATATATATATATATATATATATATATATATGTTACCGGCCAAACCCGATTTTAGGCCAAACTAGATTGGCCTAGGCCAAACTAGTTTATCCTAACGCGCATCGGATAAACTAGTTTTTCCTAGGCCAAACTAGTTATCCTGAGGTCCATAGGATAAAGTAGCCTAACGCTCATAGGATAAACTAGTTTAGCCTGCTATTTATTGGTCTGAACTAGTTTGTCCTAGGCCGATGTAGTTTATCCTAGACCAATTCAGTTTGGCGTGCTTTTATTGATCCCAAAAACCGCTTCCGCGCCAACCCTCTATTTTATCCTAGGCCAATCTAGTTTATCCTACGCCAATTCAATTTGACATTTTTATATTGATGCCACAAAATGGGGAAAAAAAAAGAACCGAACCGAACTAATTTAAACTCAAATTCATTTTCTCAAAAATAATTCAAGTTCAAGCTCAAATTCAAAATTGTTCAATCGAATCCGCTCAACTCAAACACATCTATGGAAGTCCACTAAAAACGCGTATTTTTAATTATTATTTTTAAATATAATAGAAGCTTAGCGACCAAATTTACAAAATTTTGTAAGCTAGTATTTGTTATTAGATGTAAAGGTCTCTACTGGCCCGCTAAATTTTCCTTCCCGACACTCGGTCCGGGCTTGGTTTGGGATTACTTTTTTCGAGAGGTTCAGACCGAGATGGACCAGGACTTCCGTGACTTTTTTTCCGGCTTAAGTAGGGACTGGACTGCATTCTTCTTGATGTCTGCACAGGCAGAAATGTTAAGTCCAATTTCCAACCCAGCTCATATGAAAATCATTTGGGCCCATCTCTGGTCTGTTCAGTAAAAATATCAGTAACATTTTGCACGTCCAAACTTTTTTTTTTTTTTTTTAATGCACGTTTTTTTAAATCGCTTTTATTCCACAATTAAATTTTATATATTTATTTTTTTTTTTTTTTACTTTCTACTATCTTTACAAGATTAAAATATTGGATTCGTGAAAATTTTCGACAGATTTACACGTTTTAGGGGTCAGAGATTCCCCAAAACATGTTTTTACAAAATGTCTGTCTGTCTATATGTATGTGACACAAATTTTGTGGGCGCTCTATCGCAAGAACTAATCCACGTAATTTAATAAAATTTACATTCAGGTAGTCCCTGATATAAATTGGTGCTGATTACTTTTTGGTGTAAATCGCCCAACAGGTGGTGCTGCTATGCTGCATTTTGCAGGATTTACACGATTTCTGCAATAGCTCTATCTCAAGAATTAATGCGCAGATTTTCAACAAACTTCATATTCAATTAGTCCTTGATATGAATTGATGCTTATTAGGTGTTGGTGTAAATAGCTTAATAGGTGGCGTTGCTGTTCTGTATTTTTCACGATTTCCTCAATAGCTCTATTTCAAGAACTAATGCACGGATTTTCATAAAACTTCAGATTCAAGTATACCTTGATTAATATTGTGGCTGATTATGTTTTGGTGTAAATCGCCCAACAGGAGGCGCTGCTATGCTGCATTTTTGACGATTTACGCAATAGCTCTATCTTAAGAGCTAAAGCACGGATTTTCATGAAACTTCAGATTCAGTTAGTCCTTGATATGAATTGGTGATGCTTACGTTTTGGTGCATATCGCCCAACAGGTGGTGCTGCTATGCTGCATTTTGCAGGATTTACACGATTACTGCAATAGCTCTATCTCAAGAACTAATGCACAGATTTTCAACAAACTTCATATTCAGTTAGTCCTTGATATGAATTGATGCTTATTAGGTGTTGGTGTAAATAGCCTAATAGGTGGCGTTGCTGTTCTGTATTTTTCACGATTTCCTCAATAGCTCTATTTCAAGAACTAATGCACGGATTTGCATAAAACTTCAGATTCAAGTATACCTTTATTAATATTGTGGCTGATTATGTTTTGGTGTAAATCGCTCAACAGGAGACGCTGCTGGGCTGGATTTTTCACGATTTTCGCAGTATCTTTATCTCAAAAACTAATACACGGATTTTCACCAAACTTCAGATTCAATTAAGTTAACATAAGTTAACATAAGTTGCTTCTGGTTAGGTTTTGGTGTAAATTACTCCACAGACTGCTATGCTGCACTTTGCTGGATTTACAGGATTTCAGCGATAGTCATATCTCAAGAACTAATGAACGGAATTTCATATCTTTAGAATCCTCAAGATGTGCATAGGTTGCCATTTAATTTTTCACTATGATAGCGAATTTTGAAGTATTAACGTGTTTGAGATAGAAAAAAGTTTTGGCATTCGTACATCCTACTAGTTTTAACATGAGGGGATGCATTTTTATGTAATACAATTAAAGTATGGTAAAACCTGAGAAAAAATAACCAGCCTATGAAGGAATCACGTGTTTAACAAAAAAAAATATTTTGATCTCTGTAAAACTAGTATTAAGTTACTTGTAAAAAGATTATAATGCATTTACAACAGACGATGAACCTTCTAATAAGGGAGCCTGCCTATAACGAATTTTCTTCTTCCCTGTGCAATTCCGTCTTAGAAGATTTTATTGTATAGGATTTTTAAAACTTTTAAATCTCCAAGCCACAGAATGTGTATTAACGATATTAATGATTCTATTGTAAACTATACTGATTTTTTTAATGAATATATATTTGTATGTAAATATCTGAATACTTACCACTAATTTTTTTACACGGCTTGGATACTTGAAAATCTAAAAAAAATTATATAGAAAAACCTTCAAAGTCGGAATCACATAGAAAAGAAAAAAACTTCGTTATAGTTAAGTTCCTTTTTTAGCAGGCCCATCGTCTCTAGCAAATGTATTATGTTTTTTTCAAACGGATTATTGTATCCAATTTGCACCGATTAAAAAAAATGTGTTTAATACAGAATTTAGTCATACACAGATTCTTCTAACAGGTTTTACAGTATTGTACCACCATCCGTATAAACGTATATGTACTATTCTTTAAAGATAATTTTAATTGTGAAATAATGGTAACTTAAAAATATATGTATTTTGGGCCAAACTGGTGCCGGGACTTCGCCGGATTTTTGAAAATTCCAGATTTCTGAAAGAATATCAAATGTACTTCTTATATTCTTAATGATGCATTTATTCATAAATAATTCAAAGCCAAGATATTTATGTGAAAAAAAAAATCTGTAAATTCTTCCTCTCCTAAATTTTATGATAACCTCTCATCCCATTCTTTGGTACTCCAGCACACAATTTGTTATATGGAACATATTTTGCAACTTACGGCGGCGGTGAAATGAGGAAGATAGGGGGACAGTATCCCACTCCTCATCAAATAAATTTTATTATACGGGGGGGTGACGGCAATACTACGTTGCACAGGCACCGGAGCGGTAGTTGGGATCAATAAAAGCACGTCAAATTGCATTGGCCTACGATAAACTAGATCGGCTCAGGATAAACTAGAAAGTTGGCGCCGTTGCGGTCTTTGGGATGAATGAAATCACGCCAAATTGAGTTGGCCTAGGATAAACTAGATCGGCCTAGGACAAACTAGTTCAGACCAATGAATGCAGGCTAAACTAGTTTATCCTATGAGCGTTAGGCCAAACTAGTTTGGCCTAGGAAAACTAGTTTATCCTATGGGTGTTAGGATAAATTAGTTTGGCCTAAAATCGGGTTTGGCCGTAACATATATATATATATATGTCAATTTTGAACGGAGGTTGGTTTCGGTGTCTGGGGGTCATGATCGATGAAAATATACCAAAATTTTTTGAAATCGCTTCCCTCCGAACGGCTGCAATAGGTAGGTTTTTGTAATGAAAGCTACCTAATAAAATCTTTATCAATATGTGAAATGCATAGCCAATTTTGGTAATTCTTAAGTACAGAAATGTTAAAATTTCAAGTTAAAAATTTAAAACCATCGACAAACAATTTATCTTGAAAAAACTGTTAGTTAAAATTCGTGAATAAAATCAGCATTCACGTTGTTAAAATATTATGTAAATTTTTTAAAAGTGAAGCAGGTTTAAATGTAATGAATCTTTATTTCTATTGATAAATTAACCTTTCACATAATAAACACAAACAAAATGGAAATTTTATGCGTGGCAATGCAATATTTCTTTTTCTTCTATTTCTTTTTTTCCCTTTTGAACATTTTATGAAGATTTATATTTATTTACCCAAACGGATTTGGCCGCATATACATCTGAAATCCTGAATGCTCCAGCACAAACGGATGCAATTCTAAATCTCTTACAAAAAATCAATAGCAATTTCCATTTCATTTTTAAAGTATCTCTATAATCGGGTAAATCTGAAAACTTAATTAAAGAATTCTATCTTAAACAAAGAAAACCATCAGGCAGGAAACAGGGGTCTGATATTTTGCTAAAACGTAAACGTTTGGGGGAAGCACACAGTATTTTGATGAGTCATATTCCTGCAATAGAAGAACTGCATACTACAATTACAGAAATCTTACAAAATAAAATAATTCAAACTAAAGAAAATGTTGATTCTTCAGAAGCTGAAATTTTGAATAAGCTTACAGTTCTAGAAAAGGTTCACCCTGCTTTAGAACATTTTAAGACTATGTCTGTAGTGACACAGCAAAATAATGTAACTCAAATAACTAACAAAATTTATTCACTTACTTTTGAAATTCAAAAGCTTACTAAATTCCAAGATAAAAATACTACAATTATAGCCAAAACATCCCTAGAATTATAAAAAATCGTTCTTCCTTAGTGGACATGCATAAAACATTAGTGCAATTTCTGCTTTATTAGAATAATTAAGTTGAAAATATTCAGCTTAAATCATCAGACGAAATTCTGACTGCTTTCGATGATTGCAAGTCTTCAGGTGTAATTTTTACATCCATTATATCACAACTATCCCAAAATAATATGAGCATACCTCAAATTAAAAATAATCTTAATTCTTTTATCGCAGCTGCCGCAGTTTCAAAATGTTCTACTCAAATCACTGAATCCTACAATGATCAAGATTGAGGTTCTCCCTGCCAATGTTTAAGCTACTCCTGAGACTTTTTTAACGGATTTCTTATAAAATCATTCCACCATCTTGAATAAAGAAGAAAATATCAATGAGAAATTTCAAAAATCATTATCATCGTCTTCGTGTAATCCTCCATCTATTAATATATTCTAAAAAAAGAAAAAAACTTGATTTTTGAAACACGAGACTCTCACCAAAACTGCGTCAAGAAGAGAAATTACCTTCAAAACTACTGGCAGAATATGTCCAGTACCAGCTCCTCAATAGGCGAATACACAGCGGTTAGTACACCTTGATAATCCAACTTCCTCTTGCAACGGAACCTTTAAATTTCAAAAAGCCATCCTTCTTGCTATCCCAACTAATACTTCCTCTGAAGATATCAAACCTTCAATGGTCAAAAATTATCTTAACCCGAAGGATTTTCTTTCCATCAATTCTAAACCTTCAAAGCTTTCAACTGATAAAAACAACTGCCTCTTTCTCACTAGAAGATCAAATCTAAAATAGCTTATTAATTTAAAAGGCCTCTACATTGTACATTCGCTATATCGAATCAGACCCCATACTGCGGTCTATCGATGTTTTCAAACGCAGACATTTTGGCATGTATCCCGTTAATGAGCGAATGCTGTTCGTTGTGCTAACTACAGCTGGAATAAATTGACAAGGTTTGCCCAAACTCCTTGAACTGCTTCAACTGCCTTACCCACAATAATAGGTTTGGAATTCCTTTTAATTCAGCTTATTAATCCTCAAATTCTGAATGTCCCTGATATAGACTTGCCTACTTCAATTAAATATCCTTTCTAGATAATGAGTCTCAAATATCGAGTAAATACAATTCATGCAATCATCAAATCGTTTCTACTCTACAGAGATATCCTTCAACTCATTACACTCTCACTCCTTCTCCATGGTTTATTTATAATTTTCAGCCTTCACAGCGGTCTCCCATGACCTACTACAATTAATATCATTTCTTCAATGAACGTAGTTATCCTTCCTTTATCTGCCTAGTTCTCAACTTGTCATTATTATTGAACTATTGAATCCAACGTGAAATACTAAGTGCTAAAAAAGTTACTTTTAATCCAACCGTGCTATCATAGTTGTGCACATAAATTGCTGTGTGTATTCACCGGGCTGTGTGTATGATTATCCTTCTAATCATTATTTTCAATCCACATCATACTGCACTTTGCAGTATGATTAGTAGTAGTTAATAGTGTCGGCTATTAACTACATATTTGGACTCCGGTTTTGCTATACAGGCTCATATTATGGTTACTTACATTTATTGTTTTTCACCTGAAAGTTTCTGCTTCCACCCTATGTCGCTTCGGTTTACTATTGATCACTCCGCGCTCAGTCGCACTAACTTCCAGGCTCAGCTTCGGCAGAAATTTGTAACTTTTTAAGACCTTAACCCTCTACTGCCCGCTACAAGAAATTGCTATGGAAAAAATTATTTATTTGGCTTATTTATGCTTTTGTGGGTCAAATAAAATCAAAATATTAAAAAAATTGAGATTTTGTTATATTTTAAAGGATTTCTGAATGGTATCATATATGCTACCATGGGCAGATTAGGATGAAATATAAAGGATTTAGCCACATTTTAAAATTATTTTATTTTTTGAAAAGCTGATATTTTTACATGTGGTAGAACTTAAAACAACTTCTTTCTTTGTTTCTACATAGGAATAAGTCGCATTTTTGGCATTTTTTTTAAAGAAAATATTCCACTTGGACAAATATGGCATCTTTGAGATTTTTGTTCATGTATAGGCCAATGATGCACGCTACGAGTCATCGTTTCCTAAAAGTGAATAAAATATATACTTCCAATATTCACATTTAAACTAAGACATACATATTATGAACATATATATTTTAGCTGTAAAAATATTTTTCAGTATGTAAATTTTACCTTTGGTGGCTCCTCTTTTCGAGCCTTTTTCTTAGGCTACTGAACTTTTGTACTCTCGAGAGATGGTCTACTTGCCTTCTTCTTACCAACAATGATAAGGTTTGTAGTTAATTCGTTCAAGAAAGAAGGAAGGTAAGGGTGTTTCATTTTGAGTTGGCTACAATATCTCTCATAAAGACACCATGATCTGACGGTTGCCATTGTGACTGTGTGCCAAAATACGTAAAAGTACTACATATTTGATTTCAACGTATACATATATTTAAATGGCATTATATCATTCAAGTCAGTCCCTCCCATATTTTAGTTGTACAGAGTAATGCCTGCCGGAAAAGGTACTGGTACTTCTATATTTTGATATTTTACTCTCCTTTATACAGAAGCTAACGGATTAACTCCGACAGTGTTCGATATTAAAGTACAGCATCTGTTGACGAACCATTCACTGCTATAACATCAAAATAGTCTGCCGATGCTACCAAGCACTCAATGGATCCCTTTCATTCTTTTTTACTTTCTATCTCATTTCTTCATTTACACTTCATCAATGTTTTCTTTCTCAGTCGCTATGAAACCTATTCTTTGTTTTGACAGTTCTCTTATCAGGTTAATTCCGGTGAAGAAATTGTGTGCAGAATTTGCAGTTTTCTCTGAGGCTTTCGTGTTCTGCATAGTTGAAAACATCGCTTGACCCTAAACCTAATTCATAACCAGTTTGTTCCCCATAATGTGTTTTAGACTGTCCAGTATAGATGTCAAAATCGTAGCAATTACCGTATTGTCCACACCTTGCCCATAATTTTAATCCCCATTTACTACGAGGATTTTTTGGCATGTATTGTTTCAAGTGGACTCTCACACGAAATGGGATTATTATTTCATCAATTTACTGTTTACATTCTTCTGGTATTGACAGCTTGTTATTCCTCAACCATGGGCGCAATTTCCAACATTTATCAACTCACAGACTATCATCAATACTTAAGTTATCAACAAAACGTATATATCTTAAAATCTTTTCAAATCTGTTTCGAGACATAACTCCATCAATTTGTCCATACCTTATTCCATCTACCCAGTATTCTCTTATATGTGGTATTCGAACAAGTCCAATTCGAATGTACATACCTAGAAGTTGCTCCATTTCATATTCCTTCAACATAATTTAATTCCCTGTTACTTAAACCCTGTACAAATGTATTTCTGTTACCAGTAATTTGATTATATCGGGTGATATAAACATTTTAAAATAATGTAATGGAGATGAAGAGGCTCTATTGTATTCTGAAAGTTGTCATTGTTGGCAAAAGTCAGAAGATTTAGTTCTTTTTTATTCCATACGATTCTTTTATTAAGATACTTATATTCTTTCCTTAGAATACTTTCGCCAATATTCAACAAGTTTCATTTTTTTATCATTTAAGCTATTCACCTCTTCAGATTCTTCATCATTTGATCTTTCCTAATAGCCAACATCGTGTCTTTGAGGGGACAAATACCATCGTCACTATTACTTTCAGATAATCCTGATAAGTCACTTTCCAATTCATTCACAAAAGCTATAGAATCTTCTGTTTTAGTAAATATTTGTTTTCCTCTGAGTGTTTGAAAAAGTTGACCCGAAGAAGATGGCTGATAAAATAATAATAATAATTATATATAACCAACTTTTACATATAATTTTACATATAACAAACATAAGATTTTAAATTTCAACTAATTTATTTCGGATTTATTTAATAACATAACGTCAGCATGTCCATTAAAAGTAAAGCAAGTAACTTAAGTACAAAGCTAACACGAAGAGATACAAATTTTCAGTGAAAATAACATGACAGCAAAAATGCTACCACGGGCTCACGATCACTACCGCCCGTGGTTGCAGATCTGCTACCTTCATTTTAATTACTCATTTTACCATTAAAAAACAAACCTATATTGATCTTTTTTGTGCACAGAATAGCAGTAACTCTTTTTATAGCTATATATATTATGTATTTAGTTTTATATCAATAAAATATTTGAAAAAAATTAGCAAACACTTACCACTGTATATGCGGTTTTACCATTTTTATCAGACATGCCTCTTCAAACTAATTTTTTTCTTATTTAGTGCTGTCATCTGCATTAAAATGCCGTACCTAATGTTACCTAAAGGTGCGATTATTGTTGTAATGATTTAAAATACATATTATTTATGAAATTTCGTCTTAAAAATTAAAGCTAAACTTATTGTAGCAAATATGCTACCATAGTAAGTAGAGGGTTAATAAAGGGAAACATGACGGGCATTTATGCGCTACAGGCTCTTGTTCCTAGTCTGAACTCTTCCTATCGAGTATTCAACAGATATATCATCGAACTACGCACTTAAAAAACTGAAATTTTCAAATTAAAAGAAAATCTGCTTTAAGTATCGAAATCTCTAATGATTTCCTTGGCTATTAACTCTTGGCATGCAAATATTACGAAAGTATTGCTTTTAATAATTTTCAAAACTTTATTTGAATACATAGTTGATATTTTTCATATAAAAAGGCTTTTTGTTGTTTTTAGTGGGCAATCTAAAAATATGTATATTAAATCAGAAAATCTATAAAAGTTTTCCATAAAAAAAAAATGATTTAACCTATATTCTGAAACCCGTGAAGCACGTGTTGAATCCTATCGTTTTCTTAATAAAAAAAAAATATAAATAATTGCAGCTATTCTTAAACTTTACAGAGTAATTCAAATTACAGGATTCAATTTATATACAATAACTTTTAAACACCTGACGATCGAAATATATATCCAATTACAAAAGATGTAAAAATCAATTACAGGTTTTAGATATGACATTTCTTTTCCCGCATACATTAAATTACTAAATTCTTTTTTTATATGGTCCCAGAGTTACATTTAAAATCTTTTCTCCATGTTCCTCGGAGTGGAATGGTATAGACTCCATTCTTCTACAAACATAACATACCGAGTTATGAAGTTTTTAAGGGGATACAGTACCTTTTAAACTACTTTTTCAATTTTGAATAATACTGTAAAATACTTAAATATAATGTCACTACAGATATTAGGTACTATGAAGCAAATATAATTTCATATAATTTCAAAAAAAAAATCTTGTAGAACAGCCTATTTAACTAAAATTTAAGTTAAAAAATAAAATAAAATGAATAAATTTAAAATCCCTACTACTTTTTTAAATATGAATATTTTTGCTTCAAAATTTTTTTCCATAATCTTAAAAACATACTACATAAAATTGTGCATGGATTTAACATTCAAGGTTATAGTTATTATTTTTTTAAATTTTCAATTATTTTTCGTTGATTTTTTACTATACAAAAGAGAAAAAGATTGATATTAAATGTAATATCCCATACATCTAAAAATCCATGCACAGTTTTGTGTAGTATAATCTAAGGAATATGGAAAAAAAATTGAAGCAAAAATATTCATATTTAAAAAAAGTAGTAGGGATTTTAAATTTATTTATTTATTTATTTTAAATTTAAATTTTAGTTAAATAGGCTGTTCTACAAGATTTTTTTTAAATTGTATGAAATTACATTTGCTTTATAGTACCTAATATCTGTAGCGACGTTATATTTAAGCATATTACAGTATTATTCAAAATCGAAAAAGTAGTTTAAAAGGTACTGTGTCCCCTTAATTATATGAAATTTCAGCAATATTTGGCACCAAAAGAAGAATTTTTCCAGTTTTAGTGCCAGAATAGGCTTGTTTGAATATATGCGGAAAAAGATATTAAATTTTTTTTATAAAATTACAATAAAACCTGAAATGTAATTTAATTTGAAGATTTTTCATCCTAAAAAAATATTTTCATGGAATGTTCTGAAATTAATGTTTCTGACACACTATTAGTTTTTTAAGAATCATTTTCAGGCATCATTATATACTTTATTATAGATGATTCGAATCGACATAAACTTTTCCAGAAAAGCAAGATCTGAAATTAGAATTAAAGAGCTCTGTGTCCAGATTATAAGTTCTCTAGTTTAGCAAAAAAATAATAATGTATTATCATTTTATAATTTATAAATAACATATAATATATAACAAAATAATGTATAATATACAAAATAATATAACTGTTAACATTTTCAATTTTGTTCTCTCAACAAACAGTAAGTCTCGGTAAAGAGCATTCAGCTTTAACATGCATAAAATTCCCAAAAATCATTCAATTTTGTATTAAAAGTTTATTACTTTAGGCAAAATTCACGCAGGTGTTTAATGCACTTTTTCTTTTATTCCATTACTCAAATACTCTTAATTTATTTAATATTAACGTCTCACCAAATCATCTCAAAGGATTATTAATATATGGTGTAGAGAATTTGAAGAAAGAAATCCTTGAAATTTTCTTAATTTTATTTCACAACACAAAAACAAATCTTGACATTCACGAAAACTTAACACACAATGAAACATACAGTTCTGGTTTCAGAATCAAATTTCTCTAGTTAAAATTAACACTCTAATTAGTATGCTTTCATCACATGAAAGCCTTAAATTACATTATAAAAATATATCCCCTGCCTAAACTGGGTGCAGATAATTAAATAGAATAAAGAAAGACAATAATGCAGCAGGAGCAACATTCTCCATGCCACACTCTCAGTAAAACCAAACATCAAATCACTGATGATGTCATAATTAAGATTTCACAACAGCACAGAATGCATAGTGCTGCCATCTGTCAACAAACAGAATAACTAAACCTTAAATTTGATTTCTAATCAGTTTAGCGCTGAACATACTCCCACCCATCAAGAAGCTATTCTTGATGCAAAGGAAGTAAACAAAGTTTTACAATGGGTCTTTTAAAAATACCCCTAGCAGTTTTAACAGTTACTACACGGACTATACCATCCTTACCTGGATGAATTTCAATAATTTTGCCTAATGGCCAAACAGAAGGAGGAACATTATCCTCTTTCAAAATTACTACATCATTTACTTTAAAATTTTCAGTATTTACTCTCCATTTTTTTCTATTTTGCAGAGTACTCAAATAATCAATACTCCACCTTTTCCAAAAACATAATTTCAATTTTTGTACAATATCCCAACGAGATTGTAAAGACAAATTTTCCTCATTTAAAGGTTCAGCTGGGGAAGTTATGACATCACCAGTTAAAAAATGAGATGGAGTCAATATATTTATACCATCTGAATTGTTATCACTATCAATTGCCACTAATGGTCTAGAATTCAAAATAGCTTCAATTTGAGTTAAAAATGTATAAAGTTCTTCAAAAGTTAAATTAGTATTTCCAATTACACGTTTGATATGAAATTTTACAGAACGAACAGCGGCTTCCCACAGTCCACCAAAATGCGGACTCACTGGAGGAATCATATGCCACTCAATGTTTCTTTGAGACAAAAAATAACAAATTTTTTCATTTCTTTCAATTGAACAAATAAATTTATATAAATCTGAGAGTTGCCTTTTAGCACCTACAAATGTTGTGGCATTATCACTATACACATGTTGAGGAGCTCCTCTTCGAGAGCAAAATCTGTTTAATGAAGCAATAAATGCCTCAGAGGTTAAATCACTCACCAACTCTAAATGTAGAGCTTTAGTTGCAAAACAAACAAATAGAACAATATAGCATTTAGTAGTTTTCGCTCCTCTACCTCGATATTTCAAAATATTAATAGGCCCTGCATAATCGATTCCACATGCAGAAAATGGCCTGTTAGGAGTGACTCTGTTAAGAGGAAGATCTCCCATTAACTGTTTGGAAGAAGCTGCTCTATATCTACAGCAGGTAACACATTTATGAATACAATTTTTAATTATCTTCTTGGCACGTACAATCCAATAACTCTGTCTAATGATACCCATTAATAAATTTAACCCAGCATGAAAATGCATAACATGAAAATATTTAACAATTAACACACTTAATTTATGTTGAGTTGGCAAAATGACAGGATGTTTTGCATTGTATTGGAGGGGTGAATTTCTCAGCCTACCTCCCACCCTAAGTAAACCATCACTATCAATAAAAGGACAAAGTGAAAAAAGAGAACTTTTTTTAGAAACTGGTCTGTTTGATCTAATACAACTAATTTCATCTGCGAAATATAGCTGCTGAATATAAGAAATAATCAAATTACCTGAATGTCTTCTTTCGTTTGTCGATAAAGGAAGAAATTTACCTTTACCCAAAGGACTGGTGTTCATTTTGCCAACTTTCTGTTTGCAATTTCTCACAAACCTAATACAAAAAGCTAAAACATCAACAATTTTAGTAAAAGAAGAATATTTTTCAAAAAGTAAATCAATCAAAGAATTATTCACAGTTACTGGAAAACAAAATTTAGAGTTCTTTTTCTCTTTATTTACAGTGTCTAAATTAGTTTTTATTTGAGGTTGTTCAGGCCAATGTTCTTGACTTAAAGAAAGCCACTTTGGGCCCTCCCACCAAAGGGAACAATCAGGAAGATCCTTAGGAGATAAACCTCTAGAAGCAATGTCAGCTGGATTTTCCTTGCCTGGAACATACCTCCAACAGTCAGATGGAACAGAGTCTAGAATTTCTGAGGCTCTATTGGCCACATAAGGTTTCCAACACCTAGGATGAGATGACAGCCATGATAGAACTACTTGCGAGTCGGTCCAAGCATAAAACTTAATAATGAAGGTATTCAAAATAGTCACTAATGTAGAATATAGTCTGGAAAGTAGTAAAGCACCATTGAGCTCCAGCCTTGGAATGGAAACTGATTTAAGGGGTGCTACCTTGCTTTTAGCAACTAAAATGGTCACCTTTGACTTCACTTCACCAGGTTGAACCACATATATGATGGCGGCATATGCTGATTCTGATGCATCGCTAAATCCATGTAAAATGAGCTCTTTACTGGAAACTTGGATCCATCGGGGAATTCTAATAGAGCAAACTTGTTCAAATTCCTCTTGGAATTTCTTCCAATTTGCTTGGAAATTTTCAGGAAGAGCAGTATCCCAATCTAACTTCATCAACCACAATTGCTGGTAAAACATTTTTATAGAGACAGTACATGGAGCCAAAAATCCTAATGGATCAAATAATTTGGCAGATTGTGAAAGAAATTTTCTTTTAGTTATGTTATCATCAAATTGTAAATTAACTTTAAAGACAAAAACATCGTTTGATGAATCCCAGATAAGCCCTAAGGCTTTGGAACAGTCATCAGGATGAATTTCTAAATTTGTTGACTCAAGAGAATTTGAAGATAAATGATTCACTACATCAGAAGAATTAGATCTCCACTTCCGTAAATGAAAACCTCTATTTTCTAAAGCCAGTGAAAGTTTCTCAACCATTTTAATAGCTTCTTCGCTTGAGATTGCACCGGACATACAATCATCAACATAGAAACTATCTTTAATTATTGAAGCTGTTACAGGATCATCCTTTTCAATATCCTTTCCAATTTGAAATAGGCAACGAGTAGCTAAAAATGGAGCTGATGATGTACCATATGTAATAGTTCGTAGCCTGTATTCCTTTATAGCTGAGTATGCTGAGTCACGCCAAACAATACGCTGTAAATCTTGATCTTCTGGAGCAATCAAAACTTGTCTATACATCTGCTGAATATCAGCAGTAAAAGCAATAGGATTTGCTCTAAATCTTATCAAAATGGTAAAAAGATTTGATTGTGGAATTTGTCCAACAGCTAAAACAGAATTTAACGAATTAGCATTAGGAGGTTTGCATGAACCATCAAACACCACACGTAACTTTGTTGAAATAGAGTCGCTTTTTATAACAGAATGATGCGGAAGATAATATACTTTGTTGCTTGCAGGATTTGAGTTTTTGTCGATAAGTGTCATATGACCAAGGTCTTCATATTGCTTCATAAAATTTCTATACTCATTTTCAAAATTTTTATCAAATTGAAATTTTCTCTCCATAGCAAACAAACGTGACACTGCCATGGATTTAGAATCGCCTAATGACATCACATCTTTATAAACTGGCAATTTAACTTCAAATCTACCTTCTGGTGTTACCTTGTAAGTTGAACAAAAATGTTGTTCACAAAATTCTTCTTCCTCAGACAAATGGGGTTTATTAACATCTATTTCTTCTGCTTGCCAAAATTTTTGTAATAATAGATCAACATTGGATTCGTTTTCAACACTAAGAAAATGAGATTGAATACTAGAAGAATATTTACACTTAGGTTCCAATTTTCCGGCTACCACCCAACCAAACATAGTGTTTTGGGCAATTGGCTCATTCTCGGTACTAACAATTCTACCATATCTTAAAATAGTAAAGAAACAGTCAGATCCCAAAATAATATCACATTCCTGTGGTTTCATGAAATCTTCATCTGCTAACGTAATATTTTTAAGGTACTCTATATTTTTCGTATCAAGTAATTCTGCAGGTAATTGAGATGTCACTTTAGGCAGGATGTATGCCTGAACCTTTAAGGACTCGGTAGAAAGCTTTGAACCAACTGTAAGAGTTACTGAACCACGAGTTTGTCCAGCCAATACTCCAGCAATTCCATTTAATCGAATTCTGTCATTCTTTCTTTTTAACCCTAAAGTTCTTATGACATTTTCACTAACAAAAGAACATTCTGAACCAGAATCGAGTAGAGCTCTAAAAGAGTAAGGTTTATTTTCATTATCATATAAGAGAACTTTAGCAGTAGGTAGGAAAGAAACACATTTTGAATTATTGAAAGAAGCACTAGAATTAATTTGTAATTCGTGAGATGTTGACTCCTGTACAAATTCTTTATTTGAATGGTGGTTTTTATTCTCAGATGAATTTGGAAAAACTTTATTTTCAAACTTAGCAGTGCAAGCATTATTACTTTTATTCTCTTCATGTAAGAGTGTATTATGTTTACTTTCACATTTAAAGCATTTCAAATGAGAATTTGGACATTCCTTAACTTTATGAGAGTTTAAACATAAAAAACAACAGTTATTACGCTTAATAAAGTTCTTTCGAGCAACGACATCCATGGATTTAAATTTAACACATTTATAGAGCGGATGTATTCCTTGACACTTTAAGCACACCTTTGATTGCTTATCATTAGAACTGTACTTGGAACCAACAAAATTTGAACTTTTGGAATGTTTCATATCACTTTCATTGTTAGAGATGAGCTCTAAAGAAGAACATCTTACACTTAAGAAATCAAAAAATTCTTTCAAAGTAGGAAATTCATTTTCTGTACTTTCAATGGACCAAAGTCTTCGACTTTCCGGATCAAGTTTTTGAAATAACAAATATATTAACCATGGGTCTCTATTTGTAGCTTCATCACCAACAGCTTTCAAACCCCTAATAACTTCATCACTAGTATTCAGCAAATTTCTTATATTTATGCTATTAGGATGCAGAACTGATTTTTGTTCTAAAAATAATTTAATCAAAGAATTAACAATTTGTTTCTTTTTATCATATCGATTTAACAACCTTTCCCAAGCTTCTTGATAAGATTCATTAGAAAGGGGAATATGCTTAATTAATGTAGCTGGTTCTTCAGAAAGTAACCCTTTAAGATACTGGAATTTCTGAATGTTACTTAAACCTACTTGTGAATGGACAGTGGAAACAAACATATCCTTAAAATTTGTCCATTCTGAAAACTTTCCAGAAAATACTGGAATATTCAATTTTGGTAGTCTAATATTACATTGATTAAGAATAGTAACAGAAGAACCTTGCACAGAATTGTGTGTTGCAACATTGACAACTTCTGAAGGATTCAAAGAATCTAGTTTGTTTTGATATTTAGTTTTTAACTGAAAATACCTGTCTTCAAATTCTGCTAATTCAGAATCATCATCATTTAAACAAGAATCTAATCTCAAGAACTCTTTAAGTAAATCATCTAATCTTTGTAATCTAATCAAAATTTCATTCTTAGTGTTCACATTATCAAAACTATTCTCTAATCTAGTTACAGAGCCTTTCACCCTACCTCTCTCAATTTTAATTTGAGCAGATTTTTTCTCATAATCCTCCATTTTACACAATAACTTATAAGCAGAATAATTTCCAAAATAAAATTAATCAGATAACTTGAAAACAAAACTAATCAAAATTACTTCAAAATCAAAAGTAATCAGAATTGCTTCAAAACAAAACTAATCAAATTAAGTTCAAAAACAGAAGTAACTGAATTAAATTCAAAAACAGAACAAATCAAAGTCAAAAACAGAACTACTATAAAATGTTCATAATTATTCTTTCATACAAACAATAGAAATTTCTGTTCTCAAATGTGCATAAAATTAAAAATCTTCAAAATTCTTCAATGTAAATAATAATTCACCATAATTAAATATTCAAATATTTCAAGCAAATAAATCATAATGTTCTTGAGAACAAGAAGTAAATAAATCATAATAATCTTGAGAACAATTTTCTTTTTCAAGAACTATCAAAACATAATATTGTAGAATACTATTTTTTCTTATTTTATCAATTCAATAAAGAAGATACTAAATTGTTCTCATATTCTAAAATAATATCTTGCTAAATGCAACTTCAGTAGAAAAATTAAGCTTTAGCATCAAAGAACAATTTCAAAACAAAGCAAGTACTCACATATCACGCCTAAGTGCCTCCAATTTTCTTTATGTAGAGAATTTGAAGAAAGAAATCCTTGAAATTTTCTTAATTTTATTTCACAACACAAAAACAAATCTTGACATTCACGAAAACTTAACACACAATGAAACATACAGTTCTGGTTTCAGAATCAAATTTCTCTAGTTAAAATTAACACTCTAATTAGTATGCTTTCATCACATGAAAGCCTTAAATTACATTATAAAAATATATCCCCTGCCTAAACTGGGTGCAGATAATTAAATAGAATAAAGAAAGACAATAATGCAGCAGGAGCAACATTCTCCATGCCACACTCTCAGTAAAACCAAACATCAAATCACTGATGATGTCATAATTAAGATTTCACAACAGCACAGAATGCATAGTGCTGCCATCTGTCAACAAACAGAATAACTAAACCTTAAATTTGATTTCTAATCAGTTTAGCACTGAACATATGGTGATATACGAAGTTCTTTTCATTCGATTATTCTTCAGGATTTGAAATTATCAATGATAGTAGTTGTTAACATCCAGATAAAAATTTTAAGCAAATAATTATGTTTTCAGTTTAATTAATATGTTAAATTTTGTTCACAAATAAACAGCAATGCACAAAAAGCGACAGTTTTCGCTTTAATGTATATGAAATGTACAGTCGTGGGGGGAAAAAAGTAAACACCCCTACTGACTCTGCAACTACCTTACCCGTGGCCCTAATTCTTTGCGTACCAGTTTAAAAATAAAGTTTTTCAATAAAAGAAAACTCATATTTAATTTTCTCTAAATAAACAACCAAATTCTTGAAATGTCAGTCGTCTAAAATTAATTACATTGAATAAAAAAAATAAATAAAGTAGTACAATCAGATTTGCGTATGTAAAACATTTTTACACTTAAAAATAGAAAGCCCTATTGTTTGCGCATATGCATTTAAACTAAATTTTGAACAATTTCGATTGGCTGGTTGTTTCCAACTATGCAAATTATTACATCGGGACTAATGGCAATGGTTGTTTAAAATAAGAGCGGTTTGAAATCAATTCATAAGAAGAAAATGGGTGGTAAAAGATTGACGTAGAGCTGCGGAAAAAGATATTTGAAAAGCGAAATAATGGATGTCTAATGAGGCAAATAGGCAGGGATTTGATGATTCCTGAATCAAGGGTCAGCTAGGTGGGGAGGCCTACCAAATGGCTTAAGCACTCACAAGCCCTGATTCCTGAATCAACAGTGCGTTATGTTTTGAAAACTTTCGCTGCAACCGGAGATGTACAGACAAGAAACAGTACTGGTTGTCCATCAACAACAACGGGCCGAGAAGATCGAATGTTGCGTCGAGTGGTAATGTACAGCAGACCAGGAACGATGACAGAAGCCGCATCCCTATGGCAAGACAGCATAGGGTGATCAGTGATTCGTAAAATGGCTGCAAAAAGTGTGCTTCAAATATTACAAATGCACTGTAAAAAAAAATGGTAACTTTCCATGTAAAATCCAGGAATGTTTCGCCTTTTATCAGGTTTTCAGAATAATTTAGCTCTTTCCTGTGAAATTCTGGTTTTCTTATCTGAAACGTTCCTGAACAAAAGTTGGAAACAGCAAAACGCTGCGGCCGCCATTTATTATTTTTTTTTTCCTATAATCCGTTGCTCGCGCGCGAGTGTCGAAAACGAATTCCTTAAATGAATGTAAAAAAATCAATATGGAATGCAAATAAATCAATAGACGACATAATCCTTTACGTCTCTATTGCCAAGATAATTCAGATGAAAATACAATACCTCTGTGACATCACTAAGAGATTATCTCTCGTACTTGTCTGTGAAATCTTTAACGAGCAGACTGTGTAAAAAAAAATACACCTATTATTTGGATCTGCATTAACCAGGGGACAATCAAATATGATTCTCACCTATTTTGATTAATTTAAAGTATGTTTTAGAGTTCTTATCTCTAATTATTCTTGTGAAAGGATTTCTTCAAATGGGCCTTAGATTTTCAGAAATTAGATGCCGAGTTTTAGCATACGTTTCAAATACCCATTAGTTTGCAGCTCTCAACGTATCTTTCGTGGTGTGGACGCAGAAAGCTTACGCGCCACCCGTACGGCCCGGGTTCGATGCTACCTCTTGACTTTTTTTTCTTTTTTAATTAATTTTACATTTTAACACTTTAGTACAATTTGATTTAAATTTGACATATATTTGACACTTTGAATTGCTGCAAATTTGAATTTTTTTTTTATTTTCGGAAAAAATATACAATTACGTTTAGGTTTTTTTTTCATGAAAATTTATATGTATTTTATCTAACTTGTAAACTAACATAATCACTGACGAAAATCCAAAATATTTTATGTCTAGATTTTTTTTCTAATTATTATTTACATTTATATATTTTTATATTTTAAGCAAAGTTCAGAAACAATATATCACATATATATTTACTTTATTGAATTTTAACTGAAAATTTATTTTTTCGTGTAAATTATAAATAATAATTTTGATGTCAATTTCAAAATATTTTTTCATTCTAACAAATAATGATAATAAAGCGAAAATTGTCAACTGGAAATGTAAAAATCGTCTGCGGATCCCGCATGCTGTGAAATGTCAGTAATGTCATAATGAAGGGAGGGAACGAACATCCAGAGTGAATTATGTCAGCCAGGTATCGGTCCGGATAGCCTAACAGGTAAGGCATTGGCACGGCACGCCAAGTATCCAGGTTCGATCCCTGGTCGGGACATTTTTCGCTCTTGTGCTATTCCAGCCTTGAATATGTCAGTAATGTTTTGCTGTCAACAGAAATATTCCTGGTATTTCGCAGGAAACTTACTGGCAATTCTGTAGAAAGTTTTTAACATATACAGTAAAGTACCAGTCATTTTCAAGAAATGTTTCTTGGAAATAATGGGCAACTCAGCTGCCCATTTTTTCCCAGGAACGTTGCGGAATTTTTTTTACAGTGTGGAAGCGTAAGCCAATATTAGCTCCTGCTCAAAAAAAGATACGCTTTCTGTGGGCTGTGGATCATTTAAATTGGACAGATCACCAATGGCAAAGTGTTATATAGTCGGAATTCCCTTTTCCAATTTTACATGGAAATATCGGTCGTCGGGTCGTACGGCAAGCAAATGAAGCTTTAAATCCATAATGCGTCAAACAAGAGTGCAAGTTTCTGTCATATGTTCAAATTTGTGGATGTTTTGGTTATTCTGGTGTCGGCTAAATAATGCCATATGAGGGGACTATAAATGTACAACGTTATCGAGACATTTTTCTGAATAAGTTGTTGCCTTCAATTCAAATCCTTGGCCTTCAATCAGGGTATCTTTTTCAACAAGACTTATCCAAACCGCATACAGCTAGGACAACAAAAACCTGTCTTCAACAAAATGGTATTCCTGTGCTAGATTGGGTTCTGAATTCAGCGGACATAAATCCTATCGAGGATTTGTGACGGTACGTAACCCTCTCATTTACACGGGCCTCATATGAGGACAGATAAGTATTGTCCTAAAAAGTAAAAAACTTTTCAGCATTCATTTATGGAGATCTGATTTGTGGACAGATAATAGCTAGCATGCAGCACAATAATAAAATTATTTCATAATGGGCTATCATTTATCACAAAAAAAGATTTTTTGTGAATAATGAAAAATAATTTATGCATGAAAGGGTTAAAGAAGGAAGTTCGAAAAAGAAAACCACGTGACAATCAGCAGTTGAAAAGAATTGTTTTTGACGAATGGCAAAAAATTCCAATTTCTGAGTGCCAACGATTAGTTTAAACTATGCCGAGAAGAGTGAGATGTTTGCGTTGCCAAAGGAGGACCAACGAAGTGGTAAGACTTACGCATTTCGTTTCATTCAAACATGCATAAAACATTAGGGACATAAAAAACTTGCAAGGAAATGGGTTTCGTTAGTCACAAAGTATGTGTTCGGGGGGGGGGGGGGGGGTCCAGGGGGTCCGGACCACCCCCCCCCCCCGAACCCGAACGAAAAACTAGTTTACTGAATCATGGATACAACAGTAAAAACGGCTAAGACGGAATCACAAAGAACCTATGAAAGATTCCGCTTTACACAGGTGTTCGTCTTAGAAGGTATAATTCAAAGTTATGTCGTCCTCCGGGACTACGAACATTTCCGTTTTATACAGGTTTCCGTAATAAACAGTTTCCGTTTTCACATTATCCATTAAAACTGCTAAAACGAACTCACTCTATAGTACACCTCTGAAGAGCATAAATGCATTACAGTAAAATCTGTGAAGATAACCTATCTCAAAAAAAAAAAAACAATTCAAGATTCGACGAAAACAACACTATATATTTAAGCTTGCTAACGTTTGAAACACATCTGAAATGAAACTTGTTCCGATTGCGATTCCTTCTCGGTAGGTTTTCTGTGAACACGGAATCCTCTCGTAAACGGAAACATTTTAATGTTCCGAGACGGAAGGATAACTATGCAAGTATATCTGCTATTCCGTTTACACAAATTTTGTGTAACTAGCTTAAAGGTAAAATTTCTTTATCTCGGACTTCGATGAGGCCAACTGTTGCCGACACTTACGGGAAAATACGAGTTTACACGAACGCAATAATGGCACATTGGTGGAGTTTCGCGACCCTTATCTTTGTTTATTTTATAACGGTCAATATTATCAATTATTTTAAATCTGCTGCAAGCAATTAATAAAAGTAACTTTATTTTTGGACTGGTTATTTGTTACCACTTTCAAAATACACTGGGGAGAAAAATTAAAGGAATAGTCATAAAAGGGTGCTTTGTGTTAATTCTATTAAGGAAACTTCAATGAAAGATGATTCATTGGTAACTCAATGCCAACGTTATCACGTAGTCCAATGGGATTAACCTTCGCTACAGAAAAATATGCAAATTTTTTAGCCCGTTCCTTCGGTTCACGTGTGGAAAGGATTGCACGTGGGTGATTTGAAGTCTAATTTCGAAGATCGCATGCGGGTGATTTGAAGTCTAATTTCAAGGATTGCATGAGAGAGATTTGAAGTCTAATTTAAGGATTGTAGGTATAGTTGGGTAAAATTTGTAGTAGGTGTAATATGTCGTACAGAAGACATATGACCGATTGCGAGAAATGGAGTGCGATAGGTAGAACAGAAGAAGGACAGACACTTTCAAGAGTCTGTAAATACTTAAAAATATCCAAAAGTGTCATGGCAAGAAGATGGAAACGGTTAACAAACACTGGTAATGTGAACAGACAACCAGGTGAAGGTAAAAAATGTGTCACAATTGATTCTCAGGACCATTATTTGGCAACGATTGTTAAAGAAACAGGCAACTGACGTCAGTTCAGATTGCAGGGGAGTTCATTGTAGCAACAGGAACTCGACTATCCAGATTTACTGTGAGTAACAGGCTGCATAAGAAAGGGCTGCATACAAGGAAACCCATTATTTATATTCCACTAACTCCGGCAGCGAAATGCGCCCGGTAAAGTGGTTCAGAGATCATCGTCATTGGAGTATCACGGGCTAGAGCGGAATTCTCTTTACCGATGAATCCTGATTTTGTTTGGAGAATTATTTCAGACGTGTTATCATATGGAGGGAAAAACACATACAATAAAGCTGCAAACTTCTGCGAAAATCATCGATACAAAGGTCGTGGAATCATGGTATGGGCGGGCATCATTTTGAATGGCCATACTGACCTACACATTTTTACCAGTGCAACTCTGATTGCTGAAATATATAGAGATGAGGTTTTTGATCCTCATGTCAAGTTGTTTAACACCTCCGGGACCATGGGTGCATATTCATCTTCAAAAGGTGCTTACAGAACTTGTTTTTAATACTACTAAAAATTAAAAGTAAAAATTTCCTTATTTAAATAAGACATTTTCTCGATTGATAAACTAAATTTAATTATTTGACAAAAAGTGGTATCAAAGGAATAAAATTCATATAAAAGATGCTGCTTCCGAACGGGTTAATGGTGCAAACGAAAGACTTGGGATTTTATGTTTATTAATGGTCTAAAAGTGCTGCCCTCTCCACGGAACTCCGAAGTGTCCCTTCCAGAGCTGCTGAAATCCCACACACACACAAAAAAATCTGGATTCAACATTTCCTTTGACATCAGTTACTAATTGTGAACGCCCAGTTTAACATTGCTTTAAGAAATTTCATGGTGGCAATAACAATTTTGTGTATGGAGAAGGTCTTGGGTGACACTTTGTCTTTAACAATAAAAAATCGAATTGAAGCTAATCCAAGTACCAAAGTCCGGAGCTTACTGCAGAACTTGGAGAATGCTCTAAAACTGTTTCGAAATATCTAAAATAAATTGGTTGCGAAATACAATAACAGAAACCACCATTATTTTTTACACATCCTAATACTTACAAAAAAGTGCTAATCCAACACAAATAAATTTGTTACAAAAATTTAACTTCCTTAAAGACGACCAGATATCAGAAGAAACTATTAGATATGGTTAGAATATGGTATTAAAAATGGCGACACATGAAACATAGAAACCCCAAATCATTATGGTTGTTTTAGATAGTTGTAACAAAACTATTTTTTCCAGCATGAACTATATTTGATGTGTGTGCTTCTTACATTACTAGTTTCTGTAGCTGCCAGTTTGGCCTCCATTTTTATTAAGAAAATCTAAATTCACACCAGAAAATAAAAATAGTATTTTTTGCTTTATGATAAAATTTTTGCGATTACAAAAATTAATGATTCTTCTTTCAAAATTTCCGGTGTGAATTTGAAATTTCGAATTAAAAGAGGAGGTCAAACTGGTAACCCTGGTAATAACTATATTTGATGCGTGTGCTTCTTACATTACTAGTTTCTGTAGCTGAAATTGCAAGACCTTTTTCTTAAAGATTAAAACCTTATCTCTAAAACTCGCAACTAACGACTCACTGCCACTTATATGAAATCATTATCCAATTTTTATTACAGCGCAAGTTCTTAATTAAATGGCAAGAAATTAAACATGGAAATTGCTCTTTTAAACTTAACCACTTGATCCTAACTTTATCGTAGGCAAATGTTATGTATTCTGAAGCTTGATTTAAATAAATCACTAATAATTGCTAAATAAATTAATACTCTTCAAATGCGCTCGGTTTTTTACATCATAATGTTTGTAAAATCTTTTTCACTGATAAATATTAATGTAACTCCAATGTATCATTAGCTGCAGTTACAGAGATTGATCTTACTTTTTTTTTATCTATGCTTTTTTTAAAACTAAGAAATTAAATGAGGATATACCTAAATTCTTAAAGTTCTCGAAATACTTCTATTATACATACACAGTCAATCCTGTCAAGACGTGATAGGAAGGGACTGGAAAATTTTCCAATTTAGACAGGCTTCCTTTTAAAGAAGTGTAATTAATTATACTTCTAAGATGCACTACCGCAATAAGATGTATTGCTCGTTTCGACGGGAACCTGAAACCCTTCCGTTTGAGACAGAATCCCGTTACAGAAAGATTCCGCTTTCAGAGGTTTCACCGTGTTTCACTAAAGAGCGGTGAAAATCCCCTTTCAAACAGGTTTTTAGCAAATTTAATTGTATGGCAATACATATTAAGACCATGTAAAGCTTCTGTTTAAGGCAGGATTTTGTTAGAGATAATTACTATTTTGACAGGTTTTATTATTCATATAATATAAATAATTATATGAATACACAAAACTTGTAAAAATGGAACCTGCCTATAACGAATTCTGTCTTAAACGGAAATGTTCCACGGTACTATCGAAAAGGACACTATACAATTACATCTGCAAACAGGAAAACCTGTGTAAAACGGAATTTTTCACCAATATTTGCGATTTCATCTTGACAAGTTTTACTATATATAACCTGAAGGAAAAATTTTGGACCCCCCCCCCCGAAACGAAGTCCTGGCTACGCCACTGTGTGTCGTTTATTATTTGATGCTCAATTTCACTAGGTTATAGTAAAATGTATCATTTTTCATTAAACTAATTTACATAAAAAATTTTAATTATTTTTAACTTTTATTGTCAAAACAGCATCGACAAACTAATGCGCAAAAAATTAAAGCCACTGGTAAGATAATTATAATGAAAGAAAGTTACTGGTACCAAACGATCGGAAATAAAGTCTACTTTTAATGGGTGTATATAAAATTTGCTTAGGGGATCATATACAAATCGAAACTGACCAAACTTTTTTTTAAAATAGCAACACCTAATTTCGACAATTTATTTTAAATTCTGGGTTCAAACTGTGCCTAGAAAGCGAATTTCAAGCCATTTAGAGGATAAGTATTTCAGTTAAAAACATTTAAATTTTAGAGCCTACTAATGTTAAATTACATTTCCATATCTTTAGTAATAGCTCCTGAAATTATAGTCCTAATGTGATATTTTTTTGCGATTTTAATACTAAAATACCCAAACATAAATACATTGAATTTGTAATTTTAAAAATATTATAATACGAATCATGAATTTTGAAATTAATATTCGAAAAAATATGAATTGCAATCTATAATTGATTTCTAAGATTTATTTTGTCCTGCTTTATGCGAATTCTCAATGTCAAATTTTTCTTCCAAGTAGTTTTCGAACTATGATTAAAAAACGCCAAAATGATGGTTTAAGGTAGCATCTATGATGAGCTGGAAAGCATAATTTGAAATATATATATATTAGCCATTTTATTGAAATATTTGTGCTGGCAATAGTCGAAATATATCAAGCGAGTGAAATGGTCATGTCGGCAAGAAATAATGCATTAACAGAAGTGACATAGTCATTCTGTAGCATTTCAACAATCGAATACCGAACATCAATTTAGATACAGTCCCTAAAACAGGCTCATTTTAAAATAATTAATTTCTCTGAAACTAATGTTACGAATTTCATGAAAATTTGTTATTAGGCTAATTGAAGGGTGTCGAATTTATTTTTGGTGCCAAACTTGTGTATTGCTATTGAAAAAAGTAAAGTTTGGTTTCGTTTTGATATGTAGAAGACTCCCTAAGCAAATTTTATATACATCATTTAAAAGTAGATTTTATTTACAATCTTTTGGTAGCAGTAACTTTCTTCTACATTAATTTGTTGCGGAGTTAGTAGTGGGCGCACTTTTGCCTCACGACTGTACAATTCACTGAGCAGACAATTTCGCATTAAAATTTATATTTATTTATAAAAAAAAAAAAAATCACCCGTGTTTAAAATCCACTTAATACTTTCTTTTTGAAAATATTTAAATTTACCTGATGTATTTCCTACGGGCAAAAGATTATTTCAAAGTATGAATTCAATTTAAATTTTATATTCGAAGTAAATCTACTAAGCATGAGTAATTTTTCTCTCTAACATTGAAAGAAAAGGCGAAACATAAATTCAATTTCGGATTCTTTGATGAAAAAACTTTTGTTTGGAAAGGATTTTATTCTTGGCAATCCTTTATTCATCTTAATAAGCATTTTTATTTAGCATGAGAAAAAAAATGCAGATCATTTGTTTATTCGTGACAGAAATAATGCACTGAAACGGAAGGATCTTTGATGTGCGTGATTTAAATTTATGTATATTCATTCTGAATAAAAAAAATATATATATATATATAATAGTAATAATAAACTTTATTATTTGAAATATTTTATATTTTCCTTACAAAGTTGAAAATATCTTATTGAATAAATGGACTAAATCCGGGCAAATATTTTTATACTTCTTATACCTTTTCATAATCACTCAGGAACACCTAAAGTTTAAACTTTTTGAAAAAATTAATATAGGAAAAAAATCCCTGCCGCTCGGCCTACAGGCTGAGGTAGATTTCGAAGTTAAGTACTAATTTCACCAACAAAATCTAAATCAAGATTAGAGATAAACCCAGTTTAACATTTTTATCTGGCCGCTTTTGACGAGTTTTAATTTCATTTTTCTGTAAGAGCTGGTTTTATCAGAACCATGTTAAGACAGTATTAAAAAAAACATTTTTCCGCACTCTACAACTCAAAATTTTGTGACACATTTTTTACATGATTTTTTAAAAGATATTTATAAGCGACCTGTGTTTTTATTTTTGGTTCAATCAATTAGAACTTGATTTAAAAACAATTATTTTCTCAGTACGACCTTTTTTTTTTTTTTTCGTTTCCAGCACTATCGCTTCGGGAAATTTAGTTAAAAATGACTAATTTGACAGCATTTTAAAAAAATATATTGTGCCTTTATCAAAAAATAGAGCACTATGACACATTATATAGTTTGTGAATAAGAGAACTTACCAATTGTATGTGTTTGAGAGCAAAAATGAATTGAAAAAGTCCTTCCGGCCAGTGCCAGGAGGAAGAGGTAGCTTTCATATTCCTTATTTTCAAAAAGCGATTATTCGATATATTATTCAAACACACGAAGCTCAATTTAGTGGAAACCGAATATAGGAAATTCAATACTAAATTTATCAATACTAAATCATTATGAATGAGAATTTCGCGAAATTAGTCAGCTTTATCCAAGCTGCTTTTATTTAAAGTAACTTATATTTGGCTGCCAAATTCGGCGATTTCTTAAAGTGCCTGCCAATTTAAGACAACATGGTGGATGAGACTAACCAGTGAACTTGGTCGAGATCTTAGTAATTGCTGTGCACATGCTCACTCACACTGGAATTGGTTGATATATACAAGTGCTGTCGCAGGCAAAAAAACAGATTTTTCAAAATGTCGCCGACATTAGAAATTGAAACTGCTATATCTGAGCCATGTTTTAAGATAAAGACAAACCAAAAATGCTTCTGAATCTTTATATCAAGGTCAAATACTTAAGAAAGAAACCTTTTTCAATTTCTAATTTTTTTGCACCTCACTTTAAATACAATTTTTTTAAATTTAATGGCCGCCATTTTGAAACAATATGGCTGATGAAGCTGGCCAGCGAACTTGGTCGAGATATTGATGCATACTATCCACATGCCTTCTTACATCGAAATAGGCGAATACGTGTGTTATCGCGTGACAAATACAAGATCGTTTCAAAATGTTAGCCATGCTAGAAATTCAAAGTGCTATAATTCAATCATTTTTTAAGATGTAAACAAAAGAACAAATTTTCAGAAACAAAACTGCTCCGGAATATTTGTATCAAGGCCAAACACATAAAAAAAATCTTTTTTATTTTCCAATTTCTTTAATACCTCATTTTAAATTTTAAATTTAATTTTTTTAATGGCAACCCTTTTGAAACAAGATGGCGAAGGAAGCTGGCCAACGAACTCGGTCGAGACATTGGTATGTACATAGTACATACCAAGTTACATCCAAATCGGTTCATAAATACGCCTGCTATCGCGTGACAAAAATCAGGTTGTTTTAAAATATTACCCACAACAGAAATTCAAAATGCTATAACTCAGCCATTTTTTTTAGATATAGACGAAACAAAAACTCTTCCGGAATCTTTGTATTAAGATCAAACACATACAATAAAAATCTTTTGCATTTTCCAATTTTTGGTATCTCATTTTAAATTTTAAATTTTTTAAATTTTTTTAAATGGCAGCCATTTTGAAACAAGATGACGGATGAAGCTGGCCAACGAACTCGGTCGAGATAGTTGTATGTACTATGTACACACCAAGGGAAATCCAAATCGGTTCATAAATACGCCTGTTATGAAATGACAAAAATCAGGACGTTTCAAAATGTCAGCCACGCTAGAAATTCAAAATGCTATAACTCAGCCACTTTTTAAGATATAGACGAAACAAAAACTGCTCCCGAATCTTTTTATCAAGGTCCAACACTTAAGAATAAAATATTTTTTCAATTTTCAATTTTTTGATACCACATTTCAAATTTAAATTTTTCTTAAAAATTTAAATGGCCGCCATTTTTAAACAAGATGGCGGATGAAGCTGGGCAACGAACTCGATCGAGACATTGATATTTACTATGTATAAACAAAGTTACATCCAAATCGGTTCATAAATACGCCTTTTATAGCGTGACAAAATTCAGGACGTTTCAAAATGTCAGCCACGCTAGAAATTCAAAATGCTATAACTCAGCCATTTTTTAAGATATAGACGAAACAAAAACTGCTCCGGAATCTTTGTATAAAGGTCAAATACATAAGAAAAAAATATTTTTTCAATTTTCAATTTTTTGGTACCCCTTTTCAAATTTTAAATTTTTTTAAAAAATTTAAATGGCCGCCATTTTGAAACAAAATGGCGGATGAAGCTGGCCAACGAATTCGGTCGAGTCACTGGTATGCACTATGTACACACTGATTTACATCCAAATCGGTTCATAAATACGAGAGTTACAGTGTGACAAATGTCAGATATATATATATATATATATATATATATTACCATTAATTAAATATAACCTGCCACCGTCAATTATTATGAATTAAAGCTGTATATATATATATATATATCAATTTTGAACGGAGGGTGGTTTCGGGGTCTGGGGGTCATGATCGATGAAAATATACCAAAATTTTTTGAAATCGCTTTCCTCCGAACGGCTGCAATAGGTAGCTTTTTGTAATGAAAGCTACCTAAAATTAGTGAGAAAATAAGGATTTTGGATTTGAGTACAACTTTAATATGATACAACAATTCTTCAACCCCTACTTTTGTTTAATTTGTTTTTGCTGTAAGAGTTGATCCTATCAAAAACTTGTCAATATAGCAGATGTATATAATATTAAGAAGATGTATAACAAATTTAAGCGATTGGATATCTTGTGACTTGACGAAGTTATGAATATTTTTCTTCTGTAACCACCCCTTTTTTTGTTTTTATTTTATTTATTTATTTATTATTATTATTTTTTTTTTTTGCTATAAGAGTTGGTCCTATAAAATCTTGTTAATATAAAAGTTGTAGATACTATTAAGAAAATTTATAAAAAAATTAAGTGAATTAGATATCTTAAGAATATTTTTCGCCCCTTGAGCCCATTTTAAATTTTATCAAAAATATGTGATACATAAATTTTTGGCCCTTTTCCTAGAAATAATAATAAATTTAAACTGATTTAATAGATATTATAAATTAAGAAGTTATGGGATTTTTTCGGTTTTTACAAAACCCCTCCCTATTTTCATCCCCGTGGTCCGATTTCGCCCATTAACGAACTTGGCCGAGATTTTCAACCCCTTGATTTTATGTGTCAGTTTGGAAGATATTTGTGCAGAATTATGGAAGTTATCGTGTCCATAGAAAAGTGATATATATATATAGATATGGATATGGGTATTGATATATATATATATATATATATATATATATCATATATATGGATATAGATATTGATATATATATATATGTATATAGATAGATAGATAGATAGATATAAAATTTTTAATCGGGGGGTGATTTTCGGTACTAGGGGTCATGATCGGCGTAGATCTCCAAAATTATTTCAGAAATTCCAACATAGGGGAGAATGTAATTGGTAGTATTTCTTACGAAATCTACCTAAAATGGATAACTAGATTACGATTGGAATACTGATCAGTAATATGTACAAATATATGCATCCTGTAATATCCTGATTTCCTATTTAAGCGAGTAATTAAATACATTCATAAGGAGTAATCATTCAGAGTTCTTTATAAAAAGACAACATTTGTATTAATTTGTATTTATGAATTTATTTATAGACTAGTTTATCCGCCCAGCGTTGCCCGGGCCCGTGACGAATGGCCCTTAAATGAACCTCAAATTTGTATGATTTTATATATTCAACTCCATTTTGTCTTAATCTATAGTTATAAATGAAAAAATCGCGAAAAAAATATTGAATTGAAAGTATATGCTACTTGGTATCTTATTTTCTGTGTAATTTGATTTTTGGAGTCTATGCATACCAAAAACGAGCGAAACCAAAGAGAAACACTGAGGTCTTTGCTGATTGGTGTATTGTGATGCTCTAAAACGATTGTTTTAAAATGGGGATGTTTAGTTACTTTTTGCGAAAAAAAATACCATCTCCGTAAGGCGTGAAGTGACCTGCGTTCGCCGATGTATTTGAAAGGGTTAAAACTTATATATTTTTAAACCGATTACAGTATAGATTGGAAGAAGGTTTCAGTTCTATGAGCATTTTTTGGGGTTGCCAGTACTTCTAAAATTGCTTCGTAAAGAGGTGTTGCAATAAGGGGAAAACATTTTTCGGAAAAAAGACTCTCTTTTAATTGTTCTCTTCAAAGGGTTAACTGCAATATTTTTTCAAATTGATTGTGGCATTTGAGATGAAAGAGTGTGGTCTTTCGGAATATGTCTTTTAGTTTTAACCGTACCGAGCGGTTTGGTCGATTTAGCTGAAAACAATACTGTTAAAGAACACAAATAAAATCAAAAGTCGGTTCTTCGCTAGTGTCCGATGCGTAAATGTGTTTTTGGGCGTCCTTGACTGGAGATCAAATAGATGACCTTTTGATGAGAGTAAGTTGCGATGTTCAATTAATAACTCAAATAATTATTAGAAAATTAAAATTCTGTGCCTCAGGTGCATCAGAAGACACATTGGGTACAAAAATTTTTAGCCTAGCACGCGCCCTAGATATCGCTATCCATCGTAGACACGTACGCTCACACACATAGAGACAGACACACAGAGCGAAACATTCTTTTATTAGTATAGATTTGGCAAGATTTCGTTTTTTTTTTTAGTAGTCTCATTTCTTATCTCATATCTCATATCTTCTATTCCTTTCAGTTATTGTGGTCAAAGATTTTGTTTCTTTGACATGTCATACCCACGTATCACAATACTTAGAAAACGTTGTCTTAAGGATTATTAGGGGGGGAGTTGTAAAAGGGGTATAACAAGAATGGTTAGTTATATGAAAATCATGGACAACATATTCAATAAAAATAATTTACAACCTCCATGATAAAAAGAAATTTTTCAGAAGAAAATTTCTTATATACTTTTACTGGCATATAAACTTTAGAAAAAAGTAGACACGACAATGGTAAAATGCGGTTTCTTTTTCCAGCGCTTACGAACATGTCACAAGCCGATCGGATGATTTTAGTAACGCATGTTAATACCAAATATTTTGTAACGTTGAACAGCTCATAAAATGTTTTTAATTGTACCTGATTCATTGAAATAATTCCGTACATCACCTTCTAAATGTAAAGAATTGGTAATGTTTAATTGAATAGAATACTTACATATAACGTTTATTTATGAAAACACTGCAGCAATTAAATTATTAAAGATTCAAAGAAAAAAAAAACCTTAAATTCATCAGTGCGATTACATTTCAAATTTACGCATATTTGTTCAATTTTTCACATACAGAGGATCGGCTAAAAGTCCTTGATAAATTTTTAAATGCAATGAAAAATGAAGTATTTGCCGTATGAGAATGTTGTATAGAAATCTTTCATTACACGTTCTAAAGTTTTGGTTAAGGGGACAGTATAATTTTAAAATTTTCAAAAATCGATTTTTTTTTAATTTTTACATCGTTAGAAAGGTTATTGTATTCTGAATAAGTTGATACCAGTCTTTTAACTGTGTGATAATTATTTACTGAGATATTAGGGAAAATGTAGACATCTTCATGTAAAACTAATTTTACTATACTTAAAAATGAATTTAAAAACAACAAAAATTGTCAACATAGTCATCTTGCCCCGTCTCTACTATTTATTAGCTTTTTGATGAAAAAATATGCAAAATTTACTTCAGAACAGCATCGAAGAAGAAGTCTTTTTAATGGTAATCGCTATACAATATACGATGATAAAAATATATCCTAAGGTGCTAATTTATCTTATAGAAAACTAAAAAGTAGTCAATTTGATAGTGATTTGTGTTTCAATTGACAGTTTATAATACGGATTTATTGACATTAATATATTTTTTTAGTGAACTATCCGGATTTTTGTGCAGCAACGCATGTGAATCAGATATCGAAATACGAGAATCCCTATAAAATGGCTTATATTTTAAATTAAATAATTTAGTTTTATAAAACGTGCACATTTAATTCCCTTTACAATCAAATCTAAACAAAATTTAAGTTATATGTTTAAAATTAATTTTTTACAATAGTAAATGCCACATTTTTACAAATTTCATCTATTTATTTTTTAAGCATGTTCCTATATTCTGCAGCATTTTACAAATAATTTAATATTTATCATTTTAAACTAGCATCTAATTTTATTTTTAATACGGAATACGATATATAATTAGTAGTTTGTTTTCTTTATTATATATTTTATATTTAAAAAATACAATTTAATCTTTAAACGGCTTTTTCTCAAAATGGCATTTTTTACTCTTGCACGCATGATATCTCCAAAACTATTGGAAGTAGAGCTTTAAAATTTTTGCGCTACATAAATATTTGTATTATCATGAAAATGAAATAGGATTATAAAGCTCTGTTTAGTATGAAATAAATTATGCGATTGAATGCATGTAAAAGTTCATAGTTTGGAGAATTTTTCTAATTAAATGTTAATTACCCTTTATTTAATTAACCTGTTACAAATATCCTAGTTCAAATTATAGACCAAAGTGTTATCTTTAAGTTAAGATAAAGTTTATGCAAATACAATGAAATTAGCATGAGATATCGTGCGCGCAGTGAAATTTTATCCACTGTAAAAATGTTAAATAGCACTTTGAAATAGAACCCTTGGATTTTTTTAAATTATAATATATCCAAAATAAAAAAAATTAAGGTAGTTCAATATCACCTAAATAAACTCTAAAAAATTTGTGCTTCTAGAGTGGTTATCTTTTTTATAAAAAATTGCTAAACTCATGACAGATTTCGCATGTTATTTACCGTTAAAAGTGTACTGTTCCCTTAAGCAAATTAAAATTTTAGTTCAAATAACTTCTTCACTATATTTTCAAGTTCCATAAAACCATCAGCTCAAGCCTCTACAGGCTATTTATTTTGAACAATCTACTTCCACATTTCATTGTGTGGAATGAAACTATGCAACATTTGGATGTGGTTCGATCTACAAAACAGGCACACATAGATATATTGCAGTAGATTTTATAAAATAAATGGTCTATAACTGCTCTATCTTGAGTTACCAATGCTGCTTGGTACCTATGAAGATGCAGCTTCAATTATAGACAATTTTTGTAACTTTTAATAATTATTTGCTTAAACAAAATATTTGATAATAGAACAGGGTTGCAGGGATGTAGCACAAATTAAAGTTTGAATACTATTTTCCTTTTCATTTATTTATTTTTGTCTATAATAATAGCTTCCTCCTAAAACTGCAGAATTTCTGTAGTTAAATAAGGCGAATATTACTATGAAAAATTAGTGGCGCTCAAAATTCTATTGTAGTATTTCTCTCACCATTTTGCATGAGAAGCATTTTTGCTCAAATCGTACGTTAATTAGCTGAATTTTGATTGAATTTTAAGATGTGTCAAGGACTTTTGAACTACCCTGTATTTTTACTATCGGCAGTGACTTGAAGGCAAACGCAAATAGTGCCACAAATTTTTAACAAATGATACAAATTTAAAATAAATAAATAAATAAAAATATATTTTCAATGAAATAAAATTTGTCGAGAGAAACATTTTTCAGTACCAGTGAAAGAAATACAAGAATTCTAAGTAAATTTTAAAATTTTCTAATATTTTAATTATATGCATATGATAATTTTAAAGTTTTCCGTATGTAAATATAATGTTAGAAACAGCATTAAAAAATCACGTGTTATACAAGTCTCTGTGTTACCTAATATATAAATAAAGCGTTTTTGGTTGAAAAAGATATCGTTAAAATTAAAACAGTAAGAATTGCCAATATGTAAAATAGATATTTAAAATACATATTTATGAAACATAGGATTAATATCACACACATTTATTCTCGCGAATTAGTTGAGAAGCGTCCCATTCCGAATACATTTAATTAGTTTACAAAAATACAATTCACAGTTATTGAAATTGCCTTGATATATTTTTCCTTAGAACGACGAAAGATTATTTTTCAATATGATTTTAAACAAACAATGAAAACCTTCGTTGCAGTATGAAATGTAAATGGTTTCAGTTTATTCATTGAACAAAAATAACTGTCGAGGAATTTTTTTTTCACACTGTCATTTATCCCACCTCTTTTGTAAAGCATTAAATGAGTAGAAAAGCATTTATATATTAAATAACAAACATTAAACTGAATTCTTATTTTGAATAATTAATTTAAACTGAAGGCATATTCGCGCAGTGAAATATTAGACAAATAATATTTTTCTGTAATATAATATCCTGTAAATTCTGTATAGTCCGTAAAAAAATATGCAAATAAACCGTATCCGATTTAATTTGATAGAAAGAAATCCGAAAAAGAAAAATCTTTGATAGTATATTTTACAAATTTATATATATTTATTACATAAAGACTTATACTTTTTATGACGATAGAACTGACGTAAAATCTATTTACGCAGTAGAAAACAAATCATGAATAAGACTGAATAGGTTTCATGAAATAATTGTTCAATTTTAAAATGTAAAAAAAAAAAAAAAAAAAAAAAAAAAATCGTTTAATTTTAATATAAAAATTAAATTTGTTTACTTTAATTTAACAAATTTTAATAATTAATTACCTTAATTGTAATTTCAAAACCTTTTAATTTATTCAGCTTCATACATAAATCTCAAAGTGGTTAGTTTATTAACAACATCAACATATAAATAGCTAAGTAAATATTTGAATTTCGGTTGTTTGGATTACAGAGTAATTTAAAATATCGTATATGACAAAACATTTATTTTAAAATAACTTAGAAGCTCAATCAATTATTCGTGTACAATGAAACATTCATTTTCAAGTTTTTTATTTATGCAGCTGGAGAATATCATTTCATTTGAATGGATAAGTTCTATTGGATAATTTCATTCAATAACGGCTTTTCAATTAAGTTTTATATGACTTGATAAAACAAAACCATCTTAAAATGTATTTAGGAACACTTTGTGTTACATCAGTCATTTTTTTTTATCCCAGCAAAACTAAAATAATCTCTAACTCTACATTGAAATTAGCCCACAAAAATTGTAACGTAAATTTCTCATATAGTTGGGCAATAGCATGCGAACTTAATATTAAATTTCAAAATCTTTTAATTTATGTGCCTGCATACATAAATCTCGAAATATTTAGTTTATTAACACCATATAAATATCTAAGTAAATGTTTGAATTTCTGTTGTTTGGATTACTGATCAATTTAAAATATCTTACATACAAAACCATTTATTTTAAAATAACTTAGAAGCCCAATCAATTATTCGTGTACAACGAAACATTCATTTTCAAGCTGTTTATTTATGCAGTTGTAGAATATCGTTTCATTTGGATGGATAAGTTCTACTGGAATGTTTATTCAATGACGGCTTTTCAATTAAATTTTAAATGACTTAAAATAATAAAACAAAACCATCAAAAAAAGATTTATGAACACTTTGTGTTACATCAGTCATTTTTTTTATCCCAGCATAGCTAAGATAATCTACAACTCTGCATTGAAAATAAAACGCAAAATTTCAACGTGAATTTCTCTTATAGTTGGGCAACAGCATGCGAAATTGATATTTAATTTAATACGCTATAGATACAAATTATACCCAGAAAAATTTTTCCTTCTGCAGAACTAAAATTTATATTATAAATTCCTATTATACATGGGAATGTATGTTATCAAACCATAGCTTTAAAAATTAATGTGAGTTACTTTATGGTTTAAAGCAGGTAAATCAAATTATTATTAGCAAATAAATAAATAGCATTTTTCATTTATTTGCTACATCATAAATATTGTCATATAGATCAACATTCATCTGCTGCATTCCAGGTCTATTAATCACCTTGAAAATGAATTAAATACCATTAGAAACATTGCAGTTGAGAATGGTTTCCCAATACGCATTATTGATAAGCTAATCAACTCAAGAACCATATGGAAATACAAAAAACACCACGGAGTAATATGAGATATTGCAAAATGAAGTACATACCAGGACTTTTCGAAAAACTCAGACATGCACTTTTTCGCTTTGGCGTAAACTCAATCGCCCTCCTCCAGTAAAATTGAAAGATCTAGTTAGTGCCAAAATAGACCCGATCGCGAAAGATAAAGTTTCTGGAGTATATGTAATTCCACTGAAAACAGAAAATATTTATCTCGAATACATAGGAATGACTTCTTGTAAACTTAAAGATCGTGTTAAAGAACATTTGAGCGATTGGAAGTACAACCGACCAACAACAGCCCTGTCAAGACTTAACCAGAAGCAGAATATAAAAGTTAATTTCGAAGATACAAAAATTATATGCCCCTTAAAGAATTATCATGATTTAATTATCCGTGAATCAATAGAAATTATTACTAAATAAAATACTTTTGTAATGACGTTCTATCCTACAACGTATCCAGAATTTGGCTCAGTTTGCTTAAAGAATCATAAAACACGTAATATCCCACTTCCATCTATATCCATATTTTTATTTTCCCAATGTTTCCCGAATCTAAATATTGACTTTCACTCCTTTCTTCACCAACTACGTGAAATTTGAAAATAAGACGTTAATAACAGTTTTTTTGTATTCTTTTATTTATAAGGTGAGTTTTGAAACTCGCGTCCTCATTTGTTGATCTTTAATAAATAATAGTTTGTTTTTCTAAATCAAACAGACTGAGAAGGTTTTTTGCACCTGAAATAGAATTATTCATACTACAAACCGCTAAAAATCACTTTTAATTACACATGTACTTTAATAAAAATATAATGTGTAACAAATTACTGAATTTAAATTGCCTTTTAAATGAAATAACTAAAATGTATTCAATATGAATATGATGAAAAAGAAACAACCTAAAACTAAATTTGGGGTAGTAGAATCCGTTAAGTGTCATATGACTTATAGTTCCCAACTCTGTTCTTTTGACCATCGTCTTGAGGTGCTATACAGCACATGTCGCTGGGAACTTGGTCATCTTAACGCGGGACACTCAGTATTTAGTTCGTAAATAAGGTCGGTACTCATTTTATCGACCGCGATAGGTTGAAAGTTTAAGTGAACCTTTTCTAGTCCACAGTCGAACTGTGGACCTGTAGCGTGACAGCATGATATGCCGACAGCTAACCTACTGGGTTTCACTTTTGTTACATTTAACGCCATATGTATGGACCATGTCTACAACAAAATTAATTCTACCGAGCGTTATTCTACTTCAATAGCATTTATATGTAATTTCCATATAAAGATAAGTATTTCATATTTGTGTTACTATGTTATCGGAAAATGCGATGAATTTTGGCATTCTTCTTTTTAATTGTTTTTATATTCTTTTTCTTCTTTTAGGCAGTTTTTTCCTCTAATGATATTGAAATATGCTTACATTTTTTAAAATTGACAACGTATCAAATGTATAGTTACAGACGATTTGAATATTTGGCATTCCCTAGCTGCATTCCATTGCTTAAAGAAACATTTCTTTTAAGTGGAAAAAATACTTTTCATTCTTATTTTTCTTTAACCCATAACAGAGTTAATCATAAGAGTTCATAAATAAACTCAAAAGGTATTTCAACTCAATTTTTTTATTCATATAAAATTCATAAATAACCGTATTTTGTTTCTCATGAAATATTTCGTTACACTAGAAGAAGTGATTTATCATTTAAAGAAATGGTTTTAAATAACCGAATAAAAGCAACTTGAAAACTACTATCTATAAAAACAACACAAAAAAAGGAAAATAAAACAAGAAAGGAAAATCATGCGTTAAGCACAGATTATGAGACACTTTCCAACATTTCCAGAATGTCTTAACAAAACATCGTTATTTAGGGAATTAAGGTAAAAAAGATTTCTAAGTATACATTTTTAGAAAACGCATAAAACATTTGAAAAACTTATTTCTGCAATTATCGTCCATACACAAATATGTATTTCCAATTCTTTTGTATAGTCCTGTATTTGAGCTGTAGGTTGATATATATACTAGATAATGCGAAAATTTAGTTTAGCAAGAAAACGAATAATACATTGAAATTTCACTTTCAGCAATTTATACCAAAAGACGTAAACATACTTGAATACATTTGTACAGCCTTGTATTTTACCCACTACCTTTACACAACGCTATTTAGCTAAAATTTAATTCAGACTAAAACACTTTCAAAACTACTAGAATCACTTCCAGAAATTATCATCCATAATCGCCCATTTATCCAATTGTTTGCGTAACCCCGTATAACATTTTATCTATATTCTACAAACACCTTTTAGTATACTAAATGTAGTTCAGCGTAAAAATGCATAACTGATTTAAAAACAACCTTTAAGTAATTTACGCTCATGCTCAGTAATCCTAAATAATAATTTTATGTTTCCCTGTATATGATCTATAGCATTCATGCGCACCACATAGTATGCAAAAATTTAGTTTAACTTCAAAACACATACCATAACTAAAAATGCAGTTTCAGCAGTCATCGCTAAAATACAGTACTTTGGGTACAGATTAGCATCCGAAATCTTTTGCGTGTCCCTGTAAATACTGCACCTCATATTATACAGAAAGTAACTGTATAAAACCTCAGAAACGCACATCACTTTCATTATATATGGAATAGTTTAACATAATTAAAATAAGACGCAAAAAATATTCCCCTTATACTCTTACGTAACGGATTTCTTTTGTGTGCCCTTGTAAATGAATAATAAATATTTTTCGTATCGCATATTCTACGGAATTCATATTTTAGTACGCGTCATAAATGCATATCAATTTCATTATATTTGAAAGGATGTACTATCATTAAAATGCACTTAAAAGGTTTTTTTCCCCATTGGCCGTAATGTAACGGAGTACTTTTGACTGTCCCTGTGAATGAACTAAACATTCAGCAAACTTCATTTCAAATAGCGATCGTGCTAGAGTAAACGTGAATAGCATACAAAAATTTGAGAGCAATCCGAGTATATTTACGAGAGTTAGAGCGCGGACAGACGGACAAGCATACCGAAGTCATAAATACTTTTCAACTTTGTTGGAATGCTTTAAAAAGAAAAACTATCGTTTTGTATTATTCAAGAGTATTGCTTTTTGGGGGGATCTAATAGGCTGTTAGAATAAATATTTTTAAATGAATATAATTTTTTTCTGATTTCCCTAAAACAGTATAAAAGATTAAAAATTTACTATCTATGTATCTATCTATATATCTGTCATTTTATTTGGTATCATCCATATATTAAAATGTTTTGTATTGCCCATATTTTAAGATTTTCCGATGGGTTCCATATGCCAATTAAATTTACTTTATATGTAAGCAATAAATATTGTAATTGTCAAAAAATCAATTACACATTCATGTGAATAGCGCAAAAATATTGCATGGTAAAACACACAAATTGAAAATAATCTAGCAAAAGAATATATTTGACCTGAACCAGCCTCCCCCCCTCCTCCCTCACAAAACAAAAACGCGAAATATATAACTTTAAAAGTAAAAAAAAAAAAAAAAAAAAAAAAAAAAAAAAAAAAAAAAAAATAATCATAATAATAATAATAATAATAATAATAATAATAATAATAATAATAAAGCAGGCTGCGTCATTGTCGGCAGTGGGTTAAAATTAAAAAAGCACAAGCATTCAAGACAAAAGTAATATTTTAAAATAAATATGTATTAAGAGCAGTGAGTTTTGGCTAGAACTTTGCACAGCAAAATCAAAATGTTGAAAAATACTTGAAGACTACATATCAGACATTCCCCCACCATAGAAATCCACACCTCACCTACTCAACCACGTTGACACATTAAAAAAAAAAAAAAAAAAAAAAAAAACAGAATCCATTAGATTATTGTTTATTTTGTTTTATATTTTGATGTGGCACCGTGGCTGAGTTGGTGTGTGTGTGTGTGGGGGGGGGGGGGTCAACAATCGTCAATTCCATCTGTAATTGTGTTTCCTGGTGAGGCATTTTTTTAATATTGAGGCTTAAGGTCCGGTGAGGGAACGTGTGATATGTAACATTTTGATTTTGCTACGCAGCGTTCTGGCCAAAACCCACTAATTTAATACAAGAATTTGAATGAACTGATATTTTAAAACTAGCCGCCCTTGGCGACCAGTTTGGTCTCCCTTAAATGTATGCTAAGCATTGTATCATGTTACCTTTTATACACAATTTAATTTACTTGCTCAATCCTTCGCCAAACCTAAATATTCTAATAGAGAAATCAAGTACTCGGTATTTTTATGTTAGCTGAGTGCAGATGGTAAATTAACAAACCTTGTTCCCGCGGTATTTTTTAGTATTTCATTAATTTCATTTAAAATATAATCCCTTCACTCATTTATTTAAAATACAAAATTTTCATTTAAACAGGAGCATTTAAAATTCATGGCTTTTACTTTTTTCTTTAAAAAAAGAAAGAAAAGAAAATAATACCATAAACCAAAACCTTTAATTTCAATTTCAAAGCATTGTTTTAATTTACCACACGAAAAATAAAAAATGCTAACTGGCGAGTTCAAAAATTCTATTTGCGAGATTTGCGCCCGGCTATCATAAATGTACCAAGAATTATTTGAGATCATGGCAATTTTTATGTAATTTTAATCGAAAAAATAATTTTGATTTTTTAATCAAAATGGAAGCGAAATATGAAAAGTGAAGGAGTCAGCCCATGATTGTTTGTGACAGTCATATAACTTGGACTATTATAAAATAAATGAAATGATGGCGATGGAACAATATTTGGCGATTTATCACACACGATTTAGGATTTTATTATATAGATTTATCACATGATGATAAATCTATAACTATGATTATGAGTTAAATTACTAGAGATGATATACAATGGTTATTCAGTACACTTACTTATATTTATATATTAAATAGATGGTTAAATAAATATCACTAATTAAAATTTTAAATAAAATTAATATAAATTATAAATTCAAATGAGGCATGACACTAAAAAAATTATTTTATATTTTTTACCTTTATCTTTTTATATTGGGACTATACTAATAATAATAGACTGCTCATGGAACAGATCTAACGTAACTTAATTTTTCGCCCAAGCAGCATTGCAGAATTCTGATAAGCATTTACTACTAAGAATTTTATAACACATTTTTAAATATACATTACTAGATGGCAGAACTAGCAACTACGGCATACATTTAGTTTTAATTTTGCTACTTAAGTGATTTTGAATATTATTTAATTTAGTTATTTTATCATTATAATTGTTATATAGTATTTTAATTTATTGTTTTTATTTTCTCTTTTATATTGTATGAATGTAATAATCTATGTGTTTATAGCTATTTTAATTGCGACCGATCGCTATAATATATGTTTTAATATAAATTCTCTTAACGGTTAAATTAACCGTATTCGATAGCTACAATATTTGAACATGTGCAACTCGGAATAGTGTTAAAACTTTTGTAATTATATAGGGTAACATGAAATTAGTGACTCTTTATCATACATAATAAAGATAGAAATAGGGGAAAATGATAAAAATAATTTTTAGATTCCATTTCAAAGCTTTTTTTTTGTTATTAAATGTTAATTATTTTCTTTTATTACTCTTGTTCCACAGTCGATCGGGCAGAGAGAGATACAATTTATAGCTCAAAGCTTGCTGTCTCTCTATAAATCGACTGTTCTGTGCTTATATTTGTAAATCGTCTGCCCTTGAAGACGTGATTTACAATATAAGCCATCATGTGCGTTTATACTCTTGTTTGTTTTTTATTAAATTTTTCATAATTCATTCCATTGGACTACGTAATTTATGTAGCATTTTGCCTCTGCTTTTTAGTATAGAGATTTCATAATATTTAATCCATATCATTTGTTTCAATGGTTTAATCGTACAGAAAGTTTATATATACAGGGTGCAATATGTTATCTATCGCCAACCTTTAATTTCTCAACCGTTGATCGTAGACACATAGTTCCAATCGCAAAAACGTTTCAAATGAGGTAAATAATCATGCTGTGGCATTATTTAAGTAAAAAATCAATTTTATAAAAATTACGAAATCTAACTTTTTATACGGCCCACCAGTCCCTATGGTTATATTTAGTAAATGCTTACACATATCATAACAGATATAACACAAAAAGTTTGACATCTGTACTACAAATTTTTACACTGCACATGTTTTTGTCTTTCATTGAGGGATCAGTTAAAGGATGAATTAAAGTAATTCGAGATCAAAATCAGGGTGCAATGTTCTTTTTACGGCGAAACCACCTTTAGCCGATATCGCCAAGTCGGGGTATCACCGAAGAGGGTTATTTCATCTAAAAAATTAAGCTGTCTTTTAGGGGTCGTATGCAAAGCGAAGAATGAAATATAGAAATTAAACAGAGAAATAAATATCAATTTATTATAATATCAGAAAACGATATACTATAAAAAATGAATAAATTAAACACCGGAATCTACAACAGATACTGCTCAAAGTGTTCTCCATTGGTGGTAATGCACAATTGAATGAGTGGCAGTACTGAGTCCTGGACACGCTAGAGCATATCAGGTGTGCAAATTGCACGACAATCAAAGATAGGCGGCATCGCCAAATCGGGGAATCACCAAATTATTTCATATAAAAATTTGAGATAACTTTTATGGGTCGAACAACACTCAAGCGTCAAAGTAGATAGAATTGACAACCGGAAAATAAAGTATACTCACTAAGGACTAGATGAATGGCGGCGGAAAGCAAACGACCAGCCGAGCTATAACGAGCATGAATATTAGAATTATGCAAATTAAAATAGTACCGCAGCGCTACACGTTCGTGATAAAACACGAGCCATCTAGCAGTGGGCATGATAGTCAGTGCTGAGATCGCGATAGCAAGCTACGCATGCATGCAATATGCCGAAATGATACTTATTTACTGTGAATGTCAAAGAAATGCCAGAGAGGCTATGAGTGTTTATTCAGATCGTTTCTTAAAGGATCTACATAAAACGCATGAAACTATACCTGATGTACTGCACCATCTTAGAGAGAACGGCTCCGTTTCACCACGACCCAGAACAAGTAGACGGGCAAGGTGCAATGTTCGAGTGACCTTCGGAGGAGGTGCTGGCATTCACCCTCTTAATTCGACAACTGAACACGTTGGAAATAAGCGAGACATGTGGTCAGCATGTCTGGCATTTGTTACATGCACATGATGTGCATCCATACCATCTGACACTGGTACAAGCATTGATGCTGGGTGACCACGCATGACGATTTGATTATTGTAATTTTATGCTCAACACCTTAGAAGAAAGTCCGTTGTTCCTTTGTGACATTATGTGGGCAGATGAGTCAATATTTACACGGGGTGGCACTCTGAACGTGCACAATGAGTATTACTGGTCTCTGGAAAACCTCCACATCACCCTCACAGTACGACACGTGTGGTGCGGTATATGGGGAACCCAGATTGTTGAACCCATCTTCTACGATGGGATCTTAACGGGCGATCGTTAACTGTATCTGCTACAAAACACGGTACGTGACTGGTATGAAGAGCTGCCTCTCCGACATGCATTCCAGGTGTGGTTTCAACATGATGGGACCCTCTCCACATAAAACATCAAACGTCTGGGCGTATCTGGCCAACAAATTCGGTCGGCAGATCGTTCGAAATGCTGGTCCTGTAGAGTGGCCACCGCGTTCACCGGACTTGATTCCCATGGACTTCTACCTCCGGGGTTACAACAAGGCATAGGTCTATGTGACGGAGACCACTTCTATGGTTTATTTGAAGCAGCGCATCATCCTTGATTGTCGCACAGTTTGCACACCTGCTATGCTCTAACGTGTCCAGAACTCAGCACTGTCACGCATTCAATTGTGCATTGCCACCAATGGAGAACACTTTGAGCAGTATCTCTAGTAGATTCCGGCATTTTTTTGTATTTTTTTTATAGTAGACCGTTTTCCGACATAATAATAAATTCATATTTATTTTTCTGTTTAATTTCAATATTTCATTCTTAGCTTTGTATACCACCCCTAAAAGTCAGGTAAAATTTTTAGATGAAATAACCCTCTTTGTGAAACCCCGATTTGGCGATACTGGCTAAAGGTGATTTCACCGTAAAAAGGATATTGTACCCTGATTTTGGTCTCGAATTACTTTAATTCATCTTTTAACTGATCCCTCAATGAAAGACAAAACCATGTGCAAAAATCTCAAAATTTGAGATTTAATAACTATGTTAATTTTTGTAGTACAGATGTCAAAATTTTTGTGTTATATATGTTATGATATGTGTAAACTTTTACTAAATATAACTATAGGGACTGGGGGACCGTATAAAAATTTAGATTTCGTAATTTTTATAAAATTGATTTTTTACTTTAAATAATGCCACAACATGAATTTTTACCTCATTTGAAACGTTTTTGTGATTGGAACTATATGTCTACGATCAGCGGTTGAGAAATTAAAGGTCGGCGATGGAAAACATATTGCACCCTTTATATAGGTTTGCTGCTTTTCAATAAAAAGTAATTCAATATTTATAACTGATATAACACAGCTTAAAACATGACATAAATCCTAAAAGATTCAATACTGATTTTAAACAGACATGAAGTCCAAATATAAAGGCCTCAACTAAAACGTATACAATAAATATCATGTATTAACGCATTCAGGCAATCAATACTAGTGATAAATAATTTCCTTTGGTTAATCCTTTACGCGCCTATGCATTAAATGCATACACGTGTATGAATATCCTGACATGTAATATGTGTATGTGTAGTAAAATCTCCATGTCTGTTTATATGTCAGAAAAGCTTCTCTTAGAATATGGAACTTGGATCGATTATATTAACACTAGTTATCAGCATGGATCGAAGGATGCCGTATAAAATCTCACAAATTTTAATTTAATTAATAATTAATAAATTTTAGGATTTTAAAATTTGAATTATTTTCCATGATATTTATTTTTTGTAATTTTTAAACATATTTCTGTAAAGATGTCAACTTAATTACTCAATTTTTGAGAATAAAAGAAAGAAAAGTGAAAACAATGATGATTCTTAGATTTTTTTTTACATCATTTTCTCATTCAAATTGGAGAGAGATTAACTTTAATTATATGATGAAAAAAAAACTCATGATCAAATTAAAATTTCCAAGAAAATTCGATGATATAGAAACATATTTTCACATATTCAAGCTTCACGTATTAATTTTTTTTACGGAACCTAAAGTAGTCTTTTGGTATATTGACATTGTAGAATTTTCATCTTTGCATTCAACTAAGGACATGGTTCGTACAGATACCGTTATTTCTCCAGAAAATCTACCAGTATCTTTAATAGAAGAAGAATTCTAGGTTAAACGCGTAAAATTTCGCCATTTTTTAAGAAAGGATTTTCTATAAGCAAATACTGGTGCCGAAAAATTTTCTGGTCTGCAAAATTCAAGGAGGCGTACGAACCATGAAAGAGAGAGATATAATCTCCTTGCATTTAGTTGGACATTTATTGACTCATATTCCTAAGAATTGAATATAAAAAAAAAGCATATATTATTTTCAATTTCTTTGTTTTTGAAAAGTGGCAGTTAAAACTTTCACAAATATGCTAAAAGTAAAAGGGTTTGTCGGTAAAAAATATTTTTTTCCTTGTTACACTTATTCAAATTTCAAAGCTAAAATATTATTTTACAAGTTTGTCAAAGCGACGTCGTTTTCATTTCACCAGCTCCAAAATTAGAAAATAACTCTTAAAAAAAAATGATATACTGTTAACAAATATAGTTTTCCATAAAAAGTCATATCATTAATAATTACAAATAGGACAATTTCACCATAATATTTATACTCAAAATAATGTATTCAAATCAAATACAACATGGTAAATGGTACATACAATAAAACAGTGATTTTACAAACACATTTAAAATACATGGCCAACTTAACACTGAAATTGATTTTATTAAATAGTCCCCTTAGACCATGGTTTTAAAGGTTCGCAGATTGACAAGTTTATCCGGCAGTATAATACCCCTCTCCTTCAGGCCAGCGGTTTGTTAATAGTTGGCATATCAACTACAGAAGTACGCGTTATATTCCAATTATATATGAAAAATTAAAGCAGGTTCTTCAGATATTCAATATAAGATTAGTAGCTATCCCCCCCTCCATACCTTATAAAAATTCCCAGTAACAATATCGATAAAATCCAGAATCATCAAAAAGCCGGAGTTTATGACATTTCGGTTACCCTCCAAAATAACGAAAGATTAGTTTATGACGGTGTAGTTTTCAGAAAGATTAAAAGAGGACAAGAGATATACTTTACAATCGAAACAGAGTATAGCTCTCGCAAGATTTTATTTTTCAAATGAAGGTAGAAAAGCTGGTTTTGATGAGGCTAGAATAATAATACCATGCAAGAATCCCCATGTTAATAACATTTTAGAGTCCTTTACGATTATTAAGCTTTGGCAGTATACATGTAACGATAAGTTATCCTATAACATTCATAAAATCTGCCATAATATATTATACTCCATTTATACAGTCTGTTCATTTTGTTTTCCACCCTCCCCCCCTCTTTTTTTCCTTGTGGAGGTTTGCTCCTTTTGGTTAACAAGGGAGCTTGGTGAGGTTTGTGTATTCCCCGGTCAAGTATTCTCCAAGACTCTTAGACGTTTATGTCCATTTCGAAATTTTAGACTTGTATGTAACATCATGTCCTGATGACGTTCGCAGAAGCGAAACGAAACGTAAATTTTAATTAGATTTTAAATGTGTTTTTAAAATCACTGTTTTATTGTGCGTACATTTAGCAGGTTGTATTTGATTTGAATACATTATTTTAAGTAAAAAAGCGATATCATTTACAAAATGTAATCACATAATCTGCGACCTGTAATTTTTCCAATGTTTCTTTAACATACATTATAATTATGATTTCTTGCAAGAAATTTAATATTTAAAAAAAAAAATGTTATACATTTTTTTTATAAATGTACAATAATATTGGGTTTCATTTTCCCGAAAGAAATCCGAAGATCTCATGCATAGTAAATGCAACACGTAGAGTTTATACGCAGCCAGTATACATTAACACATCTTACCGTGTACGAATATTGCACTTAGAGATATAAACGCATTCATGCATACAAACTCATTTAGCTGTCTCAAACTCATATATCCCACATCTGCATGCACAATTAGAATTCCTGAATGTGGAATATCCCTTATACATTTTCTCAATTTATTTAAATACACAGCACATCTATTTATTCATCTGAATTCCTAAACAAATCTCATAGGCTCTTTTAACTCAGTTACTTCACATTTACAAAATTCATTATTCAAAATAGTGCTTCATGTCACTTGAAATATTCCCTCTGAAAGCAGCAAAATATTAGTTTGAAATATTGTGTTTTAAATAAGCAGTTAGAAGTAAACAGAAAACTTCTCTCTGAATCTGAAATAGAAAATGTAAATTCATTTTCTTTTTAGTCGAGTGAAAATAAATTTTCGGAAGTCATTTTATTTCCGCAAGAGTTTTATTTTATTAATTATTAATTCACTATGGCATAACACAAATGTCAACTTATAACAAATGAATAAAACATTATTTTAAACCAATTTTAAAGTAAACGATACAATTTTATGTACGTTTCGGGGGTTAAAAAGTCATTGCTCCTTACAAATTCTGCTGCAAATGATCATGCAGAATTATCATATCATTAAAATGCGAATAGTACAAAACCAGCAAAATAAATTGTATGCGACCATTGAAAATTAGTTATGTTATCTGGAAATATGTAAAGTCAGCAACCTTAAGTAATTATACTCTATATTTAAGTTGAAAATATTTTCCGTCATTGCAAATATTGTAAATGCAGCAATTGAAGGGTATGTATATAAATTCCCTAATTTATTATTATTCTACAGTGTGTACGTAAAGTCATGGTGCAGTTTTTGGCCGGTCACAGGAAATCAACAAAACAAGATGGAAATGTGAAATCTTCACCAAATAAAAGAAAAACTGTCCAAGTTTCATACCTGTTCAGTGCAGTTCGATGTGGCCTCCAATTTAAACAGAGAATCATAGACGTTACTCACTCTGTTACACCAGACGTCCTGAATAGTGTGTGGAAAGAACTTGAATATCGTTTGGATGTGTGTAGGGCAACAAATGGAGGCCACATCGAACTGCACTGAAAAGGTATGAAACTTGGAAAGTTTTTATTTTTATTCATATTTCCATCTTGTTTCGTTCATTTCCTGTGACGGGTCAAAAGTGTACCATGACTTTACTGACACATTGTATGTTCCTTCATTTACGCGCGATTGTTTTAAATTGGTACTCGAGCAAATACCCCACACACATACATTCACATGCGTATACTATATTCATATGTAGCATATAGTAATATCTATGTGCGTACGCTGTAAAAAAAGAGAACTGTTTCTCAACAATCTAAAAACAAACTAACAAATTAAACAATGACGTTGAGTTTTCGCAACATTATGTTTGTGATTTTTTTATTTTATTATGAATATGTTTTTCGACAAATTTATTGATGCATATTGCATATATGACTTTTATTTTCTTTTAAAAATTGTAATATCGCTTTTCTTTTCTCTTAATTAGTCATTAATAAGAATAAAAATAAAATTTTATTCAATTTTTTTAAGTATAAGAAGGTGCTGCGGTCCTTAACACGTTGAGTACCACGGTGACTGACACTGAAGCTGAAAAATTTACAATGTTTTAAGTAATTTTTAAGAAAGTATAATCCTGTAATAAATAAAAGGTAAGTAAATTTTAAATACATTTTCGGTAATTACATAAAACAATATATATTTTTTTAGTTTTATATTATATTTCAGATCGTCAGTCATCGGTGAATGATGCGTAAACGGAGAGTTCGGTGTCAGCCACCAGTGACTGACGTGGTGCTTAACGTGTTAACGTGTTAATCTAGAAAACTATACTAGAACCACGATCAAAGTATACAATAGCCTCTTAAGAGTTCGTACCCGATTTCGAAAAGCGTTTTTTACCTATTAGAAAACTCAGAAACCAATACATTTTCGATATTTACAGAAGTTTTTTTACAGAGTTTATTTTTGCTGCAAGTGATTTTTTGAGAAGTTTCCGTGTAGTTTTTGCAAGGTATAGTTTATCAGCCCAGAATATCAGTTTTTTTAATGCTAGCCATTCTCAAGTACACATTTTCATGTTGAAAAAAAAACATATTTTACAGACAAATATGATGAATTAACAGCATTAAGATTATTAAAATTAATATTATTTTGCTACTCTTTCATGTATAAATTCAGTTACGCATCTGATAGAAACGTAGTATCCGAAAAAACGATACTTCGCTTTGTGAAAACATACTTTACAGACAAATATGATGAATTAACGGCATTAAGATTATTAAAATTAATATTATTTTGCTACTCTTTCATGTATAAATTCAGTTATGCATCTGATAGAAGCGTAGTATCCGAAAAAACGATAATTCGCTTTCAGAAAAATTATTAATACGCTCGGAAAAGGTTAATTTATATTTTGGTTCTTGATTATATTATATTTTCGTCAAATAAGGACAAAGTTTATTTTTCTGCAAGTGATTTTTTGAGAAGCTTCCGTGTAGTTTTTGCAAGTGTAGTTTTTGTAGTTTTTATCAGCCCAGAAAATAAGTTTTTTGAATGCTAGCTATTCTCAAGTACATATTTTCATGTTGAAAAAAACATATTTTACAGACACATATGATGAATTAACAGCATTAAGATTATTAAAATTAATATTATTTTGCTACTATTTCACGTATGAATTCAGTTACGCATATGATAAAAGCGTAGTATCCGAATAAAATGATACTTCGCTTTCAGAAATCTTATTAATACGCTTGGAAAAGATTATTTTATATTTTCGTTCTTGATTACATTATATTTTCGTCAATTAAGGAAAATTTGACTTTTTTTACGGTGTATTCGTGTACTCTACTTAGACCTACGATAGCATTAATACATTTTATCGCCTAAATGCCTGGTGCCGGGTGTCCCAATATTGACTGATGGATTTTAAAATTCCATAACTTGCAAACGGTGGCAGATATTAAAAAAAAATTCTTGCAGCAATGTTATGTAAGATGTCAGGAGTTTTTATGCTGCGATTCTCGGTTGTAGTTACAAATAGCATCGATAGATGGCGCTGCAAGCAATAACCGATAAATCCAGGCTCGATTTTTCGGCTTCTCTCTTCTTCCATGCTAAAAAAGGAGATTAAAATGTATTGAATGGATCCCGAAGTACCAGAAATCGGTTCTGAACTGAGCTCTTATTGCTCTCAGCGCCATCTATTGTTTGAAATTCAAACTAAAATCAAGAATCTCAGTACAAAAACTAAGGACATCATGTATCCCATTCTTGCAAGAATTTTTTTAATATCTGCCGCCGTTTGGAAATTATTGAATTTTAAAATCCATCAGTAATTTTTGGTACACCCGGTATATGGCATCTTCATGCATTCCTCAATGTAGATAAAAACCCTTTTACATTTTCTATTTTTGTTTAGACATATAGACCATCTAACTTTTCCTATGAGATGTAACTTTCCAACTGGGCGGTAAATGTCCAGACCAGGATTCGAAACAAGGATCTCTTGGTTTAAGCTGCCAGTGCTCTGCCAACTGAGATATCCCGGACAAATTTAGAGAAGCTAATTCACCCCAGTACTCTTATTGATCATATTATCTGGTCTGATATTTGAATCAGCTCAAAAGAAATATCAGACCAGATGCTATGATCAATAAAGTTGCCTGGGTGAATTAGATTTTTCAGATTCGTCCGGGATAGCTCAGTTGGCAGAGCATTAGCAGCTGCAGTCAAGAGATCCCTGGTTCAAATCCTGGTCCGTACATTTTTCGCCTAGTTGGAAATTTACTTGTCATATTATTTATTTACCAATCAGAATAATCGCGTTAAAATTAATCTAGTGTAATTATTTATCCAGCGTTTCCTGGAGTTCCATTACCCGCGGTTTTTCTGTTGAATTGATTCAAATATGAAACCACATGCTGTGATCAATAGGATTACTTAAGTGAATTAGGTTCTTCAGATTCGTCCACGATAGCTCTGTTGCTAGAGCATTAGCAGCTTCAACCAAGAGATCCCTGCTTTGAATCCTGGTCCGGACATTTTTCGCCCAGTTGGAAGTTTACATTCCATATACGTATACGAATTGGAATAATTGTGTTAAAGTTAATCCAGTACATCTATTTTGTTTTCGTCTGAATTCATAAACGAATGCCATAAGCTCTTTTAATGTAGTCTCCTCATTAATACAAACTTATTCAATCAAAATATTCTATTTCTTTTGAAACATTCAGTAAGAAAACAGCAAAATATTACTTTAAAATGTGGTTTGAAATAAGCAGTTAGAAGCAAGCTGAAAATTTTCCTCCATCTCTGAAGTGTGAATGCAAAATGCAAAATGCAAATAAATTTTTTCTTTATTCGAGCGAAAATAAGTTCTCGAAAATCATTTTATTTCCGAAAGAGTTTTACTTTGTAATAATTATATTCGCATCGCATAAGGCGAATATTTCAGTTTATATACAGATGAGTTAACTATTAAATAAAAAATATTAATTTCTTATACACAATTTTGAGACTGTAATTCTGATACAGAATGCCCAAAAGAGGACTGACAGTTTTTAAAATGTGATAAAAAGAACATCGCGAATAGTTAAAGTTATTCCCAGATTTTAGACTTTTTTCTTTTCTAAAGCTTTTAACACGTGGTAAAATGTGATAGCAGGAATTTCTTTGATGTTCTTGCTTGTTTAATACAAAATATCACAAACAGATGGCAATTCGCCACCTCAAAGTGCAAGATTCTCTAAAACAGTCATACAATTTCAAAACGCACACATATTTTCATCGCGTTTCAACTACTAAACAGAATGCACATGCACAGGTGGAAAATTAAGTGAATTTCGATGCATCTTTATACATTAGTTCGAGTTGTCTTAGTGAATAAAAAAAGTGCAATCGCACCTCTCAGTAAGATTTTGTACTAAATCATTGAAGCAATCTAAATAAATTTCCGACTTTATACATTAATCCCCTAAAAGAATAATTTTAATAACTATCAGATTTGCTTGTTATTCCATCTTAAATAGCCAGTCCACCTTGATACGCCCAGTATGAGAATAACTAACGCTAAACATTTTTATTTTTACATTTCTCATTTTTGTTCGAGCTTACAGCACGTCTATTTATTCATATGAATTCATGAATAAATCCCTTTAACTAAGTTTCTTCATTGACACAAAATTCATTAATCAAAATATTTTGTTCCTCTTGAAATGATTTGTCTGGAAACAGCAAAATATAACTTTGAAATATGATTTTAAATAAGTAGTTAGAAATAGGTAGAAAATTTCACTATACCTCGGAAACGGTACGCAAAATGTAAATATAGGTGATCTTAATTCGAGCGGAAATAAATTATCGAAGATCATTTTATTTCCGAAAGAATGTTGCTTTGGTAACTTTACACATAGAATCAGCTCTATTCCAAAGTATTATTGATTCAATAGTAGTAAATAAGAATGTTAATTTTTATTGTTTAACACAATTTCTACTGCTGTCAAATGGTACATTTTAAACGATTTTGATCTGTGATGTTTCATTTACAATTTTTGTATTGTAACAAATACAAATCCTTTTTAAAATATTGAAGATTTTTTTATGCTTATTACATTACACATAAATAAATTATCGAAGATCATTTTATTTCCGAAAGAATGTTGCTTTGGTAACTTTACTCATAGAATCAGCTCTATTCCAAAGTATTATTGATTCAATAGTAGTAAATAAGAATGTTAATTTTTATTGTTTAACACAATTTCTACTGCTGTCAAATGGTACATTTTAAACGATTTTGATCTGTGATGTTTCATTTACAATTTTTATATTGTAACAAATACAAATCCTTTTTAAAATATTGAAGATTTTTTTATGCTTATTACATTCAAAAACTAAGAGCAAAATGAACATAAATCAAAACTTTAAAAAGATGTCATTTGACACATGTAGAAATGGTGTTAATGTTTTCATAATAGGGTCATTCCATGCAAAATGAGCTAATCAGCTGTGGCAGACATGTCACAGATTTTAATGAAAACCACTCTATAAGTAGATCATATCTATTTATGAGTAAATGCAAAATAATCGATTTCAGGATTGTTTATTTAAGCATTAAAATTTATATTAAAAGTGAATGCGAAATCGAGGTTTTGTCTACATGCTTAAAATTTCAATTCTGATTATTAGACTTCGGAATGGAAAGACTATATTAAAAATAATTCATAGTTAGGAATGAATAGTAATAACCAGATTGGCCTAAGTTAGTAATTGTATTTTTATTCCGTTTTGAGAAAAAATTATTTTTTAAAAATTTTGAGGGAAAAAATGCAATATTTCTATTGCCCCTTAACACACGAAGGACAGCTCTGACAAGTTTAAAATTGCAAGACCTTATAGCTAAAAGTATATACAGGGTGTTTATAAAGTCCCGGATCCATTTTGATGTTTAATAACTCATAAAATAATAAAGATAGATTAAAATTAATAACATAAATGGTTAGATAGACTCAAAAAGTTTCATGACCCTAGTCAATGAACTTCCACGTGTGCCCCCTTCGTCGCACGGAGAATATCAAGTCGATAGTCAATTTCACCCCAGGTAGGGGCAAGTATGTCGGCATCCACAGAGGCTATTGCGGTTGTAATTCTGGCTTTTAAGTCATCACCTGATATAACGCCGCTGGACTTTTTCCTTTGGGGATTTGTAAAGGACAATGTTTACAGGAGGAGAGTGTCGAACATTGATGACTTAAAAGCCAGAATTACAACCGCAATAGCCTCTGTGGATGCCGACATGCTTAAAGCATGTCGCAAGACTATCGACTTGATATTCTCCGTGCGACGAAGGGGGCACACGTGGAAGTTCATTGACAAGGGTCATGAAACTTTTTGAGTCTATCTAACCATTTATGTTATTAATTTTAATCTATCTTTATTATTTTATGAGTTATTAAACATCAAAATGGGTCCAGGACTTTATAAACACCCTGTATTTTAAATATCGAAAGTTTCATTCTTGCCTTTTTATTCCTTGATGATAAAAAAATAAATAGTAAAAAATGTTGAGGGTAAAATGCAATATTTCTATCACTTCTTTTTAAGTGAAGAAAAGCTTTATTAAGCTTTTAAATTATTTGATATTATAGATAAAAGTATATATTCTAAATATAGAAACTTTTATTCTTGCTTTCAGTTTATTTTTGCCTCAAGAGTATTTTAAATTAGAGTAGAAAGAAATGACTGAGTTGAACAAAAAGCTACATATTAATTCTAAATCCAAATAAAAAAACTACATGGCAGCACTAAATTTGTTTTCCCATGAAATCTTGCAATATTTTAAGAAACGTGCGTGAATTCAAAGAGGAATAGTGAATGGAATGTAGCAAACATTACCATTTTGAACCCATTTTTGTTATGTTAGGAATCAAAAGGCAATCTTGAATTTTTTTGAGCATATCCTGGACTTATTAATCTTTATGTCTGCGCAATATTGTTAATGTCGGAGCTGTCCTTTATAAATTTTTTGCTCATACAGAAGAGGAAAAATCATGATTTTGTAATTTTTTTTTTAAAGTTTCTAATTTTTTTTTAAGATGAAGGAAATAAATGGCGACTTTCAAACTTGGGGAATTCGATTTCCATATGTCATACTACATCAGGCATTAATTTCACAGAGGTTTTTAAATTCCTTTGATTTTTATAACGTTTCTAATTTTCTCAAAATTCACAAATTTTCAATTTTTACAACAAATTTATAAATAATCATGGTGTTACTAGATTATTATTACTAAGTAAATAAGAAGATAATTTTTCAGAGGTTACAAAATTATAAAAAAAAATTCCTTTCTGTTAAATAGTTTTTAAGATACAGAACTTCAAACTTGCAACTTTGGATGATTGCACACATGCCATTCTATATCAAAGGTTTTTAAATGTCCGAAACTGCTAAAAAAATTTAATTTTTGTCAAGATATTTTGCAGAGCATTACTCGAATATGAATTGAACCTGTGCATCGAAATTTGCTAAAATTGGTTAGTATGTGGCCACGACTCTTTTTTTTTTTTTTTTTTTTTTTTGTTCATTTTACGTGGAATGACCCTATAAAATGTCGGTTTTTATAAATCTTTTTTTCTTTGAGAGGGCTCGGTTTTCAGGTGCCGTGCTTAAATTTCTTCACATTAAAAAATATAATGTTTGTTTGCCGAATTGATTTGCCGTTCTTCCAGGCTTTAGATTTTGTAGAAATGAAACACTCAGAATAAAATTAAAGCATACTGGCAAGCTCTATAAATGTATTTTTATGCTTGAAAACGGTTATCACATAGTTCAGAAAACATTAAGAACTTCCTCAAAAGACTCAAACTTCTACATGATTTGAAAATGTTATTGTAGTAGATCATGAAATATTTCCATTTAAAATTTCCATCATGTATCATCAACTACAAAAAATGAAATATAAAATTTTGTGTTTTTCCGTTCGAGCATGCAATAATATATCACAAGTTTTTTAAATGTCCAAAACTGCTAAAAAATTTAATTTTTGTCAAGATATTTTGCAGAGCATTACTTGAATATGAATTGAACTCGTGCATCGAAATTTATTAAAATTGGTTAGTATGTGGCCACAACATTTTTTAAATTTTTGCTCATTTTATGTGGAATGACCCTTCTTTGAAATCATAAAATAGTCTCATAAGAGACTTACTGAGTTTCCTTATTCATTTATTTAACTGAGTTTCCTCATTGAGATGAAATTTATTAATGAAAATAATGTTTTAAAAAGTCCAAGTGTCCTCCCAGAAAGTTAAAACATATTTTAAATACGAAAATTGATCCTGTCCATGAAAAATTGATCCTGTCCATCAATAGATCAGGAGTATACATTATTCCTTTCAAAAAAGATAGTGAAGATTTACTTTTTGTCGGTATGACGAAGAGAAAATTTCATGATAGAATTAAAAAATATGAAGCAGATCTCAGTCCGCGATTGTATCAAGGCAAAAGGAGACCGAATCGAAAATGAATCATAGAATATCAATTATTATTTAGTTGTTAAATTTACTCAATAAAAATTATTGAAATAATTGTATTTATGGCGTAGTAGAGATTGATTTTACTATCAATACTTTCTCCGCACCCTGTAGACCCCATACTGCGTTATCAAGATTAGTTCAAACTCAACCTATAAAATTAGATTTTAACAAATCCAATATTATCTTTCATACAAATAATTACCAGGAAGCCATTACACGGTAATCTATTGAAATAATTGCTAACAAAGATATAGCTTGCATCTATGCATTATCATACGATAGCCATGGAGTTTAGAAATAATTGCTGCATAATAGATGAAAGCTTGTTTTGTTTGAAAATTGAATAGCTTTATCTGGTATCTTATCTGCTGCATAAAAACCTTAAATTACAATGATCTGATGTAGACGATTCTCAAGTAAACACGAAGAAAAATAATAACAACATTTAAATAACCACTGATGACGGCCGCGTGATGGCTGATTGTTTTGGATTTTTAATGTGTTTAATGTATTCTTAAGTTATTTCTAATATATTTTAAATAATTTTATATATTATATATGCACCTGCAAGTAATTTTAGTACATTTATTTATGCTTTTTATGTGAATTTTAATCAAAATATTCTGTTTCCCTAAAAAAGCAGCAAGATATTACTTTGTAATATTGATTTAAATAAGCAGTTATAACGAAGAAAGCAGAAAATTGCCCTTTATCTCTGAAACGAAATGTAAAATGTAAATTTAGGTTCTCTTTATTCCTGCGGAAATAAATTCTGGGATATAATTTTATTTCCGAGAGAATGTAACTTTGTTAATTTTACTCAGATCATCAGATCGATTCGAAAGCATTAATAATTTCATAGTCGGCAACAGAAACAAAAATTTTCATTGTTTAATGATCTCACACTCACAATTTTTCAACTGTGGCTCATTTTATGGATTATGTTTTTCTTAAATGGGATGTTTTAGGCTATTTTTTATAACTTGAAAAAAAATAAACTTCATATATTTATGTCTTCTCATAATGAATATTCGACGATAATTCTATTATTATCTCATTTGTGCATGGTCCTACGTTTTTATTGTATAATACTTGAGCTCGTACAGACATATGAATGTTCACATTGAATGTACATCAAGTGCATGAAACATTATCCTAAAATACTTGCAGACAAAATTTATGGGCTCTGTCGCATTACATTCGAAATCATAGAAGTCTTGAGTCATCCGTTGCTTTCCTGTTTCTCATCAGAGAAGATTTGGTTTATTACGGCACCGAACAAATTGTTTTCTACAGAACAAGAATTCATCTTAGAACAGAAGCTACTACGTTTTTAACACTTTCCAACAAAGTTGAAAAGTGTTTATGATTTCGGTGTGTCTGTGCATCTGTCCACGCTCTAAATCACGTAAATATACTCGGATTTTTATGCAATTGAAAAATGTTAATTGTGATGGCCATGCCATGTTCGGTATTGCGTAGGAAGTGTGTGGCATTAATAGTTCATTTACAGGTGCACTCAAAAGAATTCCATTACATTATAGTATACTGAGAAAATCGTTTGGAATGTATTTTAATGACATTACGCTATTTCAAATGATTTGAAACTGATATAAATCCCTGAATTTCAAGTTGATTTGGAGAGAATAGGGCATTCGCAGCATTTATCGTTCATTTACAGGGACACACAAAAGAAATAGGTTACAGTACTGTCTTTGACCAAAAATTTCTGGAATTGGGTTTTCAATTTCGGTATGCGCTTTTAAATTTAACTATTTTTTTTTGCATGTTATTTGTTGTATATAAATTCTGTATCTCCTATACAGGGCTGCAAAAAAGAATTTCCGTACTATTCTCCTCATTACCGTAAATGGTTGTAGGGGAATTTTCAATTGAGGTATGTATTTCCCAACTGAACTAAATTTTAGCTGGCATGCAGTTTAGTGATACAAATCTATACGCCATATACAGGGCTCCTCTAAGAATTCGGATTATTTCCCGATTGTAGTTGGGAACAGCTGAACTTGGGTTTTCAAATGTCTTATGCTTTTCCATACTGGGAAGTTCTGCTGAATTAATGTGAATGTGTTGAAAAGTGTTTTATAATCGATGCTTGATGCATGATTTTTTCTTTCTTGCTTTCCTTCTTATGAGAGAAAAACATAAATTTTTTACTTTATTCACGGAAGTAATTTTTCATGAATAACGGTTTTAATAAGCCTCAAAATGCTATAAGAATTTATTGGTGGAATTTTGCTCCGTTGGTAATGAAGCCCACTACATAAGAATATTATTCACTCTCCAAAAAAGAATCAACTATCATCTTGCGTTGTGTATTAAACAGACCAAATTATAACCCAGGAAATCCAGGAGGACCCCCGCTCCCCCTTGAATGAAATTCAGGAGCATTGTTATGGTATTTTACGATACCTAATGCATATAAATCAATATTCTTAAAAGTATCTATCTACATTCTCAGAATAAGTGCTTGTTTCTTATATTTCAAAAATTTATTAAAACAGTTACGTAGATACTAGATTGATAATGATTTAACTCAATATGTCCTTTCGTAAATTTTAGATCAGATACAAACAAAAATCGTAATCACTTAATACTGAAATTTATTCTAAAAGATCTATTATAACTTTATTTTACAATAATATTCACTACAAAAAGCATCAGATCTATATACTGTAAGAAAAAGACAAATATTTCTTAAGCATGCTTGTCAATCAGTTTCCGAATTCCCCTTGGTAACGTTAAGTCTATGGGCATTTGATGCATTCTTGTATTTAAAGTATCTCCTCGGGAAATTAATATTTTTAACTTCTTTTTTCTGTGTACTTTTCTTAAAGGCCTTTGCTTCTTTTTAGGCGCATTCGTAATTATATAAATACGTAGCACCTATAGTCGTCTTTCTGCCCGTCTGTCTATCTGTCTGTATGTCCGTCCGTCTCCATATAACAGAGCAAAAACAACCCAACCGAATGGTCTGAAATTTTAAATATATAATTTTTGCAAAATTTTGTAGAGTCATTTCAAATTTTATGAAGATTGGATGTATACTTTAATTATAGGGACAATCAAAAATTTTCCGTTACATGACGGCCAATGGGAAAAAATACTTCAAATGCATTTTAATGATGTTACAGCCTTTCGAACAGAATGACATTGATATGCATTTATGAAGTGCACTAAAATATACATTCAGTACAATATGCAGTGCAAAAAATATTTATAAAACTAGTTATAGTATGAACCTCATTCGCCTCGATTAACGTGCAATTTCCAACTTGTTTTCTTAGTTCTCAAAATATTTCTAAAATCTATGCTTAATTTTATATGAAGTGTTAAAATTTTACTCCCAATCCGCCCGCTTTTAACACATAAAATATTGAACTAAGCATAGATTTTAGAAATATTTTGACAACTAATAAAAATATAGACATCCTTTAAGAAGAGTTCACAGAAAACAGAAATAAAAGATATTAATATCCTGAGGAGATATTTTAAATGTAAGAATGCATCAAACGCCCATAGACTTAACAATACTGAGAAAAATTCGATAAGTGCGTGAAGAGAAGCCTTAATCTGTCCAAATGTAATATAACAACGAATTAAAAAAAATCGAATAACCTCTTCCGAATTATTAGCGATTCCAAAAAGCGTTCTCTTTCTTTAAAAACCTGAGAAATCCATATATTTTGGAGATTTAAAGAAGCGTTTATAAAAACAAAGGGTACTTGTTAGTTATCCCATCGACCAATTTCGCCAAATTATATAAATCGTCAAATCACTCACCGAATTATACAAATTGACATAATTTTTATTTTAAATAACGAAAGAACAAATAAATTAGTACATCATTAATAAAAATACAAATAAAACATCGAAATAAAAATCACTTGATGACGTAAACAAGTGTTGCCAAGTGAATGTGACATTTACGATCAATCTTCATTGGCATTTAATCTTACAATTTGGCGACAGTAAATGGCCGACGGGATAATTAATGAGTACAAACAAAGTTTATTTTACTGCCACTGACGTTACCGACCAGTTTTTATAGTGCAATAATCAGTTTTCTCAAAACGGAATGTCGTTTTCTACAATGTTATCAATTTTTAAGTAAACAATTTGTCAAACGTGTCAAATGAACTTTCGCACTGTAACTAGTTTAATAAATATTCAGGTGTTGGTGCAATAGCTGTTTCACTTTTATGCAAAAACGCATGAATACAAAACTTATTACGTTTATATATACGTGGCATGTCTAAAAAAGTATCCGAACTTTGTTCGAAAAAAAAACATATAAGTTACCTTATGGAACTGATACCCCAATCCCCTTCAAGGAGGCCCCTTGCGCCTCCATACACTTAGCCCACCATTCCTTCCACTGCCGAAAATAGTTTTGAGAGTCTTTTTTTGGAATGGTGTTCAACTCCGCCGTCGCATTCTGCATATCTCATCTCTACTATCAAAACGAAATCCTTTAAATGTGCCTTCAATTTCTGAAACTACCAGAAGACGCAAAGAGCTATGTCTGAAGAGTATGGAATTTGGCGAACGACTGGAATTCCATGTTTTAGCAAAAAATCTGAATCAGGTGCGATGAATGGGCTAGAGAATTGATTTATTTCGCTTTGAGAATAACCAAGCTTTGACAAAATTTGATGCAGTACCTTTGCACAACGTGCTCAGTCGTCTTCAGAGAAATAAAAAATTCGATTAACACACTGACAGCATCTAACTCGGTGGCCAGCAGGCAACGACTCCTGGAATTCGTGGAAAAAATTCAAGCATACACATTAAGCTGTCTTCTTCCAATGTACAGAGTGGCGCCGCCTTAGAATCACAATTGCGCGTGTAGAAAATAAAGGTCGGATATTTATCAGGCAGACCTCGTATATACGGAACATGTGTATATAAGTACATATACTTATACAGTAATATACGGAAATAATATGACTCTATCTTAAATGCAGCGTACTCACCAAGGCAACCTACAATCATTACCTATCATGGGATATCATTGAATTAATTACATATGATAGGATTTAATAAAATGAAGAAAACTTTTATTAATATATTTTTAAGTTTTTATTCGATTTCCATAAAATATGAAATGACTCGAAAAAATCGTGCAGCGATTATATATATTAAATTTCCAAAAATTCGTTTGGGTAATTTCTGCTCTGTTTTATGTCGACAGACGGACCAGACGGCGACTATAGTTGCTACGTACTTTTATAATTACAAACGCGCATTAAAAACCAGTCGAGATCTCCCTGTAAAAGGGTTTTTTTCATTTCCCTTTGATTGTTGAATTTTAAGGCAGGATTAGCTGCTGTTAAACATCCACTGGCCGTTTTCATGTTTGATTAAATAATATCAGTTAAACATTAGAAAAAAAGCTAACATAAAATTAACTATGCAAACCGAGCCTTTGCCACGTAGTATTTTTTTAAAAACGCTATAATAAATTTGTTTTAAATAAGACATTTCAAATGTATCATTTTAAATCTGATGTAATTTTTGCCAAAGTTTTCTTTCTCATTTTAATATTCACTTGAAAATACTTTTGTTGTTAGAAAGGAAGCATTATTTGCGCTATCTTAGCATTCAAAACGGTAATTAAAAAGTTCATCTCAAAATATGAAATAAATGCGTCGTATAAATATATTTTTAAATTTAAACTGTTTTCCAATTTTATTATTTCATCATTTTAAATATGATGTAATTTCTCCCATTTATTGATTTGAACGTATATTAATGAATTTTTTATTTTAAAGTTTTCTTTCTCTTTTTAATATCCACTTGTAAATATTTTTGTTGCAAGGAAGGAAATATTTTTATTTGCACTGCTTTTGAACTGTCAACAATAGTTTAAAATAACATCTAAAAATGTGAAATAAATGTCTCGTGTAAATATATTTTTAAATTTAAACTGTTTGGCAATATTAGTGTTTGGCCATTTTAAATATGACGTAATTTTCTCCGATTACGGATTTTAATACATAATTTATTATTAAAAAAAGAGGAATTCGTGAATTAATTTAATATTCACGTTTAAATGCAGATTTATGACTTAATTTTCAATATTTTTCTATATTTAATGCCTAATCAATTAATTTTAACTTGTTTATAACAGTCTGTTTATAACAGTCGCGTGTAAATAAATTTTTAATTTGAAGGAAATATTATTATTTGCGCTGTTTTTACAATTCGCAACAATTTAAAATAATAACCTTTTCTAAAATATGTAAAAAGTATCTCTCGAAAAGCTGAAAATTTAAATTTAAAATGGAAATAAAACCTCAAAAAATTAGTCAAATTAAAAACATAAATGCAGTCTGCACAGCGCAGGTATTATACTTGGGAAAAAAATCATTAAATTCCTATGTATAGTTTTTGCTCGTACAAAACTTTTTTAATGGAATGATTTTGACCAACTTTAACATTAAATATCTCTTAAAATAATTCTTTGATTTAATAGCAGGAGAGCTGTTGAATATTTTAGGGTAGGTATTTGAGGCACCATAAAAATTTGTGTAACACTTGTTTTGCAAGGTCTGAATCCAAAATCGAATGTCTGTCTGAAGGATCGTGGCACTTAGCCCACCCGTGAATTTATAAATTTCCAGAATTTTCGTTGCAAAAATATATCCTTGAGGCATTTTGAAATTTTAATACCTTCAAATTTAGTATTTAATGAAATAAAAAATATAAAAGCCAGACAATTTAATCAGCCCAAAAACTGTGCTAGACACGTATCAAGTGCCATTTTATGACTAACCAAAAAAGGTATTTGAGGCACGCTGAGATTGAGACAGAATCATATTTATGTTTAGAAAAAAATATTTTGAAAATGACAGACACTTTTATTGGCACTTTCTACTCGCCAGACAACATAGAATGTTAATCGCGAGTGCCAATAAAGTTTGACTTGCGGTGCCTCGCTGAAGATCCATTTACTGACTTACGATACAAACAAAGCGTAAACCGCGTTGCATCTTAAGATGAATTTGAACTGGATGCGTGCGCAATCACAACTAATCTAAATGTGATAGGCTCTCGCAAGACCACGTGACTCATAGCAAGCATGCAGTTCTGAAAATTTTGGAGTAGGAATCATGGAAATAAAAAACAATGTGTTATTTGCACAAAAACGACGAAAAAAATCACTGTTTTTATTGAAAAAACACTACAAAAATGTTGTGAAGTACTGAAAATGCGACAAAAACATAGGTTAAATATAAAGATATTGTTTTACCATCCAATGCTAATCTGAAAGAGAGTTATCATAGCCATTGCTTCAATAGTTTCATCAGATTATGAAGAAATACGGCGACGACAACGCTTCACGAATATCCATTGTTCCTTCTTCTATGAATTTCGTGGCAATCCAACTATATTTACTAGAGATAGAGCACCGAGGGACAGACAGGCAAAACAAATTCACAAACACCTTTTAACGTTGTTGGAAAGTGTTAAAATGCTTATTAAATTTATATGCTTATTAAATGCTTATTGTACATATGTATGCTTTAAAGTATTAGTAAAATTTAGCTGCAGAATTTCAGTAGAAATAAGCCTTTAAAAAATTAAAATATTTTCGAGTATTTGACGCTAAAAGACGAATGCGCACGCGATTTGGCGGGCAAAACTTTTCCTCATCAAACGCGAATATTTTAATACATCTGAAAATTGCTTGTTAAATGATAATTCGAAAGCGCGGTACTTAATGAATTTAAACTTAAACAATGAAACATTTTATTATTTTTTCTATAAGCTTATGTAATATATACAAATTGCGTGTTACTGAAGTTATTTAATTTTCGGGCGGTTTCACCGGCTGGATAAATATAAGTGCACTTTAAAAATAACTGTCCGCTTAAGAGCTATTTCATTATACATTTTGACATTAAATAAGTCGTTGTTTCTATGACAACAATACTTTTCTCATGTTGTCTCCGACACTAACACTATCGAAATCAAATTGACAGGGCTCAGAATCGGCCCTTAACTTTGAGTTTGAAGCAATTTTAATCAGCTTAAATTTTGTACTAATCGCCATTAAACGATCGTTAGATTTCATTACATGTACATATAAATGTATGTGACAAAATCATAGTTATAAATGTATATTTATTTAAGTTAAACTTTCTTAAACTAGTTCCGTATAAACAGTAGACAAAGTTTTTTATTAAAGAGCATTTTTCATAAAAGTTTCCAAAGTTTTCTGGGTATGCACTTATGCAAACCTTCCTAGTTAAAAGTTTCTAAAATTACATTATGTATTATATATTCGGTGTAAAATATTTCTTTATATTTATTGAGGCAACTATTGAAATTCATGCAGGTAATAAATTCGTGGATGATCTGATGCTACAGCTATTGTCTTGAGCTATACAGGTAAAAGATATAAATAGTACACATAAATATATTCTATAGTTCGTATAAGGAGTGTTTTCATCTATCCGATAGTCAAGATTTATTTTAGTCAAGGACTATGAATGTCTTACGCTATTTGTGAATATATTATTATAAGGAATAAAAATAAAATTATACTATACCTAATGAAGAAAAAGGCACATTGGATATTCCTGAAGCGTTGTCATCGCCGTATTTCTTCCTTAAAGCGATGAAACTTTTGTAGAAATGTCTATGAAACCTTCTTTCAGATTAGCATTGGATGGTAAAATAATATCTTTATATTTTAGCCAATGTTTTTGCCGAATTTTCAATACTTCATAACATTTTCGTAGCATTTTTTCACTAAAAACAGTGATTTTTTCGTCGCTTTTTGCGCAAATAACACATTTTTTTTCTTCTTACTTTCCATGATTACTAATCAAAATTTTCAGAATTTCATGGTTGCTAGGAGTCACATGGTCTTGATTTGTTGTGATTGCGCACTCATCCAGTTTAAATTCATCTTAAGATGCAACGCGGTTTACGCTTTGTTTGTATCGTAAGTCAGTAAATGGATCATCAGCGAGGCACCGCAAGTCCAGATATACTGGCATTTGCGTTTAACATGCTATGTTGTCTGGCAAGTAGAAAGTGCCAACAAAAGTGTCTGTCTGTCATTTTCAAAATATTTTTTTCTAAGCATAAATATTATTCTGTCTCAATCACGGTGTGCCTCAAATACCTTTTTTGAGTGTCATAAAATGGCACTTGACAAGTCTCTGGCACAGTTTTTGGGTCGACTAAAGTGTCTGGCTGTTATATTTTTTATATCGTTAAATACTAAATTTGAAGTCTATTAAAATTTCAAAATGCCTCAAGGATAATTTTTTGCATTTCTCTATAATAAATTTTCATATTTTTGTGTGCAATAGTTTTCAATATTAACGATGAAAAACGCTAGGTCATAAAAAATTCATTTGCTGTGGAGTGTTAGTTACTTTTTTTAGAATAGAGAAATATTGTTATTATTATTAGCTCATGCATTAGTATTTTAACACAAATACGGATTTCGAGTTGAAATAACACTGTTCAAAGATTTTTTAAACTTAAAAGAAGAACACAATGAAAAAGAAACGTAAGTTATGAGCTGGTCAAGAACAACTAAAGAAATGCTTATATTTCTATTTATCCTGACACTATGTAAGTTTTCTTGAAATTCTCCTTCCAAAACATTCATCCGAACCGTTTGTGTGTCTTCGTTTCTCATACCCGGTTGAACCAAAAACTGAACTTGATTCACGTTAGTTCTGAAATTGCAACCAGGGGTCATACGCTTCAGGTAATTTTTCAGGACAAATATCAGTATTTTTATAGAAAAATATATCCAGGTTTTACGTGCGAAATTTCGCCTTATTTAAGAAGAGATTTACTAAAAGAAATTACTGGTACCAAAGAATTTTCTCGCCTTGAAATTTCAGGACACGTAGAACACCTGCTTGCAACGTATGGATAAACTGAATATACCTTATATCTCCATACGGATATTAACATTTCATTTACAGTCATAAATGTATTCATAAATGCATATTGATTTGCGTGCCTAAAACTCTTGCAACGCGCATGTGTATGCATACATCATTAACAATACTAAACATAAAAAACCCTTTTACATTTCCCAGTTTTTCTTCGGCATGTAGAAAGGCTATTTATTCATATGAATTCATAAACGAGTCTCATAAGCTCTTTTAACAACAATTTCTTCACTCATTCAAAATTCATTATTTCAAATGTTTTATTCCTCTTGAGATACTGTCTAAAAACAGGAAAATATTACTTTGAAATATGGTTGGAAATAAGCAGTTAGAAAGAAGCAAGCAGAAAACTTCTCACTATCTCTGAAACGGAATACGAAATGTAAATGATATTCCTTTTTATTCGAGAGGAAATACTAGTTTCTCGGAAAATATTTTATATTCGAAAGATTATTTGGTATTTTAATAATTTCCATTTTCACAACCCATAAGATAAATTCATTTTATGAACAGATGACTATAGCATCTTTTAAATTATATTTAGAATAAATGATTCAACTTTTAATACACTTCCATGAAAAATAAAATTATCACCGTCTAATAATTCTATTCCAAAACATTTTTATAGATTTTCCGTTAGGATCTGCGCTGTGAAAAGTCTCGAAAATGCACTGTGGGTCGGTGCTAAATATTAGTCGGTGTCATATTATCAACAAATATATAAAATCAACTACACTGTTAAAAATTTTGCAGCATTCTGGCAGGTCATTCGACCGTTTTTTAAAAAAACGGTTTCATAACCATAATTTAACTATATTCTGACCATAAAATGGCCAATAATATGTTGGAATAGTGTTAAAATTACGGCTGTGTAACCGTTTTCGGAAAAAACGGTCAAATCACCTGCCAGAATGCTGCAAATTTTTAACAGTGTAGTTTAACCTCTTAAGGATCGCTTGATATTTGGAAAAAGCATTAAAAAAATTACCTATTTTCTTTATTACAGAAATTGAATAATTATAAGGTTTCTAAATAAAATATGCAATTAGTTTTTTTTTTTTTTTTTTTTTTTTTTTTTTTTTTTTTTTAACGAAAAAAAAGATGTTCTAGAACAAATTCACGTTCGTAGAAAAGCCATCATGCGAGAATTCTGTGTCATAATGTTTGTTTTACTCCATAGAAATTAATCCATTAGGACCTTTATTTTCACATCTTAGCTTTTTATTTATCATCATCACACAAATTTTTACAAATAAAAGTTAATTCAAAGTGTCTGGTGCGAATCTTGTATAAATTAGCTGGGATATAATATATCCCACCGCCCCTAGTGTTCACTCTAAGCCGCTTTAGCACGGCTCAAGGCCCGGCGGCTCTTTTAAACATTTCCGATGCGTCCGGCTGCCCTTTTAACACTTCCTATGAGCCCTGTGGCAATTCAATTGATACCGGGAAAATATCGCAAATTCTAGGGACTCTAACAAACCAGTTCAAAATATTTTTTGTGAATAAGGTACAAATGTGCCCCTTTTTTAGATTAGAGTTCCCTTTTTGGAAAAAATGTACCCTTTTTTAGAATAGTGTTCCCTTTTTGAAAAATGTATCTCATTTTTTAGAATAGTATTCCCTTTTTGAAAAATTCCCGCTCGGCGCGGCGGCCCTTTTTTTCTAGAGTCAACGCTAGCCCTTGAATGGGTTAAGAGCTCGGGAAGGGCACCGGGAGGGACATTTATGTTATGTTGACTTGGTTTCCAATCTGAACAGTCCTTCTCGGACAATAAAAGCAAAAGCAATATCATTCAACTTCGACAATGCATATCTCAATATGACACAATCCCTGAGTTCCCTTTAAGTTTTGTTTTGCATGTTTCTCAAGATAGAGGATTCAAAAATTGTATTTAGGGTAAATGTAGCATGATAAATTGAATGAAAGAAAAACATATCGGTGTTCGTTTATAGAACTTCAAAGTTGGTACAAAAATAAATAGGGTTACATTCCGTGATTTTTTGTTACTAGCATGTTTTGAAATTTGTTACATGTAAGGATGTATGTATATTATAAGATAGATGTACGTACATAAAACCAGTCTAAGAAGATGAGATAAATGTAAATATGTCAAATTTAAGTATGTAAGCACCATAAAAAAAAAACCCAGATGTTTCTTACTCAACGAAAATACAATATGACAACGTACAAAAATATGTAATAACCTCATTCGATTTCCCAAGAGTCCGAAAAGCGTTGTTAATCATTATATTACTCAAAATCTAATGTATTTTTTTTTTAAAGCACGCATTTAAAAAAATTCTTTTGCATTCACTAATTTTCAGAAACGTGTTTTAGTAGTTTTTCCAGTGCATTAGTCATTTTTTTTTAAACCTTAATATCGGTTTTTATATGCAGTAATATTGGTTGCTATTAATTCTCAATTCAATTGCATATCTGAATTTATACATTAAAAATTAACAAAATAATGCTGATTTTAATTTTAATGTGAATGTTTTTCAAGAAACATTTTTCACAACAATCATGTTTTACAGAAAATCATGTTTGTTGTTCATGATAATGTTTCAACATTATCGTGAAAATAAAAATCACAAGTTTACTAAATGGTGCATACAAAATGTTGTAAAATTACAAAACAAAATAAACATTAAAATTTACTTATAACAATCGACGTTTCGGTCAATATCTATGACCATCTTCAGGAATGAGCTTTTACATTGCTTTAAAGAACAAAGTCAAACCGTCTTGACGTTGTTCTCTTAAAGCAATGTAACAACTCTTTCCTGGATATTGTCATAGATGGTGACAGAAACGTCGACTGTTATAATTTTATTTTAATATTTATTTAGTGTTTTAACAATACAAAAATTTTTATACACCATTAAGTAAACTTGTGATTTTTATTTTCACATTAATGTTGAACTTTTTTACGGTATAAATCTCCCGCTCTTTTATTATGATGTTTATTTGAGAATTAATAGAGACTGAAAAACCTATATTCAAGGCTGAAGAAAATGATTAATACATTATAAAAAATACTTTGAAACGTGTACAAAAGTCAGTGACAGCAAAAGTGACTTTGTTTTCATAAATGAGTCTTTTAATCTCGAAAATATATTAGTTTCTGAAGTTTATAAAGATAATTAACCTTTTTTGGCATAACTAGGAAGAAGTTATTGCCTATTTTTGTTTGTGGTTATATTATTTTTGCCTTTTTATACAGTGAGGAAATAAAAGGAGGTTTTAAACTAAGAAGATAACTTATCGAGTGTGAAATATTCATCAGTAAATTACCTTTAAAGTATATACCGCTTATATTTAAGATATCCATTTATCATAAAAATAAAATGACTGTTGAGCGAAAATAAAATAGGGTTTACTTTTATTTAAGATGTTGCTGTGAATAAGAAAATATATATATCATTAATTTGTAAAGTAATCAAAAAGCTCAATTATAAAATATGAATGTGTGTATCATTTCAAAGAAATCAAACAACAAGAATGAAAAACAATGCATCAGGCGCATAGAATATAAAGCGCTTGTCGACTCTAAAAGAATATTATTAAAAAACTTAATATAATATATAAAAATGAAAATTTGTCTTTCTGTCTGTCTGTAATCGTATACAAATCCACAGTTTGGAAGCGAGAGTTGTGAAATGTTACGTACATGTGTGTTAAAACACGACCGAGGCAACTAAAGTAATCCAGAATCGAAATAACTTATAGTTCATTTTTAATGAATAAAAAAACACAAATTTAACAGCAATTTCCGATCAAATTTAAACATTTTTCGGTATAGCTGTTGCCAACAATTAAATATCCACAATAAAATTCTTACCGTAAGAATTACTTTTCTATTGCAAGATTGCCACGTGATAAATGAAAATAAAATAAATAGTTTTACGAAATAAAAACAAATTGAATGTTACGTCATAATTTTTCTGTTTTATGATTTCAACGTGAAAAATTATGATTATTTAATTAATTTGACGAATTAAAATAATTGAATATTACGTCATATTGGAAATATAAAGGACGTGGTAAATATATAACTTCATATATGTGTGAAAAAATGTATTGAAGCATGATAAAAACTCGATTATAGAAATATTTGCGTATTTTAACGTTATTGCTCCAATGATGAATGGAAATAAGTTCATTTGTAGCTGTATTATTTTGCGTCTGTTATATAAATTTATACATTTTTATATTGGGTGTTCATTTGTACTTTTTTTTATGTTGTATGTTAAATTTTGAAATTGGTTTTCAAAACAAACATTCTTAAAATTCCAGGCAATGCAAGGTAACTTTAGCTAGTTTTATCAGAAAACCGAATGAGATAACTAAATAAACAATTCAAATAAAATGCATCTCAAGCGATTTTCCCCCATAGACCATAATGTAATGCAGTAGTGTATTCCTGTAAACGAACTATAAATGGTACACACTTCATTTTCAATACCGAACATTCTATTGTAAAAATCTATAACATAAACAAATTATATCGCATTACGAATACATTTACGAGATATAGAACACAGCCAGTCGGATAGACAGACAAGCAGACAAAGTAAATACCTTTCAATTACGTTGAGAACTGGTAATGAAAACTGCAAATGTTACGCATCTAAAAATCTGTTTTTTTTTTTTTTTGTTGTTGTTGTTGTTTTTAGTAACAATACTAATTTTTTTTAAGTAACAATACTAAAAAGAGTTGATTTTCTATTAAAACAAAACAATCGAAATATATCTGAGTATATTAACAATAAAAATTATTTAAATCGCTTGAGTAATCACTTCAGTACTTTAAATCGCCTTAGGAAAAAATACATCAATATTACTTAATTTCTAGAAGATTGCCCATAGATATTTAAATAACAACTTTAAAAAATGCATAATAAACTATTTACCTTCTTAGACCATCATGTAATGGAATTATTTTGTATATCACTGTAACCGAACTATAAATGCAACGCTATCATTTTCAATAGCGAACATTCTATATTGAAATTTTTTAATAGATAAAATTTACTTGTTATGTGTATTTAATTGAGTTAGCAACGGAGTGACAAACCGAATTCCTAAACACGTTTCAACTATCTTGTAAAGTGTTAAAAAGCTTGAAATATCTTGAAACATTATTTTACATAGATTAAAATAAATAAATACATGTACATTTTTTGAGCACATTCTTCTTCTGTATTTTTTCTACATGAAAAATTAAAACCGATTAAAGCCTGTCAAAAAAATAGTTTGCAAGAGCCTAATGATAAAAAAGTATAAAACGTTGAGAACATTAATTTTGTTGGATTCTCATTACCTGACTTTCTTTAAAGTGGAGTTCTTCTTTTTATCCAAAGTATTTACATAAACGTTCTATCTTTTGAAATATAAAGCTTTTGTATAAGAAATATTTAATTCTAAATATTAATTAGAATAAGTTCTCAAATGCAGCTGAAAGAGTTTTCTCTACGTCAAGCGTGATATGTAATTTCAATTTTGAAATATTCACGGAGGAAAATAATTCACTGAGGATACTTGATTTTTGAAATAAATTTTGAAATAACTCATATTCGTTATCGTTTTCAGATCGTGTGATAAAAAACATTGTTTGCGCATTTATGTTTAAAATACTGTTGTAAGAATAAATTTCTTTTTAAATTGACTTATCTGTATTTACATTTATCTTCTGAAAAAATCATTTGGATGTAATATTCTCACACGAAAAAAAAAATAAATAAAAAATTCAAAAAGACGTTGGATCTTATTGTCGATAAATATATCTGGGTGATGCTCTAATAAGTGGGTAACTTCACTCTGTGATTTAGTGAAAAATGAAAGTTAAATTTTAAGCAATGTTTTTTAGAAATAGATAAGGCATGAGGTGATGAGTAATTTACAATATTCCGGCATAAACTTTAAACATTATTCTTTAACCTACATAACTCTAATCTACCCGTTTCTTTAATTTATTGCGTTCGATTCGAACCAGAATTTTCTTCATAAAGTTATTTAAATCAAAACCATACAGAACTAAGTTCAATAAATACGTTGAATAGTTTTTAATCAACGTTGAGTAAAGTTTCAACATGGTAGTGAACTGATGCAATTGCATTGAAAGGGGACAGAAGTTTACATCATGAAAAAATCATAAATAAATAAAAATAATAATATAGAAAATTTCAGTACGTAACAGTAGTGACAGGTAATAAACATATCCTACCTATTTTGGAGCTTGTAACTTCTTTTGAAGTCCAAATACTTAAAACTTGTGAGTCTTTGAGCTATCAAGATTACTCCTACCAAATTTTATCTGACCTCTGTATGGTCACATAAGCAGTTTTATGCAAGGGGACATTATTCAATATACTTAAAATTTTATCGCAGTAAAATGTACAGCCATTTTCTTGAAAATTCTTTTCGAAACTGTAGATAGGCACTACAGAATGCATTTATTAGTGTTGGAAAATGTTTCATAATCTAGGCCTCATGTATGATTTTACGGACTTGTTACATTTATATTAAGTAAAGTTAGTTAAATGAACAATATATTAACAGCTTCAAAATACTTAGTGTATCATTTTTTATTTGTATCCACTAAATTATTTTTAATTATTATTCAACGTACTCTAGTCAAAAACTCTGAAATCTTTTACAGACTAACAGCTGGTTCAATACAATAATAATCTTTTGTACTGTTTTAGAATGTTACACTGAAGATTATGGAATAGTTACTATTAGTTATTATAATAGTTAATGCATAGTCATGTTTTTTTTATTGTACGGTCTCTTAATATTTCAGTGCTAATTTCTCTTGACATTGTATTTGTTTTTCAAATTACATAAAATATTTTTTAAATAGTAAAATGAAACTCGTCCAATTTTATGTTTTAAACACACTTATAAATTTGAAGTAATAGTGTCTGTAAACAATTTATAAATAGAAATTTGAAAATCTGCATGCGTCAAATATTCATTATGTATTCGTGTTACTTGCAACATCGAAAAAATTCTATTGTTTTCTTTTTCTGTTTTATATTATTCTGTTTCCCTATATTTTGCCATGATTTGAAAAAAAAATATTACTTTCAGATGCAGATTGTCATTTAAAACGACTAAAGGAAATATTTCTCTGGAGTTTTCAAAATAATTTTAAAACGTAAATTGCATATTTATTTAAAAAAGAATGCAGAAAATCATTTGCATTCCTTATATTTTATACTTGTAAAAAAGTTAATGCCGTAGAATAAATGTAATTTTCATATAGATGCAGAAACATGTATTTTTAAACTATTTGATCAAAAAAGACATTATTTTAAACTTTATGTGTACCTCTGCAAGGTTGAATACTACTAATAAAGAAGGTCTTTCGAGGTGAATAGTCAGAAATGTTTGAAAAACGTATACAATAAATTGTATTTATATCAACTATAACGTCTGTAAAAAAAAAAGGAAAAAACTGCTATATACCAGTACGAAAGCAGAAAAAATAAATAGGATTTTCATCGCCAAATGAAACCTGTCAGCGGAGAAATAGAAGAATTTTGGCAACACTGCCTAGAATGATTTCAACTAGAACTCAAGATAATGACACGAATATCGAAATGAACACAGCCTGCAAATATCGCTAAACGGGTCGAACCTTCAACTGACAGTTATGTTTATATTTTCGTTGTATATACCGGGTGTCCTAAAAAGGACTGACTGATTTTAAAATTCAATAACTTTCAAACAGTGACAGATATTTAAAAAATTCTTGCAGGAGGGTTAAACATGAGGTCAGAAGTTTTTTTACAGTGATTTTCGATTTTAGTTCGAATTACAAACAATAGATGGCGCTGCGCTCAATAGACGCTAAATTCAGGCTCGATTTTTGGTACTTCGGGACCCACTCAATGCATTTTAATCTCCTTTTTCCGCATGGAAGAAGAGATCGGCCAAAACATCGAGCCTGTATTTAGAGCCTATTGCATACAGCGCCATCTATTGTTTGTAATTCGAACTAAAACCGAAAATCACTGTAAAAAACTTCTGACCATATGCATAACCCTCCTGCAAGAATTTTTTAAATATCTGTCACCGTTTGCAAGTTATTGAATTTTAAAATCAGTCAGTCCTTTTTAGGACACCCGGTAGTTGTGTGTTCATTATCAATGTAAAAATTGTGTTGTTTCCCTCAGTAAAATCTTTTTAATTTCATAAAGAAGACTTTAAAAAAATTTTGAGCCACTACAGAGATGAAAAAAACCCAGGGAGTGACGTGAATATTTTCTTACCTTTTATATTTTTATGATTTTTAAATCGTTTTATGGTGCCGAAACCCAGGAGCCAAATGGAAAATGTCAAAACCTAGTTTTTTAGATAAATTGAAAAGCCCTCGTAAAATGCTTAAAACGTCTTTAGCTAAAATTATTAGCAAAAAAACTGAGCATGATTTAAGGAATTTTTTAAGCTTGATTAATGGAAGTATAGTTATGACGTTTTTCGTTTCAGCTCCCAAACCGAGATCATGTATTTAAGCAACGAGGAGATGCTTTTTAAAAGTGCTGAAGAAAGAAAATATATTTTCTACATATTTTTAAAAGCACACCTGAAGAGAAGAATTTGAGGTGAGTTTTTTTTTTTTTTTTTTTAATACAGATTTAAGAAATATAAACTTAAAATGCGTTTTCTTGAAAACATTATTTTTATGAGCAATCTGTTTCGGAAAAGTTCTCCCTCCAAAAAATATCGTTATATTTTCACAAAATTCGTTTCCTTCAATTTATGTGATGTTGAGTGTGCAATGAAGTATCTATCGGTTTGAATAATTGAAAGTTTTCGGCTATTTTACAGCTATTTTTAAAAGTAAATATTTCATAATCTAGCTCGTAACTTATTTAAGGTTTATGAATGTATAATATAACCTCTTCGAGATATCAAAATCTAAATCAAAAGTTCCTTTTGCTGTCCGTAATTTTTGGAAACGTTTCCGAGTAGGTTTTACTGTGTCTTGATCAGATTTCTTAGCCCGAAATATCGTTTTATTCTTTTCGATAACTTCAATTATAAAGTAAACATTTTCATATTAAACAAACATTATTAAATTAACAGCATTAATATTATTAACATTAAAATGAACAGTATTTTATTATTCTTGCATGCATCAGTGCTGTTTCACAACTGGAAATGTTTACTTCAGAAATGATAGCTTCCGAAAAAACCGACATTCAGGGCACAGAAAACTGATTAATAAATTATAAAAAAAAAACTACTCAGAAACGTTTCCTAATATTAAGAGAGGCAAAATTAAACTTGGATTCAGAGATTTTCTTCAAATCTTGGGAATTTACTAGTGTAATGGTTTTCTTTGCGATAAAGGAACACTTATCAGTATCGTGGTAACTCGAAAGCAGTTATGTTATGTTTTCTTAAACCTTAAGAGGACCGTGGACCCTCAGTTGGGCAAAAGTCGACTAAAAAATCGTTTTTTAATTTTTTGGTTCATTAATATACTTTAATCTTAACTGCATCATTTGCAAAAAACCGTATGCAATTACAAAGATTCCTAGCGAAGTTAAAAGCATTTCAAATTTGCACACCGTTGTTGAGTTAAACTAAAAATAAAACTTTAAATCGAGTTTTCTGAAAGCTAAAGTTTTCGTAGACTTAATATATTCAAAATGTTCCATACGTCTTATTTTTTGTCTAATTTTCGTAATATTAAATATTACTGTTTGCAATATGCTGTATTTCAAAACGTAGTATTAATATGCATGCATTACTGTACGTAAAAGGAAATTTTGGTTGTTATCTATAACATTTTCCCGTGAAATTAAAAAAAAAGTGTAAATATTGGATGTTTTTTAGTATTTTTTCTGTATCTTAGTACAATTTTAAACGCATACCAACATTTGTTGCAATATTATAAAGCTACCATTTAATTAAATACCAGGTTCCTAAAGCCAAATTTAATGCTCATGGAGCATTTTCGATTAGAGTGATTAATTAACATATTTTAATTAATAACTTAATTAATTACACATATGTTTGAATAAAATTGATTAATTTGCTTAGAAAATTTATAAATTACTACCAAAACCCACGGCTTTGCTCGCGTAATAATTGAAATATGGCAAGTAATATTTGTATACTTAATTTTTAATAGCAGAAATTATACATTTAAGAATAATTCAAAAATTACTAATTAAGCCACAGTTTGACTAAACTTCATTATTACACTGCATTAAACAGAAATGAGACTTAAATTAATAAGAATAACTAAAACTAATTTTAACTGCATGATAATTTAGAAAGTATTTTGAAGTTATATGATCATTTCATACGCTCATTTCAGTATTCAGTTGAAGTTTTGAATTTTTTGGAAACCGTTCTTAATACGCATTTACATCTTAAAATTAACCATCATGTCAAATTCCAAGCTTCTTGTCAAACGGTCTACTACCTCTCTGGTGGTATTAACACTAACACAAAATGCCTATGTTGAAATAGAGACTGTCACTATTAAACTTCCAGCATTAATTAAGAAATCGGTTTGGTATTTCATAATATTCCATAGAAAATGTAATTTAGAAAGTTTTTTAAGGCTCTTTTAGAACGTTTGTTGTTCCTGTCAACACCAGGTGGTAGTGGTACCGGCATAAACTATAGCCTGTGTAGGATCGGAGGCTGTCAGCGCTTATCTTCATCCATTAGTTTTGTAATTGGTTTATTATTTCCTGAGATTACATAGAAATCGTAATTCAGGAATTTTTTGGAACGTTTTTCACTCCGTCAATTTGTTTCACCCCTTTTAAATTTCAAATTTATTTTCGACAGTTCTTAGAGGGAATTTATATTTTATAAGTAACTATCATGTCATATTTAACGTTTCTAACCTCTTCAATATCACAGAAATCGTAATTTAGAACGCTTTCTGCTCCTGCAACCCTCTGGTGGTAGTGGCACCGACATAAAATGCAGCTTATAATTTGAGCAGGTTCTATCACCACCAATTTGCAACCATTATTTTTTAAATCGGTTTGGTATTTCATAAGATTCCATAAAAATCGCAATTTAGAACGTTTTTAGAACGCTTTTCGCTCACTTTATATTTTTAATTTGAACTTTTATTTCGACGGTTCTTAGAAAGCATTTGCATCTTTTAAGAATTTGCCATGCCAAATTTCAAAATGGTAGACTCCTCAGTATCACAACAAACACAATTAAGAACAATTTTTTGCTATTGCAACACCCTGGTGGTAGTGACAACAACATAAAATATAGCCTATGTTGAAGCAGGGACTGTAACCATCAATTTGCGACCATTACTTTGAAAGCGGTTTCATATTTTCTGAGATTGCGTAGAAATCGCAATTTGGAACGTTTTTAGAACCCTTTTCGCGCATTTTCACCTGTTTTAAATTTTCGAATTTTTTAGAAACTGTCCTTAGAGAGAGTTTGCATCTTATAAGAAACTACCATGCCAAATTTCAAGTTACTAGCCACTGCAGTATCACAAAAATCGCCATTTATAAAGTTTTTGCTCCTGCAACCCACAGGTGGTAGTGACAACGACATGAAATATAGTCTATGTTAGAGCAAGAAGTGTCACCATCAATTTCCAGCCGTTACTTTAGAAATCGGTTTAATACTTCCTGAGATTTCGTAGAAATCGCCATTAAGAACGTTTTTTAGAACGCTTTTCGCGCATTTTCTGTCCTTTTAAATTCAGATTTTTTTAAGAAATGTTCTTAGATATAATAAGTAACTACTTTGTCAAATTTCATGTATCTAGCACCTTCAGTAGCACAAAAATTACATTTTTAAAACGTTTTTCATACCTGCACCCCCTTTGGGCACCCCTTTCGGTCGTAGCACCGACATAAATATAACCTATTTTGGAGTAAGCGCTGTCACCATCATTTTTACACCATTATTTTTTAAATCGGCTCGGTACTTCCTGAGATTGTGTAGAAATTGCAATTTAGAACGTTTTTTAAAACGCTTTTCGCGCATTTTCACCCTCTTTAAATTTCGATTTTTTATGAAATGTTTTTAGAGATCATTTATATCTTATATGTAACTACCATGCCTAATTTCAAGATGCTAGTCCCTGCAGTATCACAAAAATCGCTATTTAGAACTTTTTTTGCTCCTGCAACCCCCAGGTGGTAGTGACACCAACATATAATAGAGGGTATATTGCAACAACGTCTGTCACCATCAATTTTCAGCCATAACTTTTGAAACCGGTTTGATACTCCCTGAGATTGCGTAGAAATCGCCATTTAGAAAGTTTTTTACTACGCTTTTTTTGTATTATCGCAATTTAGAAATTTCAATTCTTTTAATGAATGTTCTTAGAGATCATTTATATCTTATAAGTAAGTACCATGCCAAATTTCATGTTTCCAGGCCCTTCAGTAACACAAAAATCGCATTTTTAGAACGTTTGTTGCTCCGGTTAGTTTAGTGGCAAGGACATAAGATATAGCCTATGTTGGAACAGGGACTAACACCATCATTTTTATACCATTACTTTTGAAATCGGTTCGGTAGTTCCAGATATTACCTCAAACAAATAAACATACTTTACTTCTTTATAATATTATTATAGATTATCGATTATGCGTGCAAAATTGCCATACAATTGTGTGAAAAATAAAAAGAATGGTTTTGAACGTCAAGTGACCCCTTAAGAAAGATTAGTGTTCATTAAGAAACAAATGTATTTTTTTTTACTTGGTACAGAGAATACATGAAAAAGAATCAAATTGATAATTTTAACGGGATAGCTATAAATTGTTTTGCTTTGTGACTTTGATTGCAGTTCATGGTATTCTTAGTAACTCATTTATTGCAAAACAAAAAGTAAATTATCATTATTTTTAACACGGGAACATTTTTGTAGGTATCAATTATTTTATTTTTCTTCTTAAAATTTCGAAAATTGAAAAGAAACGACCCCAACATAATTTGTGTAATAAATGTAATAAATGAAATTATATTTTTATATACTAATTCCTTTCGAACAATCAGTATTGTGCGCATTTTTGCTTTGCAAAAAATACTCGTCAAACTTAATGGTATACCTTAACTAACTGTAGTTTCACAAAAGTTATCCAAAAAACTATTTACATATTTTAAAGAAATTTTTCCCTATAATAAAAGATTATTTTAAAGTATACTTTCAAATTGCCACTCAAAATCAGATCGGAAATTCCATTTAAATTGAATTGAAACTCGGAATGGAGTGTTTGTTCTCGATAAACATAAATGTTTCGATGATTTTTTTCCATTTTAAACTTACTTTTAAAAAGCTGTTTTGCTCAGTAATATGTAATTTTACTCTGTCATTAATAAAATATTTTCAAAAAATATCAATTTTTTTAAATGTTTAAATTTTATTACTGAAAAATAAAACTTAGTTGAGATGTGATAAGAATATTGATTTTTTATACGAACAAAGATAAAAATTAGCTTCTACAATAATATATATATCGTTTTAAATATTTTCTAATTTGTATTTACTTGTCGATTTTTTAACTCACATAATAAAAATAACGATAATTATTCAATAGTTTTAGATACAAAGAACAAAAAAGTCTGCCGGTTTTTTTTTTAGACCATAAATTTTGAATGAAAACCTTGTGAAATTTGAATCGTCTATTTTTGGAAATAGTTGGGAGGTATGCATGACGGTACTATGCATTTTAATTAACAAATACCGGTCATATAAAATGCATACAATAAACGAATTAATTTCATTAATCGTTTATATAAATTGCGTGTTGAAACAGCAATACTCAAATAAATCCTCTTGCGATTTCATTTTCAGTTTTATATTACAAAACTTGTATTTTTAAAATTTGTTTAATATAAAATATTATTTAATATATATAGCAAGTGATAAACGCTGTTTATCAATGAAATAATTTTGTTTCAGTTTAAGAATGAAATGAAACGGACTCAGAATGGAACAGAATTGTCATGTTTAGAAAACCGCACTAAAATTTTCAAATTAAGTTTATCGAATTATTTCTAATTGTATCAGTCATTTTAAAATTCATCAGTAGTTTCATAATAGGACTTGTACCTTATTTTGTTAATTTAGTATATATAACAGTATTTTCATAACATAGTTTTCGTTTTATTCATTGCTGTAAATTTAAGGAATCACCTTATATCACGAGATGCTTACATGCAAGAACAAATCTTGTTATGTAAGTTGCTAAGGTGAAAACATGTAAAATAGTGTCCCACTTGGAAACTTTTATGAAAGATTTTTAATTTAAGTGAGTACATTTCTATGCCAAAATGTTTTTATACGAATTAATTTTCAATAATGGAATTTTAATAAAGAAACTTTTTAGTAAATTTCGTATTAAATAATTCTCAGGCATTTTTATAAAGCTGAAATTCTTTCTTAACTTTTGATATAAAATAAATGTACAAGTTTTAATTTACTATAAACTTACAAAATACATTTTCTTAAAAAGAAATTTAATAATTTTCCGTTACTAATTTTTACTAAACAATTCTGTATGTAAGCTCATTTTTAAGCTTTTTCAGCTACATTTCTATAGTTTGATCTTTACGGTATGCAATTTTCAAAATAATCCAGTCATCTATTAAATTTTTATGTCACATCAACAATAGATAACTTCTGAAAATACATTCAAATTAACCCTCTGTAGCAAGCAAAATAAAAATTTCCTATTTTGAAATTCAAATTCCGTAATGATTTATTTATAATCGAAAACTATTCCCTGAGAACTTTTTTTTCAAATATTTTTTTTTTAATTTATAACAGGAGATAACTGCTTAAATTGCTTTTCAGAAACATAAATTGGTTTTCTTTATAGCAAAATCATAACGCTAAGATAAAATAACAGAAGCTTGATTATTCTCATTTGTGAAACAAATTTAAAATTCATTTTTGTAATTCTTCAAATTTTAAGTATATTTATATAGAAAGCCTAATATATTTTTTTCAAATTGCTAGCAGTTAACCATGACTTCCTCGACAAAAGATATAAAGAAAAAGTAATTCATTAATTAAATAAATATCTTCACACCCAGTAATTAAAATCATATAATTAAGCAACTCTTTGTCACATTTTACAGTAGAAAATACTTCTGATAATTCTATTTATGTTTTTATACATAAGATCATTTCGATTTGCTTGAAATTCCATACGTTTTTTCTAACATTAAGTGTAATGTGTAATCTTGCATCTTAATTATTCTGTTTTATCATTTCTATTTATTCTATTTTACATTTATTACGTTTGATTTATATTAGTGGATAAACATGGATATCTCCTACGTGTCTCTAAAGTGATTTTCTTAGAAAATATTTTTATGTTTGAATGTTTGACACTGAATTTAGACAAACATTCAAAGACCTTTCAGATTTATATTACTATTAGTATTAGGTATAATATATACAAGTTGCTATGCAGTTGGCTCAATGTTTTTAAAATCCAACAACAAGTAAATAGTTACATCTGTAGAACTTATTATTGTAGAGAATTCATGCGTGAATTCTGGAAATTTTTTTACTGTATATTTCTTCCTGTGTGTGTTTACTTTTCTACGTTTCCTTCACTAAAAATGGGGGAACTTATGTTTAAAGTTATTAAAGTTAACTTATAGGAACTTATGACATGAGTTACAAGTTAGAAAAGCGCTTTTGGTGCCAGAAAAAGTTGAAATTTCATAAAATTCAAACTATCAAAACTCGATAACTTTTAAGTCAAGAAAGAATAGGAGTTTTACTGTTTTATTTGTCAGAGCAAGGAGGACGTTGTCAAAATGCAGTTTTTTGAAACCGAGGACCTTATAAAATATTAAGTTTCGTAACATTTTCAAAAGTAACTATTTTGACACAGATGAATAATCATATAATGATTGATGAACACTGCTGCCGGGAATATTCAAGACTTTTATATTGAGTACAATTATTTACACAGACAAATAGTCACTTATTTAAATGTAGAATTTTTACGATAAAATCAGGCGAATAATACAATACGGAAATATTAGTATTAAAAATAAAATTTTAGTATTTTCCCGACAACCCTGATGATACAGAACAATTAAAATATTTTTGCAGTTGGAACTATACCTCTGAAACTAACGGATTTAGCTATTGTTTAACGATAAGAAAGGACACCCTGTATATTTCATAACTAATTTTGAAAAATATCATTTCATCTCGATGCGACACTTTTTTGATAAGATGTAAGTGAATTCTCGCAATATTTATAGTTTATAAATATTTAGACAAAAGTTTTCCAGTATATCTATTTGTTTGAAAAATAAACCGAACGTGTACTTGAATGAGTAATACATTTAAAGACATTTTGCTGCTTTCATATATTGTCATATCCACTATTACATATCATATTTACCAGATAACGAAAATTTTACCTTATTTTTAATTATGACTGTGTGCATCTTTAAAAATGTCATCATTTCGGTGTGGTAAATATATTTCACTGTATTTTTTTAAGCTCATGCTTGAAAAATTCCGATTAAAAATTAATATCAAGCGTACGCATATATAATTAAAAAAAAAAAAAAAAAAAAAAAAAAAAAAAAAGAATAGACGATTTTAATCTAGCTCTTATCTTTCTTAAGGTTTATGAAATTATAATATAATCTTCTGCGAGCTGCCACAAGTTCGAAAAGTGTTCCTTTATCCTTAGAAGCTTCTGAAATCAACAGAATTTTGAGATTTATAGAAGCATTTCTGAAATAAAAATTTTATATTGATGTCTGTTATTTTCGTAAATGTTTTCAAGTAATTTTTATAGTGTATTAATCACTTTACTCTACGCGAAATATTGGTTTTTCGGATGTTATCAGTTCTCAAGTAAATGTTTTCAGCAGCGTAACAGAGTTTATACATGCATCAGTTACAAAATAATATTAGTTTTATTTTTTATGTCAATGCTAATGCTGTTACTTTATCATATTTTATGAACATTAAAATGTTTACTTGAGAATTGGTAGCAACGGAAAAACCGATATTTTCTGTCGAGAAAACTGATTAATGTACTGCAAAAGCTACTCGGAAATGTTTCCAAAAATTAGAGGCAGCAAAAGAAACTTTTGTTTCCGAAATGCTTCTTTTAGGTTGTTCTCAACTGCTCTGCTCAACAAGCGCAAAACGTTTTGACACATTTACAAATTCATTTTTTTGCGAAAAGATATAAATTTGGAAGGCCTGACTATGGAACCGATTTGGAATCGAACTGTGTTTTCCATTTTTGATAAATAAATTACCTATTGAGTTACAAGCGATTTTTGATCACGCGACAAATACGTTTTTTATCCTTCTTTGAGTGACTATTCTTCTTTCGCGCGGAAATTCGGTTCAAAACGCCCTCTTTGACACTGTTTTCTGAAAGATCTATTGCATTTACAAAAAACGGAAAACACAGTTCAACCACATTGTTTCTGAACAACAACACCTGCTAGCTTCATGCAAACTTATGTCATAAAGTTGCACTCTCAGATTTGAGAACAGCCTTAAATCTTGGAAATCTGCTGGTCTCTGCGGCTTCCTAGTATAAAGTAACGCTTTTTGAACTTACTTAGAAAAGTTTAGGTAACTTAGAAAAGTTTATATTTCGTAAATATTAAGAAAAATAAAAGCTAGATAAAAAAAAAAAAATGTATATATATTTGTCTTTTTTTGTAGTTTACTTTTCAAGTAAATAACTCTTCATCTTTCATTGAAAACATCATTATTTGTATCTTTGAATAAATCTTAAAATAAATTGATATTTATATATCAATTATATTATTTTTTAAATTTTCGTAGTTTACAATAATCAGTGTACTTTCGTTTTGTTTTTTTATAATCGGCGCTATACAAAAACACATATAATTAAAAAAAATTATATACTTAAAGGAGCTATTCTTAAAATTTAATTTAAAGCTCTATATTTAAAAAAAAAACCCTGCGACTTTATTTTGTAAATACTTCAATTGAAAGTGACATTTCACTTATAATACTGCTTGAAGCTTTTCTTTAATTTAATCTTAGCCAACATAAATCCTTTAAAGTTAAAGCAATGTCATTTTCAAATTCTTTTAATGCTGTTTACTTAAAAGTCTAACGAGATTACTTTTTGCTTTCAAGTTACTGTTCCTTTTTTCTCTGAAAATACGTCAATGTAACTAATTGCGTTTTGATGTTTATTTTAATTCTAATGGTTTCCATTTCAAAACTTAATTGAGTAAAACATATTAGTCGCTTATATTATAAATATACATATATATTTAATAAATGTTAAATTATAAAACAATTTTTAGTAATGACACAGACAATAGAAATATAAATTTTTATTGGATTTTAAAAACTAACTACACATATTTAAATATGTTACCTGTAATTTAACATGTAAATTAAATATATAAGTAAAAAAGTCACGTATTTCAATAATGTCTATTTAATAATATTATTTCATTAATACATGAACAGTTTCTTTTTAAGTTGTAGCAATAGGAAAGAAAAAAAGCTGCATGTCTAAATTTAAAATAAGAAAGGAAATTCATGCACCACCTATGGATTATGAAACATTATCCAGCACTTCCAGAATATTGTAACGAAATTTGAACATTTCATTAGGAACAAATGTACAATTTGTAAGAATACATTTTAGAAAATGCATATTACATATGGAAACCCAATTATAGCAATTTGCCGTATATTTTCGACAAGATACGCTAATTCTTTTGTGCAGCCCCATATGTAATTTACAGATTTATATACACATCATATAGTATGCTAAATTTTGAGGAGATTAAACAATGCTCTAAGTACCAAAACTTTTTAAATAATTGCAGATTACTTTTTGTTGAATTCAGCATACCATCATAAGAGGGGAAAAAAAAAAAAAAAACAGAATTTTTCTTATGTACGATGGGTGTCTTTTAAGTAAGGGCCGTTTTGTTGTACACAGTATTAGGTGGCGCACGCGCCGCGACGAGTGCTTGCGTCCTGTCCCGGCATTCCTTGGGAACAACTGTGCTCAGTTGTAGCTGTGTAGGTAACCTGTAAGGTCTGTTCTGTGTCTTTAAAATGTTCAAGATTATCGAATCGCCCACCCCGTGCAAGGTACGATCAGTGATACGTTTTTTTGTCGCAGAGCGATTCAAAACAAAAGACGCGGTATGCTGGCAGAGAGAATTTTGTTACTCCATGACAATGCAAGGCCTCCCACCGCAGCTCAGACCGGAGCTTTATTGGACTCTTTTGGCTGCGAAGTTTTGGATGACCTCCCTCCCCTACAGCCCCGGTCTTGCGCCGTGCGATTTCCATCTCTTCTGCTATCTCAAACATCATCTCGGTGGCAACCACCACAACGATGATGAAGACGTGAAAACGGCCGTGATCTCTTCGTTATCGAAGCAGGCGGCAAGTTTCTATGAAGAGAATATTCAAAATCTAGTTGTAAGGTACGATAAATGTTTAAACAAACTTGGCAGCTATCTATACTAATAAAGTAACAAATCGTTTCGTGTGTCTGTGTGCGATAGCTAGCGAAAACTACTGCACGTAGAAGTCTGAAAATTTAGATGTGAATAGTAAAAGACAGGTCCTGATGCACCTGAGGCTCAGATTTTTAAGTTTTTAAGGGCCGAGCACCTGGACCCCTTTAAATTTTTATGCACTAAATTGTTAATAACTTGCCTCCTTTTCATCCAATCTTCTTCGTTTTGGGGCACATATCTCCATTTAGTGATTATCGCCATTCTACCTTTCAGTTAAGACTCTGCCCCTTGAAGTCCGATACAGGGCCCCTTGAACTTTTTGTGCAAATAAATTGTTAATAAATTGCTTCCTTTTAATCCGATCTTCATTTTTGGTATCCCTTTTTCATTTAGTTATTCTCATGTTTCTACATTCCAGTTAAGACCTTGGGCCCCCTGGGGTGCGTTGGGCCGGTCCAGGGCCCCTTTGGACTTTTTATGCGCCAATCATTTTTAATCCCCTATTTTTATCATATTCTCAGTACATAATTTTAAAATGGAGTTTCAGACTCTCCTTCCCAGACCAATACCTTCATATTTTTATTGGGGCCCAAGGGCTTTTTTTTAAACATTTACCCCCTTTTCTGTGCATTTCTTTAAAATATTGTTTTAAGGAATAATTCATATTATTCCCTATGCTTAATTTTGACTAATTGAAGATCTAAAGAGCTAAGTACTAAGGCATTTTAACGTGTTTTCATGTTAGGGCCCTGTTTTTAACTATCAGCTCGACCCTTTTGGGCCCCCTATTATAGCCCCCTTAAAAATGTCCGTTCAGGAGCGTTTTTTTCTAAGAACTTCTTAGATCCTTCAGCTATTACATGAGCGTTAAAAAAAATTATCAGGCTTCAACTACCACCAGTTTTGAATATTAATCTTCTTCTAGGGGCTCTTGGTGTAGATTCTTTAAAAATTATCCGAATTGCTTGCAATTTTCTTTAACATAGTTGTAGCGTCCTCCGATTAGTTTAAAAGCTTCTAAAAATATCTTTATGCCCAACTACATGTCAGGTACTCCCTGGCCCCTTGGGGCCCAATACAGGAACCCTTGAACTTTTTGCACCATAAATTGTTAATGAATCCCTCTGAATCCGATCTTAATTTTTGGAACCCTTTTTCCATTTAGTTATTCTAATGTTTCTACATTCCAATTAAGACCCGGGGGCCGTAGTTCCCGGTCCAGGTCCCTTGAACTTTTTGTGCGCCATGCATTTTTCACTTCCTAATTTTCTCTCCTCCTCAGTGCATATTTTTTAAGTTGAGTCTTGGACTTTTCTTCCAGGATCAACACCCTCATATTTTAATAGGGTCCCTAGGGCCTTTTTTGAAGCATTTACCAAATTTTTGTTTATTTCTTTAAAATATTATTCTAACGAAAAATTTTTGCTCTGCGCTTAGTTTTGGCTAATTATAGATCTAAATCGTTAAGTACTAAGACATTATAACATGTTTCCATGTTAGGGCCCTGTTTTAAACGATCAGTTAGCCCCTGTTGGGGCCCCATACTATAGCTCCCTTAAAAATGGTCCGATTCAGAAGCTTTTTTTTTTCTAACAATTTCTTAGGTCCGCAAGCTACTACATGATCGACAAAAAATAAATTCTCAGGCTTCAACTACCACCAGTTTTGAATATTAATCGCCTTCTTGGGGCCCTTGGTGAAGACTCTTTAAAAATGATCCAAGTTGCTTGCAATTTTCTTTAACATAGTTGTAGCGTCCTCCGATTAGTTTAAAAGCTTCTAAAAATATCTTTATGCCCAACTACATGCCAGTTATGTACCTCGTCCCTTGGGCCCGATACAGAGCCCCTTGAAGTTTCTGCACCATAAATTATTAATAAATTGCCCCCTCTTAATCCGATCTTCATTTTTGGAATCCTTTTTCCATTTAGTTATTCTCACGTTTTTACATTCCTGTTTTAAACTATCAGTTAGCCCCTGTTGGGCCCCATACTATAGCTCCCTTAAAAATGGTCCGATTCAGAAGCTTTTTTTTTCAAACAATTTCTTAGGTCCGCTAGGTACTACATGAACGACGAAAAAAAATTTCAGACTTCAGCAACCACCAATTTTGAATATTAATTGCCTCTTTGGGGCGCTTGGTGCAGCTTCTTTAAAATTGATGGTAATTGCTTGCAATTTTCTTTAACACATTTCTAGCTTCCTCTGACTACTTTAAAAACTACTAAAAAGTCACTTTCTACGCAAGTACATGTCACATAAGTCCCTGGCCCCTTGGGCCCGGTACAGCACCCCTTAAAATTTTTGCACCATAAATTGTGAATAAATTGCCTCCTCTTAATCCGATTTTCATTTTTGGAACCGCTTCCGGGGTCCCTTGAATTTTTTGTGCGGCATGCATTTTTCACCACCTAATTTTCTGGCACTATCAATGCAAAATTGTAAAACTGAGTCTTGCACTCTTCTCTCCGGACCAACACCTTCTTATTTTTACTGGATCCTAGGGCCCTGTTTTAAGCATTTGCTCCTACTTTTTGCGCATTTCTTTAAAATTTTATTCTAATGATTAATTCATACCGTATGCTTAATTTTGACTAATTAAAGATCTAAAGTGCTGGAATTTAGACCTTTTAACAAGTTTTCATGTTAGGGCCCTTTAATATCAGTCGGCCCTCTTTGGGCCCTTTGTTATAGGTCCCTTAAAAACGGTCCGATTCACTAGCTTTTTTTAACAACTTCTTAAGTTCTCCTGCTACTACATGAATGACAAAAAAATTTCTGAGACTTCAACTACCACCAAATTTGAATATTAATCTCCTTCTTAGGCCCTTTGTTGCAGCTTCTTTAAAAACTATCCGATTCTATTACATTTTTCTTTAACATAGTTTCAGCGTCCTCCAGCAACTTTAAAACTACTAAAAATTTTCTTATATCCAACTACATTCCAGTTAAGACGCTGGCCCCCAGGGCCCGGTCTTTCTTTATACCTCAGCTACCACTTTTTGCGAACATTAATCTCCTTTTTCAGCATCAACTTACTTTTACTCATTACAATCGTAAATTAAAATCGTGTTAATTTAAAGGTAACTTTAGATAATGGACTTCATCAGTTTATTAAATATCGTGTTAATGTTAAAAGTAATTCATGAAATTTACAAGGGAGAGGTCATCGCATCGCTTGGAGGCGCTTTCTTTCCTCGGATTCTAAAGACCTAATTTCAACGGGATTTGGTTCAACGGGTGTGATGCATATTAGTTCTTCTGAGGATACGTCACGAGATAGAAGTCTATATGGACAGTCATTAAGTTGATTTTCCGCACCAACAACATAATATTTTTTATCAAGGATGACAATATGGCCGGTTTTGTCAGCTTTCGTATTGAAAATATCGTAATTTGATTTAAGGCAGCTTTTTCGAGAGGAGTAAGTTTAGACTTAGTTTTGTTACATTTAAGTTAACATTATCAAAAATTAGATTGTTACGAAATTAGACCAACGCGGTCAAATTGTCTTATAAAATCCTTCAATTATTTTTTTAAATTGTAAATATTAATGTATCTTTTTTTAAAAAAAATACACCATTAGAAACAGAAAGATATACCCTAAATAAAGGAATTTTTTTTTGGTCGCTTGGGAAGAGCATGCGACATTTTCAAATTGCAACAAAATAAAGGAAATCTTGAAATTTGATTGAGGTCCAGTAAATAGATTTTTTGAAATAGCAAATATTAATACTTTTTGAACGAATGATACCGTTGGAACCGGGGAAGTAATAAGAATTTTTTTTAATTCCAGTTTTAAAGTATAAAAAACACAACGCTTCATTTTCCTCAGCGTGAAAATCCGAAGAAATCCCTAATGCGCAGGCAGAATCGGTGGAATGATGGAAGCTCGCCATTTTGCGATGTTATTTGTTTGTTAAGGTTTTTTATTAATATCTCGGTTAATCATAAAAAATGAAAATTCTGATCCTTTGGTTCGTTTGAACCTGCCTCTGTCTTTAGCCATCCAAATTTTAAAGACCTCTACATGCGGTATTAGGGTAAGGTGCCCTATTATCGTCCCCCAGTCAAAATTAGGCCCTTGGAAGTTGTAATTTTCAGTAAAAATTTGCCAAATTTGGATTTTAGATAGCCTAACTTCCCACGCATATAGAAACATAGGAAAATATCGTACAAAAAAATTTTAACAATGCGAAAAATTGTCTTTTCAAAAGTATCTAAAACCGCAAAGGAGAAAAAAATGGTCCCAATTTCGTCCCCCCAAAAAATCCAATACGCCGAAGCTTAAATTATAACTAAATCAAAATTTATTTCTAAATGAGTAAGTAATTTAATTTACATTAAAATAAGGCATAAAGAAATGCACTATCAGTGGAATAATAATATAACGAAACATTAGCCATCCAAACATGAGGGAAAAAATTAAAAAAAATGTTATGAAAAAGTATTCCTAATTTCATCCCCGGGACGAAAATAAGAACCACAAGGGTGACGAAATTGGGACCACGCTACTTCCCAATATGACGGAGCATCAGTTTCCGTAAGATGAACTGAGCGTCCTAAAACTCGCTGTATGCTATTGTCAGCATCTTACCAACGTAAAATACATGCAATGAATAAGAAATAAATACTTACAGTACATTAAATAACGTTCTACAAACTACGTAATAAGAACTCAGGTCTTCTAAAAATAGAAAATTCGCCGTCTTTAATTTATGCATGCGTCTTGGCGAACGAAACTGTCAATTCTGACCCATTTTACCTTCCGTCCCCTGTGCCTTGCGTCATAAGTGGCGCCACATTCGCAGAAGCGGAGAAATTAAGGGGGACGAAATTAGGAGAGGGGGCGAAATATGGGCACTTTACCCTACATTAGCTACCCTTAGCCATCATCTGCAGACAGACATACAGTTCGGTTGTATGACGTTTAATGAAACACATTCGCATTGGGGACATGCTGCGCCAAGACAGACAAACAGACAAACATTTTTCATTTATTATACAGATATTTATATTCTAAATACAGTATATTGTTTCTACTGTATTTTTGACAACACTTCTGAAAACGGTGGTTAATGTGGTTGAAAAGGAAAGAATGCATCTCAATAACGGTTGGACGAAAAAATGGTTTTTATAGACTGTGGTTCTAACTGCCTCATATATGTAATAAATATGTATATTTATTAATTTATATTATTTTTTTGGAATATTTAAAAAAGACCACGTGAAAATTACACTTATTTACATTTTTAAAAATGTTACGTCTCGTTTTTTAAACTATCTTTTTTTAAACTATCTAACCAAAAAGAAGAACATAATATTCGAAAAGAGCAAGCAAACGAAACGTAAAGTAAAAATAAAAATAAAAATCTTTCGGTTTGTGGTCAGATATATATTAATTTCGAAAATGTTTTAACCCAGTCGCATTAAGGTATAATAAATTAAAATTACAAAACCTCTATTAAACAAAGCCACGCTTGTGTCAAAATCTACTGTCTAATATTTATTAATAATAAATTTATTTATATTTTTAAACATGTTTCTAAATCACCCCCTTAATCCTTTAAATTTGAATTTAGTTAAACTAAATTAATGAGTAGAAGTATCTTTATAAGTTCTCAATGCTAGCATAAAAATTAATTATACTGTTTATTGTCCTATTTTAATGCTATAAAAAGTATATTCTTAAATCTGTTCCATGATAACATGACTGGAGAATTCCATTTATTTTTATTTAACAATATGCATTGTTTAAATTAATAAATATTTAATCACCCCATACATCTATAAATTATAAAGAACAAACGTGTCTGTGCGTAACACTGACGTCATTTTGGGAATGCGATCGATTTAACTTTTATTATCTTTTATTGCATTTTTTTTTTATTTTTAAATGCAGCACATTTTCAATTTTTCAACCGTCGAATAGAAAAAAAATGTGCTTTCAAATGCAATTTGATTGAAAACTATATCGCAATTTGTTTGGAAACTGTATCGCAATTAACTCAATTTTTATTGTTTTTAAACTAATTTTCAAGCCTCCTTTTAAAAATCTACAGACAGACGATTAAAAGATAAACCTGCTTGCACTAAAATTAGCATGAATAAATTAGTCCAAAATTTTGTTTCCGGCTTATATTTCATAAGGAAATTAAAACTTTCTCGATCATTAAATAAAATAATAAAATATAAATAAAACACAAATATAAAACAGGAATCGAACCACGCTTATACCGCTGAAATTATCAGAATAAAAAAGGGTAGCTATTTTTTGCGATTTCTTCGAATGTTAAATCCTGGCACGAGGCCAATACGAAATTATCCCTTTTAATAAATTTGAAATTTTTATTTTAATACATAATTGCTGTTTTTCGTATAAAAATGATTGTTGTATTGTTACTGAAGATATATGTATATATATTGTGCTGATGTGTACTGGGATAAAATAACTGGGATTTTATTGGGTATTTTGTGTAATTTTACTATTTTTCCTTGCTATAAATTAATTATTTAAAGGGTTGTATTGCTTATTCCATTTCATGGCATTTAATTTTATTCTGTTTTCAGTTTGAAACTATTCTCTTGGTTATATTGGTCGTTAGAGTACATGGGAACAAAAAATTTCAGCTTTTAGCTTTTTTTATCACAGAAAACGGCTGATTTTGCTTATATAATTGAATTCTGTACTCTTGATGACGTAATTCAATATGTAAGCTTTTTAATTTTTTTTAATCGAAATTCATATTCTTCTTTTTTTCTTCATTGTTAATTCTTGTTGTATAGTACAGGGGACTTTATTTTATACATAGCAGCTTGTTTATTATGTTTTTGGTATGCATTCAGTGTGTTTGGGGACACTGTGTTGTTGTAAATTCATTTATACTATCACAGTTATTGATGGTGATCAGTGATGTTTAATTAATGGTATATAGATATAGATATAGATAGATACATACACACACACACACACACACACACATATATATATATATATATATATATATATATATATATATATATATATATATGATATATTGCTGTCGGCTTCTGTGACATTCCGGCGACACTCTTATATATCGACGAAAATGTAGTATAGTAATAACAAAAAAAGCTTTACCAAAAGCTTTGCCAAAGCTTTGCCAACTTTGGAAACTTTGTCAAAAGCTTTGCCAACCCTATGTTATCATGAGACAACGGGACGTAGTCGTGGTGGCGAAAAAGAAGGCAGACTCAAGAAACATTGGAAGAAATTCTTCTTCAATAAATAATAGAGGCAGTATAAACTTAACTAGTTTATTTAAAAGCACATTTCGTAAACAACTCCAGTAGGTTATCCATCGGCCCAAAATGTAGCTGTATCACTTCATAATAAGTATATTATGTTACATGGTATTAGAAACTACACATTAAAAATCGAAACACCAAGTGACAGGGTTTTATTAAACAAACGAAAAGCGTAAAAAATTCTGGGATCCTAGCCGATGCAACACTATAAATACTCAAAGAAACAGAGTGCGAACGGATACATTACAAGTAAAAACACCAGCCCCATTAAAATAGCCGGAAGGACGAGATGAGAGGCAGGCTACTATTCGATTTAGTTCCGGGGGAGGGGGAAGTACGCGCGACGTCGATGATGAACTATTTATTCTCGGCGTTAGATGTATAGAGTAACCAAAATGTTAGCAGGAGCTGGCAACGAATTGTGGGATATAGGACATCATAGAACAAAAATATTAAAACATTGAAAGAAAAAGAATTGCCTTTGAATAAAATGAAAAAAAAGTAATTTAGTGGTTTTATAAGAAGTAAGTTACGAACGGATTAAGGTTTTTAGAATAATAATTAAAGAATACGCAGTTTAAAGGCATGAAATAAAAGACAAAAAAAATCTTTAAGATATTATTAAAGATAGGTAAACAAGGGGTAGATATTAAGAATTTGGAATAGTTTTACTAAGATAAAAGGGCGAAAATTTTTATTATTACATGTATATATATATATATATATATATATATATATATATATAATATATATATAACCCGGGAATCCCGGGTTGGAACTCTTGTTAATTTATAAAGGTAATATTTTATTGTCAAAATATATTTCGTTATTGATTATTGCTACATACATTTTAATTCTTTGTAAAAGTCTATATTCAATTTTTTGAGTTCTCTTTTGTCCGGTGAACTGTGTGTGTTTGAACTAGTAAATTAACCCGAGATGTAAATAAAATTATATATTGAAAAAACATATATTGACATCTTCCTGCATGTACAAAAATGCGTTTTGTTAAGTTTAACAAGAGCCAGGCTTTGTGGATGCCCGGTTGTGTAGATTAAAATGTCACAGCTAAGGTGAATTGCTGCGTGCGCTTTGGTTGAAAATTCAGCTCCATCTCCTCCTTCCAATGTAGCTGCACTGGGAAGCAGTCAGAAACGGGAAGTGTTCTTGAAAGTGTTCTTGATATTAATAAACAAAGTTATTTCAATAAGAAAATGAAAGATAATGTCTTAAGTAAATATTTAAACATGAGATATGGCTTTCCTAAATAACAGCAATTATTTAGAAGAAATGTATATTTGACACAAATAGTTCATAGCAATAAATAACTCTAAAGTGATTTAAGTTGAAGTGATTATTCAGTAAATGGTTTTTCACTAGGTTACAATGATTGATGATCGCAATCATGAGCTGTACAGACTAATAATGTTTATCTAAACATAACTCGTTTAAATTAAGCCATTTGATGATGAGTTATTCACTTAAATGTTTGTTACAGAAACATCTTTCATCATGTAAACCTTAAACCACACATTAAATTAACTAATTGTAAGAAGAAAATAGTTGCTTAGTTAAAGAGAGAATATTAAACACTTACTTTTATTTAACAGTAGCATTGTTTAAATTAATCACATATTTAACCCCCCCCCCCCCCGTACATAATTTATAAAGGAAATATTTTATTGTCAAACAATATTTCGTTATTGAATACTGCTACATTTAATTTAATTCTTTGTGAAAGTCTTAATTCAATTTTCGGAGAGCTCTAGCGTTCATCAAGTAAACTTTAAACCATTCATTAAATTAACTAAGAAGTAAACAGATGCTTGATTAAAAGGAGAAAATTTAACATTTATTTTTATTTACCAGTAGCAATCTTTAAATTAATCTATTTAACCAACCCATACAAAATTTATAAAGATAATATTTTTAGCCACCCAATATATAATACCAACCCATAATATATTTCTTTATCGATACTGCTACATTCATTTTAATTCTTTGTGAAAGTCTTAATTCAACTTTCGGAGAGCTCTAGCGTTCATCAAGTAAACTTTAAACCATTCATTAAATTAACTAAGAAGTAAACAGACGCTTGATTAAAGGGAGAAAATTTAACATTTATTTTTATTTAACAGTAGCATTCTTTAAATTAATCATCTATTTAACCAACCCATACAAAATTTACAAAGATTATACTTTTAACCACCCAATATATAATACCAACCTATAATATATTTCTTTATCGATACTGCTACATTCACTTTAATTCTTTGTGAAAGTCTTAATTCAATTTTCGGAGAGCTCTAGCGTTCATCAAGTAAACTTTAAACTATTCATTAAATTAACTAAGAAGTAAACAGATGCTTGATTAAAGGGAGAAAAATTAACATTTATTTTTATTTAACAGTAGCATTCTTTAAATTAATCATCTATTTAACAAACCCATGCAAAATTTACAAAGATTATACTTTTAACCACCCAATATATAATACCAACCCATAATATATTTCTTTATCGATACTGCTACATTCACTTTAATTCTTTGTGAAAGTCTTAATTCAATTTTCGGAGAGCTCTAGCGTTCATCAAGTAAACTTTAAACCATTCATTAAATTAACTAAGAAGTGAACAGATGCTTGATTAAAAGGAGAAAATTTAACATTTATTTTTATTTACCAGTAGCAATCTTTAAATTAATCTATTTAACCAACCCATACAAAATTTATAAAGATAATATTTTTAGCCACCCAATATATAATACCAACCCATAATATATTTCTTTATCGATACTGCTACATTCATTTTAATTCTTTGTGAAAGTCTTAATTCAACTTTCGGAGAGCTCTAGCGTTCATCAAGTAAACTTTAAACCATTCATTAAATTAACTAAGAAGTAAACAGACGCTTGATTAAAGGGAGAAAATTTAACATTTATTTTTATTTAACAGTAGCATTCTTTAAATTAATCATCTATTTAACCAACCCATACAAAATTTACAAAGATTATACTTTTAACCACCCAATATATAATACCAACCTATAATATATTTCTTTATCGATACTGCTACATTCACTTTAATTCTTTGTGAAAGTCTTAATTCAATTTTCGGAGAGCTCTAGCGTTCATCAAGTAAACTTTAAACTATTCATTAAATTAACTAAGAAGTAAACAGATGCTTGATTAAAGGGAGAAAAATTAACATTTATTTTTATTTAACAGTAGCATTCTTTAAATTAATCATCTATTTAACAAACCCATGCAAAATTTACAAAGATTATACTTTTAACCACCCAATATATAATACCAACCCATAATATATTTCTTTATCGATACTGCTACATTCACTTTAATTCTTTGTGAAAGTCTTAATTCAATTTTCGGAGAGCTCTAGCGTTCATCAAGTAAACTTTAAACCATTCATTAAATTAACTAAGAAGTGAACAGATGCTTGATTAAAGGGAGAAAATTTAACATTTTTTTTTATTTAACAGTAGCATTTTTTTAAATTAATCATCTATTTAACCAACCCATACAAAATTTATAAAGATAGTAACAGTATTAGTTGGTGTTATATATAGACTTTTAACCACCCAATATATAATACCAACCCATAATATATTTCTTTATCGATACTGCTACATTCATTTTAATTCTTTGTGAAAGTCTTAATTCAACTTTCGGAGAGCTCTAGCGTTCATCTAGTAAACTTTAAACCATTCATTAATTTAAATAAAAAGTAAACAGATACTTAATTAAAGGGAGAAAATTTAACATTTATTTTTATTTAACAGTAGCACTGTTTAAATTAATCACATATTTAACCACCCCATACAAAATTTATAAATGTAATATTTTATTGTCAAAATGTATTTCTTTATCGATTACTGCTACATTAGTTTAATTTTTCGTCAAAGTCTTAATTCAATTTTCTGACAGCTCTTTCATCTCGTAAACCATAAACCATTCCCTAAATTCACTAAAAAACAAACATATGCTTGATTAAAGGGAGATAATTTAACTAAGAACTTTCTTTTGAAAAGATTTTACATTTTCATTGCGAAATTTATTTAATTATTTTTGATAAGCTTAGTATTTAATAAAAATGAAACTGGGCATAATTAAATTTAAATTTTAATGTCAAGAAAAGCTTTAAATTTTATTCTGAATTAAAACTACTGAATAATAATGAAAAATATTCTAATGTAAAAGATAACTGATATAAAGATATTATGTAATCTTGAAATATTTTATTTAATTAATTATAATAATTTTTATATTTTATAAAAATGAAACAGAGATTAACTAATTTTTTATTATAATACCTCAAGAAAGTAGAATTTCTTAGTTTAGGCTAAAATTAAATTTAAATTGTTAAAAAAATAATAAAAGTATTCCACATTTCTTAACCCTTTATATCCCAAATTATGAATTCATGAAAATGTCATCTTCTAAAAAATTTTTCTTGAATTTTTGGAGCTACATTAGAAGGTTTAAGCAATCATTTAATAAATTTTAGAAGAATTTTGCCAATTAAAATTAATTAATTGAATTTGAATTTATAGGGTTTTTGTGAAATATTCATAAATTCACTCAAATCTGTTATTTAAAATCTTTGTTTTAGTATTTTGTAGAGTTAGGAAATGTACAAATATAACGTTTTTAAAATAGAAAAAATAAAAATAATTCCGAACTGAAACTTTCTTCCCCTCAATCTTTCAACGTCATGAAAGCTGAAAAGATGCAAAGGCAAAAGGAAATCATCCTTTTAAAAATATTTTTGTTTTGTGCAACCAAACTTGATGGCCCGGATTTTTTCGTTTCTAGAAATCATGTTAAAATGGCTGTAGATAAAAATATTTTAAACATAATTCTATTTTGAGCCCTATATAGAAAGAAGTGATATTAAAGATATTTTAGCATCAAACTGCAATTAAAAAAATATATATCCTAGTATTTACAAGCATTCTTATGAAAATACTGGAAAACCCTCGGACGGTGAAAGGGTTACACTACAATAATAGTTTTACGCTTAAAAAAGGGAGATATCTTTTTAAATGTATTTAGAAACTTTTATCAGATAAGAAATATCTCAAAGAGAAATGTACTTTAATCATTTTAGTGCACTGACCTTTAAAAGTTAAAGTACAGTGACAGAATGCTTTCCATTGTACACGATTTGTCGAATATCTACTGAAATTCTTGACGATTTATCCTTGAACTTCAAGAGAGCATGTTTGACTTCATTCTTTATTTCACTGAACATTTAGTCGCGGAGACAATTAGAGGCAGATAGTAAATTTAATAATAAAATTATGTTTGCGATCACCCATGTTACAGAGAATACTCCAAATGGTCTGTACAATACACTGCAAAAAATGACAGATGTTTCTTACGAGTCCACTTTAGTCACGGCAAAAAAGGAAAACGCTAATGTAAAGTCTATGGGGGCTTTATTTTCAAATTTGTCGCTTTGATTTTAATATTTTTGAATGATTTCTTTTTCATAGGATCATTGAGGGTAATCTACAAGCTAATGCTGAGGGCTAAAGCTGAGGGAAATCTGAGGGCTTGTTTTTACTTTTTCGACTTTGGTTATACTTTTTTTATATTAGGATAATTTCAATTTTAGAACCGGTTCAAACCGGTTCCGAAAGTAAAAGTAATAAAAAAAAATCTGAAACCAAAATAAAAAAAGTAAAAACTAGCCCGATTGTAGATTATCCTCAACTATCCTATGCAAAAAAAAATCATTCAAAAATATCAAAATTCAAGCGAGATATTTGAAAATAACTTTCCCATAGGATTAACATTATCATCCGGGTCTTTTTGAGAAACTAGTTTGGCCTCTTAATCTTCGAAAATGTACAATAGTCACGAACGCAAGTATATAATAATCTTCTCCGAGTCACCCAAGATTCCGAAAAGTGTTCCTTTATCTTTAGAAAACAATTTATTTTTGAAATTTAAAGAAAAATTTACAAAAGTAAACTTTTGTTAGCTGCCTGTCATTTTCGGAAACGTTTCCGAGAATCTTTTACAACGCATTAATCAGTTCTCTGTACACCGAAAATAGGGTTTTTTTATTCTATCAATTCTCAAGCAAATATTTTCAGCTGTATAACTGAATTTATGCATGCAATTGTAACAAAATAATGTTAATTTTCATATTAATGTTAATTGTATGTTTGTCTGTTAAACATGCTTTCTGAATATCAAAATATTTACCTGAGAATGGAAAGCATTCGAAAAAGTGGTATTCCGATTTAAGAAAACGGATTATTGCACTGTAAAAGTTACTCAGAAACATCTCCGAAAATGACAGGCAGCTAATAGAAATTCATTTATATAAATTCTTCTTTAAATTTCAAAAAAAAAAAAAAATAGTTTTCTGAGGTTTTTAAATGCAAAGGAAAGCTTTTCAGAATCTTCAGTAACTTGGAAGTGGTTATTGTACAGCTGATATTCAAAATATTAGAATAATTACTTTTTTACAAATTGAATATATCGTTTGTTAATTTAATGTCCTTTAATGCAAATATGCAAACGATACTTTTATTAAGAACTTATTATTGATTAAACTTATTTATTATCTTAAAATTAATATCATTTTTTGAAAAGATTATTTAAAAAAATATATATATTGAAAAGTCAAAATATCAGAATATTTATTCAAGTGGTTCAAAATATTAGAATATTTATTCAAGTGGTTCAAAATATTAGAATATTTATTCAAGTGGTTCAAAATATTAGAATATTTATTCAAGTGGTTCAAAATATTAGAATATTTCACATTAATTCTCCTTTAATTATCACCAATACATAACTTGTGGCATCATTGGTTAAATTCAGACGATTTTATTTAAAATCAGTATTCTTTTTGCAGTTTGTTTTCTTTTTCCTCTTAAAATGGGTCGTGTGAGTGATATTCTTGAATCTATTAAACTTCGTATGGTTGATTTGTATCGCCGCGGTAAAAATCAATGTTATATAGCGAATTATTTACATGATTCGCAATCAAGCGTTAGTAAAATGCTAACACAATATGAAAAAAATGGAAATTTTCAAAATAATCGCCGAAATGGAGGCCGAAAACCAAAAACATCTGCTAGAGATGACAGGAAACTGAAGCGTATAGTTTTAGAAAAACGTTTTAAAAGTGTGCGATTCTTGCACCGAAAATGGAACGAAGTAGGATTTGAAGTTTCTACATCGGCAACATTAAGACGTTACCATAAATTTATATTTGAATCTCGTGTACCGAAAACAAAACCTCTCATGACTGCAAAACAAGAGCGTATAAGATTGAATTGGCGGAAATCAAGACTTTTAAGGAGCGAAGAAGATTGGAAAATATATTATTTAGTGATGAAAGTATGTTATGTGTTTCATATGGTAATCAAGGTATTCGAATTTGGAGAATGAAGCAAGAAGCATTTGACAAAGAATTCCTTAAACGTTTCGTAATATTTACTGCTAGTGTCATGGTTTGTGGTTGCATGAGTGTAGAAGGACCTGAAAAGTTATGCATCGATTACGAAAAGGTTAACTCTCAGATATATCAAGAAATGTTTGAATATTACATTATTCCATCATCAGAAGATTTATTTGAAGATGATTTCATCTTTCAACAAGATTTAGCGTCACCGCATACGTCGGTTTCAACTAAGAATTGATTCCGCCAACGCAACATTAAGGTACTTCCTTTTTTACCAAACTGACCAGACCTTAATCCTATCGAAAACTTATGGTGTATAATGAAGAAAAAACTCCTAGAAGATCCTCCTTCAAGTAAAACTGAGTTAGTGGCACGTATAAAGTCTATTTGGGCTAATATTGATTGAGATGTTTGTAAACACCTTGTATATAGTATGCAAGATCGATTGTACGCTGTTAAGAAAGCTAAAGTAGATGCTACAAAATATTAACTACCATTTACTTCATATTCATAAGGTAATATTGTTGCGAAAAATTAATTTTTCTAATATTTTGAACTAATCTAAATTTTATTCTAATATTTTGATGTGTTTCCTGTATATCTAATTTATTGTACTGTATTTTATATTTTGTAAATGTTAAAATTTTATCTAAGCATTCCAGATTTAATTTATAGGAAATTTAATTGCATTTACTTAGTATCAAAAATAAATAAATGAAAAATAATTTTTTCTTATTACTTTTTCTCAAGTATTCTAATATTTTGAATATGAGCTGTACATTTTCGTTCTTAATTATAGTACATTTTTGTAGATTAAGAAACATCTGTCATTTTTTACAGTGTAGCAAATGACTATGCGAGTCCGATTTAACGTTTGTGTACATTTGTCTAAGCATAGCACGCATATTCGTGAACGTGCTAACGTTTCTGTGAAAAATTCAAAAGATTTTGTGTACAGAGTACTTTGTCCCTCCCTCCTTTTCCTTGACCAAAACTTCGTCTGGTTCGTCCAAGGACGAAAGCGTGGAAGATCTCTAACTCTCGATGAAATTAATTTTGACAAATTAACATTACACTGACATTATGTTACAGAGAGAATAACAATAATCCATATCATCCGTGTATAGAACGTAAACTTAATACCACAAATATAATTAACAAGAAAGAAAAATCATGCATTAAGAACAGATTATGAAACACTGCCCAATACATCGAGAATACTTAAGCCAAACTTCGCCGTTTAATACTGTAAAAATGACACTTAAGTAAACATTTTAGAAAACGCATAACACGTTCGAAAAGCAAATTGAAACAATTTCTGCACATAGACGAAAAGGTACTCGAATTTTTTCGTGCAGCTCTGTATATGATCTATAGGTTTTTATATATTCTACATAGTATGCTAAAATTTAATTTAGCTTGAAATAGAATAACACAGTTTAAAAGTCACCTTTAGCAATTTCTACCAATAGACGGAAACGTACTTGAGTTGTTTTTTTTTTTTTTTTTTTTTTTTTTTTTTTGTACAACTCTATATTATCTACAGATTTTTATACATGCCAGATATTAAGCTGAAATTTAATTCAGGCAAAAACACGCTTAAAACTACTGAAATCATACTTACAGAAGTTAATATCCATAGGCGAGTTTTTTGCATATCCCTGTATATGATTTTATTTAAATGCTAAAAACATCTCTTAGTACACTAAATGTAGCTGAGCTTGAAAATGCATAACTCGAATTAAATAAAATACACATTTAAGCAATTCACACTCCATCTCTGTAATAATTAAGAATTCTTTTGTGTAGCTCTGTATATAGATTACATTATTAATACACACCAGGTAGTATGCAAAAATTAAGTTAAACTTGGCAAACTGCTCAGAGGGTTAAAACGCATACCATAACTGAAAACGCACTTTCATTTTTTAGTATGTAGACAATCGCTACTTGAAAAATTTTATTCATACTTCAGAAAGTAGACACAATTTCAAGTCGAACAGTTCCTATCGTGTTGCTCTGGCACAATTTGACGATTAAAATTTATGTTATTTTCTCTTTTTAACATTTTCCAACAAAGTTGAAAAGTGTTTATGACTTTGGTTTGTCTGTCCGTCTGTCCGCGCACTAACTCTCGTAAATATACTCGGATCGTTCTGAAATTTCTGGATGTTAGTAATCTCTAACATAGCACGATCCCTATTTCAAATGAAGTCTGTAGCATGTTTAGTTCGTTTACAGGGACAGTCAAAAGTTTTCCGTTACATTACGGCCAATGGGAAAAAATCGTTTCAAATGATTTTTAATGGTATTACACTCTTTCAAACATCAAAAAATTGATATGCATTTATGAAGTCCACTAAAATGTGCATTCTGTAGAATATGCGGTACAAAGAATAGTTATTATTCATTTACAGGGCCAGACAAAAAAATTCCGTTACATAATAATATGGGGGTGGGGGATTGTTTGCAGCGCATTTAAATTATGTTAAATTATTTCATATATAATGAAATAGATATATGTCATTGAGCTTTAGTATAAGTTATTTCATGTATAATATGAAATGCATAGCATTTACAGGGACACACAGAAGATTTCAGATACTAGTTTATATCAGAATTACTGCATATTAGCAATGATTGCTCGAAATACATTTTTAATTATGATACGCGCTTTTGAGTTTCACTATATTTATGTATACTAGATAGTGTGTATAAATTCTACAGTTTATATACAGGGCTACAGAAAAGAATTCGTAACGGTTACTGAGTATGAGCGTAAATTGCTTAAAGGTGGGTTTTAAATGAGTTATGCATTTTTACGTTCAACTGAATTTTGTTTACTAAGAAATATTTGTTGAATATAAACAAAATAATATACAGGGTCACTCAAAGAATTAGATACATGGCCGCCTATGGATGAGAATTTCTGGAAATGTGATTTTAGTAGTTTTAAGAGTGTTTTAGTTTGAATTAAATTTTAGCTAAATAGTGGCGTGTAATAAAGGTATTAGGTAAACTACAGGGCTAGACAAACGTACTTAAATATGTTTCCGTGTATTAGTATAAATTTCTGAAAGAGAAATTTCAACCTGTTATGCGTTTTCTTGCTAAACTAAACTTTCCTATTATATAGTATATATATCAACCTACAAATCAAATACAGGGCTATTCAAAAGAATTGGAATACATATTTGGCTCTATGGATGGTAATTGCTGAAATCAGTTTTTCAAATGCTTTATGCGTTTTATAAAATGTTTACTTAGTTATCTTATTTACCTTATTTACCTTATTTCCCTAAATAACAAAGTTTAGCAAAAGCATTCAGGAAGTGTTGGAAAGTGTTTCATAATCTATGCTTAACGCATGATTTGTCTTTCTTGTTTTTCTTTTGAATGGATGTGTGTATAGAAAGTGTTATATGAATGAAAATAAAATAATAAATCCGATGCATTTTCTTTATTTTAACAATCGTTCGAAATAATTACATTTGCTGAAATGAGCAATCTGTTGCTACCATTCTTTACTGTTATAGAACGTAACTTCTTTAGTTGTACTGTACAAGCACTAATAAATTCTTTTCATTGATAACGCTCTATTCTCTTGTAGAGGAAAAAGGCCATTATAGGTTACAATTGTTTTCAGAAGTTCGAACTAGTAATAAATAATGAAGGGAACGATTTTTTTTTTTGATGAAATAATATAGTAATAAATATTACATCTTCTGTTGCGATTTATTTTTTTACAAGGTTTTCTTGCCATAACTGCACTTTCACATAGGAATGATGGACATTTATTTAGATTTCCATCATTAACAATTCTTTTTTAATTGAAAATTTTATAAAGTTTCTATGTACCTTTTAATGTTTGAAATCTAGTTATCCCCCCCCCCCCAACCAAAAGAAAATCTTTAAAAAATATATATGAAACTTCAAACAATTTCTGATTTCACCCAGAGATTAAAAATAAATCATAAACATTTTTTGATGTAAAAATGTTTATAAAAAATTATTGCATTCTCATATTTATCTACGGATTGTCTGAAATTTACAAAAGAACCTTTTGATAAATAAGATTTATACGTTAAAACACATTAACTTGCTCAATGGTACACATAAACAAAAACTTTTATTTGAACTTGTATAAATAAAATTAAAGGTAAAGCATAATATCGACGTTTCGAAATGTTTCTGCAGTCGTCATCAGGATAAATATGATGCTGAAATACTTAAAAAAGTCCAGAGGCGAAAGCTTCCTGCCGATACTTGATCAATTATATCAATGGGAACTGCTGTGAGTTCATGAGGAAATTTTAAAAATGAAATAAATTGAGATGAATCGAAAGTTCACTTGCAGACCATGGAGGGAAACCATATATGAACGGGAACGGATTAAATTCAATCAAGGTCATGATAAAAGAGGGAAAATTGAAATACAGTACGAAGTCTAAAGTCCGGAATCATCGGGACTTTACCAAGTCCAAACTTCGGATTTTTCCGAACTTTGGATCATCAAAAATATTGCTTTTCCACAAAAAAAAAAAAAGAGAAAGAAAAAGAAAATTCACTAGTTAAAAAGGCAAAATATGTCGTTCATATATTAAAAATTGCATATAACAACTATTAATACTAAATTAAACAATCACTTTCATTCAATAAATCATAACAAAGTAAAAAGTAAAACAAAAACATTTATTTAAGGCTGTTCTCAAATCAAAAAGGGTAACTTTATGACATAAGTTTTAATTTATTTTTGTTCGGAGACGCGTGAAACTAGCTGGTGTTGATGTTCAGAAACTATGTAATCGAACTGTGTTTTCCGTTTTTTTTTGCAAACGCAATAGATTTTTCAAAAAATGGTGCCGAAGTGGGCATTTTGAACCGAGTTCCCGACTTCTGTAAATTCTTCTTTAAATTTCGAAAATAAATTGTTTTCTAAAGATAAAGGAACACTTTTCGGAAACTTGGATGACTCGGAGAAGGTTATTATATGTTTGCGTTCGTGACTATTGTACATTTTCGTAGATTAAGAGGTCACACTAGTTTCTCAAAAAGACCCGGATGATAATGTTAATCTTATGGGAAAGTTATTTTCAAATATCTCGCTTGAATTTTCATATTTTTGAATGATTTTTTTTGCATAGGATAGTTGAGGATAATCTACAATCGGGCTAGTTTTTACCTTTTTGATTTTGGTTTCAGATTTTTTTTTATTACTTTTACTTTCGGAACCGGTTTGAACCGGTTCTAAAATTGAAATTACCCTAATATAAAAAAAAGTATAACCAAAGTCGAAAAAGTAAAAACTAGCCCTCAGCATTAGCGAAAGAAGAATAACCACTCAAGGAAGAGTTAAAAACGTCTTTGTCACATGATCAAAATAGCTTATAGTTCAATAGGTGATTTATTTATCAAAAAATGGAAAACACAGTTGGATTCCAAATTGTTTCAATAGTCAGGCCTTCCAATTTTATATATTTCCGTGAAAAAATGAATTTGTAAATGTGTCAAAAGGTTTTGCGCTTGTTGAGCAAAACAGTCGAGAATAGCCTTAAGAGAACATACAATTAAAGAAGAAATTGTAATTTTCGTAACTATTGAACATTTTAGTTAAAGTGGGCTGCTTTATTAACTTGGGTATATTAATTATTATAACATTAACCCATTTATGCCTAGCGTCCCATTTTTGGGACGTTTCAAATTTTAATGCATTTGTATAATTTTCTTCTTCTTTATAACATGAAAATTGCATGAAATCATTATTTATAAATGTCTTTATATATAACCGAGAGATGACAGCACAAGGTGAATATTTATTTGGTTAAATTAAGGCTTTTATAGGTGTTTATAGATTTTTAATTTTTCAAGAGGGCGAAATGTAAAATGTAAGTTTATTTGTATTTTTTCTATCATGTACCCAAAATCGCAAGTTATAATCTTAGCTTGTGGACTTTTTTGAAATACGCATTTTTTTAAATTGCGAAATTAAATGTTCAAGCCTATTTTTTATGCATTTTTGTAATGTACAAAATATAGGGTTCTAGGCACAAATGAGCACATATTTTTGTTAGAAATTTAGGAGACAGTTATTTATGCAATCTCCTTTCGAAGATATTTATGAAATAAATTGTTATTAAGTCTGCAATACGATTATTCTTATTTTATTATTAATAATAGTTATAACGTTATTAGTCTCTGCAAAGAAATACATATATTTTTTTGTAGTTCATTAAAATACTAATTATAGTACATAATATACAATTTAAAAACATTTTAAATATAAATATAGGCAAAATATATAATTATGCATATTATTCTTCTAGAAATACTCATATTTAGTTCTTTTACATTTTATCAAATAAATACAAAAAAAATTAAGCTTAATTTTTTTTAGTATCTTTCCAGTTCATTTTGCAACATTTTAAAGTGATTTTACCAAAAAATTTAAGAAAACAAAAATTCAGGTACAAATGGGTTAATGAGTTTTTCTTTTGTTCTGTACATAGACATGAGTTAAGATTCCTTTATAAAGCATCAGTAATTTTGCTCTAGACCTTTTTTTTGTTTCAACAATTTTGTTTTTTCACTTCTTTCTTTAATACTGCTGCTGGAAAGTCCGAACTTTGGACAATTCCGAACTTTGGGTGTCCGAACTTTAGACTTTGCACTGTATTATGAACAGGTAAATAATTAAGAATTTTTGGCAGTATTTGATTATCCCGTCGACCTAAAACTATTGCCAAATTATAAGATTAAATGCCAGTAATGGAGGATCGTAAATGCAACATTCACTTGACATTAAACACGATACACGTGTTTGTTGCACCATCAAGTCTTTTTAATTCGACGTTTTACTTACATTTTTATTAATTTTTTCCCAATTTATTTGTTCTTTCGTTATTTAAAATTACTGCAAATTTTGATTTTTTTCTGCAATTCTATATCTAATGTTTACATGCATTTTTTGGCTATATCCGTCTACATTTTTTGACTAAATAAAGAGCATTAGATTCGTTACAATTTTCCGTTATCATTGATATTTATTGTGGTTTTTAATAAATTCAATTGTTACATTTAAGTTACTTAAACTTTATTCACAAATACAATATCTTAAAATTATCGCTTTGTTTATGGTTTAAATCAATCATTATGCATTTAAATACGTAAACTATTAGTATTTTTTGTCGGAAACCATCTAAATAAATCAAATTTTATATTTGGTATGTTGCTAGGCCATAAGTGAACGTCATTATTAAAGTAACCCTATTCTTTAGTAATTTTTTTAATTTAAATTCATTAATTTTCCTATCTTAAAATTTTAGAATGACAGCATTCTTCCATTTGTATAATTTGGCTAAATAGTTTTGGCGATTTGTATAATTTGGCGAAATTGGTCGGCGGGATTACCAAGTAGTACCTAACAAACAGATGATCTAAGGTTTCTTTTAGGAAGCATTTTTTTCCCGAAAAAAGCAATATTTATGCAAATGATGTTAATACATAATTGCATAAATATCCGTAAGAAAAATCTTGAATTCCGAATTCCTGAGGTGTTAATACTAACATAAAACTAAAAAATTTTAAAGAAAAGAAAAAGAAAAAGTCCTTCCGGCCAGTGCCGGGAGGAAGAGGTAGCTTTCATATTCCTTATTTTAAAAAAGCCAACTTATATTATTCAAACACACGAAGCTCAATTTAGTGGAAACCATATAGGAGATTCAATACTAATTTTTATCAATACTAAATCATTATGAATGAGAATTTCGCGAAATTAGTCAGCTTTATCCAAGCTGCTTTGATTTAAAGTAAGTTATATTTGGCTGCCAAATTCGGCGATTTCTTAAAGGGCCTGCCATTTCAAGACAACATGGTGGATGAGGCTAACCAGTGAACTTGGTCGAAACCTTAGTAATTGCTGTGCACATGCTCACTCACATCGGAATCGGTTGATATATAAGAGTGCTGTCGCAGGCAAAAAATCTGATTTTGCAAGATATCACCCACATTAGAAATTGAAACCGCTATATCTGAGCCATTTTTTAGGATAAAGACAAACAAATTATGCTCCTGAATGATTATATCAAGGTCAAATACTTAAGAAAGAAACCTTTTTCAATTTCTAATTTTTTTGCACCCCACTTTCAATAATTTTTTTTTTTAATTTGATGGCCGCCATTTTGAAACAAGATGGCTGATGAAGCTGGCCAGCGAATTTGGTCGAGATATTGATGTATACTATCCACATGCCTTCTTACATCGAAATAGGCGAATACGTGTGTTATCGCGTGACAAATACAAGATCGTTTCAAAGTGTTAACCATGCTAGAAATTCAAAGTGCTATAATTCATCCATTTTTTAAGATATAAAGAAAAGAACAAATTTTCGGAAACAAAAACTGCTCCAGAATCTTTGTATCAAGGCCAAACACATAAAAAAAAAATCTTTTTCATTTTCCAATTTTTTAATACCTTAAATTTTTTTAAATGGCAACCCTTTTGAAACAAGATGGCGAATGAAGCTGGCCAACGAACTCGGTTGGTATGTACTATGTACAGAGACAGATCAAGTTATATCCAAATCGATTCATAAATACGCCTGTTATCGCGTGACAAAAATCAGGTCGTTTTAAAATGTCAGCCACAATAGAAATTCAAAATGCTTTAACTCAGCCATTTTTTTAGATATAGATGAAACAAAACCTGTTCCGGAATCTCTGTATTAAGGTAAAACACAGACGAAAAAAATCTTTTTCATTTTCTAATTTTTTGGTATCTCATTTTAAATTTTAATTTTTAAATTTTTTTTAAATGGCCGCCATTTTGAAACTAGATGGCGGATGAAGCTGGCCAACGAACTCGGTCGAGATATTTGTATGCACTATGTACACGCTAAGGTACATCCAAATCGGTTCATAAATACGCCTGTTATCACGTGACAAAAATCAGGACGTTTCAAAATGTCAGCCTCGCTAGAAATTCAAAATGCTATAACTCAGCCATTTTTTAGGATATAGACGAAACAAAAACTGCTTTCGAATCTTTTTATCAAGCTCAAACACATAAGAAAAAAATATTTTTCCAATTTTCAGTTTTTTGGTACCACATTTCAAATTTAATTTTTTCTTAAAATTTTAAATGGCTGCCATTTTTAAACAAGATGGCGGATGAAGCTGGCCAAAGAACTCGGTCGAGACATTGGTATGTACTATGTACAAACGAAGTTACATCCAAATCGATTCATAAATACCCCTTTTATCGCGTAACAAAATTCAGGACGTTTCAAAATGTCAGCCATGCTAGAAATTCAAAATGCTATAACTCAGCCATTTTTTAAGATATAGACGAAACAAAAACTTCTCCGGAGTCTTTATATAAAGGTCAAATACATAAGAAAAAAATATTTTTCCATTTTAAATATTTTGGTACTACATTCCAAATTTAAAAATTTTTAAAAATTTTTAAATGGCCGCCATTTTGAAACAAAATGGCGGATGAAGCTGGCCAACTAACTCGGTCGAGACATTAGTATGTACTATCTACACACCGAATTACATTCAAATCGGTTCATAAATACGAGAGTTACAGTATGACAAATGTCAGATATATATATATATATATATATATATATATATCAATTTTGAACGGAAGGTGGTTTCGGGGTCTGGGGGTCATGATCGATGAAAATATACCAAATTTTTTTGAAATCGCTTTCCTCCGAACGGCTGCAATAGGTAGCTTTTTGTAATGAAAGCTACCTAAAATAAGGGCAGGAGAGATTGTATATTTTGAGAAGAGTTCCGTATCTTGTCCCGGTTGACGCGATTGGCGAAGGAATCCAAAATGGCACCAGTAGGCCGATTTGGCATCTTATCAACGTTGCTTCAAACAAAAACGATGCTTTCAAAATCATATTTAATCCGTCAATTTGCGAGATATCCGGCTACGAAATATTAGCCTGGAATGTTATGAACGGTACTACTTGATTATGCCGTCGACCAAAAACTGTCGCCAAACTGCAAGATTAAATGTCAATAATGGATTATCGTAAATGTCACATTCACTTGACATTAAACACGTTACACGTGTTTGTTACGTCATCAAGTGATTTTTAATTCGACGTTTTATTCGTTTTTTTATTAATGTTTTACTGATTTAGTTGTTATTTCATTATCAAAATAAAAATAATGTTAATTTGTATAATTTGGAGAGTATTTTGGCGATTAATATAATTTGGCGAAATTGGTCGACAGTATAATCAAGTACCGACGTTTTTGTACTCCAAAAATCTATATTATGCTGTATCGTTAATTCTATTTGTACAAATTCATATAAAAGTTCTTGTTTATGTGAAACATTGAGCAAGTTTATATGTTTTTAACGTATACATCTTATTTATTACATTTTATGGGGCAATTGTCCTAAATAAGTTTAAGAATCTTTTCATGTTTGAAAACAAAATCAGCAGCTAGAGATTTATATATTTTTTCTAAGTTATGTATATTTTTTATTTAACAGTTTTTTAACAAAAAAAAAATCATTTGATTTGTTAATGAAAAAAGTCTTATCACACTATCAGTATAAACTTATTTTAAATTTCAAAATAGTAATAAAATATCCTGCTTCAAAATACTTCACTAATATTAAAGTTATAAAAATATACGGAAAGTATTTTAAGACATATGAAAATTAAAAAAAAAAAAATGATTGATTCAATATTTACGAAAAAAAAATCGTTCCCTTTCTAAAGTTTGCGTAATTAATTGATCTTCGTTAACATTTCCAAAACTAGAATATAATTGAATTAGAGCCCTTTTGCTATGCAAATTAATAACATTTTACATGATAAAATTAATTACATTCCAAAACAGTTTACCTAACAGATTTTTTAATATAATTTAATAACGTTAGTCAGAATAAATTAAAAGCAACTTTAAATTAAAGTAATTATAACTTTTAAATACACATATGTATACATTATTAAAATAGTGTCAATATTAATATTTAATATCAATGTATTGCAATGAATTTAACAAAAATATTAAACATTTTCTATGGTATTTTTATCCAATTTTATCAACGAAGTTTTAATAAAACGTCATATTAATCATGCGTTAAACTATGTCAAAAATACTTAGTTTATTAAATCTGTAAAGTGTAAATAAATTTTAGAAAGTATTAGGTTGAAATTTATTTTTTTTTTTTTACATATTACTTATCCATACATTTCTGGTACAATACTTTAATTCTTATGCTCAAAGACTAATTGTTAAATTATAAATTATAAAATAACAATTTTACGCAGCTAATCATCAAATTTTTATGACTTTTTATGTATTCATTTTAAAAGAATTATGAATAAATATGTACACTATGTAGCCGTTAATCACCGGACACATTCCATTTTAGATATTTTGTGGAATATTTAAAAATATACTTTTCGGTTTTTTGGGGGGATTTCAGGATTATAAAGAATATGTTTGACTACATATTTATCAACGTATATATTCATCATATTATATACCATGCCATTTACTTATTAACTTATGATTCATATTTATCAAATTTATCAACGTCGATTTGAAAAGGAGGACAATTATTTGCCCAACAAAAAATAAAGAAACATAATAATATTTGGGATCACCCTGTAAATTAAAATGCACGAAATGAGCTATCGCTGCAGAATACAAATATGTGGATACTGTACATTAGGGTGGTCCTTAAAAAATCAACTTTTAAATTTTCTGTGGGGCACCCTCCTATTTTGTTCTATGCATAAAATAAAGACTTCCACAAAAATTTCAAAATTTTAAAATATTTTTTAAGGATCGCTATCAACGTTTGAATATTTAAAAAAAATTAAAAATTGACATATTTTCTAATCTAATAATGTATTATTAACACAAATCCATAGTCATTGCTAAATTAAATCATGGTATGATATTAGGCTGTAAAGACTGTCATTTGTTTCAAGTTTCAACATATTTACGCAGTATGTTATCCAAACACAGACAGAAGTATTTCATGTCTACACTCTATTTCACCTCAATTTGGCAGCATTGTGAAAGGTAGAGAATCTAACATTTCGCCTTGAAAAATATTTCTCTGTTATTTTTTAATCTTAAATAGCTAAAATGCATAAAAATTTATAAGGTAATGTTTATAAATTATACAATTTTATTTTTTTATATTCGTAAAATGGCGTACTAAACGGATATATTCGTATCAGAAGCCGAGCACGCAGATCCCAAAACTTAAAAAAAGAGTTTTCGGCAAGCTTTCTTTTGACTCTTCATTGGGATTGCAAAATTTTAGGTACATTTCAGGATCTGAAACTGTAGACAGATTATCCATCATCGTTTCAGGTAAAGGCATAGCTGCCAACTCTTCCGCTTTTTCAGACCACAAAGATTTTATAGAAAATTTTACCTTATTTAATCGGCAGATTACGGCGATTTAAAAAGGTAAAATTTACTATAAAATTTTTGTGTTCTGAAAAAGCGTAAGATGTTGGCAGCTATGGTAAAGGTGTTGACCAGTTACTTGTTGTTCCAAAACTTCAATCAGGAACAGGTGAGACAATAGCTTCTGCTTTTAACGAAATATTAGAGTCGTGGGAAGTACCGAGCAAGTATTATGTATGAGCTTTGATATAACCTTTGTTAATACCGGATTATCAAGAGAAGCTTGTGCTCTTCTGGAACAGAGTATGAACAAAGATATGATTTTGATTGCCATCATCATACCCTTGAAATACTGTTTTTGTTCTTTATCTTTCGTATGAAGTTTATTGTATTCCTCCATAAGTGCTACCCACTTCCGACTACATCATTAGCAACTTTGACTGAAGTCGCTAGTGTCTTACATGTTTGTAGGATTCATTTTCATTCCAAGTATTCACATCGGTTTCAAAAACAACTGAAGGTAAATCCATAATTTAAAAAAAAAAAACCCCAGATTGCTGCTTGTTAGAAAATCTAGTAAGTCATTTGGAGGATGACATCAAGATCAGCACGTGTACATTTCAAGGATTCATAATTTTCTTTATTTTTCAAAGCATGCACCACTTTTCTTTTACTTTCAAAAAAGACATTATCGTCGAAAAATGGAACAGCAACTTCTTCTGTGAAGTACAGAAATGTCCTAGGAACTTCTTAAAGCACACAATGAAATGATTTCATTTATATTTTCATCTTTTTTAAAGTTCTTCAGGAGCAATAAATCATTGGACCTGATACCAGCTGTGAATGTAGATTTTCACCACAAACGAGCAAACTTGACGAACTCCAGATTCTTCCTGCTTAGAGAGTTTAAACTGATCTCTAAATAAATAAATCTTGAGCGAGTATATGGCCTTCACCATCCATGGAACCCGATGCAATCCACCTGGGACTCTAATATAAACACCTCTTTCGGGTACTCCTCCTAAGAAAATTATGGCAAGCTCTATCAGTTTCTTGTAATCATCCCTTGGTTGAAAAATCATTAAGATGATTTTGAGAAAATTTTGTAATTTATGACGCATTATGCGTTATTTTTTTTTTCATTGATTAAATTGTCAGTTATGAGAGTCTGAAACATGCCATAATCGATAGACATCCACGAAATTTTAAATCGTTTGAATGTCTGGTCCGCTTGAAACTCCGACTTAACAACAACATCCTCAAGCATAATTTCAAGGATGTGATGATGACAAGCCAAATCAGTTCTTTGTTCATATTTTAATCCAGAAGAGCACAAAATTCTGCTGATAATGGTGTATTAACAAAGTTTATATCAAAAGTCATACATTTTACTTGCTCGGTACTCCCCACGACTCTAATATTTCGTTAAAAGCAGAAACTATTGTCTCACCTATTCCTGATTGAAGTTTTGGAACAACAAGTAACTGGTCAATACCTTTATCTGAAACGATAATGGATAATCTATCTACAGTTTCAGATCCTGAAATGTACCTAAAATTTTGCAATCCCAATGAACAGTCAAAAGAACGCTTGCCGAAAACTCATTTTTTAAGTTTTGGGATCTGCGTTATCGGCTTCTGATATGAATATGTCCGTTTAGTACGCCATTTTACGAATATAAAAAAATAAAATTGTATAATTTATAAACATTACCTTATAAATTTTTACGCATTTTAGCTATTTAAGATTAAAAAATAATGGAGAAATATTTTTCAAGGCGAAATGTTAGATTCTCTACCTTTCACAATGCTGCCAAATTGAGGTGAAATAGAGTATAGACATGAAATACTCCTGTCTCTGTTTGAATAATAGACTTTGTAAATATGTTGAAACTTGAAACAAATGACATTCTTTACAGCCTAATATCATATCATGACTCAATTTGGCAATGACTATGGGTTTGTATTAATAATTTTTTATTAGATTACAAAATCTGTCAATTTTTAATTTTTTAAAAAAATTCAAACCTTGGTAGCGACCCTTAAAATATTTTTTAAAATTTTGAAATTTTTGTGGAAGTCTTTATTTTATACATAGAACAAAATAGGAGGGTGCCCCATAGAAATTTTAAAAGTTAATTTTTTAAGGACCACCCTACTGTACATACAACATGTTTACTGATTTTTGTAAGAATAGAACGTATATTCATGGAGATATGGCGAATTTTTTAAAAGGTTAAAAAAATTCTTGCATGTGTTTTGCATATATCATGCAAGGTTTTCAACCAAATTTAACTCCACTTTCAAGAAAATTAGAAAAATGTACTGGGTGGGCAATTGGAATATCAATGTATTAAATATTTTATGAAATATGAGTAGTTGTATGAAATTATTTTTATCTGAGCATGCGCGAACGATAATATAGATTTTTTTTTAGATAATTTAGTACTCAACTCTATGGGACAATTCATAAAAAAAAAAGAATCCAACCAAATATCGGGAAAATTCAGAAATATATCGGCGATAGGGTGAGCTTATTTTTAGTTGCAGTCTAAAAGCTGCTGAATGATATAGGATTTTCCGCAAATTGTCATTTTTTTATTGGCTTTCAGAAAAAAGTTAGTACTTAGTGAATATCAACGAGTAGATTCGGAGCAAATGCTATAATTTTGATACTCCTTTTTTATCATGGTATAGACTTGTTCGAGTGGTTATGCAAGAAGAGCTAAAGGATCAGTAGAAAAGTAAAAAAAAAATAATTAAAATTGACAATTTGTGGAAAATCCCTTATCATTCAGCTGCTTTTAGAGAGCAACTAAAAATTACCTCGTTCTATCGCCGATATCTTTCTGAATTTTCATGATATTTGACTGGACTTTTTTGGAAGTTGCTCCATACTATTAAATTATGTAAAAAAATCTTTGTTATCGTTTACCATGCACTGTAAAAACAAATACTGCCACTTTTCCGGTAAGAATCGGAAAAATAGTTGCCCTTATCGTACCAGAATAATTTCCGACCCAGCTCGGAATAAAATCCGTAAAAATAAGGAAATAGTCAGTAAAACGGTATTTTACAAATTTTATTCCGATTTTATGGATTTTATTCCGAGCTGGGTTGGAAATTATTCCGGTACGATAAGGGCAACTATTTTTCCGATTCCTACCGGAAAACTGGCATTATTTTTTTTTACAGTGTGCACAGATAAAAGTTATTTCATACAACTGCTCATATTTCATAGAATATTTAATATATCTATACTCCAATTGCACTATATTTTTTTTACTATATTTTGCTAATTTTTCTGAAACTGTTCTTAAAATTTGGTTAAAATTCCGCCACGATATAAGCTAAAAACATAAAAGATTTTTTTTAACTTAAAACAAAAATCGCTATATTTCCATGAATATGCATGCTATTCTTACACAAATCAGTAACTATGTTGTACAGTATCCGCATTCGGGTGGAGTGAAAAAAATTATTTTTTTTTAAATAAAAAACGGGTAGGTGCCAAAAGTTGTCTTTATACTAGTACATCAACGGCGTGAAATTTTACCGCTGAAAAAAATGGCTTGAGTCTGCGCTTTGGTCCAAAAGCCAAAATTTGGGGTAAAATTTGACATTTTTTTCAAAAAAAAAAAAATCCTATAGGAAAGGTTATTATTTAAATGTGTTGTTTAAACCTTTATTATTAATGACTTACCGTATTTAAACGATAAAACGGTATCATTATTCTATATAACTGGATCAAAACTGACAACTTTTAATTTTAAAAAAGGCTTTGCCACTCTGTTGTGTCATACAACTAATATTGTTCTTTAGGATACAGCTCTTACCTAGTTGCTTTCAAAATTATCCAGGAGCTATCATGTGGAGGTGGCTGCATTTCATGTCACAGGAGTGCATAACTCGACCATCCTACCATCTGAGCACAATGTTTTATTTATACATTGAATTGTGACTTTTTATCAAAGACTGGCGTAAGTTTTCTATGTATCAACCTAGTCCATCTATCTTTGTATCCACAGACGTTGGATGCTGCTGCTGTAACACTCCTTCACGTATATTTATACTGCTTGTATATGATAAGGCAAGCAGAGTAATGCAATGGAATTAATGAAATCTATTCAGCCCTCTATTATCTTCACCAAAATTGCATCCAGTTAATGTATAGTGATTGGGAGTTCTGTTACTACAATATTATACAATATTTAGATATTTCATCTTTGGGTATGCCATCATTTACTCTACCTCTTGCATTTTTTATATGCTGAGACGCTTGCTATTTAATGTGATGGCGATCATCACAGAGCATTGCCGTAAGAATTTGCTCTCAATGGGCAACCATTGTCCTAAATAAATTTTTTTAGCATTTGTTTTATGCCGTTTTCTGTGATGTTTAGTAGCGGAGTAATTTCCCATAAGTTTTTAGATCCATTTTTTAGATGTGGATCCATTTGGTGTAAATCATCCTGCGGTATAAACTTGGATTACATACTTTGTGAATTAACATACAGACTCTATGGTCAAACACTGCTTATATAAAGGCGAAAAAATTTATTCGCCTATGTGAGCCATCTTGTGTAGGACATGCTTCTTGGGTTCTTATTCGCTAGTTCTTCTGAGCAATATATTGAGGAAATAACTTTGCAAATGTCTAGCAGGTATTTCTGGTTTGTGCTCAGTACCCTTTTCTCGATTTCAGAAAATAATGTTTCAAAATTTCTGTCTATGGCTTCAAAAATTGAAATAGGAAGGGAATGGCAGGTGGACAAATACTTTCCTATTGTCCGGCGAATCCCTGTGGGTTAGAATTTAATTTTTGTCAATGATCTTGTCTAATAAATTATGCAGAGGAAATTCATTGGACTCTGAGGTGGCATATGATCCATTGTAATGGTTCATTCTAAACATATCCCACGCAGAATGGATGGCAACGATGAACAGAATTCTCCACCTTTAAATGAGCACTCACTTCCCACCAGAGTCTCTCTGTTCATTCAAAAAGTACTATGCAATCCAAGTTTGGCCCCAGGATGGGTTACCATCAAATATAATCCACATCGAAAGAAGAAATCTAAAAACTCATGGCAAATTATTCGGCTACTAAACAACACAGAAAACGGAATAAAACAAATACTAAAAAAAATTATTTAGAACAATGGTTGCTTTGCATATGCAGAGGAAATTCTAATTTCAATGCTTTCTGACGATCGCCATCACATTAAATAGCTAGCTGCTAAGCACAGAATAGTTGAAATATGAGAGTAAATGACGGCATACGCAAATCTGAAATATCGACAATCAACTTTGAAGCGAATAATTATATAAATGAAATTGATTGGAAAATTGTTGTGGTAACAGATCCCCTAATCAATATGCATTTATCGGGTGAAATTTTGGTAAAGATAATAGACGGCTGAACAGATTACATAAATATCATCCCCACTGCATTACATTGTTTTCCTTCTCTTACACAAACAGTAGAAAAATACGTGAAGTAGATTACAGCAGCAGCATCCAAAGTCTGTGGATACAAAAAGAGATGGACTAGGTTGATACATTTAAAACTTTTTCCATTATTTGATAAAAAAATCACAATTCAAAGTATAAATAACACATTGTGTTCAGACGGTAGCGTGGTCTAGATAGACGTCCTGGGAAGTTTTGAAAGCAACTAGGTAAGAACTGTATTCTAAACAACAATTCGTTGAATGGCACAACAAAATTTCAACGTCCCTTTTAACCGAAAGTTGTCCATTTTGCTCCAGTTATACAGGATAAAGATATCATTTTATCGTTTAAATATGTTAAGTCGTTCATAACAAAGGTTTAAATAACACTTTTAAATAATAACCATCTCCATAGGAATTTTTTAATTTTTTTGAAAAAATGTCAAATTTTACCCAAAATTTGGACTTTTGGACCAAAAGCGCAAACTCAAGCCATTTTTTTCAGCGGTAAAATTTCACGCACTTGATGTACTAGTATAAAGGCAACTTTTGGCACCTACCCGTTTTTTGATTTAAAAAATAATAATTTTTTTCGTTCCACCCTAATCCGCATATTTGTATTCGGCAGCAATAGATCATTTCGTGCATTTTAGGTGATCCCAAATATTATTATTTTTCTTTGATTATTTTGTTCCCCCCACCCTAATTGTCCTCCTTATCAAACCGACGTTTATAAATATGAGGTCAAACATGTCCCTTATAATCCTGAAGTTCCAGAAGAATCCGACAAGCATATTTTTAAATATTCCACAAAATGTCTAAAATTGATTGTGTCTGCCGATTAATGACTATATAGTGTATATGTGTATAGCTGAAGTATTTTACTCATGACGTTTGGTTTTTCTTTTGGCCACAAGTGTTTATCTATAGAAGTGATCTGCAAACAGGAGACTTTATTTCTAGGGTATAATTTTTCGCATTTCTTTGCAGGAGTTAAACATTTACCAAAATGAATTTTAGTTTATCATTTCTATTATTGGAAGTGTAATTTATAATAGAATTTAACTACTGAAAAAATTCTACATTTCTTTTTTTAACTGAAGCAATTGAAATATCCGAGAAAGCGATTAATAGGTGTTTTACGAGTTGTACTTCATAAATAGTAATTAGAATAAACTGTACGATTGTGACGTCTTAATATGTAGCTTTAATCATGAACTTTGATACATCCACTATCAAGTTTACTTAAAGACGATGTAAATCATATAAGATAAAACTGTTAAAACATTTAAAATATAAAAGTCAAAAAGCTAAAAATCTTAAGCCAAGAAGTTTCAGCTACACTGTAGCCTTCCTCGGGGTAACTATTTCCAGTGTGGAGAAAATCAAAATATTTATGGATTTTGAAAGTCGTATTTAAACGTATTACTTTGACCTTGCTGGTTCAATTATTAACCCATTTATGCCTGAATTTTTGTTTTCTCAAATTTGTTGGTAAAATCACTTTAAAATGTTGCAAAATGAACTGGAAAAATAGTAAAAAAAAATTACGCTAAAATATTTCCGTATTTATTTGATAAAATGTAAACGAACTAAATATGGGAATATCCATATGTGGAAAAATGCATAATTATATATTTTGTCTAAATTTATATAATTTAAGAATTAAATTTTATATTATATACTATAATTAGCATTTTTTATGAACCATTAAAAATATATATATTTATTTCTTTACAGAGGCTAATAACATTATAAGTATTATTAATAATAATTTAAGAATAATCGTATTTGAGACTAAAAAAAAATTTATTTCAAAATCATCTCGAAAAGGACTTTACATCAATAACTGTTCCCTAAATGGCTAATACAAATAAGTACCCATTTGCGCCTAGCGTCCTATATTTTGTACGTTACAAACATGCATAAAAATAGGTTTGAACATAATAATTTCGCAGTTTAAAAAATACGTATTAAAAAAAGTCTACAAACTAAGATTATGACTTATTTACTTGGATCCTTGATACAAAAAATACAAATAAACCTACTTTTTACATTTCACAATCTTGAGAAATAAAAAATCTATAAACACAGAAAAAAGACCTTCATTTAAGCAAATAAATATCAATCTTATGCTGTCATCTCTCGGAAATAGATAAAGACATTTATAGACAATTATTTCATACAATTTTCATGTTGTAAAGATGAAGAAAATTATAAAAATTTATTAAAATTCGAAATGTCCCAAAAATGGGACGCTAGGCATAAATGGGTTAATTGTATTTTATTTTAATACATGGTGTAATGATAACAGCAAGGTCAAAGTAATACGTTTACATACGACTTCTAAACTTCATAAATATTTTGAGTTTCTCGACACTGGAAATAGTTACCACGAGAAAGGCTACAGTGTAGCTGGAGCTTCTAGGCTTTTTACCCTTACTCTAGGATTTTTACCCTTTTGACTTTTATATTTTAAATGTTTTAAAAGTTTTATCTTATATGTTTCATATACGTCTTTAAGTAAACTTAATAGTGGATGTATAAAAGTTCAGGATTAAAACTACATTTTAAGACCTAACGATCGTACAGTTTATTCTAATTGCTATTTATGAAGTACAATTCGTAAAACACCTATTAATATCTTTCTCGGATATTTCCCAAAAGAAAGCTACAGTGTAGCTCAAACTTGTTGGTTTAAAGAATTTTAGCTTTTGGACTTTTATAAGTATTTTAAAAGTTTTATTTTATATGTTTTATATACGTTTTTAAGTAAACTTCATAGTGAATCTATCAAAGTTCATGATTAAAACTACAGTAATTCGGGTTGAATTTTTATAGATATTTCAAAGTTATTTTTAACATTTCCAAACTGTTTTTATTGTTTAACATTCTTTTTGTTTACTCCATAGAATTTATACGTTTGGAAAATACTCGCACTGAATTGCAAACTGGTGTAATTATCTAATTAAAAAAAAATAATAATTGTAATTCTAGATTAAGCTTTTAAGAGGATAAATAATGCGAAATCAGTCTAAAACAGCCTTTATGTATGTTTTATTTTCCTCGGCAAGACCTGGACACATTTCAGTATTTAAAAAATTTACTTGTTATACTTTTGGTATTGTAGTAAGCTAGATTTTGATAATTTTATTTTTCCTGAAAAATTAGTTATAGATTAGTAACGTTAAATATAAAATAAATCTAGTTGTAATTTGCTTGTGTATTTCCATGGATATGCCGGTATAATTTTTTATTTGAACGAATGTTCAGATTTTTGATTGGTTATTTCCAATACAATTTAAAAAATAATAATAAAATCGCTTTAATAATTCTTGAGAAAAAGAACAACAAGCATATATAAAAAATTTCAACAGTGCGATACCCTCTAGTGCAGTTTGTTTATGCAAATATGCAATAAAGCGATTTTTTTTTAATCTATATTTCAGTTTGAGTTAACTTGGTAGAACACAGTTAAATTGTAATCTTATTATAATGTTTGTCCATTTTCAATTGTACTAGCCCCTCTAAAATAATTTAAATCACTGATACAACAATAGTTTACTATTTTACTAGAGCACAATTATTAATATAGCACAATTAACATTTATTTATTTATTTGGAAATTGAAAGCGTTAATCTAATTTTACAAAATTTAGTAATTAATGAATGACTAATTAATATTACAAACCGGGGGTCTCGCGTTCGGTTGACCACCTAGCCGGGGCACATGCTGCATAGCACCTCGGAGCCGGGGGTAAAGTAAACAGAGTTGGGCACTGTAGGCCCTGATCCTTCATGTATCGTACAGCCAAAGGTTTTGTTTAGTTTTTGATTAAAATTACATTCAAAATGAGATTGGTAAAATTACGAAGAAACTCTATCAATGGCTTAAAATATGTGTTATCACTGTAAAATTACTAATATTTAAAGGTATATATATTTCATTTTTTAAGCGCATATCCTACCAATAACATCAAATAAATTACACTAGATTTTTTTATGCTTAATTTTTGCAGTACATTGATTTTAAATTATGGTTCACTACCAAAAACCGCGGCTTTGCTCGCGTAATAGTTGAAATATGTTAAGTGATATTTGTATGTCTAATTTTTATTAGAAGAAATTATACTTTTAGGAATAATTCAAAAATTACTAATTAAGACACAATTTGACTAAACTTCATTATTACACTGCATTAGGCAGAAACAGACTTAAATTAATAAAAAGAACTAAAACTAATTCTAAATAAATGATAATTTAGAAAGTATTTTGAAGCTTTTATGCTCATTGAATTCGCTGATTTCAGTATTCATTTGAAGTTTTGAATTTTTTAGAAACCGTTCTTAGTACGCATTTACATCTTAAAATTAACCACCATGTCAAATTCCAAGCTTCTTGTGATATGGCGTATCGCCTCTCTGGTTCTAGTGGCACTGATATAAAATGCCTATGTTGAAAAGAAGACTGTCATCATTAATTTGCCAAAATTAATTTTGAAATCGGTTTGGTATTTCCTAATATTCCATAGAAAACATAATATAGAAATTTTTAAGGGCTTTTTTAGAACGTTTGTTGTTCCTGCCAACCCCCAGGTGGTAGTGGCACTGGCATAAAATATATCCCGTGTAAGGTCAAAGACTATCACCATTGATTTGCAACCATTACTTTTGTAATCGGTTTATTATTTCACTGAGATTTTATAGAAAGTGTAATTTAGGACTTTTTTAGAACGCTTTTCGCTCCTTCCCTTCGCTTCACTCCTTTAACATTTAGAATTTATTTTCGATTGTTCTTAGAGGGCATTTATATTTTACAAGTAACCAACATGCCATATTTAAAGTTTCTAGCCTCACTGTCACAAAAACTAATCAATATACACTAAATTATTCCTCATCTTTTAACAAATAATTTCCGTACTCCTAGAAAACGTCTTTTATCCGTGAATTCTCCCCGAACGTCTAAAAAAGAAGGTTGGGCTGATTTTTGACGGCCGATTATCTACTCGAGGAATATAGGCCCTGGGGGGAGTTCCCTCCTTGGGGGTCTTTCTAAGGGAACCTAACCCATATTTACGCATGGAAATCCAAGGTTCGAAGGAAACCACGAAAACTCCGAACAGTTAGGCCGACGGGCGCGGTTGGGTTCGAACCCAGCACCTCCCGTCTACCAGCTTCGAGAGCAGAACCTCTCAGTCGCTGGTGGGGCCTAAAAAAAGGGAGAAATTCCTATTAAGCATGCGTATTGCGTCTATTGATAATAAATCCGAATTTATTTTTAAAATGAAAAACCAAAAATTCTATAAATTAAGATTTCGGATTTAAATAATAAAGACAAAAAGTTTTCCAATTTAAAAATAAATAACCATTACTTTACTCATTCATTCAAAAGTACTCACAATTTATTTTTTTTTTAATTTGAATAAGTCAAATAAAGTTAAATAAAGTTGAATTTATAAAGTCGTTTATAAATAAATATTCGCATTTAAAATATACTTTAAATGAACACATTTAAAGGATATTTTAATTAAGAAAATTAAATGGAAAAAAAATTGATATTACTCAAAAAAAAAAAAAATCTTATCGAATAAAATATAATATTCGTATTTTACCTCTAGCAATCTACGTAAAAATATTTAAAATTAATATTTTTATACCATATTAATACTAAAGTATAAAAACACCAGCCACAATCTCACTAACGGCGAAATCTTCTCGAAATGAACTTCAAAATTGAAAGTTTTTTTAAAGAAATTAATCAAGCCATACCCATCTGAAGCGAACATATTTACTTCAAAGCATTTCGCTGCTGTACAACTACAGATCAGTGCTAGCGTGCTTGTCTCGTAAAGCTGAAATGGCTGGTTCGAATCCAACGTCAGCTGCTTTTGCTTTTCCCTAACTTTCTTCAATTGACGGATATTTAACCTCCTGTAACGGAGGGAAAAAAGGATATTCGTCAATTCACGGAAAAATGCCGGCAGCACTGCTGCCAGTAGAATTTCCGTGAATTGAAGAAAGTTTTTTTGAGAGTGCTCTTCAGTATCACAGAAATCGCAATTTAGAATGTTTTTTTGCTCCTGCAACAATCTGGTGGTAGCGGCACTGACATATAATATAGCTTATGTTTGAGCAAGCTCTATCACCAACAATTTGCAACCATTATTTTTGAAATCGGTTTGGTATTTCATAGGATTGGATAGAAATCGCTATAGAGAAGGTTTTTAGAACGCCTTTCGTTCGCTTCATCCTTTTAAATTAAGAATTTCCTTCCGACTGTTCTTAGAAGCCATATACATCTTTTAAGTAGTTACCATGCCAAATTTCAAAATGGTAGATCCCTCATTATCACAAAAACGCAATTTAATATATTTTTTGCTCCTGCAACCCCCAGATGCACTAAGAATAGAGGCGTCTTAAATTTAGACACTTATGTGTCTGAAAAACTAATCCAGACACTTAAATGTCTGAATGTGAAATCTCAGAAATCATAGGTGTCTGAATTTAAGACACATAAGTGTCTTACTATGAACATGGTATAAATGAACTAAAAAAAGTCTGAATTCTGGTGAAATGTCTGAAATTAAGACATTGAAATATTAAGACACTTAAGTGTCTGAATTCGATTAGGGTACTAGCAAAGAATTTTTTCAAAATGGATGAGAGGTGTTTAAAATAAGCTTTTTCATCCACTAAACGATATTACTTTACAGAAGTAATTTTCTGAGACGATAAGATGTTTGTCAAAACTTTACTGCACAAGTCTGCTAACCAATTCTTGAAACCAATTTTATCTTTTATTTATTTGTTTATTTTTTCATTAAAGTAATTAAAAAATTCTTTACATAAAAATATAAAGTTCTAAAAAAAATCATTAGCACTCGTCAGCGTACGCAGGGAAGTACAGGGATTCCCCCTCCTAAATATTTTAAAATACTAAGATATATGTCTTGAAATAGTAATATATATGAGCGCTGGATAAAGAAAAATAAATGTTGGGAAAGGATTGAAAGTGGGCCTGATTTTCCAACAAGCCCACAACCTAATCCTCTTTTTTAAAATGCAGAATATGAATATGCAATATGCTAAGAGCTTTTTTAGAATGCATCGAGCAAAACAATATTTAAACATATCAAATTAAAAAGCAATACCAAAAGTTTACAAGTAAAAAAATAAATAAATATTCAAAAAGAAACAAAGAACTGGAACTTTTTCTTAATATTCAGGGGACTCTGCCTTCTACAGCCCTTGTTTAAGATAAATTTGAAAAACAATGAACGTAAAAAAAGAAGAAGAAAAAGAAGAAATAGAATTAAAAATGTTTTCATCGAAGAATTCAGAAGTGGGGGTGGTGTGTGTGTGTGGGGGGGGGGGGTACCCTGACAAAACTGTCTTATGTCTTTCTGCTATTAGAGTTTAATTATTCTATAGTCACTTAGAATATATTTTTTTAAATAAACAGACGTAAAGAAACCAACTAATTTTCAAAATCTGGGAAGTGGTCATGGGCCCCATTAAAACCCACCGCTGCCGATGATTATCTATAAGGTATCTACTAGACCCTGCTCCCTCGCTAAATAGATGATAATCTAGTGCCTCAAAAAAATTTCGCTCGGTCAATCACACATCTCCCCCCCCCCCCCCTATATACTTGCTAGCGCACACGTTCGCACATTACTATTTTACAATTAGATAAGAAAAAATACGAACTGATGCGTATGATATGAAAAGTACGAATTTTTTGGAGATTATACATTTATAAGCCTCCCTTTATTTGAAAAAGAGATTTAAATACAAATCTAATTGTAAAACGTATCATGAAAGTATTATTACATCTCAGCCAATCAGAATACGACAAGTTCGCATGCGTTTGTTTATTTCTGCAATTTTGGTGGGCAACAGGTTTTTTTACCAGCTCGACGAAGGAGACTGTTAAAGTATATTAGCAAAGTAAATTCTGCTTAATTTTCAAAACATTTCATTTCCCGCTGATAAAACTTTTAGTAATTTAAAGTTTCATCACTTGGTACTTGTGCTGTTTCATCACTTGTGAGTCGATGACATCGTTAAAAAAAAAAAAAAAAAAAAAAAAAAAAAAAAAAAAGCTGACAATAGTATATTTTTTGTGTGTGAAGAGATATGTTTTTTTTTTTTTTATATATATAATTGGAGTATTAGGATTTACAGCAATTGATTCTTGGGTGTAAAATACAGTGACCAGACCATCTTATGTGTGTGCTTGCCTTTCATTTTAAAGATGTTCGATTGAACGATTTTATTAATTCCGAACAAAGTATTGTTTGGATTACCGCTAGCGTTTTAATTGCTCGGAAAGTACATATAAAATAAAGAATTGTGAATTGGATTTTTCAATACGTGTATTGAAATTTCAACAGATTTTTCAATAATTTTATTTCATCCATTATAAATTAGACTATTTGAAAATTATAGTTGAAATACAAGAAAAATGTAAATATTAAAATGAAATTGGATTTCCCATATAAAATATTTTGGATAACCCTCTGAAAGACAAGCTTGAATAGAGCGATATGATATCGCTCAAGTTAGAACACTGAACATTGAAATTTCATTTATATGTAATATTATTAATCTATTATTCATATTATTTTATGATAATAATTAATAATTTGCATTTTTCATATTAGCTTCTTTCTTGTACTCAGTAAACATTTTTTGTGTTTAAAGGTTTGTGTGTTCATGTTTGACATTTTCAATGAATGATTATCATTTTCTGTATTAATGAATTTATTTAATATTTCTTTATATCTTCATTTTATAAATAAAATTTTTATATAGTAAATATATTGCTTGAATCGTTTGCTTTTTCTTCTTATGTATCACTCCAAATTAATTGGCATTTCATATTAAACTTTCGCGGGTAAAAACCATTACAGAATATAAAATAATGCATATATTAAAGTAATCATAATAATAATAAAGGACTTTACGTTGTAATATCGATACAAAACAAATAGGTGTTGCTATCCAACGTACAATTTATACACAAGTTTAACATAAAACTCTACGTTTCGGTTTATTCTTTAAAACCTTCATCAGGAGAAAAATTTTCTAAAATATAAATCGACAACAAACTCTTTACATGCTACATTTTGAAATCAATTCAAAATTCAAAACATTCTAACGGAAACCTCTTACTCCCAAATAAAGAGTTCAGTGGCGCCATCTTTTAATCAAAGATGTAAACGAAGAAAGACTAGCTGAAAAACTGGAATTTTCATTGACTTTTCAAAATTGAAAGCCATATTGCTGGTATGTGAAAGGAAACATTATCATTACACACTTCATGGTTTCTTAGACGAATTTCTAAAGATTCACGAATAATAGCATTGCGCGGAATAACTTGTTTGGAAATAACTTTAGCATGGTCAAAGTCTATAAATGAAATGAGTCCTTTATGGTAGCTTCTTGAGAGTGCAGTAGAAAGTTTACGAAACTTCAAATCGTTTTTATGTTCTTGCAATCTTTCGAAAAATCGACGTTTAGTCATACCAATATAGGACGAGGTGGTCCCATCAGAAAATTTAAAGGGAATTTCATACACCCCAGAAAAAGATGAAAAAGGAATTGGATCTATTTTTTTTACACAGAAGATTAAACAAAGTCATAGAATTAGAGGCAACGAGTTGAATGTTGAATTTCATGAAAGACTTTTTTAACTTTTCAAATAGGATAGGAAAATAAGGAACCTTTCGGTAAACTTGATTAAATTTGGGGGAGGGGGGATTAACGGAAACTTTATACTTATCAACCAATTTATAGATAAGGCTTGAATTAAAACCATGACATAATCCAATGTTAACGATGAAATTGATTTCATCATCCAAAAATTCATCGGAACAAACAAGTAATGCACGCTGGATAAATGACCTAAATGCGGCAATCTTATAATTCCATGGGGCAGCTGCAGTGACGGGAATAACATTGTTTAATTTCATAGATTTCCGGAAAATTTTCCGTTTTAAACAATTGTTTTCTTTAATAAGGAGAACATCAAGAAAAGGAAGCGAGTTATTGTTTTCTAACTCCATCGTGAACTTAATATTGTTATCAAGTTGGTTAATTTCGTCAAAAAAATTTTCTAAGGATTGTTTCCCATCTTCCCAGATAATAAAAATGTCATCGACATACCGTAACCATAATGAAGGTATAGGAAAAAGTTTCTTAAAGATGAGTTCTTCTAAAGGACGCAATTTGAATTCTGCCAGAATACTAGAAATAGGTGAACCCATAGGAGCTCCTTTCTGCTGTTTAAAATATTTATCTTTAAAAATAAATACATTACTTTCCTTAATTAAGTTTAAGCCCGACTTAATAGAAAATTTCATATTATCACTTAAATGAGGTAACCCATCAATGGATAAGCCTATGGAAAGAATAACTTCTTCCACATCGATGGACGGAAACAATGACACAATGTCAAAACTTGCCAAAATTGCATTATTAGGAAGATTAAAATCCTTAATTCCATTAATGAATTCCAACGTAGAAGAGATAGAAAAAGTTGAAGAGGGGAGAATACTTTTAAGAAAAAATGCAAATGCTTTTTCAACAAAATATAACGGGCCTTGGCACCTAGAAACGATAGGACGAAATGGAAAACCAGTTTTGTGGTCTTTAAGACGAGCGAAAATACGTGGGGTAATCCCAGTGGGGTTTAATTTAATTTTATCTTTGACGAAGTAGGCCATTCACCATTTCTGATCAGTTCCTGTGTTTTACGAAAAAGTTTAGGATTTGGATCTTTAACAAGCGTTGAGCATGACAATTCTTGAATGCATTCATCCATCTTCAAAAAATACTGGTCTTGATCTATAACGGCAATTTTTCCGGATTTATCTGTTTTCATAAAGAAAATGTCAGAATCTTTCTTTAATTTTGAAATGACACGAGGAATTCTACAATTAGGAATTTTACTGTTTAAAAACTTCATGCTAATATTACAAACTTGATGTCTGGCCATTTCTCTTTCAGAAACTGGTATAACTTGAATTATACTTTCTAAATCTGAACAAAAGTCACTCTTATTTATTAAAGCAGGGAATGAATATTTGCTACCTAAAGAAATCAAACGTTCTTCTTCCAATGAAAATACTTTACTGGAGAGGTTGATAAAAGGAACAGGCTTGACAATTGGACGTTGAGAAATGTCCGAGTTTACACATAAACTATGAATTTTCTTAGTATGGCGTAACGTGATATTCTTACTCTGGGCGAATCTAAGACCTTCAACGGCATAGATAAACTTGTCAAATTGGGTTTGGAAAGTGGCTTTATCCAATTTAAAATATAAATCATAAGTTCTTGATGATAAAAAGTTAACATATGAAAACTTACTTCTAATACACTTATCCAAGCTAGAAGCTTCAAATTTCCGTTTCAGATTTCCAAAACCTTTAAGAAAATGATTGTTGATGCGCAGAAAATTAGGAATAACATCAAGTCTTTTACAGGTCTTCAAAAATTTTATGTTTAAGAGTTCACGATCTAACTTCAAAATGGTCGATTTATACTCCTTGAAAACTTTAATATAGTCCATATTGCCCAGCATCGGCTTAGTCATAATAATAATAAAGGACTTTACGTTGTAATATCGATACAAAACAAATAGGTGTTGCTATCCAACGTACAATTTATACACAAGTTTAACATAAAACTCTACGTTTCGGTTTATTCTTTAAAACCTTCATCAGGAGAAAAATTTTCTAAAATATAAATCGACAACAAACTCTTTACATGCTACATTTTGAAATCAATTCAAAATTCAAAACATTCTAACGGAAACCTCTTACTCCCAAATAAAGAGTTCAGTGGCGCCATCTTTTAATCAAAGATGTAAACGAAGAAAGACTAGCTGAAAAACTGGAATTTTCATTGACTTTTCAAAATTGAAAGCCATATTGCTGGTATGTGAAAGGAAACATTATCATTACACACTTCATGGTTTCTTAGACGAATTTCTAAAGATTCACGAATAATAGCATTGCGCGGAATAACTTGTTTGGAAATAACTTTAGCATGGTCAAAGTCTATAAATGAAATGAGTCCTTTATGGTAGCTTCTTGAGAGTGCAGTAGAAAGTTTACGAAACTTCAAATCGTTTTTATGTTCTTGCAATCTTTCGAAAAATCGACGTTTAGTCATACCAATATAGGACGAGGTGGTCCCATCAGAAAATTTAAAGGGAATTTCATACACCCCAGAAAAAGATGAAAAAGGAATTGGATCTATTTTTTTACACAGAAGATTAAACAAAGTCATAGAATTAGAGGCAACGAGTTGAATGTTGAATTTCATGAAAGACTTTTTTAACTTTTCAAATAGGATAGGAAAATAAGGAACCTTTCGGTAAACTTGATTAAATTTGGGGGAGGGGGGATTAACGGAAACTTTATACTTATCAACCAATTTATAGATAAGGCTTGAATTAAAACCATGACATAATCCAATGTTAACGATGAAATTGATTTCATCATCCAAAAATTCATCGGAACAAACAAGTAATGCACGCTGGATAAATGACCTAAATGCGGCAATCTTATAATTCCATGGGGCAGCTGCAGTGACGGGAATAACATTGTTTAATTTCATAGATTTCATTCATTTCAGTGATTATTAACATAATCACTATTCCAATCTTTCATTTTTCAATATTTGACTGTTATTAACAATGTATATTTTTCAGCCATAATTTTATTTCGTGTAGAATAAATTAATATATAAATCATTATTTACTTTTTCCTTTACGTTATTAAAAAAGAATATTTATTTAATAATAGGTAAGTAGTTCTTGTAATTATCATCTGATCTATATTTTACAAAAGTTTCATATGGCAATATTAAAAATCCTAATTTTTATATGATATCGCATATTTAAGTTCTTTCCTTGCAATTTCTAGTTACTTTGTGTTATTGATATAATGTTACATGTGAATTTTAATTTTCATTGACAACAGTATCGTTTAAATATTTTACGGAGTCTATATTATTGAAGTCAATGTTTTGATATTAAAAAATTTAGATTTATTAGTTTAGGAATTGTTATGAAATCTCTTTTGCTTCAGAAGGTTCAAATGGAGCACAAAAAGAAATCATGGAAGCATCAGATTGAGTTATCATGAATTCCTGAATATTTTATAAAATTGCAGTTTTTCCAGTGGGAAAAAACTGCATGATGATGCAATTTTTTTTAAAAATAGTCCTCATAAAAACTTATTTAAAAAAAAATACTTTGATATATATTTTTTCTGTGTTCAATCTCAATAGTATAATTAAATTAAAAGACACTGGACCACTTTGAAAATAAATTATAAGCAAAGCATAAAAATCGGCATAATTAATCCAATATATTGGGTTTTATAAGTTCATATATGAGGTAATTTTTTTTTTATATCAAGTTGAATAATATGCGTAAAAAGAAATGAAAATAATATGAGAAAAAGAAAAACACATGGGTACAAATAATACCCATTTGCGACCCATGAGAGAGCCCTTTAGTTTTCTAAGGGATTTTCATTTTTGCAATAAAACTTCTAATCTAAATAAATCAATTATTAAAACACAGTTATACTCTAATATTCGAGACGACTAATATCAGTAATGCCTACTGATTGGTAACAATGATATTTAATATTTTAGGAAAATAGCGTGACTTTAAAAAACTATTATTCTTATGTTTTCAATGTTTGTGTATATATTTTCATATAATTATTATTTTTTAATTAATAAATAAATGAAAGTTACATAAAAATATTTTACTGTGATGTTAATTAAAAAAATATATATTTTTTTCCCCCCTTCAAAACATATTTTATACATATCTGGTGGTAAAAAAATCATGAACCTATATAAAAAGAAAGCAATTAAAATTAAATCTGATTTTTATGGGAAATGGAGGTGGGAGGAGTGGTGTATGTGTGCTTAATAATATGCATCGCGACACTTATCATTTTTGTTGCATTTCAATTTATGTTGTAACTTATCGTGTATCAATAATTAATTCGTCAGTTTGCATGTTTCGATTCATGTGATTAAAGTAATTTTGCAAAATATTATTGATTAATATTAGTCGATGTACTTTGAATTCATTTGAAGCAAATTTATTATTCTGTCACCAAAAATGGATCAATTTTATGATTTCGAATATATACATATATATAAATGAATATATAGTAAAACCTCTAAATAGCGATACCTCGGGAGCGCGGAATTAATACGCTATTGAGAAGTAAAAATGTGCAGATTTATAAGAGTTGGGGAATAGATGTGTCCACTATTCGGAAATGTTTCTTATGGATGTTTTAGTGTAAATATCTACAGTAAAACCTCTGTAACGGACTCCTCCATTTAGCAAAAGATATAGCAGGTTGGATTGATTCCGGAAGCTGGACCTGATAAAGCATGGGAAAGCTGCGCAATGGTCCCTCCCCCGGATTTTTTTTTCAGAGGGTGGGGGGGGGGGGGGGGGGGAAGGAGTTTGGTATGCAATTTTTGTAAATCTGATATTTTATATCTCTTTCGAAATTGCACCTCTTATTATGAATATTTTTTAATTTTAGAGTAGTATAGTAGGATTTAAAACGTGTTCGCTAAAAAAGGTAACTGCTATTCGGGAATGTTCCTTAGCCTCCATAACGGACAGCTCTATTAACGAACAATAACACAGGTTTTATTTTTTTGCAGACGCTGGATTTCATTAAATTATGAGAAAACTGGGCAGTGCCCCCCCCCCCCACACACACACCACCACCACCTTCTACGATTTTCGTGTTCACGAATTTGGTATACAATTTTTCTAAAACTTATATTTTGAAACTATTTCAACATTGTACTGTGATTATAATCAATATTTTGAATTTTTAAGCTATAATAAGATTAAAACCAAAAAATATATTTATTTAAATACTGTAAAATATCTCAACGGCAAGCACCTCGGAAATGCAGAATTTGTCTGCTATTCGAAGGTGTTTGCTTTTCTGAGGTAAAGATATATACTTATGTATGAGTTACAGATTGAAAAAAGGTAATAAAATTAAAAAAAAAATTAAATAAAATTGTCCGTTATGAAAGTTTTACGTTAAAACTTCATAACGGACACTCCCAAAGAAAGAAGACCTCTATTTAGCAAACATATTTTTCAATTCTCACTGCATGCATTGTTGTATACTTTTACCTCAGAAAAGCAGGCACTTTAGAATAGCGGACAAATTCCGTGATTTCGAGGCGCCCACTATTAAGAGGTTTACCTGTATTTAGACAAATGTATTTTTTGTTTTTAATCTTATTCTACTCTAGAAGTTAAAAGTATTGATCATAATCAATACAAGGCCGAAAGAGATTTAAATTATCAGCTTTACGAAAATTGCATGCCCTATTGGGGCACCCTAAATTTAGAAGGAGGGGGGGGGGCATGACCCAATTTGTCTACGCATTAATCATGTCGTTCTTCTGTAACAAGCGTACCCCTGTTTTATGGTCAAATATTTTCCCAGTATACAAGGTGGTCAAATCATGGTTACATATAATGCTTATTATTTTTATTATTATTTTAAATGTGATAAAAAATGTCTGCCTATTGCTAACAAGGGCGAGGTGGGCCAAGTATGGACTCGAATCAGACATTTCAAATGTCTGATATTCAGACGCATACAAATGTCTTAAAAAATAAGACATTTTAAAATGTCTGAAATTTGAACACTCTGGCTTCAGACACTTAAATGAATTAAATTCAGACACATACAAGTGTCTCAAAAATTAAGACCTTTTAAAATGTCTGAAAATTGAACACTCCGTTTCAGACACTTAAGTGACTGAATTTCAGACATTTCAGTTTAGAGTGTGGTAGTGACATCAACATAAACTAGTAAATCTGCAGATCAGTAGCCTCAACGTCATATCTTAAAGTGATTGCTTTTTAAACTCACATTGTATGATATTCAACATCCTACAATCCGCATTTTACTTATTTTTTTATAATATATATATTTAGCAACATATAAAATTCTTGGAAGGTTTCGAAAATTAGAAGCATTAAATAATACACGGTGTGACAATGATGTTCTGAAATTCTGACGAATTACTTATTCTAGTATTTTTTTTAGTTTAAAAAAATACATTTCTTCAGGGGGGCCTGCGGCCCCCCCCCCCTGAACCCCCTGTAATCTTATTAAATTTAAATTCATAATTTCTTATTGATTGGGCGATTAGTTATAGTGTATCTTGAATTTTCTTAGGATAAGCAACAGGATTAACTATTTTATGTTACTGTAATATGCAAATAGCAATATTTCTATCATAGATAGATGTAATATCTAGTCTAAATAGATGCTATAAATTTGCGCAAGAAAATCACTTACTGACATTAAACCAAAGTTACCACATGCTAAAGTGGATAAAAGGTACATTTAAAGGCATTTAAATACCCTGTAAGTAATAAACTGATTTCCATTTTTGCATGCACAATCGGTGACTTTTTTAAGATAAATATTGATAAAAAAACACTGTTTCCGTAGAACTTTTAAATAGAAATTTGGTAAAACAAAAATAACGAGACTTATTATTATGACAATTATAATGAAGTCATGTGCACTAATAAAAATAATAATATAATAATACATCTGTGAATGTGCACTATTTTATACTATTGTTAGGTGTGTTCGTAATTATATAAATATGTAGCACATATAGTCGTCGTCCAGTCCGTCCATCTGTCTGTCCCTCTGTTTGTCCGTCTGTCTGTCTGTTCGCATATAACAGAGCAAAAACTATCCAACCGAATGGTCTGAAATTTTAAATATATAATTGTTGCAAAATTTTGTCAAGTCATTTCAAATTTTATGAAAATCGGATGTATAGTTTAATTACAGGGACAGACAAGTGATTTCCGTTACATTATGGCCAATGGGGAAAAATATTGCAAGTGCATTTTAATGATGTTACAGCCTTCCGAATGGTCCTGAATTTTAAATATATAATTGATGCAAAATTTTGTAGAGTAGTTTCAAATTTTATGAAAATCGGATATATAGTTTAATTACAGGGACAGTCAAAAGATTTCCGTTACCTTGCGGCCAATGGGGAAAAAATATTGCAAGTGAATTTTTATGGTACAGCCTATGCACTTATGAAGTGCACTAAAATATACATTCAATACAATATGCGGGGCGAAAATTATTTATAAAACTAGTTATAGTATGAACGCACCTCATTAGCCACGTTTGACGAGCAATTTCCAACTTGTTTTTAATTTTGTAAAGTATTTCTTCTCAAATCTGTTTATTAAAAAGTACTTTTATGCCTTTTAAATGTACTTCTTTTCACTTTTAAAATGTTAAAACTTTAGTTTAGGAACATCGTAACCTACTCGATAGCAATAACATACAAAAATCACCAAGAATAGGCATATTTGGAGGCTTTTAAATCTACTGGATAATCACTAATTATTGTATCCACTGCTAATTGCCTAAATCGCATTTACTTGTCGCTATAAAAAAAATTATTTGTGATAGTCTTTTAATAGTATCTACACTGTTAAAACTGAAGGTGACTTTTCGGTGCCTTTTGAAAGACTGGGGTGAAAACACGGTATCAATTGGCACCAAGAGGCTTCGAAATGTGGTTGGGGTGCCGATTCGTTTCTCAATGGGTGACTGGAGTAATTAAGGTGCTGTGTGGTAGGAATATGGCACCCCAATGGTGGACTAGCACATAGCGCATGCGCTGTGACGTGTGTGGGGTGCCACATTTCTTCGTCGGCATGTGAAATCTACGGTTGTAAGACACAGGTAGCATACAGATATTGGCCAATGTCCCGATCAATATTGACCAATATCTCCAAAGTCACTGGATATCAGACGTCAAATTTACAATATCTGCCGATATTCATAGATGTAACTTAAAATTAGTTTTTAAAAGAAAGCATCCAAACGTATTTTTTGGATTACTTATAACATTATAATACGTAAATAGTATTCTTAACTATAAAATTGAATAATTTTATCATTTTTAGAAAACTTTTAATGTTTTATTTTCATTGGCCAATGTTGTAAAAATGATATTAGTATTCCAACATTCAGAGATATCTATCGACATTCGTAAAAACAATATCATTTTTCAGACATTTCGAGCTATCTGTTGGCATTTAGAATATCTGACGAAGTTTGAAATCTTGACCAAAGTGAATGGAAAGTTCTGAAGGACCGCCCATTTCTATCGTTTTCATCGAAGCGTATTTGATGGAGACGTCTGCTATGAAATTTGCCTTATAAAAAAAATTTCTTTAGGAATGTATGTTATTTATATATATGCCGGTTATAGTTTGAAAATTTTTACGTAGAAATCTATTGAGACTGGTATAGAAAATTTTCTGTAGTACAATTTTTTTAGAAATTTACAGATTGAAAACAGAAAAATTTCTCAAGAAAAGCATTTCCTATTAAAATCTATTGATAGTGCTACAGTGTACAAACTTAATAAGAAAATCTGCACTTATTGCTCTAGAATTATTTGTATTTAATAAAAATAATGTATTGCCTATAACGATGTTAAAATATAACAATTGTTAGTTTTATAAAAAACGACAGATCTTTTTTTATTACATAATGTTTTTACATAAAAAAAGGATATCAAGTTATGTATTTTTTAAGGGATACTATGTTTATATTTTTATAATGATCTCGAATTTCAGACTTTTGAATTAACTTTATTTTTTATTATTGAAATAATGCAAGTTTAGTTTCAAAAGTAGGTCATTAGTTTTCAACATAATTTCTTTTTAAATTTCTAACAAACTTAATAATAAAAAGTGATATTTAAATAAATCTTTGTTAATAGTCTATTGTGATTGAAAGAGTATGAGATAATAAAATTATAATTTTGTCAGATATTTTTTTCGTCACTAAAAGAAAAGTCTGCTCCCACCACTTTCTATTGAAAGGTTCTTATTGCTACATTTTCTCTGGATAATTTTCATTATTCTTTAATAGAGCCAGGTTTCTCTTCCTTATATTGAATAAGGCTAGAAATCCCCTGAGCATAAACTTCTCCTAGCTTAGTGAGAAGTTTACGTTCACCACATCTGTAAACTGCAGTTGTTGGGGTTCAAAAGAGTAATTAATTTATCAAAAAAGTTATAATTTAATATAACCAGAAATTTCTGCCCGGTAATTATTAGACATTAAATATCGGAATCAATGTTTAGTAATTAAATGATAGAATTTTCTGGTGCGAATTGATTTTCCCAAACGTACACGATTTTCCGAACGACCCAATGGAAATATTGGGCAACATTGTAGGGGTGCTATTATTCTCCCTTGTGGTACATCCTTTCACCCTCTGGGGCACCCTGGTTTTGGGGTGCCGCTTTTTCACCCAAGTTAAGGGTGCAAATCTGGCTCCCGTAAGGGGGTCACTCACGAGACAAGCGTTTCACCCCTAGGAGGTGCCATATGCAACCTCTAGTTTTAACAGTGTACATTAAATTACAAAATGTAATGTTTCTAACATAGTTAATGTTTGACGCAAAGCTATATTGCATAATAAATTATTAAATATTAACTAACATTTTATTTCCCTCTTCGAGAGTTTTGCTTAATTTTTGGTAATTGAGATTATTTAAGCGATTTTTGTTTATAGGCTACAAAATGCAGTTGCTATTTGTACTGAACTGACAAAAAAAGAAAAATGAAATACGTATCATGTCAAATCAGTAAAATGATAGAACAAAATAATTTATATTATTGTAAAACATGTATAAAGTTCCGCCAAAATTCATACACCTAATTTAAAAAATCCGACAAATATATTAACAAAATATCAAAATAATATAAATAATTTAAAACCCTTGTTAATTTTAGCGTCCATAATTTACCATTTAAATACATTAATCAAATGCCCATTTTCTTTCAACAAAAAGAAATTCGAAAATCGCCTGAACTGCCATAGAAAAAAATTATTGCGCAAAATAAAATGTTCCATATATTCCGAACGAATGAACCAAATTTAACCAAGAACTATACAGCTAAATCCGGGGGCTTCACCAACACGCCTTTTTAATTTCAAGCTAATCGGATGCTTTTTACGGCAGTTATCGCGGGACAGACAGACTAACTAACACACTAACTAACTAACAAACAGACGGAAACCAAAAATTTTCGAGTCTCCACAGTAAGCTTTTACTGACATTTCGGCAAAAAATATAGCCAATGTTGTAGCAGGTACTTTTTGCCACCAATTTGCAACCATTACTTTAGCAATCGGTTTTATATTTCCTGAGACTGCGTAGAAATCGCAATTTAGAACGTTTTTCGCGCATTTTAACACCTTTTATAGATATTGAATTTTTTAGAAACTGTTCATAAAGAACATTTACATCTTATAAGTAAGTGCCATGCCTAATTTCCTGTTGCTAGACACGGGCAGTATCACAGAAATCGCAATTTAGAAAGTTTTTTGATCCTGCAACCCCCAGGTTGTAGCGACACCGACATATAATAGAGCGCATGTTAGAGCATTGGTTGTTATCATCAATTTCCAATCATTACTTTGAAATCGGTTTGATACTTTCTGAGATTGCGTAGAAGTCTCCATTTAGAACGTATTTTAGAACGCTTTTCGAGCATTTTCACATCTTTTAAATTTCGAATTTTTTAGGAAATGTTCTTACAAGGAGAGGGCCAATCTTGTTAATCACAGATTTTGATTATTTTAATATATGTTGTAGTGTAGAGATCCCCATAGTCTCAGGTTGAACGGATTTTATCCAACGCCCCTTGGTTCTGGAGAAACCGAGGGGGGCGGAGTGTCTAATAGTAGTACACAAATTAAAAACTAACTTTGTAACAAAAAGGACAGGTTGGTAGTAGCTGAGTTGGTATGGCGTTTGCCGGGTGATCTGCAGACCCGGGTTCGATACCGGGCGCGCTACATTTGTTTTTCTCATTTTTTGTTTTATAAATATATTTGTGAGTATAACTTAATAATCTCATTGTCAATTAAAATTTCTAATATTGTATATCAATTATAATTTTAACCTATATAATTTTTTACTTTTAACTAAATAGTTGTATAAAACACCATAAACTGTTAATTTTTTTAAAATCACTTTTAAAATGTATTTCATATATTCTTTATCGATGCAATGATTTTGAGATATTGTGTCAATTCGTGATTTTAAAGAAACGTCATTTACGCATTGCTTTAACAAAGGAAGTCAATACGATAATAGTATTATTCTGTTTTTAAGGTAACAAGCATAATTATATTAAAAATTAGCATCGGAATTAAATTACAACCGCTTTTTTGCATATTAAAGATTTTTAAATTTATAATACGTATGCTTGCACTTTCAATTATTTTGCTTTCCCCTTTATCTTCTTTCTGCTTTTCTTTTTATTTTATTTGAATATTCTTTAATTTTACCATAACTAGATGGCACCACAACAGGTTTTGTCACGATTTAGGAATTTTCATCACTCAATAATAGATCCAATTTCTTTTTAAACCTCTTTAAAGGATGAGAAATAATAGTTTAAAAATAAAAAAAAGATAAATTTAAGTTTGTTAACATTATAATTAATGTATGATATTAAAATTTTTAATTTAAATTATTAAATCATAATTACAAGTATAGTCATAAAACAAAAAATGATAAAAACAAACGTAGCGCGTTCGGGTACCGAACCCGGACCCGCAGATCAGCCAGCAAACGCCGTACCAACTGAGCTACGACCAACCTATCCTTCTTGTTAGAAAGTAAGTATTTACGCTGTGTACTACTATTAGACCCCCCCCCCCCGGTTTCTCAAGAACTAAGGGGCATTGGATAAAATCCGTTGAACCTGAGACTAAGGGGTCTCTACCCTACAACATATATTAAAATGATCAAAATCTGTGATTAACAAGGTTGGCCCCCTCCTTGTTAGATATCATGTATAACTAATAAGTAAATACCATGGCAAATTTAATGTACCTAGGCCTTTCAGTAACACAAAAATCGTATTTTTAGAACGTTTTTTGCTCCTGCAACCCCAAGGTGTTAGTGACATTGACATAAAATAGAGCCTACGTTACAGGAAGGGTTATCACCATCAATTTACAACCATTACTTTTGAAATCGATTTCATACTTGCTGAGATTTCGTAGAAATCGCCATTTAGAACGTTTTTCGCGCATTTTCACTCCTTTTAAAATTCGATTTTTTTAGGAAACGTTTTTAGCGATTATTTATATGTGATAAGTTACAATCATGCCAAATTTCATGTTCCTAGACCCTTCAGTATCATACACTGAAAAAAATGGAGTACTCAAAAATGAGTAAATCGATATACTCGTATAGGATTAAGTATTTTTGGATCAAAAATTAACCTATGCTTTCTCAATTTTGAAACATCACATGTTATCAAACCCAAATTAAACGATAATTTTGTACCTTGTAATGGTTTATTTCATTTATGCCGGTATAAATGATGTTTATTAATGTAAACATTAAATTATGCACAGTATTTTAAAATAATTTAAAAGTGTTTGGATGTAATGCTCTTGTCATAAAAACATTCGATTTGGGTATCTTGTTAATAATTTTGCTGTTTTTCTTAATAAATAATCCATTGAACGTTTCTTCTTAATAACTTTGAACGGGAAATAATTGTCAGTAAATTTTTACTTTAATTTTTAGGTTTAGGGGCACTACATAACGATTCATATTTGAACACAAACATGGAATCAAAAATGAGTACATGTGTTTCTCAATTTTGAGAACATTTGGAGCGGAGCTATTTTGAGTATGTGACGCACTTAAAATTGAGTACTTGTTACTCAATTTTGAGTACCCATTTTTTTTCAGTGTAAAAAGCGCAATTTTGAACATTTTTTGCTCCTGCAACCCCAAGGTGGTAGTTACACTGACATAAAATAGAACCTATGTTAGAGGAAGAGTTGTCACCATCAATTTCCAACCATTTCTTTTGAAATGGTTTTGGTACTTCCAGAGATTGCATAGAAATTGACATTTAGAACGTTTTTTATCCCTTTAAGACACGATGTATTTGTAAACAAAGCTAGTCATGCCTGTAGAACGTAAAACATGGACTGCAATCGCTACCTGTTGATAAAAAATGATACTTTACTCTATCTACAAACCAGAACTATCGTTCGATTCGAGTTTTTATTACATACGGCTCAGAAACAAAACTTTAAATGAATGTTTAACCTGTACGATCGTGTGGGTTGGGTCTTAAAGGGTTATAACGCTTTTCGCGCGTTATAACTCCTTTTAAATTTTGACTTTTTTAAGAAGTGTTCTTAGCGATCATTTATATGTCATAGGTAACTACCAAGCCAAATTTCATGTCTCTACGCTCTTAAGTAATACAAAAAATCGCATTTTTAGAACGTTTTTTCTCCTGCACCCCGTTTGGGGTAGTTGCACACCGACATAAAATAGAGCCTATGTTGGAGCAATGGCTGTCACCATCATTTTGACGCCAGTATTTTTTACATTGGTTCGGTACTTCCTGAGATTGCGTAAAAATCGGCATTTAGAACGTTTTTTTTATATTTTCAATATCGCGTAATGTTCACTTTTTAAACAAATTCGTCAAACTATTTATTTCATATTCATTTTTCACGTGGAAATCTTAAATAGAAAAGTAAGAATTGTGGTAAGAATTTTATTGTGGATTTTTTAATTGTTGACAACTGTTATAACGAAAAAGGTTTAGAATTTGATAGGAAATTGCTGTTAAATAGGTGGGTTTTTTATTAATTAAAAATTAACTATAAATTATTTCGATTCAGCATTACTTTATTTGCCTCCGCCATGATTGAATACACATTTCATAATTCTGGCTTCCAAATTGTGGATTTGTATAGAATTACAGACAGACCAGTTTCCATTTCTATATATTAGATTGTGCCTTTTTTTAGGGCGTGGCAACATGAAAGAAACGATTGAATTAGAAAATTAAAAAAGAGAGATTTCTATAATGTTAAATTATGGAAACCGGTTGAAAAAATTGGTAAAGAGTAGTCTGATAATCTTTTTAAGTTGAACGGAATTCACAAATAGACAAAATTGTATCTGCATTTCTTAATGATGAATCTGAAAATTGTTTAGAATAAAGATTTTTTTTATAATTAGTTTTCTATTAGTAGCAGCGATGTAATTTTTACTACCCCTTAACAAAGTTTTCAGTGTGTTCGTGCTGGATCTGTACTCATAAATCTTTAATGGCGTTAACATATCGCACTAATGATTTATCTATAAATTTCAAACAACTGTTTTTAAAAATCACTTTCACACCAAAAAGTAAATTTCATGACTGTATTACTAGATCAAAATACGATTGTGTACAGAGATAAATTTTTATTAACTATTGAAACAAATTACATTAATTTTCTAAAAAGTAATCCGGCACATTAAAGCATTTATCTTAAGGAGATATAAGAGTTTGCTTGTCGAATGTGTCACAGATGCTGGCAATTCACGCTCCAAGAACATTGCAACAGACTTCACATTACTTCAGGCAGAACTAATGAACATTCAGTCAGAAAATAATGAGAACACTCCCATGCATTTTAATCGCCAAAATTACCACAAAAGAAAGCGAAAATAGATATTCTATTGGAAGTTCCTCTTCAATTTATGTTTCAAAAAATGCTTAGTAGGTCATCTTCATAGAGAACTTGTGCGAAATTCTAAAATTTTCAATAAAAACACTGAATTTTGACATATTTTTCGGAAAATTGTACCCTAATATACCAAATGAGATTACATTTGATGAAATAATTTAGGAATTATGATGATTTTAAATTCTGTTAAATTAATCCTAATGTTAAATCATTTTGAATAATTTCAAAACAAATTGCAGTGCAGGCAGTTTTTTAAGCATATTTCAAAAACTACTTATCGGAATGAGCGGTAATTTTGAATTTGCATATTTATTGATTCAAGAAATCAATTTCTGTTACGCAAATGTTTTCGTTGCAATTCACATTGTTTCCGAAAATTAGCTAAAAAAGTTCTTATTTTTGAAATAAACTTTTGAAAATATTATGAATTGTAAACTTGTAAAATTGTAATTTTTTAATAGAAATAAATTTATATAAGCTTTAAATATACGAATCCAAAATCACAGCTTATAATACTTAGCAGTTTTTGAGATATGATTAAAAAGCTATTGCATTGCAATTTACTTAGCAACGGTTAATATTAGAGTTAAAATATTGGTGTTCAAAATTAACTCTTCATACATGCTAAACTATTTGATCTAATATATTCTAATTTGGTATCAAAAAGCAAAACCTACCGTAAAAGTCAATTATGATGTCAAAAATAGGTGCTCATATTGAAAATCCAGAGTTTGGTACAATTTCAGTATATGAAGATGATTCCCTCACTTTTTTAGGGACATTAAAAAAAGACATAATTTCCTGTAGTAAGGCTAGTTAAGTTTTTATCCAACTGCCAAGAAGGGTTATGTGTTTCACGCGTATCTGGGTATGTGGAGTTCTTTATACCCTCCAAACATCCCAACGGCTGGATGGATTTTAATGAATGCGGTCTCTACAGATTTGTCTTAACCGTCCAATGGTTATAGGCTAGGTTTTGTTTTTATAAATTTAAAATTGCGGCCGTAAAATACAAAATGGCCGTAGAGACGAAAAAAATTTACGCACCATATTGAGTGGCATATCATTGGATAGGTCTTTCAAAATGAAGACAAGGTTTCATTGACTACTTTACAGTCAGAAGCTCCGTTCAAATATTACATAACCTGGAAGTTGTGTATATATATATATAGTTGTGTATATATATGTGTATGTTTATATGGTAGTATCTATAGCGTTACTGGAATTCTAACCATCATAGATATCTATAGGCCTGATCAAAAGAGTGTTTATAGATAGGAAGTAACAATTAAACACAACTTAAAAGTCATCCATACAAGTAAATAAAATAATAGATGAGTAATATAAAAAAAATAGTTTCATGTTGATGAGAAATAATTAATTAGTTCGCTTTTTATGGAGTCGGGTTTTTTGATTTTTTAAATTTAATTTTTACTTGTTTCTGGAAGAATTTGATGGTTAAAATATATGGGGTGCTCTTGATTTTTTTTGTGTGTGTGCGTGTGTGTGTGTGGGTGGGGGGGGGGAATTCAAATATACACTATGCGATATTTGGCTGCGTCAATCCTCAAACATCCAATCCTCCAATAATACAAATCCCTCAATTTGTAAATCAAAAACGGCAAAAAAATTACTTGTTCAATGGCTATTTAATGTATAAACAAATTTAAATAAGTTTAAGTCTGTTATTTTAGATTTTATTCACCGAATATTGTATCATTGTTTGTTGATTTATTCAGTTCTAATATGCGAAATGCAATTTTCAAAATATTTAAATTCCCTTCCATTCCTTGAAAATTTTAATAAAGAGAGCGTTCAAAATTAAATTTAAATTAATGTCAACGTACATTAAGTCTTCTTTTTTATAGTGAAATAAATTGCAAAACTGAGATTCCGCATCCAGTTATAAAATAAGCCACACATAAACCAATAGAGACGGATTAATATTCAAGAATATGTCTTTTACCTTTGATAAATTTTTGTTATATGTTTAAATATGAAATTGCTCTTTATTCACCTGAAACAATACTTTCAGTCAAAAGAATTTTTAATTTGACTTTGTAGCTGAAATTCAGCATCGCTATTTAGGATAACAAGATGAGAACTTAATTCCTTTACATTAATTTTACATAGCAGCAAGTTCTCATTTAACTCAATTTTTAAAATTACAATATTTCTATTGACTTGCTTTGAGATTTGTAAGAGTAAACAGATCTATACATTTAAAACAAAAGGGGGGGGGGGGCAGTTCTTCGGTCTTTGTTATTTGTTTGTAATTTACATGACAGAGAAAAATTTTGTAATATAGTTGAAACATATTTTCAATATCAGAAACACAAGTTTAATGAATACTGTTTACATATAATGAACTTAGAAATTAAATAAAAAAATACCATATATGTACCTTACCCGTGGCCTTAATTTTTTGCGCATTAGTTTATCGATGCTTTTTTGACAATAAAAGTAAAAAATAATTCAAAATATTTTATGTAAATTATTTTTAATGAAAATTGATGCATTTTACTATTACATAGTGAAATTGAGCAAGAAATAATAACCGACACAAACTTTGTGGCCAATGAAATCCATTTCCTCGCAAGTTTTTTATGTCCCTAATGTTTTGCGCAAGTTCAAATGAGACGAAAGTCTTATAACTTCGATGTCCCTCTTTGTCAGCGTAAACATCTCTGACTTTTCTTGGTATAGTTGAAACTAATCGTTGCCACCTAGAAATTGGAATTTTTTGCCATCCTTCAGGAAGCATTTATTTCAACTACTGATTGTCACTGTTGCTCATTTGTGGTTTCCATTTTCGAACTTCCTTCTTTGAGTTTCTAGACACATCCTTGATAGAATTGATGTCCGGTGAATTTGGAACCCAATTTAGCACAGGAGTACCATTTTGTTAAAGCCAGGTTTTCTTATCCTAGCTGTAATGTGGTTTGACTAAGTCTTGTTGAAAAAGGTAACCCGATTGAAGACCAAGTTGTTGAATTGAAGGCGACGACTGATTTCGCAAAATATCCCGATAACATTTGCATTTTATAGTCGCGTCATATGTCAGCATTTGGCGGACCCCAGAATAACCAAAACAACCCCAAATTTGAACATATGACGGAAACTTGCACTCCTGTTTGACGCATTTTGAGTTTAAAGCTTCATTTGCTTGCCGCAAGACCTAACAATCGATATTTCCTTACGAAACTGGAAAAGGGGATTCATCCGATCATATAACATTTTGCCATTGCAGATCTGTCTATTTTAAGTGGTCCACAGTCCACAGAAAACGTTTTCCTTTTCTGAACAGCAGTTAACATCGGCTCACGTTTGCTTTTATAAGATTTGATGCCCATTTTATGTGATCTTTTTGTAGCCATTTTACGAGTCACTGGTCGCCTTATGCTGTCTTGCTATAGGGATGCGGCTTTTGCCATTATTCCTGGTCTTATCTTCATTACCACTCGACAGAACATTCGATCTTCTCGGGCCATTGTTGTTGATAGGTGAAAAATAAAAGGGAAAAATATCTCCATCTGTCAAGGTCGTATCAGAAATCTAAATATCACATCTGTAATAATGTCTGTAATCATGCTCGAATTCAAATCGTAAATAACACATCAGAAGCATTTTAATATGATTAGCTATGAGGAGAATGAATAAATATGATACTGGTGTCGAAAATGAAAGTCAGAAAATCGTAGCGCTGAAACATTTTCCTTTTTAACTAAAGATTTAATTGAGGTAGAAATACTATTTACAGTTATATTACATATTTACACAAACTCAAAACCATATTGTTGGAGACACAATACTCCACGTTCATATTTCAATTACTTTACGATCTTACATCACATCTTTATATAATAACAAATCATTCCATTCTTTAAAAAAACGTTCGTTGCATTCTATTTCGTTCTGTTTACAAGAAACAAGGCATTCTCGGAGTGTTCTATAAGTTGAAGTAGAAGTAGGAAATTGCATTGCGCGTTGCACTAATCTAACTGCAATTCCTTTTTTCTACATAGGAGACTAGCACTCTTTCTTGGCTGTATATCTCCGGTTGCAACGAAAGTTTTGAAAATATTACGCACTGTTCAATCAGAAATAATCAAATCCCTGCCTATATTTCTCATTAGACACCCACTATTTCGTTTTTCGATTATCTTTTTACGCAACTCTACTGTCAATCTTTTACCACACATTTTCTTCTTATTAATTGATTTGAAGTCGCTCTTCTTTTAAACAGCAACTGCCATCAGTCCCGGTTGTGATAATTTGTATAGTTGGAAATAACCAGCCAGTCACAATGGTAGAAAGCTTTCTTTAAATGCACATGCGCAAAACAATAGGGCTATCTATTTTTAAGAGGGAAAATGTTTTACATAACCAAATTTAAGTGTGAGACTTCTTTTATTTTTTATCCAATGCAATTCATTTTATACGACTGGCATTTCAAGAATTTTATTGTTTATTTAGACAAAATTAAGTTTGCACTTTCTTTCTTTGAAAAATTTCACTTTTAAACTGGTGCGCAAAGAATTAGGGCAACGGGTAAGGTATTATTGAAATGTCTACACATACATTTCAATAATATGTATATATACATGCATATTTCAATATTACATAAATAATAAAGAACGTATAAAGCATAATTGAACGCGCTATAACAATGTATTTTATTTTGTCTTCCGGATATTTTTCGTGCTATTTTATGATATTTACCGCCATTGAAATATATTACGGTTAATTTAGTTTTAACGTGAACAAAATTAATTTACTATCTTGATACAATTGAATATAATACATACATACACTGTAAAAAAAACGGAGATGCTACTGGCAATCGAGACGCCAGTACTATTTCCATATTTTAACGGAAAATTTACCCCACAAATTCCAGAAAAACGGAAAATTTTCTGTAATTTATGTTGAAAAATTTCCGTAAAAATACGGATTTCTGGAATTTATGGGGAGGAATTTCCGTTAAAATACGGAAACCTCCATTGCCAGTAGAATCTCCGTTTTTTAGTCTTTTTTTTTTTTTTTTTTTTTTTTTTTTTTTTTACAGTGTACATAGAGGAAAAAGGGATAAAATCACGTACCTTATTAATAATTGCTTCTTGAACCCAGAATATCCAACAATTTAATATGACTTTGCGTACATACTCGGCACTTATTCTTCTACCATGTTATCGCCTAAAAAATATGATTAGCTCATCATATTTTTATTAATAAATGATTATTTATAAAATATCAAATCATCCGATCTTACACCACCGGTGAAGTAAAATTGCATTAATATGTTAATGTTAAAGAAAATTAAGAAGTTTATAATTTCTTATTAAATATATATATATATATATATATATATATATATATATATATATTTAGCAACTTTAGCTAAGGATACAGACCAATGATATTTTAATTATAAGTCTAATAATTTAATATTTAGAAACAAAAGAATAATTATCTCCATGACAATTGGAGAAATCGCATAAAAGATGTTAGCCTTTTTAAAAGCTTTAGAAAAATTCTTATCACTCTTGTTTGTCCATGTAGTTTTTACTACTTTTTCTCCAAAGGCCATTTAACATATTTTCAATTATTTTTTCCAATAACTTTTTGTATATCCTTTTGTATAACATTGGATATCCTATTTTACACCAAGAGAATGAGGCTTGCAAAGCAATTCATAAAATACCATTATGAATAAATCATTATTAAATATGCTGCGCATAATAGTTTATTAACTTTAAATGTGTGTTCATATTTAAGTATTTCGAGTAAATATTAAAACAAAAAATGATAAAATAAACTTTCCAACATAGAAACAACACAACTGTCAGTATAGCGATAAGGTAACGCCTGCATCTTCGTCTTCCTTAGAGCTAAGGATTTAAACCATTAGCCGCTAGAGGGCTGCTCAAATTGAGTCAAACTGAGATATTCAGTATTCACCCAACTATATGCTTTTACCAAACAGAGACACACAGAAACTCTTGAAATTAACCACCCAGATGTTTCGGCAACATCAAAACCCAATTAAATAAGAAAAGAATCAAATTAGTGGTCTCAAAACACATTTACGAACTATTTTGTGAACTTTATGTTTCATCCTTGTTTTAATGACTGATATTACGCCACATAGAAGTAACTTTCCGAAACAGATGAACTCTTGACTCTTAACAGACATTTTTATATTTTTACCACGCGGCGTATGTTTTTTCGCCGCATCAACTTTTTTCAGTCTCCAACGTGTAATCTCCTAAATAAGACGGACCTTATAACTGCTCCTTAATAATATATCGTTATTTAACCAAAAATGGAATCCTTTACTTCTCAACTAAAACACACCTATTAATGAAACATTCATTACAGAAATCCGCAGACTAACCAACGTGTTTTTTCTAGAATCGCTCCAAGTGAACAAATAAAAGAATAAACATTGAAAAAGGGATACGCCGATGAACAGATGACCCTCCCCGATCCCTAGTCATACTCCATGCAGACAGTAACGAATTCCGAGCCAAATCGAATATGATGAATAAAAGGTAGGCGAATTTTACTTACCTCTATTTTGCATGAGCAGCATAAAAGCCACGAGAAGATCGTTTTATTTCCATTTTGATTATTCATGAGAGAGCGCGATTTCGCTACGTAGTGCTTTTGGCTTAACACGCCAATAAATTCCATCAGAAACACACACACACACACATACACGCATGCACATATATATTTTTTTGGAGCAACAAGTTCTCAATTATTTAGTCATATCGTTAGAATCAGATATTTAAAGCACATTTTAGCTAAGTGTTGTTGTTTTTATTCTTATAATATTTAAAATGATAAGAAATAATATTAAAATTTTTAAGTGAACACAATTTTTCAACGTTTTGAAAAATAATTTCTATAATAAATAAGTAATACAGCATTAAAAGTATGTACAATGTTTTATCAGGTATAGAAACGCTTTCATTTAAAATTGATGTTTAATTAAATCTAGTAAAATTTACATATAAGCCCTTATAACTTTGTTTAGTAATCAAATTGTTCACTAGAGGCTATAAGGAAACTAATATAAATTGTGTAAGTAAAACAAGTACCGTATATACTCGCGTATAAGTCGAGGAATTTCTGACAATTTTCGGTAAGCAAATTTGGGGGGTCGACTTATACGCGAATCAGTTAAAAAAGAAAAACCAAAAACTTCGAATACTGCAAAATTATGGCTTTTTATGTGTATGAATAAAAAAATAATACATAAAATATACAAATAACAATAATTTATCATTTAAAAATATTTCAATGATTTGCTTTTGTTTACTTACTACCTTTTCGCATTGGCAAGTGAAATCTTTGATTTGATTTTGTACAAAATTGAAGTAAAAAGTTAGGGGGTCGACTTATAAGCGGGCTTTTGATTTTTTCCAGAATTTGCATTCGAAAGTTAGGGGGTCGACTTATACGCGAGTATATACGGTAGTAGTTATTTTCTTATATTATCGTATTGTTTACAGGGTGTTCCAAAATTATCTTTACAAATTTGATCACGTGTATTTCAGAAATGGGGATAGGTAAAAAGGTGCGGTTTCCAGCATAATGTTCACACACACCCAAAGTTTTTTTTTCTCTTGCAGGTTAGTTAATTGACGAAAATGGCAAACCCCCCCCCTTACCAAATGGCACAACGTGCGGAATGGTTGATTGAGACAAAATCTGACACCCAGGTGCAGCGGAACTTCTGGACACGTTACAACAGCACACCACGATTCACGTCCCACCATCAGACAGTGGTACAAATAATTGCACACGTTAATACGGATATCCTACACCAGGAATGGCGAACCTATGGCACGCGTGCCGAACTTGGCACGTAAGAAAACTTCTCTGGCACGTGAAAAAAAATTAGATTATATTCAATTTATGGAAAACAATCAGTTTTATGTTTTTTTTTTAACAAAAAGTGTAGTTTGTTTAATAGGTATATAATTTTCTTTAAAATAATCCGTAAATTTTGAATGAATTACCTAATGAATTAAGATATTATAAATTTCAATGAAAGTGCCTTGTAGCATCATTTTCTCGCCAAACCATTCAACATATAGTGTTTTCCAAATCATTTTGCTTCGTTATGAAATTTCAAAGTTTTTTGAGAATTGATTTTTTAGATATAGTTTGCATAGTAATATACCTAACTGACACGCTTCTACTTCAGACTAGGTTTTATTTCATTTAGATTTAGGGTTTTAAGTAATGTTAGGTTTTATTATATTTAGGTTATAATTTTTAAAATTGAATTTTAACTGTTACTGTAAGTAATATGCATCTATTGAATCCGTTTCTACAACTAAAATGATCTGATTCGGAAATATACAATAAAAGAAAAACTAATTTATAGATTATTAATTCGGAATTCTATGCGACATGGCTATATTATTGAGTAAATACAACATAATAAATAACTTAGGAATCGAATTTAGTGTAAGGGTAAAAATATTTGAGTAAAAATTCTATAAAAATTAATTATTGGATTTTATCTAGGTTAAAATGTTTCTGGTACGTTAGAATGTTGGTATCTACTGTTTTGAAATTTTTGGCGCGCATACTCAAAAAGGTTCGTCATCCCTGTCCTACACCGAACATGGTAAAAATTTGAATATCGCTTATATATCCTGCGTGCTACAGCTGGCACACGCATTCAACTCTGTTAAACGGCTACCAAAACATTATGTGTGTGTGTAGTAAGCTGCACTTTTCTACTCTCCCTATTTCTGAAATATATCTGATCAAAGTTGTAAAGATCAGTTTGGAATACCCTGTATTTTTAAGTAAGCATATAACAAAAGATCGAAGCAAAATGAAATGAAAAATATTTGATAAATGGAATGGACGGAAAGGAAGTTTCAAAGGAAAAGGAAAGGAAAAAATTAATAGAAGCACTAAAATATTTTAATGATTTTTAAAATTATATTTTTAAAATTTAATCTATCACAGAAATCGTTTTAATATTCATGAATCTATACTTAAGTCGATAAAGAAAATATTTTGTTATTTCTCATTATAAACTCATAAACAGTAACGTAAACTCTAACAAAAATGCATTAAAAAAGTAAAGCACTAAAATGAAATTTTTAAACTTTATATCACTGATTGATCTGTATATTGTAAACATCACAAGATGATTATATAACAGTAAAAAAAATTAACCACCTCGTATATACTTTATGAAATTAATCACTTTATCAACATATAAAAAAAAGACAATAAGCTTTCGTTATCGAATTATTCTTCTTTCATTTTAATTTTTCGAACATGTTAAAAGGATTTTTTATTTTATTTTATTTTTTTTTAGCATCTTCTTTTATCATATGAAGCGAAAACTCGACAAGATAGATTCTTGGTGAAAAGGAAAAATGTTATTAAAAGATTTTATCTTTAAAATATATTAGATTTATTTTTTTTTCGTTGAATTTAGGAAATCTTAGTATCTTTGTTAAATTTATCCATCTGTAATAAAATTTTAATTAACAACAACAAAAAAACAAGTGGGTAAGTGTGATCACAGATCGCACAGAGAGTTTCGTTTAATATTCCTTTCAAAACACTTTATCATTTTGAAAAATCTGTTAGTTCCACATTTCGTAACCAGGGGCGCACTCTATTCTAAACAAACCTCTATCCGAACGAAACCCCGATTTCCATACTATCCGTAGATATATTAGTCAACTGAATTAGGCCCATAGCACCCGAGATAAGTAGGCACCCCTGGCGGTAAAAAGTGGAACTAATATATGTAAGGCTATGGTGCATAATACGAAAGAATGGTCAAAGGGATGACGGCAAAAGTTGGAAAAGTGCTCCCACCGTGAAAAGGGCGGAGATTATGAAAATTGCTTAAAATACACAAGTTAGAGCCCGGAGGAGTAAATAATATAAGACTTTTTGAAAATTTTATGATTTGTCGTGTGGTCTGTGGTATTCAGCTATACGTATGCAAACCTTCTTACCTCCAACTTGATTAGGTTGCTCTCTTAGAAAGAATTGCTTAAAATACATATGTGGTAGCTCAAAGGGTTAAGCGTAAGACTTTTTCAGGATTTTATGATTTGCCGCCTGGCCTCAGGTGTTCTGGTATAAGTATGCAAAATTTCAAATCTCCAATTTAATAAGGAGCTCAGTTAGAAAGAATTGCTTAAAATACGCATGTGGGAGTCCAAAGGGTTAAATGTACGATTTTTTTTTAATTTTCTGATTTGTCGCATGATGGTGTTCAACTATAAGTATGCAAAATTTCACGCCTCCAACCTAAATAGGGTCTAACTTAGAGAAAGAATTGTTTAAAATACACATGTGGGAGCCCAAAGGGTTAAATGCACGACTTTTTCAAATTTTTATGGTTTGTCATTTGATGTGAGGTGTTCAGCTATAAATATACAAAATTCCACGCCTCCACAGCCTAATTAGAGGCTCACTTAGAAAGAATTGTTTAAAATACACATGTGTGGAGCCCAAAGGGTTAAATGTACGACTTTTTCAAAATTTTATGATTTGTCGTTTGATGTGAGGTGTTCAGCTATAAGTATGCAAAATTTCACACCTCCAACCTAATTAGGGCTCACATAGAAAGAACTGTTTAAAATACACATGTGGGAGCCCAAAGGATTAAATGTACGACGTTTCCAAAATTTTATGATTTGTTGTTTGATCTGAGGTATCCCGCTATAAGTATGCAAAATTTCACGCCTTGAACCTAATTAGGGGCTCACTTAGAAAGAATTGTTTAAAATACACACTTGGGAGCCCAAAGGGTTAAATATACGACTTTTTCAAAATTTTATGATTTGTCGTATGATGTGTGGTGTTCAGCTATAAGTATGCGAAATTTCAAACCTCTAACATGTATAGTTTCTGAGAACGGGCTCTGTGACGGACAGACGGACAGACAGACAGAGGAGCGAGACGAATAGGGTTTCGTCAGATGAACGAAATTTTAAAAAACTAACAAAACTTTTGATAAACTAAGCATTTTAAATGACTGGGTTTAATACTTCCAAAATAAAAAAATAAGTAAATGAACAAATATAAAATACATGATATTTATTCTCAGTAGATTTTCTCTATACGTGATGCTTAAACCACTGAAATTATCAGGAGGATAATTTCAGTGTATAAAATAAGGATTCAAATAAGTATTTTTTTTTATTTTTTTTTGTACGTTGTATTTTTACTCTAAGGTATTTTACCTACTGCTTAATCTCTTGGTTTTGTTGCATAAAAATAAGTGAATTAAATATGTGACTTTAAAAAGTTTAATTAAAAGAAACGTATACTTCTTATACTGTTTCAAAATGACCCATGGGGTGGGACTGGTTGGGACATTTAGATTTAGAGAAATATAAAATGTGGGGAAGAGCAAAACAGTAATTTTTTCTAGAAAAATTAATTTAATGAAATATTGAATGATGCTGTACCTGATTAGCCTATAATACTTCAAGTGATTGAACTTTTCCGCCTCAAATCTAATGAAACCAAATGGCATTTTTTTTTTGTAATTTTTAAAGTTGAATAAAGTAGATAATTAAAGTAGTAAAGTGCCATAGACAGATAATCTTTCTTGTATATTAGAATAAATAAATGCCTCACACTTGTAATATCTTGGACATTTTTTCATAATCATAATCTTTAGCGTCTTCAACCTGATCCAAAAATGCAATAAATTTGTGCAAAGATTTTGGAAATACTGTTACGGTATTGCTCAGATGTTTTTGAATGCTGATATATACAGTAAAACAGCGATAACTGATATCTCTATTTATCCGACATCTTTTCGATCGCGAAAATTTATATATGTAAATTTGTAGCGGTAATCGATGAGCAAAAAATCTCCATCTCAGTGAAAAGTAAATTCATTACTCAATCGAAACAACACTGGCGCATATTATCAATCAGACATCTACGGATTAACCCATCGGCTGTGGAATATATTTTAGGAAAACGTGCAAAAAAAGAAGTATTTTTCTCTTTAATTTTGTCCGTTATCATCAGCAAATTATTATTAATTATTTAAATTAATATTATTTATATTATTTAAAAGATTATTAGATTATTATTTAGATTATTTTAAAAAATGCAATTAGTGTCATTTACGTCTGATGACTGTTAAATTTCATGCACTGTAATTCTAAAATTAGTACAAATTTCCATCAACAGATGTCGCTGTACTATCTCAAACATTAAAAATACACTAATAAATAAAAAAAAAATTCAATTGTCTTTTCGTGTTTTAATCGCTAAATAGAATAAATAATACAACTTGGGATTTGTTTTTTTGCTGTTTTACGTGCTAGTTTGAGCATTATTGCGGTTTGAGACGGTGCAACGGAATCTATTGACAGAAATATGAACTGCTTTCAAAATTACAATGATAAAATTTAAGAACAAGCAGATACAAATGTCATTTTTTTTCATCTTCAAATTTATTATAATTAATGAATAATTTAATTGTCAAACTGAGGCGTTTATTTATGGTCACCCTGTATATGGGGCATTCTCACAATCTTTTGACTTTTCAATGTTTTTTTTTTTCTCCCTGCATAATAATTTTTATTTTAGTACATATTCTTGGGGTTTTTTATTTGTTATACTGGATAACATCCCATTGTATGACTCCATAACAATATTAACGAGATAAATAAGTTTTGGACGATGTTGAGGGTCCAAATATCCCGGAAATTCCTATACCATCCCGTGTCCCTGATGGTGATTTTTAAGTGTGGAGCTGTCTGTATAAAATTGTTTCTATAAAAGTAATTCGATGTAATTCGAAGTAATTCGAAACTGGGACTACTGTTTTATATAAATATGTAGCAAAAAATTAACCTGCACATATTTTTAGGGTTATTATTGTTTTTTTAACTCTGTCCCTGGGTTTTAGATTCCTTACCGACTCTCTTGCTAAACTTATGCAGAAAATCACTTCAGATGCACCCACAGAATTTTTTTCAACTTTCATCTCGTGCAGAAGCGTGCAAGAAAAGAATGGCTAAATTTTTTTGACCGGAAATTTACTGCAGAATTTAAATCAGCATTTAAATATCAATTTCAAGCATCGTGGCTTTATTGGTAGTCTTACAGTCCCCAAGGTTTATTCCTGCACTTTTCGAGGTAAATTATTTTTTATTATTATTTAATCCAATGTAAAAAACTGTTTTTAAAAATCAATGAACATTGTGGCTATCACTTAGTCTTAACATGATTTGCCTAAAAATAGGTGGTTTTTACCGTCCCATCCTTACGATCGCTTTTTTCCCCTTACCGTCCCTTTTTTGCTATACTGTCCCCTTTTTTCCTTGCCGTCCTTTCTTTAACACCCCTTTAAGACAATGCTATACCAAAATATTTTTCTAAAAATTCTACATTGTTATTATTTCTTATTTGAATATCCTGTGGGTACTATGCAAATTCATTATAAGAAAAAATCTAAAAGAAAATGAAAAGTTTGCGGTAAAATGGTAGATAAAATTAAACTCGCAAGTTTAACTTAAACCTCAGTTAAATAAAAAAAAAAATCGCTGCTGACCATTCTTTCTTTATTTTGAATCATTAAGGCATTCGCCTATAAGTTGAAAATGTTATTTTAGTAAGTTTAATATCACCAGATTTTTAGACCTGAAAAGTCAATAGATTGTGAGAATGCCCCATATATAAAGTTGATAAAAGGTATATATTTATTGATAAAAAAAATCAGTCATAATTTATGTAACAATTTTTAAAATTTCTGAATAATTCATATATATAAATAAATAATTACATAAATTATTTCTATTAAACCATATTTCTTATTTTAAGTTAAGATGTCATCAATTATCTTATTTATCTTTTCGAAAAATAAATAATTTTAAATGAATTATTAGAAATAATAGACAAATAACGGAGGAACTAATTTTATCCGATGATAAAATGTTGTAGGAGATACTTATAAAAAAAACACATTTAAATTTGATTTAGATGCATGCAATTATATTTGACAGTCCCTTCAACACTGAAATTTATTGTGCTGACATTTAATTAAAATATACTGGGTTAAATTTAATAAAAATATGGATGAAAAATTATTTTTCAAATTTTGTTACATTCGTTTTATTATAAAAAAAGTACACTAATTTAATTAAAATTATATAAATTTTTAAAAAGCTACAACATTATTTTGACAAAATTAAGTTATTTCTTTGCTCTCTAAAAGTATTAACTTCCACGTCAAAATATTCTTTCGGAAATTTTATCTTTAGTTTTATGATAAAAAAAATACATTTTTAGGCAACAAAGTACTTTTTGTGCTAGCGCTTATGTAAGAAAATTTTAACGATGATTTAAGGTTATCCACATATTTTAATGTTATATAAAAACAGCGTCTAAATACGTTTACATGTACTTGAAGAAATAAACTTATATTTATTTACTATATAAAATATTTCTTATAATTACGACATAAAAAATATTTTCGAATTTATTGCCTTAAAAATTTCTTTTCAACTACACTAGGAAAGACAAACGAAAAGGAACACCTATATATGAGTTATCTGACGAAAATTTTAAGAAATTTCTCTTTTTTTTTTGGGGGGGGGGGGGGGGTAAGGGGGTCCACACCGTTTTTTATTTTCCCCCATACTTTATATCTAGAGATCTGTAAACAACAAAAAAAAAGTTAAAACCCTTTTGGCAAAAAATTTTTATCTTAAAAATCTTTTCAAGTTCTTTTCTTTGTTGTTGAAAACAGCGATTTTTTCAAAGATTTATAAATAATACCTTGTATATTTTAAAACTAATACAGATAAGAAAGAAATTGAAAAAGATCCGAAATCTGCACACCGTTTTCCATTAGATTATCTGATTATCATGAATTTATTAGTACTTTAAACAAATTAAGTATCATAACCAATTTTCGTTACGCCCACTTCATAATACATTTCCTGTATTCCTATTTAATTTTTTTTTAAATATCATATTCTTAATTTTGAAGATATCTAACATATGACCAATTAAATATCTTGTACAAGTTCTATGTTTTTGCTATTGTCTCTAATCCGTCCTTTTATATTTTTTTTCTTTTTAAGATTGCTTTATTGTACTCACTTTTTAGAAAAAGAGTAATTCGCGTTGTTTTCAGGTTATTAAATGAAAAGGCAATCAAGATATGTGAATTTTTAAAAGAAGTAACGGACTGGCAATAGTGTTTTTTAGCTGCAAAATCGTTCAAGTTATATGAGTTTTTATATTTGTCTCTTTATTACCCCCTCCCCCCCCTACCAATCCCGTCCTCTCCAATGTATTAAAGATCATATTTACTTTTTAAAATTGCCTTTTATACTAAAACTGATGCAAAAAATACAAATCGTGGGGGTGGGGGGCAGCATATCAATTCAGCAACCCTTTTCAGTGCCGTTGATTTGGTACATATGATAGATTAGATCAGGGGTCGGCAAGTAATTTTGAGCGGAGTACGAATACTTTTGAAAATATTTCTTGAAGTCCAGAGAAAACAACACATAAGTAATATAAGTACTTTATTATTTAAAATTTTTATTTTTACATACACATATATATAATATAAAATAGAAAAGTCAAATATTTGTTCTGAAAAATCACTACATACACAAGTATACGTTCTGAAAAATTTACATACACAAAATAAAATAGAAAAAGCCGGTATTCGTTGAAATATTAGTTCGCAAAATTACTCTTGCGACCTTGAGCCAGTTTTTTTATTGTTTTGTTCACTCGTTTCACTCACGCTAATGCGGAGAGTTTCTCCAAGCTGGGCATCCGTTAATCTCGAACGAATAGCGACTGTTGTGTAGCATATGAGGAAAACTGGAACAGCTTCAGGCGTATCTGGCAGCGTATATTGTTCTGTCCACTCAGTCAGAAAATTCCTATTTTCCCTGTCAACTTTACGCTTTTTAGAATACATACTGATTCACAAAACGTTACTTCAGCACACGACAAAAACAACGTAGTTGAACGAAATTTCCGCACAAGATCGCAATATACGACTGACAAGACGAATCTACTCTCTCCGAGGCGAATCCTCACGCATGCGCTCCAACGCAGCCGGACAGTCCCACCCCGTGCATACGCACCAACTCAGTTGGTCAATTCACTCACTTCTGCGGCTGCGCTTGCGCTCCAACGCAGTGTTATACATAATAGCAGCTATGCATTACTACTAAAAAAATCAAATTAATCACACTATCACTTGTAAAATATAAGGAACATGGATAAGGTTATCGCTCAAATGTATCTATTACATGTAAATATTAAGAAATTATTTATTCAAATTGAAAATTTTCAGCGGTCCAGGCTTTTTGCCGACCGTGGGATTAGATGTTACGATAATGAAATTTCTAGTCGGCTGGCGTCCTCGACGAGATGCCATAGCAATATCACACCTGCGACTGCAATATTAAATAAATGGCAACCCGATTAGTGACGATGTGTCCGAGTAGGCAAAACATTAGTAATCGGGTTGCCATTCATTTAAGATTTTTCCAAGCTGTGCAATGTTGCTATGGAAACCCACTGATGGTGCACCAACAGACATGCAGTTTCGTAATCTGAACCATCTAATATGTAATATATAGTAATAGAACCAATGTTAAAATTTGTGGCCAAATTATGACGCTGCCCGCTGTACTACGGTTACAGATAACTTTGTAAGGAATTTAACATGTCTCACAGAAAAAGCCCCGTATAAATCCAGACAAAACCTATATAGAAAACCCATGTATAAGCATTCTAGCTTAAATTATTTTCTAAGTTTAAAATTGTGCAGGAAATGTTCAAAGGAATCGATTCATCGCAACCAATCTTACCTTTAGAAGGAAAAGAGACACGAGGATGAAAAGGAATCCCTTTCAAGTCGCAGGGCACCGATATTCTCCCAGGCCAGTCCAATAGTGAAACTAAACTTGAAACTTTCGTTTGCAGGAAGGGAGCGTCCTTCTTAACCTATAATCTCGAAGCTTGTTAGTGATGTCACTCAACCAAGGTTCTGAGTGGACAAAAAATAGTCTTTGTTTTAAGAAGAACGAGCTAACGAGAAAAGATGAAGAGGTGCTAGAAGGGAGGCTGAGTTTGTGATCCCAGCGAGAGGAGGTTGTCCTCTCGGATCGAGCTGAAACTTCGGATCAAGTCCGAAGGCAAAAGAACAAACTGCTAACCCAGGGAGGGTTGTCTTTTCCACTCAAACCGTGAGGGAAAGGAGTCGATAACTCCTTAGTTTTGCATAAGAAAACAGAGACATCTATTTTATTTATAAACTGATAGTGAGTGACTCTTTAGTTATTGCGAGAGAAGAATTTACAAAAGGGATAAAAGCTATATCTCGTTTACTGGATATTACTCTTTTAATGAACATTGTTGTAAAATGAAAACGTAGCCACAGTATAATCAGTTGTAGGTAATTTCAAGTATAATCAAGAACCATGACTTTATTTTATTTTGTTTAATAAATATTCACCTTGATTTCAACTTGAGTCTCCGCCTTATTGAAGTTACCACGCTTCCACTTCAACCCTAACGTCTAAGACGTCACAGCGTAAATAGAAACTGTCATCCTTACACGATAACTTGACACATGAGTAAGGCATATTTCAATGTATTTATTGGTAAATTAAGGTGATAATCATTGCTGGGAACTGTCAGAAACTAGTTTTTAAGTAAAACATGTATTCATTGCAACGTTCGTGTTTGTAGCAACTTTCGTTCCAAGAAGTATCGAGAGCTATTTCAATGTCATTGACCAAATTATGGTCAGCACTAATGATCTCGAAGTCTCAGTGTTCGTCCGAAGTACTTAACGCCCTCCTTGTCTATATTCGATGCATTAAACTTGTGGAATTTAGCTATTACATTTTTCCGGTGTGCAGGTCCGTGTCTAAAAAAAGAAAAAGGCCTCCGACGGGCGCGAAGTAGCGGTGAAGTAAATGTTCATTTACGTAAAATGGCGAGAATTCAATTTAACACCTACTAAATCTTTAGCATTTAGAATATTATTTCCTGTGCGAGAAGCTGCTCCAAAGTTTGAAAAATGTGAAAAAAAAAATGCGATCAAAGAACTGAAGAAAAAATCAGTTGTCAAACTATTGTATTAGATTGATTTGTTATAAATAAAGAAACTGAACTACTGCAACTTATTTAAAATGAAGGAATAAACAACGTAAACTGAAACGTCAACAGTGACAAATAAATTTTGATTTTCGTTTGCAGAAGGCAGTTCAGGTTCAGGTTCAGATGCATTATGTGACACTTCAGGCTACTTTGAAGAAGATTTAAAGAGAATTCACAGATCAATGACTTTAACATATTCAGGAAAGGAATTTTAATGTGTCTGAAATAAATAAATATTAGCTGTCAGCTTTTTTTCTTGATAGACGTCAGTTTAGCACTAAAGTGCTGCATTTATGACTATCTAAACTTTTGATTGATGATCTTCCGTAATTGGGTCTATTGCCAAATGTCGTATTTGAGCAAATGTGATTTGCACAAAAGCGATTTTAAAAATCATAGTGCTATTCAGATACATTTTAACATACTCCTTTTCACTAACAGAGGCGCATATGACTTTCACACTCACCTTCGACAATTGACATGAAAATCACATATGGTACCGTATCTTCCACCCCGCTTTATCGCAGAAACACGGTCTCACGGTCTTGTACAAGTCAATGAAAGGCATGCGCCTCTGATAGTGAAAAGGGGTATAGCTATGATGGCAATACTTGAAGTCAACTCTAATTATGAAAGTGTAATGTATGGAAGACGTCTTTTTATTCGTTCTGGATAATAACTTGCTCATTGTTGCTTCTCATCTTCAGTAGCTACTTTTAATTATTGTATCAAACAACTGTTCATTTTTTAGATTAATTTTTAAAAAAAACCAGGCTTTAAAATTATTTAAAAAACTACAAAATTCACTAAACTGAGCTAAAGTTTTGAGACAGATTTCATTAGAAAGTACGTTTTATTCCCTATTCGATAATGCAAAAATAAAAGTTATGTTTTAAGTAATGCAAAAGCAATAAAAGAAAAAAAATAGTGGCAGTTACCACTATCAATTTACATTTTGAAAACAGCCATTGTTTTTTCGCAGTCGTCCAAAAGTATTTTTTTTTTAAGACAACAGAAAAATACCTATTGAAAGAAATGGGACTTTGTTACTGCTAACAAAATTCGTCAAAAACAAAGTCCGAAAAAAATATTAATATTACGTACGAAAACTGCATGCATCATATTAACCCTTTAAGCATGTGACAGTATTTATCCAAATATTTGTAACTCGTAATATAGTGGATACGATGAAAAGTTTCCGTATGTAAATTTGTATTTTAATAGCTCACATATATTTTTCTTTTCTTCAGTAGTTTCCACTAAACAATGGGTTTCCTCGACCAATAAAAATAGTTCTCAGAGATCCTTTCCATTTCTCTCTCAAGAGTAATCTCATCATTTAACTTATGCAGGTTGTCCCAAAACTCATGGTACATACGTTAGGGGTGATAGAACACAACTAGACAAGCACAAATCACCATACAATCCATGATCGCAAACCTTAAAGGGCTAGAGGACGCCCCCAGTGACTGCAGTTAAAAGGTTGTTCACCGCAGCTGTCTTCATTCGTTCTGTGGATCATCGATGAGATGGATGCGTACTCAAATCAGGAGAAGGCCGTGATGGACGGAGGAGCGTCAGACGGTAATGCATGGGAAGCTCAAAGGTTGTACCAATCAACTGATCGGCCCGCTCGCCCGATTTGTCATATCTGGACTTTTTCTTCTGGGGTTACATGAAGAGCTTCATCTGCGATGATGGTCCCATAGATTCCGTTGAAGAGCTTGTTGCCCGGACATCCGTAACTACTGACACCATACGAGAGATACCTGGTGTTTTCACCACTGTACGGTGGTCTCTCCATCGACGGTGTGAAGCCTGCGTTACTGTTGGCTGCCGCAATTTGGAGCAGATGCTATGATGGAGGACGTACGTGTTGTTTACTTTCATATTGTTGAATAAAATGTTTTCGTCATATTACCGGCTTCCTTTCATTCCATCGTAGTCTATCTTCTTTCTCCCCATTTTGTGTCACAGTATGTTTTGCGCTCTCGCTTTTGTACGGTAATTTGTGCTTGTCTAGTTGTGTTCTATCTCCCCCTAACGTATGTACCATACATTTAGGGACACCCTGTATATCTTCATTGTCTCTCGAATAGAACTTTCTCAAGTCATCCTGCGTCTGCACCTCCTATGTCTGCCTTCCGGACTCCATTCAAAGACGATTTTAGGAAGGTGTTCCTGTTTCATTCTGTGAGCATGTCCAGTTTTTAATTTAACAACTATTTAACGGAAAAATACGGTCGTTGGAACTTTTTGGAAATGCACTTCACAGTTAAATTATACAGAAAATTCCAGATTTCTTGGAAATTCTGTACCCTGTTAGATAGTCGTATCTCTTGTCTTCAGATTTGGTTTGCAATTTTCATAATAGTAAAATTTACTTAGCATAGACAGAAAAATTGTTTCTTGCATATTTTAAGCACCAAATATGGAGAAGCATCAAATGATTTTACAGAAATTTCTTCATATGACACACATTTTATTCTTATGAATGATTTTTTTGCGATAAATATAAAGCACAGTTATTACATTTTTATAAGATAATAAAAAAATATTGTATACAATAATTCAGTAAAAAATCAAATTTGCGTGTTTTTTTTTTTATCAATACTACGCTGCAAACTGTAAAGAACTCAAACTGTAAAGTTCCGTGAACGTGAAAAACCGTCTTTTTCCGTTAAATAGTAAGGAAGGTAGGGGAGGTATGATACACTTTTTTTTACTACTTTTTTACAACCCTTAGAAACCTATTTTTAAACAAATTTTTCGTGTTTTCTTATAAAGTGACCTTTTATTCATTTATTAAAAGTATTGCGAATTTAAAAAACAATCATTCAAAAAATATATTCTAATTATTGTGAGTGGTTACTACTGTATCAAATCTCCCCATTCCTGGGGAGTTTTGATACATTGTTATGTAAATTGAAAAAAAAAATGCAGACAATTCAATTTATGTGTCATATAATTTTTTATGATAAATCTTGAAATATTTAAGTAAAATTTAAAAAGAAATGACATTGACATATTTTTGTTTCAGAAAGGTTTTTTACAAAAATATTTAAACAATTTTATTAACACGCTTTTTAGAAAATAAATAATAATAATAAAAAAACCCTAGCGATCTTGCTGCAAGAAAAAATGAAGTGAACATTGCTGATTTGCAAACAATTTAACATAAATTTACCACATTTAAGATTTCTTTAACCCTTTCAGGTCAGAGCATTTTCAATGCTAAAGTGTTGAATAAATGAATGGAACCGGAATTTACCAAGAAATTTAATTGGAAATAAGAAAAGGGCTATATTTCACTTTCGTATTAAATGGAAAATATTTTACAAAATGCAGGTGCCAATGTGGCGTTTGGGAATTAAAATTAAGTGGTTTCATAAGCATACCACAACCCCTGAAATTGTTAAAAGAAAAACTAATAACTCTATCATTTAGGTAAGTAAAATCGGGTGGATTTAATGTTTTTTTTTAATTTGCCATTCGTCAATTATAGAAACATCTTCCCTTTCAGGGCATTTAAATTTTTTCCTCCTACATGACGAGCAAAGCGAACTAATATCTATCCTCGCACTAATTTTCTATGTAGCCTACATAATGTCTATGAAAAGTCTCTGTGTTCTTCCTTACCAATTTCAATAGATCTTGCTGTAAAACAATAATGAATATTGCAGTCCTATATTAGTTTACATCTTAAAAAACTATTAAATTTCAAATATACAAATGTATCATTTCTCCCCAGCATAATGTATCATTTCTCCCTATCATGCCTTATTGGATTTTCAATCATTTTGTAAAAATGGAGTTGCAAAATGCCAATCTGCTTTCTGGTAAAACTCACCCTAACAACGTGCGTTTCAAATAAAAAAAAAATACAAGATATTATCTTCACAATAATAAGAGTTATGAAAGAAAATCAATATTAAAAAAAAATTACATTGACATTCCAAAAGTCTTCAAAATTAAAAGAAAAAAAAACGTTGTTAGTTCTTCACTGCAAAGTCCAGCTAATGATGACCTCTGCTAATAAAAGAAGACTTTACATCTGTTACAATGACTGTTAATGCCATTTGTTGAGAAAAATTGTCAATGCATCAGTCCTCCCTATGTATCAACCCCCCCCCCCCTACCTCCCCTACTTAAATTAAAAACGGTACTTAGCTGTAGTTGACTTATAGAGGGAACACGGCTTCGAAAAGCTAATAATTTAGTAACTATTAATAAAAGCAAGATATGAAATATGTGGCGTGTTTAGTTTTTGGTTTTTATTGAACACATACATCAGACTTGTGTGCTTGACCCCAAGGCCCGCTTATATGTCATAGGCGTGTTTATAAAGTAACTCACGTATTTTAAATACAGTAATTTTTTTTCAAAAATTCAAATTTTAAAAAACAGATGGCGCATGCTGACTCAACTTGCAAAATTACTCAAATAAATTTCAAATTCTTAAAACCCAAACTTTTCCCCTCGTTTCGAAAACAGAATGATGTTCAAACTTTAGTTTTAATCGAGTTTTACATGTTAGTTTGGGTTTTTTACAGTTTATGGCGTAGTAGGGATGAAAAAAAAATAACGTAAATTTGATTTTTTACTAAATTATTGTATACAATATTTTTGAAATATATTATAAAAATGTAATTTATATCATTTTTGTATTTATTTTCTATTAAATTCTTAACTTCTTTATTTATGTTATCAATTGTGGAGCAGCCTATATGTGTGAAAAGCTTTTATATATTTATTTACGTTGAAGGTTGCTTTCGTATTATTAGAGTTCCAAAATCGGTTTAAAGCATATAGATGAATGGTTGTATACTATATATATGCATTTTTTTTTTCTTTTTAAATACGAAGTTTCCCATTTTGATATTATTTTTATTTTTATCATATTGGAAGATATTTCAAAGATTATTTTGAATAATCTTTTAACATGTTAATTCTCAACTTTTCGAATTTTAAAGAATTCTCTTTTTCATAGTATGGATATCATACATTTATTTTATAAATATCACTCAACTGTTCATTGATTAATGTATATTCGCAGCCTGTATCTGTAGCAATAAGACGTACTTTAATCGATATACAAAGAAATTCTTATTATTACACTTATAAATTAACTTCTCATTTTTAAAACTCTTTTTAATTTCGTTTCTTAGTTCATACAAAGTTCGTATTCTAAATATTCTATTTTTCGCACAAATGTTTCGCACCAATTTTAAGTTTTTTTATTTTTTTCTAAATTCGTTTTTGAGTCCAAACAAAGTACATATTCTAAATATCCTATTTTTATTCATATGATTTCTATAAGAGTAATAAACGATATCTTTCAGAAATATTTTTAAATTAACATAAAATATTTGTTGAAAATTTCTGTCTTAACCCTTTATGCACCGACGGTACTTTAAAGTGCCATTAAAATAATTTTTATTCTCGTTATAAAATTAATTTAACGCATCGATTTTTAGTCATACAGTTTAGAATGAGCTATAGATAACTTACTTTAACTTGTTCCAAAAGCATTATTGGTTGCACAAAACAAAAATATTTTTAAAAGGATGATTTCTTTTTCATTTGCATGTTTTCAGCTTTCTTGACGTTGAAAAATTGTGGGGTAAAAGTTTCAGTTTGGAAATATTTCCAGATTTCTATTGTAACATCATTATGCTTGTACGTTTTCTAATTCTATAAAATACTAAAAAAATATTTTAAATAAAAAAATTGGGTGGAGTTATAAAAATTGCACAAAATCCCTATAAATACAAATTTAATATATTTTAATTGGCAAAATCCTTCAAAAAATTGTATAAATCTTCTAATGTAGTTTCAAAAATTCATGAAAAATACTTTAGAAAATGAAATTTTCATGAAATCATAATTTGGAATATAAAGGATTAAACTAAAATGTGAAGCAACACATTCTAAATAAGAAAAATGTTCGAAATGAAAAACTTCTAAAATAAAATAAAAATACTTTCTTTTCTTTTTAATATACTACATTCTTAGTTGTCAGTGTTATACGATAATAAACAACACTGTAAAAAAAAAAACAAAAAAAAAAAAAACGACATTTTTACAGTACAAAGTACTGTTCATCTCGCGCACAAACTCGATCACAGTTGAATGTACTGTATGTTTCTTTAGTTTCCTGACTATTTAAACATGGAAAATACAGTAGTTGGGTAAAATTAACAGCACAATGTACTGGCAATTTGGACGCCAGTAGTTTGTGCTGTCGTCCAAATGCGTCCAAATTTCCAGTACATTGTACTGTTAATTTTACGCAACTACTGTATTTTTCATGTTTAAATAGTCAGGAAACCAAAGAAAGATACAGTACATTCAACTGTGATCGAGTTTGTGCTGGCAAATTTACAGTGGTTTTTTTACGGTGAATGTTGCATATTAATTTTATATTTTTACGCACCAATTTCGCTTTAAACAAATAATTCATTACAAACTTTGTTTCGTTACATATATTTATCAATTTTGTTTTATTATATGACATGGAATAAGAACCCCTGTTTTAAAACTACTTTGGATACAGAAAAATAATATTACTATCAAAATACCAAAAAAAAAAAATAAATAAAATCCAGAATTACATATTTGATCAATTTCAATTTAAGAAAGACAAAATTCTTTATTTTCTGCAGTTATACGAAATAAGTTATAAAAATGTCCAAAAGCTCTGAATATTTATTCTATTTCCGAGAAATATTATTTCCGACTATATATGTTCAAATTTCTGTTTAAACTTTTGAAATAAAACGGGAAATGTAATTTCAGACATGATTTATTGAGATGCAAAAACATACTCGGAAAATATTCCATTTTCGAAATACCATTATTATTTATCTCAGTTATATTTCTCGCGTGTTATGTGTATGCATCAGTTTAGGTATGCGTGACTAAAATTATACATTAAATTAAATTGCTTTTAAGAAGAGATAAATAAAATTTCAAAAAATTATTTTGAATATATTATATTTAATTTATTTTAACAACTTAAGTTTTTTTACCAAATACACAAAAGCATATGTTGAGTTGTCCAGCAATACAGAAATATAATCTGTAGAAGATTCGGTTTTTATTGTGTTCGTCTTCTTCTTGTGTGCTAACTCGTGTGCATAAATGTTGCATCCTTTACTTTCTACTTAATTTTTACTAGGGCTGAAAGGTCCCGGTAGAGTTGGAGTGTCATTTGTACTTTAAAAATCTATGTTAATTTGGATTTGTTATATTTAAACGATTTTAAAAACTTGCGTTTTTAATCAAATATACGCATAATGTGGTAAGTTGTCTAGCGATACAGAAATGTAGTCTGTGGGAGACTCGGTTTTGATTGCGTTCCTCTTCTTGTGTGCTAGCTCGTGTGCATAAATGTTGAATCCTTTACTTTCTACTTAATTTTTACTTGGACTGAAAGGTTTCGGTAGAATTGGAGTGTCATTTGTACTTTAAAAATCTATGTTAATTTGGATTTTTTATGTTTAAACGATTTTAAAAACTTACGTTTTTAATCAAATACATGCATAATGTGGCAAGTTGTCCAGCGACACAGAAATGTAGTCTGTGGCAGACTCCGTTTTGATTGCGTTCCTTTTTTTCTTGTGTGCTAGCTCTTGCGCATAAATGATAGTTATTTTCCTTGCAGAGTTTCACCAAAAACACACCATTTCATGAACTTAAGAGGCCACACTAGTCACTCAAAAAGACCCGGATGATAATGTTAATCCTATGGGGAAGTTATTTTCAAATATCTCGCTTAAATTTTGATATTTTCGATTTTTTTTTTTTTTTTGCTGCACAGAATAGCTGGGGACGATCTACATTCGGGCTAGTTTTTACTTTTTCGATTTTAGTTTCAGATTAAAAAAAAATTACTTTAACTTTCGGAACCGAATCAAACCGCTTCCCAAAGTAAAAGGATTTTAAAAAAATCTGAAACCAAATCAAAAAAGTAAAATCTAGCCCGGATGTAGATCGTCCTCAGTTATCCTGTGCAAAGAAATCATTCAAAAATACAGTCGAATCTCTCTATAACGAAACTCCATACATCGATTTTCTCTATATAACGAATTTTTAGTAGGAACGGTCCCTTTTCTCCCTGATCTCATTAAAAACAGTCTCTATATAGCGAAATATCTATCTCCATATAACGAATTTTTTCATAAAATGTTCTTTATTTATTGTTTTAAAAAATCTTCCAAATTACATGGAATCATATCGTTCAGTGCTGAGTTTTTTATCTTACTTTTCTACCTTGAATCTCCTTGTTTTTTATGCCCAGTTAAACAGTGTCAATTGGATTGTTACACATATAAGAGTGGGATCAGAGAGGTAATTGAAGTTTAAGGTGAATGAGAATTCAAATGGAGGAAAATGTTCCCGATACAATTTTTCATTCCTTGCTAAAGTGTGAACATTTTTTCGAGAGTGTAACAATTTTAAAATCAAAACAGTGAAAAATTACAGATTTCTTCATCTAAAATTAATGTAAGTTTTCCTTAAGTGATTTTTATTATGCTTTCAAATAAATGTCTCTTCTCTTTTTTGAAACTGTTTAAATAATTCAGAAATACAATATTAGGTTAATATTTATAGTTAAACATTTCAAATTCTTAATTAAACAACTCAAAAGTAATTTTTGTTCAAAATTTACACATTAAATAGAAATTTTTACTCATTCTCTATATAACGAATTTCTCTATATAACGAATTTTTCCTGGAACAATGGATTTCGTTATATAGAGACTCGACCTTATCAACATTTAAGCGAGATATTTGAAAATAACTTCCCATACGATTAACATTATCATCCGAGTCTTTTTGAGTGACCAGTATGGCCCCTTAAACGTCTATGAAATCTTCTTGTTTGATCAATCGTCAGTTTTAAGATCGGAGGTTTATTTATTTCGAGAAAATCTTCAAGACGCTCACGGAGCTTCGTTAGATATGTAAGCATTTAGTGACTTTATTGTGTTGTGTTAATTTCAGTGCAAGAGTGCGCCCTCTGAGCGGTTTGCGCATATTTTTCCGTTTCCCAAAAACAACTTAAATCTGTTGTAGAAAAAAATGTTTTAAACAAAATTGTATTTTAAAATGCATCTCAAATAAAGGGACATGAAGTGTATTTTAGAAACAAACAGGGAAAGAATATTTAAATCAAGGTGATTTTTATAAGCCTTTTTTATGAAAATGCAGGAAAACCCTCAAGACACTGGGATGGTTAAACATATATCACAAAGACAAAATATAATGAATCCACCTGGATCTGAAACCACCGACAATTTATTATATCTTTTCCTGGTTATTTTTTTTTATATATAATTGCTGTTAATTTTAACACATGTGTAATTCCTTTAAACTATTTCAAACATAGAATGTGAATATACACTTCTTTCTTAAATTTTTATCATATATTTAGAATCTATTTCAGAATAGAGATTTTACGAGATTCGTATAGCGTGCATGGTTTTACACATACGTTAAAAAATGCAAAAATACGTTAGGGAAGTTTCACTTTTGTTGTGTGATTAGCGACATACGATGTTTTAGTATTATTGATATTATTTTAATGTTATTTTAATATATCACACAGTGTTATTTTTTTCTGTTTACTTTAATTTACTAGATGTGAATGAAATAATTTAGTACCAATATTTGGCCATCATTAATTTAACATTAAGTATAATAATCTTTCTAAAACAATTCAATATTGACAAACAATCTAATCAAATAGTTGCGAAAGTTCATAAAATTTTGAATCGAATTATCACAATCAGACACCATGTAATAAATTTAATTAAGGAGTTTCAGGATTCTTAGAGCTTCGAAATTTTCGAAATTTCAATTTATTTAGATGTTAAACTCCCATCTTTTCTGAATATTTTGATATAATTGTTTCTATAAAATTCCCATTAGAACAGAAGTTATATCTTTTAGAATTATATCCACTCCATTTCCCTGAAGCTGAGTTATCGAAAATTTGAAGTTTGATTTTTCAAATTTGATATTTCAGAAAACTTCTGAATTTTGTTTTATGAAATTTTCAAAACATATATATTTCATTTTAGTTTGTGTAACTTGAACCTAAAATTTCCTTTTTATTGTTCAAACAAATATTTTTTTATGTGCTTATACTGTTGAAATTTTCGAAATTTTGCATTAGCTAAATACAACTTTGTATTAAAGTGTAAAAATGCTGTAAATACAATTTTTTTTAGGGTCAGGGTAATTATTATAATCTGAAGTATAAGTAGGGTAGACCGGGGCTAGTTGGCCATAGGGGCATGTTGGCCCAGTCGCGATATTTTTTTAACTTGGCGTTAGATGACATTATCAGTCCAGCCAAGTATGCGTTGCTTCGCTTTCCTCCTCCAACATCAGCACCGTTGAAGTCGGAGAGTTCGTTAAAGAATTATTGAGAATTTTCAAAATTTTTCAAAAGTGAGTAAATTTCGTCTCTTATAAATAACCGTTTTTTATTTGGTTGTAGATTACATTTTAGATTTTGATATATAATAATTCAGAAACATAATTGTTCGTAGTTAATGTAGGGCAGGTTTTTTTTATTGAAATACTTGCAGAATAACTCCTTACAGTCATGAAAAACAAAAATGGCGATACGGGGTTAGTTGGCCCATTTGGCACGGGGCATGTTGGCCTGCCGGGTCAACATGCCCGTAGGAATTTGGCTCTAGGTTATTGGAATTTTGATAGTTTTAACGAATTATTTTAATAAACATTTATTATTATTTTAATTAACTTAGTATTAATTAATAGTAAGGAATTATTTTATTAATTGAATTCCTGGTTATTCCAGTCATTCTTTTAAAAAAATAAAGTTATAATGTTGTTTACCTCTTCCTCAAATTAAATAATCTGCATTGTACAAAAACATTTATAACTTTCATAATTATAGAAAAATCCTTGTTGGCTTGGCCTACAGGTGCAGGTAGATTTCAAAGTTATGTACTAATTTCACCAAGAATTTAACGCATTAAGGGAAAAGTTATTTTTTTCTTACCCCCCCCCCCACACACACACACACACTTTTTTATTTTTTATTTCTTTTTACTGTTAGAGTTGCTCCTATCAAAAGCTTCTTAATACAAAAGTTGTAGATAATATTAAGAGTATTTATGATAAATTTAAGTGAATTTGATATCTTGAGAATTGACGAAGGTATGAATTTTTTCTTCTGAAAACCCCATTTTTTGTACTCCTTGAAGCCATTTTTAATTATATCAAAAATATGTCATGGATAATATTTTCCTTTAAGAGACATGTCCCTTTCACAGACAAAATAGAACTACACTTCCTGAACCGTTAATAAAGATCAGCAGTTCAAACAAAAAATATAAAAAATTGATATCATCCAACATAATTATATCAAGCACATTGCTATATCCTAACTTTTTAAATTGCCTAAATCTCAATATACCAATAATAAATCATGAATGTAATCAATATTATATATATTTCATGATTAAAAAACTGTTTTTTTAATACTTGATTAGGAATGAAAGTTTTATATAAACGAAAATTATCATTATTTCAAAGAAGCTGGCATTTCCCAAAGCATCATGAAGCAATATTACATTTTACTGACAGAAATTTGAAGGGAATGATGCGTTAGAAAAACATAATAAACGAAACAAAAGAATTATTGCACTTAACAGATGTACAGAGGCCTTGATACAATTTATTTATCATCTGGTGTTTATAATAAATCACCTAATTAAGAATGAATGATTTCTAAAATTACTGTGCTCTAAGATTTATGGTGTTTTAACACCTAGCATGCCTTTATTAAAATTTATTACTGTTCCGTAATGTAATATAGATATTTTTTATGAGAAAATAAAATCAATTTTTAAAGCAATTTTTGATCGAAGTTAATAATTTAAATAACTCACAGTTTTAATATTTAAAATTTTTAGTTTAATTTAGGAGGCTATATTGTGTTTTCGTTCGCAAGAAATAAAAATTAAGATTTGGTAAAATTTCGATCATTTTTTAAACTTCTACACTATCAGAACATTAAAAAGTGACGTGGGCCAACTTTCCGCGCAATCAGGGCAGGTTGGCCCAAGCGATTTGGTGTCTATTTGAGCTTTTAAACTAATACTTATAGTTAATATTTTCAAGTTTTACTATTGTGGCTTCTTCGTGAAAGTACACTGATAGTGGTAACATAAAAAGAAATTTAAAATGTTGAATTGTAATTTTTTTTAAATTATTAGAAGAAAAAGCAGGCCAGATAGCCCCGGTCTACCCTAAGCACTAAAATTTGTATCCTAGTTGCAAAATTTATTTTGTAATCCGGAGCGTAATCTGTTATGCCGATTTTTTGCTCGTCAAATGTCGTACCGTTTGGAACCCCCTATAAATGCAAAATCTGCATCTCGCAATTTTTTAAATACATGAAATGAAAGAACGTGCTTATATCTTTATTCTTAATAAAAATTGTGCTTTAAAGTCATATACATTTTAAGATATTAAATGTTGAAATTGGTATATATTTTTCATTTTTTTCGATTTTAAGAGTCATGAGACCCCATAAGTAAATCAATTTATATATTTTTTTATATGAATGATTACATTTTTTCTGTAAAGTATAAACAATGTTATTACGGTTTTTTTTTTTTTTTTTTTTTTTTTTTTTTTTTTTTGCATAAATATTTTTTTATTATAGAATAAAAATATAAAGTAATATAAATATAGATTTGAATTCAAAATATTTAATGAATGTTAGTGATATATTTTTACGGTTTTGCGAGACGATTAACAGTGAACTTTAAAAAAAAATGAATATCGATTATTTGCAAAATAGTTTATTGATAAAATGCATTATATCTTCTAAAAAATTTAAAAAACACGTTAAATAGTCATAAAAAATTATTACGCCTGTAACATTTAACCCCTTGAGGGTGGATACCCACCTAATTTTAATTCGGATTCGCGCTAGAAAATTTTAATTAAGTTTTATTTTTATAACTTTGGTGAAAAAGAGCTGAAAAATTTGCTTTCCTTTATTTTTAAATAAAAGTTTTCCAAATTTCTGGTGGGAATTCAACATTACCGAAACACAATTGTTTGCCACTCAAAGGGTTAAATGTGATAAATATATGGGTAACCAAACATGATCATTAAGTATCCCACAATTTAAATTGGTTTAAAATTTTATCAAACTAAAATACATAATCGAAACAGGAATAAAATTAAAAATAAAAGAGAACTTCCAGGAAAATTTTTACGTTAACGGTGCTTTCTTTAACTGAATACAAATTATTTACTTTTTTTCTCTTTAATAAATGTTTAAAAATACGTTAACGTTTTGTATCAGATATATTTTTCCTTGTCTTTCATTGATTTCCGATTGAATACACATATATAGAAATTCACATTTATGTCTGCCTTTGAACTACTGTATAATAACCTTCGTGCAATAAACGCTAACTGAATATCCAGTTATGAATAATACATGAAAGTACGTTTCATCAGATTCATTTATTTCCTATACTACGCTATACAATTTAATGCGATCATTTCTCAGATGCATTGTAACGTATCATTCAATTAATTAAGAATAAATAATCTTGAAGTAGATATCTTGAGCTGTTCGTCTGAGTAAGATATAAATTTGAAAACTAGAACTACAAATATTCGAAATATACGACTTCCATTTTTATTTTCAAACTTGCATTGCATCAAATCTGATACTTTTACTCGTTTGCAATGAATTTATATTAATAAATTGAGGTTGTTTCTTTCCAAAAGAGAATAGGCATAATTTATGTTCTACAATTTTTCAAATTTTATCTTTTTCGTCTAAGTTTGTAGTAATGTTTTCTTTAAAATACAATTTTAGTAAAAACAAATAAAAAATATATTGGTTAATATATATTTCAATCTATTACTATACTGTTATGACGTAGTGATAATGCTCGTCACATCATTTTGATACTCGAGTATCAATAAATGCGAAAACGTAATTCATTACTTTTAAATGAAGTTATTGTACTTTCATATTTGTATTTTATTCGATATAATTTGCAATTATCATAGAAGATTACGCAACAAATGTAGCAAATCATTATTTCATTCATCACTGTGTATATTTCAGATTATTTTACGTTTCTGTAGGGTATTATTTTGGAAATTATTAGTTTGTCTCATGGTATATTTAGATTTGGTTACTCAAGAAAACTTTTTTGTAAAATGCTATTTAAACTTCAATATTTTTTTAATCGTATTGTCATGACGTATGTGTTTGTAGAAATGAAAATATTTTTTAAATTTTAATTCGATAATTTAAAATTTCGTTTCGCTGTTCATAAGATTTATTTATTTATTTATATTTCAAAAGATATATTTTTTTTGTGATAGCTTTTATTTTATGTAGACATGTAGTGAAAACTGTCCCAAAGTGACATACTTAGGTAAAATGACATCCTTTATATTTCTTATTATTGTCGCTAGAAGCCAACACTTAACGTTACGCAGTTAAGTTGTGGTATCCACCAGCAACGATAAGCATTTAATGGCAAACGTTTCGAGTTTGTATTTCCTATTGTTCACAAAGAAACTATTTACACCTTCGTCAAAAATTTCTCGGTACTATTTTTGGATGCTAATTCCCTTCTGTTTGATTTCAGTCATTACATATCTGAAGTATAAGGTGAGTACTTATTTCTTTTTAGATTATTTTCCGTATGTGCAAAAATTTATAAATGCATGTGCTTTCGAATACTGCCTCTGTATATACAATATGAAGATTACATGTTTTGAAAAACATGATCAATCCTATGGACCCAAAGATCTTTCCCGATCATGTTATTTGTGCTTAAATTGTGACAGAAAGTCCACTGGAAAATATACAATGCTGCGAAAGCAACACAAGTTCTGTAGATAACAGACTATCTAGACCTAATACGTCAATTTTCGCAGCTTCAATGTCGCCACCTCCAATTCCAGCGCCAACAACATCTGTTTCCGATACTCCGAAGACGTGAGTATCTTTTCAAAAGGCAGCATCTTCAAGTTCATCATCTTCATTTATCAGACCACTTGATGTACCTCCACGTCCTTGTGCACCTCACGTTAGATCATCATATAAAAAGAGGAAGCTTGAAGGTACAAAAGTTCTGACTAGCAGTCCTAATATTGCTGAAGCGAAGGCAAAAGCTGCTGAGAAACATAATTCAAAATCAAGAAATGCAGCTCTACAGGCTCAGAAGGAAATTCGGTTTCTTACATGATGCTGATGAGAAATACATGGATTTTTCTGCCGATGATGATGATGAAGCCAGTCTTTATTGCAATGATTTATTCAGTCACTCAAAACCAAAGGAGAAGTGGATAAAATATGTTAAGTATTCAAAGTGGACACAGTGAATGTGGTGGTGTCTCTTGGTAGGATATTTGTTTTTGCATGCAAGTAAAATTGATACAAACTTATGGGTCTGTCGTTTTAGGGCAGTACTTTAGATGAAATAACGCAGTGCAGAATTTTATATAAATCGTTATTGCGACGCTGTGACTTTATTTGTTATTTTTTAAAAGTACAACTGCATTTTGTACACCTCGCAAAGTTACTTTTTAAAAGATAAAGCACATGAGAAAAAAATTGTATGAATAGATGCATTTTTTTTCTTAGGGTATGTTATTTTAAGACAGTTTCTGCTAGCTTTCGTAGCAAATAAATGTGGCGATTTTTTGCGAAATTTTAAATTATTGCATGCTCGAACGGAAAAACACAAAATTTTATATTTGATTTTTTGTAGTTGATGATACATGATAGAAATTTTAAATGGAAATATTTTGTGATCTACTATAATAACATTTTCAAATTATGTAGAAGTTTGAGTCTTTTGAGGAAGTTCTCAGTGTTGTCTAAACTATGTGATAACCGTTTTCAAGCACAAAAATACATTTAAGGTTATTTGGGGCAACTGGACTCACTAGGTAACTGGGCCATAGGCTATTTTATAAAAAACTGTTGATGTTTTTTTTTTTAAGTTTTAGCTTTTGTGAACAATGCACCTTAGCCTCTACTTCCTAAAACAACGTGTGTCAACTCAATCATAGCTCTCACTTTGTTGTGATAGGTTGTCAAAAATTTACGTTTCTTTTTTTAAAAACAACGTCAATATGGTTGAACTTCCTCGGCTTTTTATTAAAATACTGTAAGTACATTTATTAAACAATCTTTTTTTTTAGGATTAGGCATATAACTACATTAACATTATTAAGCATCTATACATATTTACTTCATGTTTAAAATGTAAAAACGGTGTCCCAGTTAGCCCATAAATTTTTAAGAATGGGGTAACTGGGACATGTATCAGGTGTAAGTGGACCATGCTGGATCCAGTTACCCCAATAGTTATGAATAATTTTTTTGAGTTTCTCTTACTACGGGAAATAAATTTCTCCATTGTTTTTTGCTCAAAATAAAGAAAATTATAGAATACCTTATTAAAATTACGTAATAAAATTTTAAAAAAGCATACTGGGTGGTATCAAACCAAATTTCTTGACCCCTTTAGAAGCGGTGATGCCGTTATGGCATCACATAATTTTAATCCCTAATTGACACATGGTCACCGGGATTTTATAATGAAAATTCAACCTTTATTAAGTATGCGAAAATATACTTTTACTTACTTACAAATAGATTCTCTTGTAAATACTGGAGTCAATAAATTATTTCTACATTTTACGAATGCAAATACTTTCCCTCTGAAAACGAGATAGCCAAACCTTGAAATTGTACGATACTCATGGGTCGCATTCTATAGGGAATCTTTTATTGTTCCTACCACTATTTTGAAAATAATATCTTCATCGCATCTTTTCTTTAGAATATGTTAAATAAAATGATCATATAGGTAATTCATTAAAGGTTCTGGTAGGAACAACAAAATTTTCTCTATATAACGCGACTCCTGGCTGCAGATAAAGTACTTATGTACTTACCTAGCCGTTTCTTCATAGATTTACCTTGCTATTTTTTTTCCTGAAAATACCCATGTAACTTTTATACTTATTACCTATACTAAAGTACATAAGTACTTACTTAAATTTTAAGTTTTTCTTATAATATAATCTAATATTTTCACTTTTAGTGCTTTTTTTAGGCACATTGGCAGCAAAGGTTTTCATTACAACGCTCTTACAACGTTGATATATAATTTACATGATCTGCCTGGTTTAAATTTTTTTAAGTTATTTACACTTTTTCAAACAGGACCTGATATCCCATATGAAAAAAAAAATAAATAAATAAACGCGTGTGGAGCATAGACCCTCCTGGTCCACTTACCCCATTTTTATGGGGCAACTGGACCCATGAGGAAAGAAAGATGAAGTATGCATATTTTTATGTTTTTAAATATTAAAATGTAATTTTGAGCATTTCTGTCTGATAGAGGGAACCTAGCGGAACACATTTACAGAAGTGAAAATTTGAATTCAAATGACCATTAGCTTTTTGAAGCTGAATTGTCAAAAGCTCTAGAGTTACATTGTAAAATCATGGCGCAGTTGCCCCAACTAACTTTATAGAGATTGCCAGTATGCTTTAATTCCATTCTGAGTGCTTCATTTCTACAAAATCTAAAGCCTGGAAGGACGGTAAATCAATTCGAAAAACAAACATTTTTTAATGGGAAGAAATTTAAGACCGGCACATGAAAACCGAGCCCTCTCAAAGAAAAAAAGATTTATAAAAATCAACATTTTATAGTCATACGTAACTATGCCTTATATAAAAATGACTGATTAGACCATTGAAAAAAATACTTCCACCAGTTTCATTTGATGTATAGACGTTGTGATTTTAAAACACATAAAATTTACGAATTTGATGATGTGTATAATTCATGTGCAGTCGTGGAAAAAAAAGTAAACACCCCTACTAACTCTGCAACAAATAATCGTAGAAGAAGGTTACTAGTAAAAAACGATTGGAAATTAAGTCTACTTTTAAATGATGTATATAAAATTTGTTTAAGGGGCCATCTACAAATTAGAACCAGCTCAAAATTTGTTTTTTTAATAGCAACACCAATTTTGACAAGATATTTTAAATCTTTGGTTCAAACTATGCCTAAAAACGAAATTTCATGTCATTTGGATAATAAGTTTTTGAATTATAAACATTCAAAAATTAGATTTTCTAATGTTAATCTACATTGCCATATTTTTATTAATATCTCCTAAAATTATAATCCTAATGTGAAATAATTTTTTTATGTGGTTATAGTACTAAAAAACCCAAACATAAATACGTTGAATTTTTAAATTTAAAGAAATTATGATATGAATTATGAAATTAAAGTTTGAAAAAAATATGAATTGCAACCTACAATTTTTTTATGGATTTATATTTGTCTCTCTTTATGCAAATCTAAATTTGCAAATTTTTCTTCTTAGTAGCTTTCAAGTTATGCTTAAAAAACTTCAAAATGCTAGTTTAAGACTACTGGTTTAAACTATTATGTGCAGAAAAGTATAATTAAAAAAAATATATTTTTTTTTACTTGTGTTATTGAAGCATTTGGGCTGGTATTACGGTGCCTCTCTTAAGATCAACTTGGAGCATAAGTCTGTCTTACGATGTAAACAAAGCGTAAAACTTATTTCAGTATCCCAGGCCCTTACGTTAACCTGAATATTTTCTACCTTCATGTGCTGTGCAAATTATCAAAAGAGACGTTGACAATATTGCTAACAGTCTCATTGAATCAATGACTTGGAGATTACAAGAAACTCTTGATAAATATTGTTTCTATACATCCTATTAACAGATCCTCTCTTTTAAATTTAAGCAAATAAATGTAGCTTTTTTGGGGAGAAGGGGGATTTTTGCCCCCTCATTTTTTGTGTACTAATCTATCCATAATTTTCTGCTCCTCTTTTGTTAAAGTTCTATCATTAAAAATAGTTTTTCTTATTTGGCGTAATCATATTTTTCTTTTTAGATAAATTTCAGTATTTTTAATTTTTGGGTGCAAGTTGCTGCAAATATTGCTTTTTAAGTTTCATTATGCAGACCAGTTTGTCCTTGTGTACATGTTTGCGTTTGGTTGATGTTTAATTTTGATGAAAAAACTGTGATGATCACATTAACATGAAATTTTACAGAGCAAAATTTAATTAATAGTATATAAACACAAAATTACACATTTCAACGCTTTCCACAAAATGAAAGAACACGTGAAATAATTTATTTTATTTTAAATAGAGGCCGATGTATTTACAGCAAATGATTAATCTAATTCTAGTATATGACATCTAGAAAACTGTGGTCAAAAAGATTGCGCATCATTTAAAGCATTATTATATCAATAATGCCGTCATTGAGATATTAATACTTGTTAATTTAATTTACTCAAATCTTGTTAAATTGTTCCCAGCATTACACTGAATATCTATTAGATAAAATATTCTTACAAACGTATTTTATTGCTTTTTAAAACTGATAATTTATTCTTTTACTTACTTTGTATATCAATAAAAAATTGTAATCTGTACCAATAAGTTTTTACCCCATTAAAAAAGAGCTTTAAATAAATAATTAAACCTTTTTTTTCCACAGCTTGAAATTTAGATCTATTTGAGTACACAGGCTAATTTAAAAACATTTTAAAAGTTATTTTTATGTCTTTCAGATAGGTAAGTTTTCTTGACAATCGGAAGTAGTGTTAAAAAAATATTTAAATATGCAGAAAAAGAAATTTCGAATGGCAAGTTTTTTTACCAACCTGCATCCATGAGTTAATTGCAAAATTTCAAATGAGACAGCAGAATAAGTTTAATCATAGAATTGTTAACCCTCTTTCAAATGAGAATAACGAATGTAAAGTTATTCTGGTATCTTTTTAATTTAGATTTTATAGTACGTCTCAAAAGTTTATGCACTCTTCAAATATAGTTAAAAATAATTGAAGAAGAAAATATGTGATGCCTATTTACAATAAATACTCGACATTTAATCAAAAACAAATAAAATAAGCAGTTTTTGTTGGTTTAAATGAAAATTACAATAATTTTTATTTAATATACTTTTTTTTCCTGAAGAAACACTGTCCCAAAAGTTTAAGCACTTTTTTTAGAAACATGGGGTTGGACGGATGTAATGAAGTTGTATGACGTAGTTTTCCAATTTTATAAAAATATAAAAGAAAAAAAAATCATTTCCACTCGTTTTAAAAATACCGAAGGGTGAAAAATTGACAAAAGGTGAGATTTTAAAAGTTTTTAAATTGAAATCACAAAATAAAACTGTTTTCTCAAATTGCACAAATTTTAAATTGATCAAAGCGATGTATTTATATCAAGTACTATCTAGAAATGATAATTTCAACAGGAAACCAAGATGTGGACTACCACATATGACGTTTGTTGAGACGGGTCGGAGGATATGTAGATTCGTGTTTAGATAAAATATGCCCATACAGGAAATTAAAAATAATCTCGTGGTGCAGGTGTCCAATGATATTGTACATACACTTATTAAAGAATGTGATTACATCATACTAAAGAAAATGGCTTACAAACAATGTCTCAAACTACACCACTAACAGGGAAGAATGAACTGGGCTAATAAAACACATGTAGTGTGGGCGACAAGTGACTTACTGTTTTATTCAATGATGAGAAAAATTGGAACATAGATGGGCCTGACATGTGGGACATATATTAATATGATCTGCGAAAGAAACCAAGGAGTTTTTTCAACAGGCAGCAAGGCGGAAAGTCTGTTATGATTTTTTTTTTTTTGGGGGGGGGGGGGATGGCTTTTGGTTTCAACAATCTGACCTCTCTGGATTTACAAACAAGGAAGACAAAATTTCCAAAAATACCAAAAGATGCTGAACCAACATTTCCTTCCATTCGGTGACATTTTTGGGAGTGGGTGGGGGTGTGGGGGTCCTGAATGGATCTTTGAACAAGGTAATGCCTCAATCTACATAAGAAATTCTACATAACCGTGGATTTCACAGAAAAATTTTAAAATTCTTGACTCGCCTTTATGTCCTGGCATAAACCCGATTGTAAATGTATATGGCATTTTAACCCGTCAGGTTTACAGCAATCGAAAACAGTATGACTCTCTCGAAGAATTCAATGAGGCCATACAGAAAGCATGGTACTTTTTGCCACCAGAAACTCTACAAAAACTAATAATTTCGATGGAAACGCGTTTATTTGAACTAATCCAAAATCATGGGAAAATAATTTGTATGTAACAGTTTAGTAAAAACGGTAAATGTAGTGGTTTTTCCCATTGTGCATAAACTTTTGTTTGAACTTATTTTAAATTATATTTTTTACAAATATGAAATTTATTTTTTTTTCTACTTTTGATATCATTTGTATAAATGAAATTGCAAAACCCACAAATAAAAAATGCTCTATATTTTACATTTTTATTATTCTTTAATATCAACATTTTATGCTTGTACTTAAACTTTTGAGACAGACTATATTTTAGTTCTTGAAATAAATAAATCTGAATATACACCATGCGAAGATATTTGAAAAGATCTAACAAGAATCAATTCCTTCCACCCCCTCTTCAAAAACGTCTTTTTTTTTTCTTTGCTTTTTTGTTGTTGTTTTTTTTTCTTTGTTAATATGGTATAATTAATTGTCTTGGGATTTATTTTGAGGCAAATAAGCAATTTGTCTGTTTTTTTCTACATTGATTCCTTATACTGCTTTATACTATTTTTTATTATAAATTTTGCGTTCACCGATATTCTTTAAATTTCTGCCAATAAATAATAAAAAAAACTACAAGTTAAATAAATTCAAAATCTGAGAAAAAGCATTATAAAAACACTTATAAAATTCCAATCACAATCACATATTCAAAAACTAATATAATTACAGATATGTTATACATTTTTTAAATCGGATAATTCAACACTTGCAACTTGCAACACTTGCAAGCAGGGTTCGTAAATATCATGATATTTCCAAAAATATAAAAAATATCCGATATTTTGATATATATCTAATATTTTCGATATATATCCGATATTTTCAAAATAGTCAACTTATTGATAATCATAAATATTTTCAGACCTAATATAAATTTGAAACTAAAACATATTGCATTTAGCATGAAAATTTAATAAAACAATGTTCTAAATGTATTTTTTTCCACTTACGTAACAAAATTGAAGATAAACTAACTGTAAACAGACACAATTTGCTTTTTGCATTCACAAAAAATAAAATTATGGGATTAATTATCAAGCTTCCAGAAAATTTTGTGTTATATAAAACAAAATTATGTACAAAATACTTTGCTTTTATTGATAAATTTGAACATCTCTAACTTATTGTGTAAGTTAAACTAAAGAAATCTAAAACCATAAAAGATTCTAATGAAACAGTAAAAAAACTTCTCTAAATTAAACAGTTTATCTTTCAATAGCTATTTTAAGTAAATATTTATTGGTTCTTCATTTACTTTTAAAAATTCAGCTTAATGTGTAAAACTTGGAAAAGATTTTTTTATGGAGGGTTTGGGGTATGAGGGTGGGGATTCAGGAAGCTAAAAACGGCAAGTCGAAGCAAAAGTTCTTATCTAAAGAACGACACAATCAATAACAGTTTAAAAATTCATTTACACTTGTTTTGACTCAAAATATCAAAATATCATACGCAATATTTAAAAATTTGGTATCAAATATATGAAAATATCAAACTTCATGATTTTTTGAAAATAAATATCGGATATATATCAAGATATATATCCATTGATATATATCACCAAATCCTGATTGTAAGAATATTGAAGAGGATTTTACGGTACATAACAATAACAAGTGAGTGAAATGATCATATCGACAAGAAATAATACATTAATAGAAGTGATTTAGTCAATCTGTAGCTTTTCAATTATCTTCGAGTACCGAACTTCAATATGGATACAACCCCTAAAATAATTCCGTTTTAAAATAAATAATTTCTCGTAAACTAAACGTGCGAAATTAATGCAAATTTACATTTAGGCTAATTGAAGGGTGTAAAATTTATTTATGGTCTCAAAATTGGGTCCTGCTATTGAAAAAAACAAAAATTTGGTTTGTTTTGATATGTAGATGGCCCCCTAAGCAAATTTTATATACATCATTTAAAAGTAAACTTTATTTCCAATCGTTTGGTTCCAGTAACTTTATTCTACGATAATTTGTTGCAAAGTTAGTAGAGGAGTTTACTTTTTTTCCCCTACTGTACATCTCTACTTTCCTGTATGTGTGGCAAAATTATTTTTTATACATTTAAAACTGATTTACAAGTAGTAAAGTTATTCTATCACCATAAATATTTGTCAGAGAATTATACAATATCTACACCTTCCTATTTAAATCAACTATTTAAATGGTTTCAATCAACTAGATATGCAACATAATATATATTTAATAGTAACTGTAAATGGGATACATATAAAAAATAAATATAAATAAATATAAAAAATAAATAAAATATAAAGTAATCTTTTATTATATACAGGATGTCCATAATTAAACGACCCTACTTTAAAGTTGCCTAAATACGAAACTATTGATTAGAAAGTTGTGAAATTTTGTGTCGGACATAAAGAAGGAATGGGAATTTGTTTGAGTAAAAATAAAAGTTCAAAATTTCGCCACCAGAGCGCGTTTTTTAATAAATTACACATTTAGCCACCGCCCACTGAATACTAGACCTGAGATCTGAGAAAAAAAATGGCGGTTGTTGTAGGCAGATTTTTTTTTTTTTTCAGAGTTTGTACGGTCCCTTCAATTCGTACACCAATGATTTTTAAAAGATTTTACGCTTTATCTTTTTCAGGGGGCGGTCTGTACATTTGATTTATTTAATCTGAGAAAAAGAGAGTGTAAAAACTTTAAAAAATGGTCTAATTCACTAAAAAAGCCTCCTGGTGCCGAAATTTTGAACTAAAATTTTTCTTCGCTCAAACAAATTCACATTTCTTTATTGTGTCCGATACAAAATTTCACAATTTTCTGATTAATAGTTTCGTCTGTAGACAAGTTTAAAGTAGGGTCGTTTAATTATAGACACCCTGTATATTGTTCCAATATAAAAGTTCCAATATAAAAGTTTGTCAAATATAAAAAATTTTTTACACAGTTCAAAAGTAAGTTTTATCAATGACATTTTAAAAAAAAATCTATTAATATGAATTCCATGATTTCTAAATTAAATGCTAAAGTTTTAAAATAAAATAATTTCAACCAATATATTTTTTTTAATCAGAGTAATTAATCAAATCATTATTTAATGATTATCATTATTTTAAACATATATATTTTTATATTTTTTAGACAATATTTCCGGAGTATCTAAGTCTAAAAATGAAAAATTATAGAATTTCAAGAAAATATCTGATTGGAAATTTTAAACATTGGAAATATTAACCCTTTATCTACTGAATTATGAATTCATGAAAATTTTATCTTCTAAAGCATTTTTCGTGAATTGTTTAAACAAAATTAGAAGATTTATATAATCATTTAATAAATTTTAGAAGGATTTTAGAAGTATTGATGGATTTGGAAGAATTAATTAAATTTTAATTTATAGAGATTTGGTGCAATATTTATAATCCTACTCAAATGCTTTATTTTAAATATTTTTTCAAAGTATTTTGTAGAATTAGGAAATGTACAAATATAATGTTCTTACAATAAAAATATAGAAATATTCCCGAATTGAAAAATCCCCCCCCCCTCCCCCTCAGCGCAAGAAAGCTGAAAAGACGGAAAGGCAAAAGAAATCGTCCTTCTAAAAATATTTTTGTTTTGTGTAACCAATAATGCTTTTGGAACAAGATAAAGTAATGCATCCATAACTCATTATAAATTATATTACTTCTAATCGATGTATTAATTGAATTTTATAACAATTTATTTTAATGGTACTTATAAGTACCGTCAGTAGATAAAGGGTTAAACATTATACAAGAAGATTCAGAAAAAATAGAACACATTTTAAAGGGTGATGGCGCATATTTCAACAAGTCAGGAATTGTACGTCAAACGTGGCAAGTGGGGTGTGTTCATACTATAACTAATTTTATGAATATTCAGATCTTGGTGCAGTAACTTTTGCACCATTATGCAAAAATGCATGAATACAAAATTTATTACGATTCTATATATTAAATTCAGTAATATGACTCCAAAAAATATGACTCCATATTAAATGAGACGTAATCACCATGGCAACCTAGAATCATTACATATCACGAGATATTATTGAATTAATTACGTATGGTAGTATTTAATAGAATGAAGAAAATTTTTATTAATATCTTTTTTAAGTTTTGATTCGATTTTCATAAAATTTGACATGACTCGACAAAATTTTGCAAAGATTTTATATATTAAATTTCAAATCATTCGGCTGGGTAGTTTTTGCGCTCTTATATACGAACAGACAAACACACAGACGGACGGACCAGATGACAACTATAGGCGCTACGCATTTATATAATTTCGACATTTTCCCATAGACTATAATGTAATGGAATACTTTTAAGTGGCCCTGTAAATAAACTATGAACGCTACATACTTTATTTTCAATACCGAACATGGTATAGTAAATCTCAATAAAACATATCAATTACAGAGCAATCTAACTATATTACCGTAAGTTAGAGTTCGGACAGACATACAGACAGACATTCAGACAAACAGACTTCATAAACACTTTTCAACTGTGTTGAAAAATGTTAAAAAAACATAATATATTGAAATTTGTCTTTCAGAAACTAATAAACGGAAGCGTATTTGAATACCTTTGTACAGTCCTGAATTTTATCTACTATCTTTATATACACGCCGCTAATTAACTAAAATTTAAGTAAGACTCAAACACGCTTAAAACTACTGAAATCACACTTCCAGATATTATCATCCGTAGACGGTCATGCACCCAATTCTTTCCGTGGCCCTGTATATCATTTTATCTATATTCTGCAAACATATCTTAGCATACTTCAGCGTAGTTCAGCGTAAAAATTCATTTCTCATTTAAAAACCACTTTTAAGCACCTTTTCGTTCATACTCGGTAACCCTTACGAATTCTTTGTGTAGCCCTGTATATGATCTACAGCATTTATACACAAAACGTAATATGCAAAAATTTAGTTAAACTGAAAAACTCACATCAGAATTAAAAATACACTTCCAGCATTCATCGCTAATATACAGTACTTCGGATACAGTATAGTATCCTAAATCTTTTATGTGTCCCTGTAAATAATATGGACTTTTTATTATACAGGATGTAACCAGTAGTAATCCTCAGCAACGTATATATATTTCATCATATGTGAACTAGTTTAACATAATTAAAATACGCCGCAAATAATGTTTCCCCTATATACCATTATGTAACGGAATTCTTTTCTGTGGCCCTGTCTATGGTTAATAAATATTCCTAGCACCGCATATTCTACAGAATATATATTTTAGTGCACTTCATAAATGCATATCAATTTCATTATGTTCGAAAGGTTGTAACGTCATTAAAATGCACTTGAAACTATTTTTTTCTCATTAGCCGTAATGTAACGGAATACTTTTGACTGTCCCTGTAATTCATGTATACATGCAATTTTCATAAAATTTGAAATGATTCGACACAATTATGTAACAAATATACAGGGTGTTTATAAAGTCCCGGACCCATTTTGATGTTTAATAACTCATAAAATAATAAAGATAGATTAAAATTAATAACGTAAATGGTTAGATAGACTAAAAAAGTTTCATGACCCTTGTCAATGAACTTCCACGTGTGCCCCCTTCGTCGCACGGAGAATATCAAGTCGATAGTCAATTTCACGCCAAGTAGCGGCAAGCATGTCGGCATCCACAGAGGCTATTGCGGTTGTAATTCTAGCTTTTAAGTCATCAATGTTCGACACTCTCCTCCTGTAAACATTGTCCTTTACAAATCCCCAAAGGAAAAAGTCCAGCGGCGTTATATCTGGTGATCTGGGTGGCCAAGGAATTGGACCTCCTAGCCCAATCCATCTTCCTGGAAAATGGTCATTCAAAGAAGTACGAACGATGGTACCCCAATGAGGTAGTACACCATCTTGTTGCAAAATGACATGTGGCTGAAGCTCTTCTAGTTGTGGAAATACGAAGTTTTCCAAAATGTCTAAGTATACGACTGATGAGACCGTCTCTTCTGTAAATAAGAAAGGCCCAATGACTCGGTCGTGCATTAGTCCACACCACACATTAATCTTTGGGGAATCCCTTACTGCCTCACGTTATTCATGGGGGTTTTCAGATCCCCATATTCGCACATTATGGCGATTAACAATGCCAGAAACATGAAAGGATGCTTCGTCGGAGAACATTATGCGCTTCAGAAAATCAGCATCATCTTCTATTCTCCTTAGCATATCTGTTGCAAGGGCCATCCTCCTAGGCCTATCGTCCGGTTCCAAAACTTGAACAATTTGAACTTTGTATGCATGCAGTCTTAATTTTTTTCTTAATAACCTTGTACACCGTCGAAATTGGCATATCCAATTCTCTTGCCGCTGATCTCACAGATCTTCTAGGATTGTGTAAAAATGTCTCTCTGACACGCTCAGCATCAAAATCGCTTGTGCAGGGACGTCCGGAACGCTTCTTATCTGCGATACTTCCAGTTTCTAGAAAATTCTTTTTCCACCGCAAGATGCTGCTTTTGGATGGAGGATCTTTTTGGTAAATTCTTCTGCAATTTCTCGGTGCTTGCACTATCGATTTTGTTTCTATGAACCACCATAAAATCTGTGCTTTCTCTTGTGGTGTATGCATTCTCCTTAATATCCGCTTGAATAAAACATCACATACAAAAGTAACATAGAACAAACACATCAAAAGTAAACAAAACATTGCAATAGTTGCCAAAAACAAGAGAGAGAAAAATGCAATTAATAAGCAGACGATATTTAGAAAAGTACAATTATTTAGACTGGAAAATGAAATTATCTGAAATTAACCACACGAGCAGAAGATATTTACAAAAGTAAAGATATTCAAACCTGAAAAGGAAAATATATGAGTTATTCCATCAATAAATGCCATAAGTTTGTTTATATCTTCATTATTTTATGAGTTATTAAACAGCAAAATGGGTCCGAGACTTTATAAACACCCTAAACCGCCAAAATTTCAAGCCATTCGGTTGGGCAGTTTTTGTGCTGTTATTTGCGGACAGACGGACAGACAGACGAACAGACGGACAGACAGACGGACAGACAGACGAACAGACGGACAGACAGACGAACAGACGGACGGACCGGACGACGACTATAGGTGCTACGTATTTATATAATTACGAATGCACCTAAAAACAATTTTTATATAGAAACAAGAGGTCATAATTTATTTATTCAACATAAAAAAACAGATTGTATAATTCGAATGAAAATTCAATTCTTTATTCATGACCGATATTCTAACGAAATTTCAAATGAACTGACCTTCTTTCATTTAAAATGCAAGAATAGCACGAGAAGTGGTAGAAGTAGCTACAACTGTTCTCCAAACAGCGTGGAACTATACGCTCCATATCCCCGAATGTTATTGAGAGTCCATACGATTTCACTTACGAAATGTTGTATACTTTCAAGATATCTTTGCATTTAGAACAAAGTAGTGTAAATATGTTGAAAATCGTTTACAAATATTTTTAATTTTGTTAAAGTTTCGAACAACAGTTATGTTCGTATTGTAGTCAGATGCTTTGCATTTTTTAATTGCAACAATGCATTACGCCGCTGATTTTCCAATACACAATCTTATGATTTGGTGTGCACTATCACCACTTATAGTTTGTTCAGACTTTTTCGAATAATTCTGTGTACCAATTTATAGAAATAACCTTCATGAGCTCTGTTAATTATTTGTCATCTGATATACAAAACGTATCTAGAGAATTCTTTTAATTATCTTGAGATATTTCATCTCACTAAAATAAAAGTTTCCTTTCGTATATATATTTAAATTACTTTTTGATGTTATCTCAACTTTTCTCAATATACCAGCTTATACAAATAACTCTCACAATCTCCTATAATTATTTTATATTATTCGTGCAAAATATATCTACAATTTTAATTATCTAGAAATATTTATTCTCTCTGGAATAAAATTTTCCTTCCGGATATATTTAAATTAGGTTATAAAATAAATAAGAAATTTATTTTTAAATTTCGTAATGAAATATCAAATTTAATTTCTCGTTCAGTTTATTCCTAACAAAAATTGTTCACAGATTATGTTTTCTTAGGAATAATATTAATCTTTATATTTACATTTGTATCTCATGAGAAACAAATACATAACATAATTTTGATTGCAACTTTACACTATTTGCTTTACATTAACTTCTTGTCTAATATTATAGTCTAGTTTGTATTTTTAAATAGATTACTTTAATTTAAGAACTAACTAAATGTTAAACATCTAGTAAATAATAATTTTTCCCGGTAACATAGTTCAAACATAAATGACGATACAATTTATGAAGCAATAAGAGAAAGTTTTTATTTATTTTTTGCGCTTTACTTTTTTAGAAGTTAGTTTAAAAAAACATTTTTTTTAATCTAGGTCATTTTCTTTAAAAAACGTAATATAAAAAATTTTATTATTATTTCATTTATTCAGAGTTTTTTTTACGGTACCTTAATGCATATATGATACGTTTTATTTGCATTGCATTGTCTGGAAATACTGTTACAAAAAGAAATTCTCTTCTTTTTCTACAAATGTTTAATTAAGTTTTCCACAGAAATGTCAAAAGAATTTTTTAATTAAATATCTTCAAAAATTCTTTTTCAAATTGTTTTTTTTCTCAAACTTCTTTATTTAACCGTTATTTAGCTCCTTTATTAAATTTTAATTATGGCCTTCTTTTTTCCCCAAAAAATCTTTTTGTTTAATTAAGTTAGGGGTGCACAACCTTTTTAAGAGAAGGGCCACTTACAAAAATTTCTAGGTTGTCGTGGGCCACATCAGTAACACGGTGAGAATTCTATTTCGGCAAGGTGATCTGTGACCTATAATCAGAAAAAATTATGGTTTCAGGGGGGGGGGGGGAGTACCCCTCTAGGCTCCCCTACCCAGTCAACATATCCAATTCATTTGGCAAGAATATATAAGCAGTTTACGTTTTATATATAACAGAGATATAGCAAGGATTATTCAGAAGGTGTGGCAATATTCCTTGACTTTATTCGGGGGAGTAAATATTGTTTCATTAAAAGTTCTAAAAAACAAACATAGGCATGAAAGTGGCTAATGCCAAAAAAAAAAAAAAAAAAAAGTTAACTTCCTGAACGAAGGCGGTAGGAGGAGCCGATAAACAAAATTTGCGGTTTTTTCGCGCGTGATCATTGAAATTCGCGATTTTTCTGCACCGGATCAACGTAATTTACGACTTTTCCGCATCAGGTCGACAAAACTTGCAATTTTCCGCACATGATCATCGAAATTTGCGATTTTTCTGCACCTGATTGGCGAAATTCGCGATTCTTTCGTGCTCGACCACCGAAATTCGCGCTTTTTCGGAGCCCGATCGAGGAAACTTGCGATTTTTCCGTACACGATCGACGCTATTTGCTATTTTTCCGTCCCTGATCGACAAAATTTGTGATTCTTAACTGGCTGTGATTAAATTTGACATTTTCCCCTGTGGGAAATTGACAAAAATCGCGATTTTTCCGCAGCTGATCAGCGAAATTTTCAATTTTTCCGTGCATGCGCATCATAGGGAAAATTCGCGATTTTTTTTCGTGCCTGATTAACGAAATTTGCGATTTTTCCTCACCTGATCGACAAAATTTGTGATTTTTCGGAATCCGATCGACAACACTCGCGATTTTTCCGTGCCCGATCGACGAAATTTGGGATTTTTTCGCGGCTGATCTAGGAAATTTTTAATTTTTCCGCTCCAGATTGACAGAATTTGCGATTTTTCCGCGCCTGATCAACGATATTCATGATTCTTAACTGATTGTGACGAAATTTGCAATTTGTCCCGCAGCAAATTGGCGAAATTCGCGATAAACAGAAGAAACACATGATTTTTCTGCAGCCGATCAACGAAATTTGAGATGTTTCTGCTCCTAATCGAAAAAATTCGTAATTTTCCTGCATCCGATCGACGAATTTCATGCTTCTTAATTAACTGATGAAATTTGCAACTTTTTCCCGCGCAAATTGACGAAATTCGCGTTTTTTTTTCTCTCGCGAATATCAAAAGTCACGATTTTTCCGCAGCCGATCAACAAAATTTGCAATATTTCCGCGCATCGTAACAAAATTGATAATTTTTTCTTGCCGATAAACGAAATTTGAAATTTTTGCGCGCCTATTAGACAAAATTAGCGATTTTTCCGCGCCCGACCAACGAAATTCAGGATTTTTCCGAGCTCCATCGACAAAGCTCGCCATTTTTCTGTGTCCAAATGATAAAATTTACAATTTTTTCGCCCCTCATAAACAAAATTCGCGATTTTTCCGTGTTTGATCAACGAAATTTGCGATTTTTCCGAGCCTCATCGACACAATTCGCTCTTTTTTCGCACTAGATCAACGAAATCGCGATCCTTAACTGACGGACGGAATTTTCAATTTTTTCCGCAGCAAATTGACGAAATTCACGATTTTTTTCCGACTTATGGACAAAAATTGCAATTTTTTCCAGCTATAAATTGAAGAAATTCGCGGGCCACTTTTGGCCCGCAGATTACAGGTTGTGCATCCCTAAATTAAGTGAAGATATACTTCGTTTTTTGAGAACATGCATGGATATCGTTTTCAGTCGAGATAATTTTACCAAATGTCAAAAAATGATTTTCTAACCCTTTAAGACCGGGAGATTTTTTGGTAGAAATTTAAAGTTTGGGTGGTTTCCTCTTATCGATGGGACCGTATTTGATTGATTTTTTTTTTTTTAATACCCCATGTCAGGTTATGCCAAGGGAGGACACGCACAATTGTGTGGGTTCCGGCTTAATGCAGCCGTTTTTGGGTTGTATCTATACAATTGTTTAGTTTGGGATTAAGTGTGCAAATATCAAAAAATAAAAGTTTACGCAAAAAGAAGTTGTTATTTATTGAGATAATTTTCATCAGACACAATGGAAATGTTTGAAACAATTTTTATTTTTGGACAGACCATTACAATTTCCTTTTCTGAGATGTACTCAATGCTCGCACCCCTCTTAAGAGCCGTTGACAAATGGTATGCCCTTCACTCCGTTTGGATTGTGCCTGATTCTTCAAATTTCTTTTTTTAGTTTTTCCAGCAGCGGTATTTTCTTGAAATACCGATCGAAGTACATAAAACTAGGTCTGAACCAAAGTAAGGACTACAGCAGGTCCTAAGACCAGATCCTTGTGGACTACGTCTGTCCTTTCCAACTGGTAAACTACAAAATTTAAAACTATCCCTGATGATACTGTTACAACAGAGTGTGGTTTGTTTTTCATATACTGCTTTACTGAAGCACGTCAAAAAAAAAGGAATCGTCTGCTCATCTATGGAAAATTTCCCCTGATCTCCTGGTAAATTCAAGCAGACACTACGGAATCTGTCGAGCATTTGCTGACCTTTCCATAATTTATTATTTATTCCTGGTGGCTTACTTGGTGTGTCGACATAATGGAATGAATTTATCAAACTTAAAAATCTATCTCGTGATATGCCTATAACTCATATAAATCATATGATATCTATAACTCAGAGCAGAAACATACAGTTCGTTACATGTGCATATTATATATCTAACACTATCAATTTTAAATAGAAATCATGAATATTTTGAATAGAAATCATGAATAAAGCAAACATATTTAAAATTAATCCGGTTTAAAAATGTCATTAATAAAAAATAAATTGCTAAAAACATAAGTTTAAAAAAAATCGCTTAAAAATAAAAATTTTATATATCAGGAATTGTACCCATTTTGGAAACGGTAAAACCCGGACCCGCACAATTGTGTGGGTCATTTCTTTTTTAACATTTGTAAAGTCTAATTAAATTTATCAATACAAAATCAATTAAAATCATGAATAAAGTATATGAAAAGAAAAATTAAATCGAAGCAAACATTAAAAATCAGATTTAAAAGAAATTACGACAGTACATACTTTTTGTCTATTGCTGTTAGATGATATAGCCTTTTTAAAAGCAGAAAATCTAACTCTGTATTTTAGTTAGTGTCCCCTAGTGGTGCCTTATCAAAACATCTGAAGCTAATTAACTCATATATATGTGCAGATTTGGTTTTAAATCTCACAAAAACAGGAAATACTCATTCTCTTTTACTTTAGTATCACCCACACAATTGTGTGGGTCGGGCTTAAAGGGCTAACGTAATCATGTAAGGCCTAGACTGTATGATCGCGTGGGTTAGACATTAGCTGATATTTTTGCTTCCTGATTAATTGTAATTATGCAATTAATGTATAATAATGTTAATATGTAATTAATGAAACAAATGAACGATGGTACTGATTTCTAAAACCTAATGGTATCTATTTTGCTCATTGGGTAGAAGATCTTGTACGGTTTTCAAACCAACGTTTACAAGGGCTGAATTATTTATCTATCGTAATTAGGAAATTATCACTATCTATATTATAAAGGACAAACATATCTGTGCGTAACGCATACGTCATTCTGCGAATGGCAACACTTTGAAATTTGAAATGAAATTTCGGTTTTGCAATTTTCTTTACTGCAAATTTTTAAACTACTAAACATCGCACATTTTAAATTTTTATACCGTTGTATAAGGAAAAAAATGCTCTTTTAAATGCAATTTGTTTGAAAGTTGTATCTCAATTTAAGTTTGAGATATTAATTTTTTTTGTAGTTTTTAATACATTTTTTGTAATTGTGGCAACGGAAGTCCGCCATTTCTGTTGAAAGTCATGGAAGGTTTAGAGGGAAAATAATCCCCGAGTAAAGAAAATAATATATTACTGTAGCTTTTGTTGCCGTTTTCTCATAAAAACTGAAAAAAAAAATTGAAATTACAATGCGTGCTATGTCAGCGATTTTTTAAGTTTCCAATTCAAAGCCATTTTCAATTTTTACACCATCAAATAGAGAAAAAAAATCTACTTTCAAATGCAATGTGTTCGAAAATTGTATCTTAATTGACTGAGTTATTACGGTTTTTAAAATAATTAGCTGCCCGTGGCGACCAGTTTGGTCTCACTTAAATGGAATGCTAGGCATTATATCGTGTTACTTTTATTCATAATTTAATTTACTTGCTCAATCCTTCGCCAAATCGGAAGATTCTGATAGAGAAATCAAGAACTCGGTATTTTTATGTTAGTCCGGCATAGGTGATAAATCGCCAAACATAGTACCCGTCGTATTTTTTCATCTTTCTAAGAAAATATGAAATATTAAGTTAAAATATAACCCTTTCACTCATTTTAAAATGGATAACTTTAATTTAAAACTGAAACATTTGAAATTCACGAATTTCACTTTAAAAAAATCTTTAAAAAAGGAAAAAAAAAAAAAAAAAAAAAAAAGAATAAATACGATAAACCATTTAATTTCAACATCAAAGCATTGTTTTCATTTACACCTCAAAAAATAAAAAATGCTTCTGGCGAGTTAAAAAATGCTATTGGCGATAATTGCGCCCAGCTAATATGAAAGTACGAACTTTTTGCCATCATAGCAACTTTTATGTAGTATTATTCGAAAAAAATATTTTGATGAAATAGGTTGCCAAAAAATACGTTGCCAAATTTCTTTTCTCGCCATGGACCTTTTCTCTATTTCGCCAAGTACCTATACTGGAAAAGTACCTTCATTTATTTATTTATTTGTTGTATTTTAAATTAGATGAATAAAAGACGGCACAGGTGTCATATACGCACTACGTTGGCGCGACTTTTTTCTGACGCCAATGTCATATACGCACAGGGGTACTTAACTGGCGCCAAAGTATCGTTATTTTGCTTGATATGGTAGCCCGGATGTTGTTGTTTATTTATTAATAAATTGTTTATTTACTTTTATTTTATTTTTTTTAATTATATAAATTGTTTTGTTCTATAGTTATTAATTAAACTTTTTTTTTTATTTATTGTTATTCCCTTTTTAAAAATATTGCACAATAACCAATGAGATGCGTTACATTCAGGTGTTGCCATTAAACAATTAACAAATAATCGCGATTTCTTTGCCACCTACGATAGCATAAAATATATAGATTTTCAAGCATGAATTATTTTTTAATTTATCTATCCCGTGTAGCTCGATTACGAAAGATTAATCTCCCTTAAAAAAATGTAAAAAGTTCAGCATTTGTTTCCGTCTAATGTTGCATAACAAAATTAAAACTTTCTCTATAGAAAAATTAATAAAATAATGTAAATAAGAAAACAATTTAACAGACATGTGATTGAACCACGTGCTGAAAGCACTGAAATGATCGAAAAAACTGCCGTAAGTCGTAAAATCTTGGGCTAATAACTCCTGGCATGCGCTGACATGTGAAAGTATCGCTTTTAATAAAATTTAAAACTTTATTTGATTGCATAATTGATATTTTTCAGATAAAAATTCTTTTTGATGTTAGTGGGCAATCTAAAATATATATTACATGTAAAAAAAAAAAAAAAAAAAAAAAGAATGTTTTTCACTTATACTCTGTAACCCGAGGAGCTCGGGTTCGATCCCCTAGTATTATTAATTGCGAATAATACGCAAAGAACACTACTTTCGTTAAATTTCAGTAAATGATTTATTAGTTAAATTTTAGCGAACCTTACTTTTTATGGTTTAGATACCAGCTTTTAATTTAATTTATGCAAAGTATTTCTTTCAGAAAATTAAAAAAAAAAAAAAAACAATCTAATTCGAAACCGAAAAGGTTAATTATTGAAAACTTATGTACGTTTAATTAGTAAATAATTAAAACATTAAACATATTTTATATTTATCTTATTTAAACATATACAATATATATATAAATGTTAGATTATTCTAACATTGAAAGGGTTTACTAGTTGAAGTAACTGGCTGTCATGATGCTAGTAGTGGATCACGTCTAGCAGTAATACAGTAGTGTAAGTTGTCAGAACAGGTAAAGTCGATCCTGTCGACTAGTATAACGAAAACTCGAAATCCTGTCGTGTTAAAGGTTACGACATTGACGTTATATGATGATTCGAGAATGGAGTTAACTTCGATAGATAGTAATTGAATAATCAATCTGGAAGTCGTGCATTAGGATAAGCTGAAAAAGAACGTCACTGTAGTAATCAACAGGGTTATTCGAATTTTGTTGCTGTCAACGAACGACGGCAATGAAAAACATTTATCCAGTGTAGATTCTGTTGAACTGTGTAACCCCTGCAAGAAAACCTAGAAACCTTTTTTAACTACAAAACTTTACTTTAAAACTTTCCTAGTTTCGAGAGGACTACATACTTGCGCCTTGGCCTCGCCTTTTCTACGTCTACAATGTACATGGTATAATTGCGTTGACGTCACCTACATGTGAACTTTGACTATCTTTTATATATTCTTCAGAACCCTTTTCGTTTTTCTGTAAGATGGTGTGTTTAAAAAGATGCTTCGAGAAATGTGAACTTTGACTATCTTTTATATATTCTTCAGAAATCTTTTCGTTTTTCTGTAAGATGGTGTGTTTAAAAAGATGCTTCGAGAAATGTGAACTTTGACTATCTTTTATATATTCTTCAGAACTCTTTTCGTTTTTCTGTAAGATGGTGTGTTTAAAAAGATGCTTCGAGAAATGTGAACTTTGACTATCTTTTATAAATTCTTCAGAACTCTTTTCGTTTTTCTGTAAGATGGCGTGTTTAAAAAGATGCTTCGAGAAATGTGAACTTTGACTATCTTTTATAAATTCTTCAGAACTCTTTTCGTTTTTCTTTAAGATGGCGTGTTTAAAAAGATGCTTCAAGAAATGTGAACTTTGACTATCTTTTATAAATTCTTCAGAACTCTTTTCGTTTTTCTGTAAGATGGTGTGTTTAAAAAGATGCTTCGAGAAATGTGAACTTTGACTATCTTTTATAAATTCTTCAGAACTCTTTTCGTTTTTCTGTAAGATGGCGTGTTTAAAAAGATGCTTCGAGAAATGTGAACTTTGACTATCTTTTATATATTCTTCAGAACTCTTTTCGTTTTTCTGTAAGATGGCGTGTTTAAAAAGATGCTTCGAGAAATGTGAACTTTGACTATCTTTTATATATTCTTCAGAACTCTTTTCGTTTTTCTGTAAGATGGTGTGTTTAAAAAGATGCTTCGAGAAATGTGAACTTTGACTATCTTTTATAAATTCTTCAGAACTCTTTTCGTTTTTCTGCAAGATGGTGTGTTTAAAAAGATGCTCCGAGAAGATTTTATTCTCTCGGCGCTTATGTTTTCCTGTAATATTTTAACCCAGATGAATCTCATTAAATTATTGAGAGAACGTAGGGTTCATCACTTTCACCATAAATAAAACAGAAAATCATAGTAGTACAAATAATAAGTAATAGTATTTTATTTTTACACTCTAGGTAACAAATGTGAAATATGTATTACAACCGTGCAAAGGAAGATGTTTCTCGGCTTTACAGCTAAAGGGATCGGGGGTACGCTGCGCTCCTGAGAACAGGGAAGCGATACTTTTTCCTGTTTCATTTCAACTTGATGATATTTTAAAGCGTAAAGAAAATTATATACACACGGATTTTAAATTAGAAATATTATTTACAAAAGTTTCTCCAGAATAATTGAGACTATACATAAAGTCAACTCAGAATTTTATTTTAACATCTTTCGGCGGCACAGTTTCCACCGAGATATTTAGCCATCGCTTCATAGTAGTAATTAAGCGTAAACAAAGTTGTAGATAATATATATATATATATATATATATATAAACTAAGACAATCCAAAATTCCATAAAATTAAAGCCAAACAAATAACTATAGCACACTAACTACTAAAAGCACACCATTAACAAATGAACAAACAGAAAACATAAAAGAAAGAGAAATTTATAAAACCAACTAAAGCGAAAAAGGAGACAGGCGGCTTGGCTTATGACAAGCACTGCGGGGTTATTCTAGATTTACGTGCACGACATTCCCCCTCACCTGTCAAAACCAAAATCAACCAGAGAAAACTAACTTCAAAACAGAAAAAAAGATGAATTGTAAACTAAACAATTAGTTCCCATACTGTCCAATCAACACACCTCTAGAATCGAACGGTAAATATAACTCAAATCGATAATTTTTACTTTTGCTAAAATCATAAATTAAATCATTGATAAATCTCGGAGGATAACCCTCCGAACAGGCGATACTATAATATTAGAACATTTCACCAATCAATCGATCCGAATTTGAAGTCAATCACTCAATACGATTTAAACCATTTACAAAGATGTTCCTAAAAATAGATATGTGGACAGTACTTTGAAAATTAAAAAAATTTAAATTATCAAAACTAAAACTATTTCATATTCAAAGCTGGAGTAGCACAGTTGAAGTTTATTCCAACAGAGCGAAAAATGTCCAGACCAGGGATCGAACCTGGATACTTGGCGTGCCGTGCCAATGCCTTACCTGTTAGGCTATCCGGACCGATACCTGGCTGACATAATTCACTCTTATTAGTTGGACTTGGCTGCGAACTGCAGCGCTATTTCATTCATCCGAGCTATAACTATAGCATTTACATGATGAAACTACTTTAACACGGAAACTCCTGTATACCATGTAATTAGGTCATAATGAAGGGAACGAATATTTTTTCCAACTGGATTATATCATATTCAAAGCTGGAGTAGCACAGTTGAAGTTTATTCCAACAGAGCGAAAAATGTCCAGACCAGGGATCGAACCTGGATACTTGGCGTGCCGTGCCAATGCCTTACCTGTTAGGCTATCCGGACCGATACCTGGCTGACATAATTCACTCTTATTAGTTGGACTTGGCTGCGAACTGCAGCGCTATTTCATTCATCCGAGCTATAACTATAGCATTTACACGATGAAACTACTTTAACACGGAAACTCCTGTATACCATGTAATTAGGTCATAATGAAGGGAACGAATATTTTTTCCAACTGGATTATATCATATTCAAAGCTGGAGTAGCACAGTTGAAGTTTATTCCAACAGAGCGAAAAATGTCCAGACCAGGGATCGAACCTGGATACTTGGCGTGCCGTGCCAATGCCTTACCTGTTAGGCTATCCGGACCGATACCTGGCTGACATAATTCACTCTTATTAGTTGGACTTGGCTGCGAACTGCAGCGCTATTTCATTCATCCGAGCTATAACTATAGCATTTACATGATGAAACTACTTTAACACGGAAACTCCTGTATACCATGTAATTAGGTCATAATGAAGGGAACGAATATTTTTTCCAACTGGATTATATCATATTCAAAGCTGGAGTAGCACAGTTGAAGTTTATTCCAACAGAGCGAAAAACAGGTAAGGCATTGGCACGGCACGCCAAGTATCCAGGTTCGATCCCTGGTCTGGACATTTTTCGCTCTGTTGGAATAAACTTCAACTGTGCTACTCCAGCTTTGAATATGATATAATCCAGTTGGAAAAAATATTCGTTCCCTTCATTATGACCTAATTACATGGTATACAGGAGTTTCCGTGTTAAAGTAGTTTCATCATGTAAATGCTATAGTTATAGCTCGGATGAATGAAATAGCGCTGCAGTTCGCAGCCAAGTCCAACTAATAAGAGTGAATTATGTCAGCCAGGTATCGGTCCGGATAGCCTAACAGGTAAGGCATTGGCACGGCACGCCAAGTATCCAGGTTCGATCCCTGGTCTGGACATTTTTCGCTCTGTTGGAATAAACTTCAACTGTGCTACTCCAGCTTTGAATATGATATAATCCAGTTGGAAAAAATATTCGTTCCCTTCATTATGACCTAATTACATGGTATACAGGAGTTTCCGTGTTAAAGTAGTTTCATCATGTAAATGCTATAGTTATAGCTCGGATGAATGAAATAGCGCTGCAGTTCGCAGCCAAGTCCAACTAATAAGAGTGAATTATGTCAGCCAGGTATCGGTCCGGATAGCCTAACAGGTAAGGCATTGGCACGGCACGCCAAGTATCCAGGTTCGATCCCTGGTCTGGACATTTTTCGCTCTGTTGGAATAAACTTCAACTGTGCTACTCCAGCTTTGAATATGATATAATCCAGTTGGAAAAAATATTCGTTCCCTTCATTATAAAACTATTTCTTTTATAATATACACCATTATATATAATTTTCTTAACATGTTTATCTATTTTATTATTAGTTCTTAATGTAAACATTTAACAGAGTCAATATATTTCCTCTTGTAGGAATACAATCCTTAATCGCAAATATATTTAAATTATCATTGGATATAATATCCAAAGTTTAAGAGGAAATAATGAATTATGCATGAGCGAGAATATAGTCAGAAGATTTATGTTTGGAATATGGCAATTCTTCTCTGTATTTTTATCCTATATTATGAAAACTTTATAAGGTATTTTATTGTTATAACTTCGTTTAAAAAGTTCTCATTGTTTCAAAGAAACTTATTTAAGAAATATAATACAGACATATCATTTAAAAATGTAAAAAGTAACTGCTAACATATTAAATGCATTTTTCAGTTTAAACATTAAGAAATGTATGAATATTATTTTTTGTTATAATATATGAAAGCGAATTTAAATTGTCGGATGTAAATTCTACATATCCATTATAGCTTTAAACATAATTCATTTATATCTTATTTCAATAATTTCTAAAAATACAAATTCAACAGCATTGATGTTTTTCGCTCGTTGGAATTTAGTGCGTTATCACAAATGTATTCATATTAACATTTTAAGCAAGAGTTTTGATATAATACCCAAACTTTCACTGGAAAATGTGATTTGTGCATAAGCGAAAATATAGAAAGAGATATTTTCAGAATATTTTAATTTCTCTGTATGCTGTTATCCTATTCTAATATATTGAAAGTTTTATAAGATAAAGTATTAATTGTAACATTTCATTTTAAATATACTGACTGTTTCAAATAAATGTATTTAATAAATGTAATATAGATATATTAAATGAAAACACAATTAAATAAACTTGTTGAAAAGGTGCATTTAATACACTAAGGATGTCACAAAACGTAAAAGATGTAATTACATATAAAAACACAGTTTTAAAATATTAAAACTTCAAATATCCTACGCCGAGCGCTTTCGATCAGAACTTGATCATCAACAGGGATGCTTCGATTACGTACTGAAACTCCTTTTCATACTCCGTCCACGGCTGGACAGCCAGGTGAGTTTCTTTTTACTGAGGGGGGAGGGGAAATCACTGATTTTTTTTCTAAGATTAAGACTGTTTCTGCTATTTTAATAACTTCAACCATATTTCTTGAATGTTATATGAAAGATTATCCTCAACTGCTTTATTTTCTTTCATTAAAATTTCTATAGATTATTTTATTAATGAGATATGATAATGAGAAGCAAGAATAACGACTCTTGCTTTATTAAGCCATGTCTATAAATTTTGCTCAACAAAATTTTTAGGGCAGATTGAAAGAACACGTAAGTGATATTAAGTTTAATAGACAAACCACAGCGTTATTAAGACTGAACAAAAATCCAAATATAAATATTCAATTTAAAGACGAGCTGTACCTCTCGCATCTGTTTATGACAATCTGGTAAAAAATAAAATAGGATAAGGCGTTTTTTCCTGGCTTGTGCCTTGCAAAATATATTAGATAATCTGAAAATATTGCAGTTTTTTGTTATTAAACTTGTAAACTTGAGTTTTTTAAATAACGTCTAATGGAATATTACATTGTTGTATGTTCTGTTTAAGGGCAGATACTGACCTACTTACATATGTAGATACCTACTTATATAACCTACTTACTAATTGCATCAGCTTCATCATTACCCTGGCCAACATTGTCATGTACAAGACAATGGCAGCAAATCAGATAATGATGTTTGTTATTTATTTGAAATATAAATTTAATATATGTAAGTTTAAAATTATAAAACCCCAATAGTATTCCAATTAAGTTTGAAAATTTAATTAATTTATAACTTTAGGATGAATTTCAATTACTTATCATAAATTAATGCATTTATTAAAGCATTGTATACTACATAAAAAAACAATTATGTGAACATCCAGGATTAGATTTTAATCCTCAGTATTTTTTTATGGAATATTTTTTTTTTTTTTGCATTAAATATTGTAAGTAATTTTATTGTCGGCAGAACGCATGCGTTACATATTTATTCCTAAATATTGTTCCTTTCATTGGAGATTTATAGGATTTTTAGGAAGGGAGAATTCTTAAAATAAACTTTAAAAAATAATTCTAAAAATTCTATCCCTTGGATATAGCCCTAAGTTTGATTGGTATGATAAAAATTTATTGTAAAAGACTGTGTATAATAAAAACTTACCTTAAAAGGAAACTTTTCACGATCATCTTGAAAAGAATGAAGCACACTATTAAGGAAAGGGGTCTAAAACAGGAATTATCCTTTGCTATTCCATTTAAGCAGATTTTACTGTATTAATTAAGTAATTAATTGTAATACAGTATATTTATTTGCAAGTTCCTAAAATGAGAAGAACCAAGAACTACAAAAATTGGCAACATTGGTTAAAAAGAAGGTTGGCTGGAAAGAAATACCAGGAGAAAATAAAAAAGGATGTAAATCGTTTTTGTAACACAAACAATAAATTACACCTAAAGTATGAAAATGAAATAAAGAAGGGAACTGTTAAACCTGTAAATAAAATTTCATCAAAAAAATAATAATAATAACACATAAAAAAAGCTGGAACATTCTGTTTAAAATTTTTAAAGTTATATTATCGAAAAGATAACTTTATTATGTATTCTTCATTTTAAAATAAACAATTTTCTACTCTTCTAGTTTGTCTGTAGATGCCAGGGAAAATATTCTTAATAAACATAACACTGAACACAAAGAACTTCAAAATGTCCCAAAAACAGAAAATGGCACGAATGATTATTACTAAAGAAATAAAAATATTTGCAATAGGCAGAAAAATACAACCCTGCTACCATCTACAGAGGGAATATTGAGTGTAATGGTGTAATGCAATCTGTCAGGATAATGATATTTTTTCAATGGCACACACTTTACTAATTTGTTGAATAGATGAGAATTTAAAATAAATAGTTACGTGAGTTCTAGGACGAAAATATTAATTTATGTAAAAAAATACGTAATTTTTGTTATTCGTTAATAAATTTAGTGCTTCAAAATAATTGATTAATATGAGATAGTAACTTTTGTATTTCCATTGATACCTTGTCTTCAATCCTTGTTTAACTGTAAATTTCCCAGTGTATTAAACAAAAGTAATTACTAATAATACTTGCATTTAATAGTTTTATTGATTTATATACTTATTAGAGTAATAAAAATTTCTTCGATCAACAAAAACTAGATTTTAATAAACCCACTGGTTAAGAAAATAAAAGTATATTTTAAAAATATTTTTTGTCAAATTTTAAAAAGTAAAAATAAAAGTATCTTTTTAATATCTAAAGTCAAATTGTAACGATATTTAAATAAACCGGATCTCCCAAATTCTTATTTCATCTAAAAACCAATTTACGGAGAAATATAACAAATATGTGTTTCATTTTCATTTCCACATTAAATGACCGAAACTGATAAATGTTGTATAACAAACAGGGTTGGCAAAGTGGACCCACACAGGTTTTTCTGAGCGGGTCCACGAACAAAAATCCAACTGGGTTTTTGTTAAAAGCGGGTTTTTGCTAAAAATCATTTCTGAGTCTGCAAATCCCCGCTATAGTATTTAGAAATACAAGTTTACCTTTTAAGCCCAAAACCCAGGTGGTTTCTTTTATCAAAATTACATAAAAAAAAATAAATAAAAATCAGTCTTATTTGTGGTAATCAGGTGGTAGTTTTTCAGAATATTTATTTTTTAATTTTAATTTATTTTTTAAATATATTTCATATAATTTACACAATGTAACATATTGAAAATAATTATAATTGGTCTTTTTTATAGTTTACTAATCAAAATCAAAATCACATTCACTTTGATATTTATGGTAATATTTATAAATCTTTACTAGTTTTTCACACTGCTCTGAGCCTAGTCTGTTCTGCAATTTAAACCATATGAATCCAAATGTAGAGATAATCCTCTCGATAGAAGCAAAGCTAGATGGAACAGAATGCAGAGATTGGAAAAAACTGCAAAAATCATTATCTAACTTGTTGTTTTTCTTTTTCTGTACTTTTCCTTTAAGAATTTCCCACCCTTTTGAAGCTGAAAATTGTAACAATATTTTCTGAGAAAAGTGATTTAGGAAAATAGTCTGTCTTTAATTTTAAATGCCGGTAAGCAGGTAACCACTCTGAATGGTACTGTATTATCCATGCTTCAGCTTCTTCCTCTTCAGTTGAATTAAGCCTTTCTCCTCAGCACGCTTGCTACACGGTGCCGTAGTCATCGGGGACTCGGTTGGAGATTTACGTATAAATTAGAAATTCGTTTAAAAGGAGGGACAGTGCATGCACAGTACGCCTGCTAGTACGCCTGTACGGTAGACAGCGGGGACCCGGCTCGAGGTTCGTTCGCTTCGAGATTTCATATTAGAGGTCCCAATAAAAGGCGGAGCTCACTAGCGGGTGAAACCTAGTTTAATTATTATAGTTACTAATTATTATTGAAACATTCATTATTATATTTACAACAAAAATAAAAATTAATTATTCATTATGACGACTAAAATCTATTTAAAAGTGATAAGATAAGAACTCACTTTTATCACTTAATAGTATTAAGTTAATTATAATAGTAATAGTATTAATAGTATTAATAATAATTAATATTAATAATTAATAGTATTAATAATATTTTATAATATCGGTTAATAAATTTATTCTGATATTAGTATTAACTTAATACTAATATCAGAATAGAATAAATTTATTAACTGATATTATAAATAATATTAATTAGTAATAAATAGATCAAATGTAATTAAAAAATGTAACTTAATAAATTTAATTTTTAAATGAGTACACACATGCAGGGGTCGATCCAGACAAAATTTGGGGCCTGTCGAGGACCCTTTCACAAAAATCTATTTAATACAATAGGCCCCTTCACAAAAATAAATTAAATAAAATGGTCCCCTTCACATAAATAAATTAAATTAAACGAGCTCCTTCACAAAAATAAATTAAATAAAATGGGCCACTTCGCAAAAATAAATTCAATAAAATGGGCCCTTCGTAAAATTCTTTTTCTTAAAAACTGTTTTAAAATGTGCAATTTTTAAACAAAACCAGGTCACGAAAAACAAGAAGTTTAGCAAGGGGATTTAAAGAAGTTTTTGTTAATAAATTCTTGGTTCAAATTTCAGTAACTGGATTTCAACTTTCTTTACAAAATGTTACTTTTCACAAAAATATAATAAAATTCACAAAAATAACTTATACCTTTCACAAAAGGCGCCCCAAGAATAAAAACCTGCACCGAGAACCTGCACCCAGAAATGTATTATATAAATACACAAATATGCAGAAAAATAACTAAAACCCACAAAAACCCGGGTTTTTGCCAACCCTGATAACAATGCACATTATTTATGATCCATTACTTTGATCTATAATAAAATGATACCTTTGGTAGACTGTTTTACCATTTTGATAATGTTCATCTCCATGATTTATATACTGATTAAAGTAATAAACATTGCTCGATCAACAAAAACTAGATTTTAATAAACCCGCTGGTTAAGAAAATAAAAGTATATTTAAAAAATATTTTTTGTCAAATTTTAAAAAGTAAAAATAAAAGTATTTTTTTAATATCTAAAGTCAAATTGTAACGGTATTTAAATAAACCGGATCTCCCAAATTCTTATTTCATCTAAAAACTAATTTACGAAGAAATATAATAAATATGTGTTTTATTTTCTTTTGCCCATTAAATGACCGAAACTGACAAATGTTGTATAACAATACACATTATTTATGATCCATTACTTTGATCTATAATAAAATGGTACTTTTGGTAGACTGTTTTACCATTTTGATAATGTTCGTCTCCATGATTTATATACTGATTAAAGTAATAAACATTGCTCGATCAACAAAAACTAGATTTTAATAAATCCGTTGGTTAAGAAAATAAAAGTATATTCAAAAAATATTTTTTGTCAAATTTTAAAAAGTAAAAATAATTTTTTTTAATATAAAGTCAAATTGTAACGATATTTAAATAAACCCAATCTCCCAAATGCTTATTTCTTCAGAAAACAGATTTGCTGAGAAATATAATAAATATCTGTATTATTTTCATTTGCTCATTAACTGAACGAAACTGACAAATGCTGCATAACAATACACACTACTTATTATCCATTACTTTGATTTATAATAAAATATATTTTTACTAGACTATTTTACCATTTTGATAATGTCCTCCTTTATTTAATACAAGCGACAGTTTGTTTAATTATATTTTCGTCAATGCTGTTAAATAATCTAATCTAGTTGGGGACGTGAAACGAGAAATGGGGAATTAATTAGGATTTATTCATAAACGAATATTTTGCTTGGAATCTTGTTTATTTCGTAAGATATATATGTTGTGGTTTTATCGTAATAACTTGATGCTTTACATAGACGAGTGGATGACAATTTTAACACTACTTTAAAGTACCATTAAAATAACTTGTTATAAAATTCCTTTAATGCATCGATTAGTAATAATCCATTTTAAAATGAGTTATAGATACTTTACTTTATCTTATTCCAAAAGCATTATTGGTTGAACAAAACAAAACTATTTTTAAAAGGACGATTTCTTTTTCATTTCCATCTCTTCTGCTTTCTTGACGTTTAAAGATTGTTGGTGAAAAGTTTCAGTTCGGAATTATTCCTACCAGAATTTATTTTAAATAAAATGTGACTTGCTTCTGTTTAGCACTTATTTGACTTCTTTTTTTCAATAAAATTTCCGGTTTGAAAAGGACTTGAGGCTAAGCCGCGGCTGATACGCGGGAAATTATGGTATATTTCTATTGTAAGAGCATTATATGTGTACGTTTCGTAATTCTATAAAATACTGAAAAGATATTTTAAATAAAAGACTTAAGTGAAGTTATAAATCTCGCACAAAATACCTATAAATATGAATTTAATTAATTAATTTTAATTGGCAAAATTCTTCTAAAATTTAGTAAATGATTGTGTAAATCCTCTAATGTAATTTAAAAAGGTCACGAAAAATGATTTAGAAAATGCATTTTCATGAATTCATAATTTGGGACATAAAGGGTTAACGAATTTATTACATTTGTAGTAAAATATGTTTGATTTATTTTAGGAGACAATATATTTAATACATTTTCTAAAAGCTCAATGCTTGAAATTAAATGAAAAATACTAGAAAATACTAATAGTTATATTTGTATCTGTATTGAAATATCTTTTTAAAAATGCAGATATACATGGTGCCAGATTTTTTTTACATATTTTAAATTGCATCTTGAGCAACTATGTGACACAAGATTGTAAAATAGTGCAAATGATATAGATTAAATGATATAGTAGTCCCCTTTGTCTAGATGTTAATGGATAGACTTTTATAAGACCTCTATTAAATATAGTTCGCACTTACTTGATATATTCTTCAAACCGTAAAGTTTATGAACGACTAGAAAACGACAATTCCAGAACTACTATCAGTAATATACACTATATAGCCATGAATGACCGGATCCTTTTAATTTTAGACATTGGTGGAATATTTAGAAATATACTTGTCAGATTCTTCAGGAATTTCAGGATTAAAAATAACAGGATTGACCTCATATTTATCAACGTCGATTTGATAGAAGGGAGAATTAGAGGGCCAACAAAATATCAAAGAAAAAAAATACTTGTGATCACCTTGTAAATTAAAATCCATGAAACGATCTATTGCTGCAGAATACAAATTTGTGGATACTGTACAACATGTTAGCTGAATTTTGTAAGAATAGCACGTATATTCATGGAGCTATACCGATTTTGTTTTTAAGTTAAAAAAATTCGTGAATGTTTTGAGATTATTTCACGCTGGGTTTTCAACCAAATTTAACGCCAGTTTCAGAAAAATTGTCAAAATGTAGTAGAATCAATGTAGCGTAATTGGAATACAAATGTATTAAATATTCTATGAAATATGAGCAGTTGTATCAAATAGTTTTTATCTGCGCATGCGTGAACGATAAAGATTTTTTACATAATTTAATAGTCAACTCTATGGAGCAACTAATTAAAAAAAAATCCAGTTAAATATCGTGAAAATTCAGAAAAATATCGTCGATAGAGTGAGCTGATTTTTAGTTGCTCTCTAAAAGCAGCTGAATGATAAGGGATATTTCACAAATTGACACTTTTAATTTTTATTTTATTTTCATTTTCATTTTTTATTGATACTTTAGTTCTTATTCGATGACCATCAGAATGAAACTATTCCATGATAAAAAGAAGTATCAAAATCAGAGCATTTGTTCCAAATCTACTCATTGATATTCATTAAATACTACTTTTTTTCTGAAAGTCAGTTAATAAAAAATGACAATTTGTGGAAAATGCCTTATCATTCAGATTCTTTTACAGCGCAACTAAAAATCAGATAACTCTATCGACGATATCTTTCTGAGTTTTAACGATATTTGACAGGATTTTTTTTTGGAGTTGCTCCATACAATTGACTATTAAATTATGTAAAAAAATCTTTATTATCGTTCGCGCATGCGCAGATAAAAATTATTTCATACAACTGCTCATATTTCATAAAATATTTAATACATTTATATTCCAATTGAACTATATTGTTTGTACTACATTTTATCAAGTTTTCTGAAACTGGCATTAAATTCGGTTGAAAACCCTGCGTTGTATAAGCTAAAAACATGCATGAATTTTTGTAACTTTCTAAAAAAATCGCTATATCTCTAAGAATATACATCCTATTCTTACAAAAATCATTAAACATGTTGTACAGTATCCGCAAATTTGTATTCTGAAGCGGTAGATAGTATCGTGCATTTTAATTTACAGGGTGATCCCAAGTATTACTTCTTTCCTTTGATTTTTTGTTGCCCCCCTAATTGTTCCCCTTATCAAATCGACATTGATAAATATGAGGTCAATCCCGTTCTTTTTAATCCTGAAATTCCAGAAGAATCTGACAAGTATATTTTTAAATATTCGACAAAATGTCTAAAATTGAAAGGGTCCGGTCGTTAAAGGCCATAAAGTGTATATTAACAATTTTTATTTCTATTTTTATAGAATTTCTTAAAAAAAAGTTTAGGAACGTACCAAGCATAAAGTGTCATATTTTTACAGTGTTAATGTTTCACGATGTTTTTACTCCGCTGATTTCTGCTGCTTTTTCTCCTGAACTAGTACATCACAGCTCTTTATTTGGTCAAAACCTACCAATCTTTATCACGTGATGATGGCCAAGGAGGATAAAAATATAGCGGTCTGTCTCTATCGTTAGCTAAAAGCCCTCATTCCATTAATGAATCTAAGATTATATTTCAATATTAAGGAATTATTTTGTTATTAGGTTTTTTCTTCAGAATGAAAAAAATCTTCATTCTTAAGTTACTCTTCAGAAATTATTTCAATATTAAATTTTGGTTCAGAAGTTATTTCCTTGTCAATATAAATTGTTAGTAGAGGGAGAATGGGTGTTCACCGGCAGCAAGCAGAAGCAAGGAGCAAGGCTCCTGCGTGCTGAATATCATACTACAGTACGATGTGGGAAAAAGGGACTCCTGCGTGTTGACTCCTGCGTATTGGTGTCTTAGAGTAGGAGGGTAAAATTTTTGAGGGGGCTTAATTTTTTTGGGGGGGCCTTATTTTTGAGAGGGGCTTATGGATGATTATCATGCTAGAGTACGATATGGAAAAGAGGAACTCCTGCGTGTTGACTCCTGCGTGTTTTTGATGACATGTTAGAGTAGGCGGGTAAAATTTTTGGGGGGGCTTATTTTTTGAGGAGGGCTTATGGTTGAATATCGTACTAGAGTACGATATAGGAAAGGGTGAATCCTGCGTGTTGAGATGGTATGTTAGAGTAGAAGGGTCCCCCTTCCCCCTCCCCCCTTTTTTTAATAGTGTCGGTCTTTTTCGATGAGAAAAAACTTTTACGTGTTGTATCATATTTAATTTTTCGTTTGTTTTGAACTTTGACAAAATAGTAGATTAGTTTTGAGGAGATTAAATTTTGCATCGTCCTGTATGCGTTGGGTTTGTCATATTAGTACTGTTTTCCTTACGGGTTTCGAACCCTGAAACTCCCCATTATTCGAATTTCTGCAATAAGAATTTAGATGAAAACTTGAAAAATTTCATTTAGAACTGAAAATTGTTAATTATTATTATCCTCTTGCTGCAAGTTCATACATCTCTTTACCTATTCGCCTGGTTTCGAACCTACAATCTTCCCATTATTAGATTATTTCTATAACCATTGGGCTGGGCGGGCCCCATTGTTTTTTCACTTGAATTTGCTTTCTTTCAGTTTTGTATCGACTTCTTTTAAATATGAGCAGAAGAAAGATTTTACGTTAGAAGAAATTTTAACAAAGTGTTGCCATTGAATTTAGCAAAAATGAGAAATAAACATTATATATTTTTATTATCGTGCACTTCGAGATATTATTTAATTTTCAGATGAATAGGTTTTGCTAACATTTATTCATTTTAGTATATATTTCAACATTGTGTGAAACTATTAACAGTGTGTTGCTACTGTATTACGTACTAAACGAAATTAAAGACTGTTGCCATTGAATTTAGAGAAATACACACTAAATTTTCGTATATTATGGATTTCGAGAAATTAATTCATTTTCTTAGATTTAATAATGCCTTCTTCAACTTCGGGAAAGTATTATAATTTGAGCGAAAAGATAAATTATAAACTTTTTTTTAATAATTAAAAATTATAAATTTTTCCATTGTATTAGGAAAACAAATTTTCTTAATGGGTCACTATTTTAATTAACTAACAATTAAGAAATGAATCAGATTTTTTTTCATAACACTCGCATTTCAGTAGGATTCATAATAAAGTTAATCACTTAATGATAAAAACAGGTTAATTCAAAAGAAATGAATTTATAAAATGATTCATTTTGTACACTTGCTTATAAAATGAACACAACAGTTTATATTAGATGTAAATTTCCAACTGGGCGAAAAATGTCCGGACCAGGATTCGAACCCGGGACCTCCTGGCTGAAGCCGCCAGTGCTCTCATTAGCCAGTGCCTGGCTTCAGCCAGGAGGTCCCGGGTTCGAATCCTGGTCCGGACATTTTTCGCCCAGTTGGAAATTTACATCTAATATGAATTGTTTACCAATTAGAAATTTTGTGTTAAAATTAATCTAGTACAACAGTTTATGTATTAAATCGTTATCACGTGATCTTCTTTTTTTCTGATGCGCCACCTACATTGATTTAAGTGTAGTTGGATTTCATTTCATGCCATTATTCTGTTTTCTACTGTTTTGAATACACGTGCTGTTCGTCGTCGCAAAGTTAAAAAAGTTTTTAAATGAATATGGATGTTATTAACGATACACAATCGACTACTGTCGACAATTTGGGTAAGATGAGTGAACAGGAGATAAAAGATGTGCCCGTTTCGATTAGTAAAAGTATTCCTGCTTCATCAGAAATGTTTAAATTGCCTTATATTTGTGGAAAATGTAAAGCAGAATTTTACGAGAAACATGAGTTTTTAAAACATATGAACATTCATTTAGAAAAAAAACTTTTTATGTACGACGTATGTGGAATGTTGGTTTTTCGAAAGAGTTCTTTAATGGAACATACGATAATTTATCGCATGACATCTACCATGTACCAATGTCAAACATGTGGTAAATCTTTTTCAAGAAAGAGTGTGTTAATCAGACACGCAAAGTTTCATTTAGAAAAAAAGCCTTTGAGTTGTGACAAGTGTAAGAAAACATTCGTTCAACAATGTGATTTACGATAGCATTTGTTAATTCACATTAAAGACGGAAAATTTCATAAATGCGAACAATGCGAAGAAACGTTTTCAAGAAAGATGGACTTAAGGAATCATCTTAAAATTCACATCATTCCGAAGAAAAGTGAGCTTTCCAAGCAATTCAAATGTGATGATTGTGACCAAGTTTTAGGTAGCTTTCTTTACAAAAAGCTACCTATTGCAGCCGTTCGGAGGAAAGCGATTTCAAAAAACTTTGGTATATTTTCATCGATCATGACCCCCAGACCCCGAAACCACCCTCCGCTCAAAATTGATATATATATATATATATATATATCTGACCTATGTCACACTGTAACTCTCGTATTTATGAACCGATTTGGATGTAATTCGGTGTGTACATAGTACATACCAATGTCTCGACCGAGTTCGTTGGCCAGCTTCATCCGCCATTTTGAAACAAAATGGCGGCCATTTAAATATTTTTAAAAAATTTAAAATTTAAAATGTGGTACCAAAAAATTTAAAATGGAAAAATATTTTTTTCTTATGTATTTGACCTTTATACAAAGACTCCGTAGCAGTTTTTGTTTTTTCTATATCTTAAAAAATGGCTGAGTTATAGCATTTTGAATTTCTAGCGAAGCTGACATTTTGAAACGTCCTGAATTTTGTCACGCGATAAAAGACGTATTTATGAACCGATTTGGATGTAACTTCGTTTATACATAGTACAGACCAATGTCTCGACCGAGTTCGTTGGCCAGCTTCATCCGCCATTTTGTTTCAAAATGGCGGCCATTTAAATATTTTTAAAAACTTTAAAATTTAAAATGTGGTACCAAAAAATTTAAAATGGAAAAATATTTTTTTCTTATGTATTTGACCTTTATACAAAGACTCCGTAGCAGTTTTTGTTTTGTCTATATCTTAAAAAATGGCTGAGTTATAGCATTTTGAATTTCTAGCGAAGCTGACATTTTGAAACGTCCTGAATTTTGTCACGCGATAAAAGACGTATTTATGAACCGATTTGGATGTAACTTCGTTTATACATAGTACAGACCAATGTCTCGACCGAGTTCGTTGGCCAGCTTCATCCGCCATTTTGTTTAAAAATGGCGGCCATTTAAAATTTTAAGAAAAATTTAAATTTGAAATGTGGTACCAAAAAATTGAAAATTGAAAAAATATTTTTTTCTTATGTGTTTGACCCCAATAAAAAGATTCGGGAGCAGTTTTTGTTTCGTCTATATCTTAAAAAATGGCTGAGTTATAGCATTTTGAATTTCTAGCGTGGCTGACATTTTGAAACGCCCTGATTTTTGTCACGCGATAACAGGCGTATTTATGAACCGATTTGAATGTAACTTGGTCTGTACATAGTACATACCAATGTTTCGACCGAGTTTGTTGGCCAGCTTCATTCGCCATCTTGTTTCAAAAGGGTTGCCATTTAAAAAAAAAATGTAATTTAAAATTTAAAATGAGGTATTAAAAAATTGGAAAATGAAAAAGATTTTTTTTATGTGTTTGGCCTTGATACAAAGATTCTGGAGCAGTTTTTGTTTCTGAAAATTTGTTCTTTTGTTTATATCTTAAAAAGTGGCTGAATTATAGCACTTTGAATTTCTATCATGGCTAACACTTTGAAACGATCTTGTATTTGTCTCGCGATACCACACGTATTCGCCTATTTCGATGGAAGAAGGCATGTGGATAGTATACATCAATATCTCGACCAAGTTCGCTGGCCAGCTTCATCAGCCATCTTGTTTCAAAATGGCGGCCATTAAATTAAAATATATATATTTAAAGTGAGGTGCAAAAAAATTAGAAATTGAAAAGGGTTTCTTTCTTAAGTATTTGACCTTGATATAAGGATTCAGGAGCATTTTTTGTTTGTCTTTATCTTAAAAAATGGCTCAGAAATAGCAGTTTCAATTTCTAATGTGGGTGATATTTTGAAAAATCTCATTTTTTGCCTGCGACAGCACTCGTATGTATCAACCGATTCCGATGTGAGTGAGCATGTGCACAGCAATTACTAAGGTCTCGACCAAGTTCACTGGTTAGCCTCATCCACCATGTTGTCTTAAAATGGCAGGCACTTTAAGAAATTGCCGAATTTGGCAGCAAAATATAAGTTACTTTAAATAAAAGCAGCTTGGATAAAGCTGACTAATTTTGCGAAATTCTCATTCATAATGATTTAGTATTGTTAAAAATTAGTATTGAATCTCCTACATTCGGTTTCCACTTAATTGAGCTTCGTGTGTTTGAATAATATAAGTTGGCTTTTTTAAAATAAGGAATATGAAAGCTACCTATTCCTCCCGGCACTGGCCGGAAGGACTTTTTTCTGATAAATTTGACTTAGCTGAACACAGAAAAATTCATCTTTCACCCACCCAACTTAAATTGGAACAGCGTAATGGATTGATTAAGCAATTAGAAGAATTAACACTTCAATTAAGAATTTTGCAAAATGAAATATCTTCTTCAAATATCGAATTTTCAATGATTTGAAATAGACATATGTTTTCATTATACATATGCAATCATTTTTGTTACTAACGAAAAATAAAATTTTTCTCAATTGGAAAAACGTGGTTGTTTTCATTTTAACAAGATGCCTTAGTATTTTATTGATTCCATAACAAATGATCTTGATTTTCTTTTTCTAAGTGAATGAAACTCTAATAATATTTTGGAAATACAATTTTTTTTTTTTTTTAAGTTTTCTTCATTTAACTCACTCTATTAATTTGAAACCAATGCAAAATTAAAGAATATTTTAATGAAGTTAAAATAATAAAGTTCTAATAATAAAGTTTTAGTAATATTAATGAGTAGCATTACTAATAATTGTAAATGAATTTAATCATCCACTAATTAATCAACTATCAACATTTTTGACGGGATGTATTAAGTGAACTATTTATCCACTCATTATTTATTCAATTTCATATGAGTATGACTACATCGTAATAAAAACTATTTTAAACAATCAACTTCTATTACTTTTGTTTAGAGGGATAAGAAAATAAAGTTATTTAAATTATTGTTATCTTTATTGCATAATTTTTATAGTTTAATTAACAAATAATTAATTTAATTAATTTGAGTATACTTATCATTTTAGTATAATTATCATTTCATTATATTTATCCATTCATTATTTTAATCCATTTCATATAAGTTTAATTATCCACACACTATTTATTTTAATCAATTTCATGAGAAAAAATATAATGAACTTGCGTTTCATTTTCCATGTGTTGCCATTCACAATTTTGAAAAATAACTATCATAATGAAATATTCAAGCTAGCATTAATCATGCTTTTCGGTTTAATCATCAGTTTGAAAATTTTTCTTGATACCGATTTTTAACTGAAGCCGTCACTGATTTGAATTCATATAAATATAATTATTCACTATTTTATTTTAATCAATTTCATTCGAGTCTAATTAATTTAATTTGAGTATAATTATCATTTAACTATATTTATCCACTCATTATTTTAATCCATTTCATATAAGTATAATTATAACTTTCACTATATATTTTAATTAATTTCATATGAATAAAATTATTATTTTTAGTGAACTTGTGATTCACTCATCGTGTGTTGCCATTTTCAAGTTTTAAAAATATCAAACATGATGAAATATCCATACTAGCAATAGTCATGCTTTTCGACTCACTCGACAATTTGAAAATTTAGTAGCTCACGGTTTTTTAATTAATGTGATCGTTTCTAACTGAAACCGTCACTGATTTGAACTTATGTTAATAATCGTTTCGAAATCATCTCAGTCAGTTTACTGTTGACTTTTGATTAGACTACACCACATACTGTTTGCTATTTAAAATGGCTTGCGAATTAAATATGCTGAAAAGATCTCCCCTAGAAATCAATTGCGTAGCAAAGTATCAACGTTTAGAATCATCTTTGGATACTGATATGAAGGAATTAAATCTCCCAAGTTTAGAATTTTGTAATTCAAACGAGAAGTGAAATTACTCTCAAACAAGGATTTACATGCTGCAGAACCCAAGTTGGATATGGATTCGACGACCCCAATATTCACTCATAATGACGACGACGCAACTTCTACTATGAGTTTTTAGACACTATTTTTAATGACCTAGATTTTAAAAATTTGGAATCCTTCATTTCCCCAAGTACCTCAATTTCATCATCACAAGAACCACAAATGCTGTTTTGAATACAATACAAGATCCCCTTATGAAAGACATTCCCAAAAGCAAACCACGCAATTTTAGCATGATTGAAATCAAGTTGAGTGATTGTGTTTATTTAATTTTAAAACATCGCATCAAACGATTTTATGTGTATATCGGGGAGTTTAAACGCAATGTCATTAGTAATGAAGAAATGATGACGAAAAATAGACTTTTGATGGACATTAATACGTGGTATGAATTTCAATCGAAACTTTTTGCTTTTAATTTGAAATATAAATCCTCATCATTTATTGCTAATAATACTATGTTGGTAATGAATCACAATAATAGCACTATGCGAATTAAAAACTTGGTGAATTTTTCACATTTTGACTTAAACGATTGCCAATTATTAAATTTGAAGGATAAAGTCATCATTTTAACAAGAAGCTTTTGCAACACATGTATACAAGTCATCTACCACGTTTAATTAAGCTAAAATGTACACTAGGTGACGTAACCATCGAAAATGAATCTGCTTTATTTTCAAAGCTCATCAAGTGTATTGAGAATAATGTAGTGACTATATTAAACCAAATTTATGAGTGCGTAGGATGTATTTTTGAACACGAAAGCATGAGTCTTCATACATGTTTCACATTTAATAATCGCGAAAAGTTTAATCAACTAGGGGACACGGTATTAATGTTAGTGAATTTCGATTATGTTGTTTCTATGTTTTTAAACGGAACTGGATGTGTTAGTAAAAACTTTTTATGTAACATCAATGTAGAAACTATACAATATGTATTGTTTAAATAATAAATTTTGTTGTTTTTGTTTGTTAAATGTATATGTTTATTCATTTAGTCTATCTTTTAATTATGACAATCTATATTGGAAAAAAAGAAATTAACAATTACCTAATCAAAATGTATATATATATACAAGTTTTTATTTTTGAATTTAAAATGAATTCCAAGCTATTAATATTTTTAATAATGAAAATAAAAGTTTTCTACTTTTGCAATTAAATAAAATTATATTTACAAGTTAAAAAAATATTTTTGAAACAAATTTCAAATCTAGTGGAAATACATTTTTCAAGTTTTACAATTTTAGAAAAAAGTTTTCACTTCAAGTTAAAAATATATTTTGAAATAATTTTTTTCAATTCAAGTTAAAATTAAATTTTAAATTTTACAATTTCAGAAATAAAGTTTTCAATTAATCAAATTTTTTTTAATTAAACTATTCGTTGTAAAATTTTTTATCCATGCTTTTATGTTTGCACACTACATATAGATATGTAGTATATACTATGTTTTATGTAAGAACTATTATTTAATAGTTCAAAATTATTTACAAGTTAGAAAAATATACTATGTAAGAACAACTATTTTATTAGTCGAATTATATTTACAAGTTAGAAAAAAATTTACTAGTTTTCAATTTAGAATAAGTTTTCTAAAAATTGCAAAAATATTTTATCAGTTTTAAAAAATTATATAATTTTTTTTTATTTTTTTTACGTTTTACAATTTAAGAAATAAAGTTATAAAAGTTTTAAAAAATTTTCATTAGTTAAAATTTTTTTTTGTTTGTTCAATTCATTATATACATTTTTTTAATCATGCTTACATACTACATATAAATATGCAGTATGTTCACAATGTGATATATTGTATATTATGTAACATAGTATATACTATGTTTCATATAAGAACAAAGATTTTTCTAGTTCAAATTTATTTACAAGTATAGGAAAATGTTTTATTAGTTTTTCAATTTAAAAAAAAGTTTTCTAAAAAATATTTTATAAGTTTTAAAAAGAAAAAAAAATTCAATTAAGTTTTCTAAAAAGTATTTTATAAATTTTACAAAAGAAAAAAAATTCAATTAAGTTTTCTAAAAAATATATATATATATATTAGTTTTACAATTCAAAAAAGAATATATATATGTTATTAGTTTTCAGTTGTAAACAAATTGCAAAATATGAGTTATTGATGTTAACATAGTATGTATTTATATATCTCATAATATATATCACATAGTATATATCACATAATGCGTATGTATAACAAAGTAGATAGTTATATACCACATAATGTGTGTCACATATGGCTAATTGTATACTATGCTCGACTTAAGAATAATCATTTTTTTAGTCTAAAATTAATTATAAGTTATAAAATTATATTTTTAATGAAACTTTAGTTTCTCCTTATCTACCTTATTTCTACAAACTCTAATTTTTACATCTACATTTCTAATACAAATTCATTTATATTCAAGTAATAGAATAATATCTACTTACAAATAGCATTGTCTTAAAACGAAGCTTGGCATGTCTTGCTCCTACAGATGAAATGCTCACTGCAGATAACAATCCGGATGTTTATATCATCACGTGACTTCCTTTAACATCTGATAAACCGATACCATGTTTGCCATTTCCAATTCAGTCTTCAAATGTGTTGCTTCGTTAAGCTTTACGGTCTATATTCCTTCATATTATAAAAGAACTATACATTTTCTTTATACGTATGATATTGAAAAGATGTAAACTAATTTTAGAACCGGCAATTTTTTCCCGTCCAAAAGAAATTGCACTTATTTACTGAACTTCGGAAGGACTTGGGAATAAAATTATAGAAGATAAAACCGTAAAAGCAAAGCAAACGTCAATTCATTCACTTTTTAAACTCTGCTCTAATTAACTTATGTAATTAACTTTTGTGTTGATACTTAAATTTTTATATTTTTTCCTAATGTGAAAAATAAATTTTACTAACATTAATTACCTTTTTTCAAAAATTAAAATGTAGATTTAAACATGAGTTCCATTAAGAGACCACCTCTAGGAGCGACAAATTTTTATTGGAACGGAACGTGGTCGCTTTAGGGAGGTGTTACTGTACCTAGAGTCAAATTATTTGCTCTAACCATTCAGCAACAATTGGTCACGTAATGTCTGCTGCGAGACATTAGATTTCAAAACGACGTGTATAGGTACGAAAACTTGACATCTACGTGTAGCGTTATTTTCCACGTTCTAATTTCTATTCAATTTTGAAATCTTTAAATTAATGGAGAGAAACTCCTTTTAACTTTTCTGTTACAATTCTTCCTTTTACCGGAATAATATAATATATAGAAAACAAAGAAAATGAAGGAAAATATTTCTGTCAATAAAGGGAAAATAAAAAATTTTCTGAGAGAAATACATTATTTTAAAAAGTAACATTTATTTATTGGCAAATCGGCATAGAAATCTTTTTGAAGTTTAAATGTAAATTTATAGAAAACTGCTTTCATGAAACAATTTTAGTTGTAGAAATACATTTTTCAAAAATTCACAATATCGTATTAAATTCGTTTTAAATTTCTTTATTGTTTTATTTTCACTAGTCGACCCTCTTAGCTTTTCCCGGACCTGACAAAGTAATCTTAAAGATAAAAAACAAAAAAAAAAAAAAAAACAGTGTTGCTTGGAGACAATTTTCTCCGCAAAAGATTTACCTTGGAAATTATCTTATCTCCGGGAGAAATTTATCTTGAGTGACACTGCCTTGGACAGTGTATAACCTCGTGTTAATATATATATATTTTAACGAGTATCTACCTAAAAGAAGATAGAATTGGAGGAAACACAGCTTTCGGCAGCGTACACTCTTGAATTTATATGATTTTATGTTTCTAACCAAAAATCTGTTTAAGAGAACCTAGAAAACACTACTAAAAAACAACTTATTTATGTTTCACTTAATTATATTTATTGCGAAAATAAAGCAGTTAAATTTAAAAAAAATCATTGTTTTAAAAAAATGCACGGCGATCTTATCACGGTGCTAATCGGAATGCTCTAATAACGGTGAAATTATATTTCTTCTCTCTTTCTTCTAGCTTAAAATAGGTTAGTTCGTTTGGGCTTATTTCACGTTGAATTTCAGATCAAAACATTACAATACGACGATTGGCGACAAAATTAATACTGATTTCTCTCTTTTGCCAACTCGACAAGCAGGTACACAAAACGCGAGCTTTTTGTAAACTGCGCCCGATCTTGTTACGAGCGGTTCGATCTGTATTTGAAAAAGAAAGTCAAACTTGTACGATTATATATTTTTAAACCAAAATCTTTCTGAACGAACTAAAAGAGGCCCCATTAAGGTAATTGTCGATTTAATTTATGATATTTAAACATATTACGCTTTCAATTCTGACCAATAGTTCCTAAATAAAGGCAATAGTAAACTTAATAATAAAAAACAGCGGCCTCAGGTGTTAGTGATATTCATATAACCTATCTTGGTACTTCCCTCCCTTAAATTATGAAAATTGGTATAGGTCAATTAGCTGTAAAATTATTAAATAATGAAATTTTTAAAACGGCACCAAAAATTCCCCCTACTCTTCACTCGCCTTGGTTTAAAACGCGAAATGATATCTGCACATGTTGAAAATGGTGAGTATTCCGATGAAACGGAATCTTAATTGCCTATTATTTTCTTGAACGGTGCGAAACTTGAAACGTTAATAAACTCTAGGAATTCATCTTTTGCTGATTGAAATGCTATTAAATACAAAAGAGTACCTTTATAGATTTTAAATGTAGCATACCGGAATAAAAGATCGATAAAGGAGGTAATTAGAAAAGAGTAATCCTTAGTTCCCTCATAGAGTCATTTTCTTTTTTCTTTTTTTTCTCTCTCTTTTTTTTTTTTTTTTTTTTTTTTTTTTTTGTGATTGACCAAACATCAGTTGAGGATGGATACCCGATAAGTTTTTCGCATTTGTCTGTTTGTTTCTCTGTGTGTTTCTCGATAACTATCGCAAAATACATCCGGTTACCCTTTAATTATGTAGACATGTTGATGAGGTACTCTTAATTAAAAGTATAGTTTTGAGTTAAATTATGTTCATTCGTTTGCAAAATATGGAAAATTGCTTAATAATGTTTTTCTTTCGGAATTCAGACTATTTATATATTTTATCAATCATTGAAACGAAAACCGCACATTTCAATAGTGGATTTAAATATTACATTATACAAATACTACGTTTTCACTATGCGATGACTTAAATTGATCAAATCGGTTTAAATTTTGTCAATAATTTTCTCGGCCACTCACAATTCTCTGTATAATTTTTCATGGATTTTTCTGAATAAGTTAAAAAAAATAGATAAAACATTCATTTTTGGCTCTTTTACAATTTTGTTATGATACTTATAGGGTAGACCGGGGGATATCGGCCATAGGGACACGTTGGACCATCCGAAATATTTTTGAAACTATCTGGTCAGTGGCGTTACTATAAAAGAGACTGTGTCTTAGAGACCGGGAGCTGACAGCGCAGACAATCGCACCATCGAGTTCATGGATGAAATTCTAGGAATAGTTAAATCTTGATTCGCATATTAAAACGCAATCGGTCTGTCAAGTGGTGTAAAACACCTAAAACCAACCCGATTTTAGCGCCTGACTCGTAGGTTTACCATTGTGTTTTCCTGCTCCCAGTCCTTCATGTTTTCTTAGCTTTTGGTGCTGGGAAAACGCAATGGTAAACCTACGAGCCAGCCGCTAAATTCGGGTTTTCCGATTCTTTCCACCAAGACATGACTTGGCAGACCAACTGCGTTTTAATATGCGAATCAAGATTTAACTAATCCTAGAATTTCATCCGTGAACTCGATGAGGTGATTGTCTGTTCTGCCGGCTCCCGGTCTATTAGTACATCTGCTTTCCCCCACAACAGCGTCAGCAACCAAAATGCAATCAAACGAAAGTCGCTTCAAATTTTCACTCAGGTAAGTTTTTTTTTTCTTTCACTTATAAATCATCGTTTCTGATTTCTTTCTAAATTAAAGTTTCACTTTGGTGAATATCAATCTAAAAGACCGTTTTTAGAGCTTTTTTTCTTCCTACTGTGTTTTAAAAATATGAACTGAATATTTTGGAACAATAATCAAAAACCAAAATGGCGGTATGGGACAAGTTGGGCCATTTAACACGGGGCGCGTGTTAGACCACCTCTTCTAATGCCTTCTTTAATCCCCGACTCACCAGATTATGATACAGGAAATGAAAAGGAAATTTCAGTCCAGTAAAAAACTTCAGTTCAACCAGAAATTCAAACCATTTATGCAACTCAAATACCGGAGAAAACCACAGATAATATACATCTAATTTCCTGTCATCTGTAGCGGCAGTCATGGTTCCAACGTTAAATGATCTGAAATCTTGGGATAAAGTTGAACAAAATATATTTTCTTGTCCATTGTATCTTTCATATACCAAATTAAAATTACATTTGATATTTTATGTACTTTTTCATTTCCGCTAGTAATCCGAAAATCAAATCGATTTAGAGGGCCAACCTACCCCGTTCGATGAGACAGGTTGGCTCAGTAACTGGATGTCCTTCTGAGCTTCATAGAGAAACTATTAATTAATATTTTACAAATTTTCACATACGTGATTATACTTTAACCCTGAAGTGCATGAATTTTATCACCCCCTTCTCCTCCCCCACCAAAAAAATATGTAATAACTGTATATTGATCAGGAAAAAAATAAAAATATTCAAGTGTCAACTTTGATCGATAATTTAGGAGAAAACTAAAGTGAGTCAAATGGCTACATTATAATCTGAACAACGTATAACGTGAAATTTAATGTGTGCCAGATGGCTCACTAAACATTGTACGGTTAAGATGCGCTGAATATAAACTAATATAATTAAAAATTTTATAAGATTAAAATATATATATATATATTGAAGAAAAAATGGACCAAGCCCCGGTCTATACCCTATATGTTTTTTCTTTCTTCCTGTTTTCATTTTAATGGCAGCATAGCAACTAGATTTCATAGCAATTCAGAAGGAGATTAAGTAAAATTAGGCTGCTTTGACATTATTAAAAATTAGATTTTCTGGACCTTTGGGAAATCGTATATGTTTAGAAATATATAAATATCCTAACATTATGAAGTTTGGATCTTGAGATAGATATTGTGAGAAGTGGGATGAAAATTAAAATGACTCAATTTTTTTTTTATCTTTATTAAATTTTAATCAATTTTTCTATTTAAATAATGTCGCTCAAACAAACAAAAATATTTTAAAATATCAATTTTAATGTTATTTATATGGTGTCATTTACCTAAAAAGTATAAATAAAAAATATAGAAATTTTTAAATAGTTTTGTAAATTAATCGCAATAAACTAAAACAAAAAAGAATGTTTACTAGAATGACCGCTATCGTCTCGAACGAAAGTAAAATATCAATAATGCCACTCATTCAATCGAATCGATTTTCAAAACGAGAAAAAAAATGCGATAATTCTTGCTTTGCTTGTTTCTAAAAAGCACTATCAGATAGAAAAAATAGTAAATCCTAGACAGGACGGCCATCACACCGTCGATTTCACGATTGAAATTTTAGGATTAGTTAAAACTCGATTAGTATATTAAAATGCAACAGGTCTGCCAAGTTATATCTTGGTGAAAACCGCCTGCATACAATAACGCCTCCAGACGTTAATTGGTAGGTTTACCATTGTGTTTTCCTGCATCAAAAGGTATGAAAACATGAAGGACTGGCTGCAGGAAAACACAATGGGCAACCTATCAGTCAACCACTAAAATCGGCTCCGCAAGTGGTTTTCACCAAGATATGATTTCGAATACCAGTTGCATTTCATAATCGAGTTTTAAGTAATCCTAAAATTGAAGCCGTGAACTTGGTGAGGAAATACTTTGTGCAGCCACCACTAGTTTTAAATTATACCTAGTTCTAAGTCTAACTTGTTTTAAATTTGTGCAGTGTAAATTAAAGAAAAAGAATAACAAGTGTTTCGCATAATTTATGCCATGTAGGGGAGCTAGGGGATGTATGGGACAAGGGATGAATGGGACATTCTCAGTATTTCAGGCAATAAACATTTATTTTTAATTGCTTCCTAACCCCATATACCTCTACCACAGTGTGCTTCAGAACTAAAAGTAGGACCACATTGCTGTTTTCATTTTCCTTCAAAGTTGCATTTTCTGAAATCTCTGCTTAAAAGTAAGTTTTTTTTACATTTGAAGATGTGAAATATCTTATACAATATAAAAAATTAAGCTATGTTGTAGTTATTTATTTTAAGGTTCAATATCAATAGTTAAAATGAATGAATAGTAACCATTGTGACAAAATAATTTTTGAGGTAAAATGGCTGAAAAGGGATATTATGCATCATGGGGATGATTGGGACATTTCAAATGGGTATGAATGGGACATTCTCACTCCTCCCTAGAGATGTTGAAAATTTTATTTATTAATTAAATAGCATTATATAAGATGATAAATCAATAATTTACGTCAATTAATAGTATTAAATAGTATTATATGAGTTGTTATTGTTTAAAATTTCTGAGTGTTACTTATTGTATTGTAATAATTATTAATGGATTATCAAAAAATTGGTACTAAAACTTAATCAAAATAGATAAAATTGATAAAAATAGTATATGTGTATTGATCAAATGGGGGAAATTATATTGAATTTTGAAATGTTGCACAAATAAATCCCCACCCCTAACATATTGGGTCAAACGGAAAGTCGGTCGTGTTGGGAAAATCAATTCGTACCGGAAAATTCAATCATTTAATTATTAGACATTGATTCCGATATCTAATGTCTAATAATTATCGGGCAGAATTTTCCGGTACGAACTGATTTTCCCAACACGACATGACTTTCCTATCGACACAATAATTTCCGTTCTGCATGTTTCTGCAATACATTTAATTAATATTAATTAATAAGTTATGATTGAAAATTATTAGCTATGCTATATTTAAAAGACATTTTGCACTTTCATTTCAAATCTAAAATGCCTCATAAGTGGAAAAAAAGAACTGGTTGATAGCCGAAGTCCGCATTAAAAGTTAAAACTGCAATAAAAGAAGTTATTGAAAAAAAAAAAAAAAAAAAAAAACATATCGATTCGTGCTGTAAAATCATATATTACAAATATAATTTTCATATAAGGTTATAATTATAAATTTTAATTTGGTAAAATTGAATACAGGGAGGAAAATCTTTGTGTCCCATCCATCCCTATTAGTGTCCCATTCATCCCTGCTGTGGGGATGATTGGGACAGGGAGGGACGTTTTTTTGATTTCATAATATTTTTATGAATAAATTATAATCTAGAATAAATATTGTTCATATATGTTGGCAAATACCTAATGTATGAAGTGTGATATGTAATATTGATAGTAACTTAAATAAAAAAATATAAAAAAATATTTTTGTGAAAATGTCCCATTCATCCCCCACCTCCCCTACTTTATTAACATTTTACCCATGTTTAGTCCGTCTAAATAGCAGGAATTTAATATTTTCAACTTTTACAAGAATTGCACTTGTGTTATTTTTCATTTCTTATTAAGTAAAAAAATTATAAACGTACCTTTAAACTGATAGAAAACCCGTACTAGTGCAACATTCACCAAAGATTAGTACAATATATGTGACAATCTTTCTTAAAAATATTTCAAAATATTTGTGAAAGTAGTCATACCAATAGAACTTTTCTCATAAGATAGTAGAATTAATTAAATATTTAATAACTAGATATATATATATTCAATAAAATACCTATAGTTTCCCACTATTTACATTACATTGTAACTTTAATTTTTATGAATATAATTTTTTAATTTAAAGATTTAACCCTTGAAGCGTCCTGCAGAATTTTACATTCATGATTAAAAATAGTAGCATTCATAAAATAGTAACTATGAAAAGTATTGGCATGAGAATTTTATTTGATAACCTTACATATTTATTTATCTTATTCTCTTCAAAACATTCGCTTTAATATCGATTTTGTGTTAAATCAGCTTTTGATTCCAAAAGTTACGTGACGGAAAAACACGGTTAGGATACTTAAAGGGTTAAAATTAGGTCAGTATGGGTGTACTAGAGTATAAAAGTAGTACAATAAACTGAATCATTTTAATGTGTACTATAATTTCCAATTTTATAAAAGATGATTGTTGAAATATAGACTAGTGTCTTTTTAACACTTTCCAACAAAGTTGAAAAGTGTTTATGACTTCGGTTTGTCTGGCCATCTGTGTGTCTGTCCGTCTGTCCGCGCTCTAACTCTCGTAAATATACACGGATCGTTCTGAAATTTTTGGATGTTAGTGACCTCTACCATAGCACGATTCCTATTTCAAATAAAGTTTCTAACATGTTTAGTTCATTTACAGGGACAGTCAAAATTATTCCGTTACATTACGGCCTATGGGAAAAAGTCGTTTAAAATGGTTTTTAATGATGATACATGCTTTCAAGCATAATAAAATTGATAACCATTTATCAAGCGCACTAAAATATGCATTCTGTAGAATATACGGTGCAAAAAATAGTTATTATTCATTTACAGGGCCACACAAAATAATTCCGTTAGAGAACGCTATAGGGGTGGAGGGAATTGGTTGTTTCGTATTTTAATTATGTTAAATTATTTCATGTACACTGTAAAAAAAAAAAACGGACTAAAAAACGGAAATACTACTGGCAATCTAGACGCCAGTACTATTTCCGTTTTTTTTACGGGAATTTTTACCCATAAATTACAGAAAAATGTCTGTTTTTAATCAGAAAAACGGAAATTTTTCTGTAATTTATGGGTAAAAATTCCCGTAAAAAAACAGAAATAGTACTGACGTCTAGATTGCCAGTAGTATTTCCGTTTTTTAGTCCGTTTTTTTTTTACAGTGTATAATGAAATTTATATACATCGCTGAGGTTTACTATAACTTATTTCGTGTATAATACGAAGTGCGTAGCATTTACAGGGACACACAAAAGATTTCAGATACTATATTGTATCCGAAGTACTGTATAGTACCGATGATTGCTGGAAATTCATTTTTAATTATGTTATGTGCTTTTATGTTTCACTATATTTATGCATAGTATATAGTGTGTATAAATGTTGTAATTCATATACAGGGCTACACAAAATAATTCGTAAGGGTTATTCGGTATGATTGCAAATTGCTTAAAAGTGGTTTTCAAATGAGTTACGCATTTTTACGCGGAATTGCATTTGGTTTTCTAAGAAATGTTTGTAGAACATAGATAAAATGATATACAAGGTCTCGCAAAGAAATGGATACATGGCCGTCTATAAATGATAATTTCTGGAAATGAGATTTCAGTAGTTTTAAGAGTTTTACTTTGAATTAAACTTTAGCTAAATAGTGGCGTGTAATAAAGGTACTAGGTTAACTACAGGGCTGTGCAAATGTATACAAGTATGTTTTGATCAATTAGTATAAATTGCTGAAAGAGAAATTTCAAATGGTTATGCGTTTTCTTGCTAGACTAAATTTTCCCATTATATAGTACATATATCATCCTACAGATCAAATACAGGGCTGTTCAAAAGAATTAGAATACATATTTGGCTATAGACGGTAACTGCAGAAATCAGTTTTTCATATATTTTATGCGTTTTCTAAAATGTTTTCTTAGTTCTCTTATATACCTTATTTCTCTAAATAACGAAGTTTTGTTAAAGCATTCAGGAAGTGTTGGAAAGTGTTTAATAATCTATGCTTAACGCACAATTTTTCTTACTTGTTTAAAATGTTTCGTACGTTTCTCTTGTAAAACATGATTTACTATTTAAGTCAAAAATATTTTTGGTATTTTCGTTTTAGCGATCACTTATTTATCTGAGTAGCACATTTCTTCCACTGCGGACAAATTCTACGAACAAATCTTTAATTAAAGGAAATTTATGGGTGAAATTGATCCTCCATTTCAAAGCAATATGTATCTTTATCTCAAATGTCCTTCCGTATAACTGAAAACGATACGATCATCCCTATCATCACTGCGCTATTATATTTTCTAATGTGTAAGACAAAATTTCGGCTGTTTTGGACCTAATTTTTTAGTTGATCATTTGCAGTAGGATTTGGTCTAAGATTGATAGACGGATATGCAATATACTAAAACTATTCCACAAAAAATATCTAACTTTTTTAAAAGGCTAATCATTCAGAATTGGTTTTGCCTTATTATAGAACATTTCAGTTAATTCTATAACAAAGCATGTACAACAAAATGTTATATACTAAAAGTATTCCAGAAAGTTGGGTTCAAAGTAACAGTGCAAACAAATGTCATCAAAATCTGTCCAGTAGAAAATTTTAAAAAAGGCTAAACTTTTATAATCGGACTCATCTGACTATTGACCTTTCTTCTATAATTTTATAACAAAGCGACGTAAAACTATATGCAATATTTTGAAAACATCCGTGTAAAATTATCTAACAAACAATACAAGTTCCAATGAAATCCTTTCCGAATTTTTAAAAAGACTAATCTTTCATAATCGGGTTCCACATGATTATGGAATATTCCCCTATAATTCTATGACTTATCAGTGTATAACAATATTACGCATCAAAACTTTAACTGAAAAACTAATAGTGCAAGTTGAATTAAAATTATTTCAGAAGAACCCACGTTATAAGTAGCAGGAATGAGATTCCCACACGAAAACAAACAAATACTGAAATTTGCCAATTTAGTTATGTAAAAGACTACGAAAACAAACAAATACTCAATTATTTGCAATGTTTTTGAGCAATTAAGTTAATCTTTTGTAACTGGTTTGCAGGCATATTTTAAAAAATTCAATGTTGAAAATTACTTTTAAAAACATAAAAAATATGTAAACTCACATAAACTTTCAAACAAATTAGGGAAAGTGTTTTTGTTTTCTGTTACACATTGAAATAATGGGATGCATGATGTTTAAAGATAGAATTGCAGTAAAAGTGTAATTTATGGTACGGTTAGGTTTTTGCCACCAACAATATGATGCTAGGCGTTACTCATAGAAATGTCTTTTTTTCATAATATTTCATTAATAGCAAACGGATATTTCTTTCTTAATTGAGTTGCAAGTATATTTAAAAATATCTCCGTGATTGAAAATTAATTTAAAATGGATAAACAATCTATAAATTGAGATAAGCTTTTCAAACAAATATTACTTTATGTATTCTATTAGACGTTGGAATAACCAAATGTGCGATGTTTAAAGATCAAATTACAGTATAAGTTAAATTTATGGTTGGGTTAGGTTGCTACCACCAACAATATGATGCTAGAGTTACTCATAGCAATGTCTTTACTTTATAATATTGCATTAAGAGAAACAGGTATATCTTTCGTAATCGGGCTGCATGTAGGGATGAGATTTCCGTGTTTTTGCACACCGGTATATTCTTAGAGAAAAAGTTGTTCTGTTAAGTCGCAACAGTGTTCCGATTAAATGAAATATCATTTTCTCCAACAAAATACTGGTGTGCAAAAACGCGGAAATCTCATCCCTGGCTGCATGCAAATTAAAACATATCCGTGATTGAAAATTACTTTAAAATCCATTCGCATGAAAAAATTGAGATACAATTTTCAAATAAATTTCATTTGATTGAAATTTTTTCTATTCGACAGTGTGACAAACGAAATTGTATGATATTCATACGTTAAGAAAAATTTCAGTAAAGGCAAAATTTATGAGTTAGGTCGTTGCCATCATCCGTATAATGTCACAATTGACATTGTATTTGTAGTTTGTTTTGTATATTCTGAATATGACTCAATGAAAGAGTCGAAACATGTAAATTTTTAATATTTTTAATATTTTTTTATTGAAATGACGCCTTTTAAGCAAATAATTGTACTTTAATATGCGTTATGACATTTGTTTGGAATATATATTATTATATGGTACGGTTAATAGTAGACGCAATTAAGACTATTTTACTTATATTTCTTATTGGTCTTTTTAACGATTCGTGGACGGGAATGCACCAATCTCAGTTATTGTCATCGCCGTATTATTTCAGTTTAATGTATTTTAAACGGGAGGAACCTTATTATTGACATGAGCGAAGCCGGGTAGATCTGATAGTCTATATATGTAAAAGTCGTTCTGTGTATATATGTCCTTTATACAAATCTTCAATTTTAGACCGATTTGCACGAAACTTCCTGTACATACGTTTTAGAACGTGGAAAAGATCACTGCCTACTTTAAAAAATCATCAGAGGACTATTTATCCTTTTTTTCTACAATCTTTCATAATTTAACATTATAGAAATATCTCTTTTAAATTTTCAAATTCAACAGTTTCTTTCCTGTTGCCACACATCTAACAACTGCTCAATAATTAAAAAAAATGATAACTCGAGTACTTTGTTTTTATAAGCTAATAAATATTCAGACTCAATCGCTATATTTTTTCATTTTCTAAATTGTTGTCATTCTATTCAGGAAATGTACATTTTTCCCATATAAAATAAAAACCTTAACTAAATGTGTGTTCAAATGACGTAGTATATCTTCATTTGAATGTTTTTGAAGCTAAAAAATCTATTTTAATACAGGCGTTTCAATATCAAGAAAATAATTTAGGGAAAAGATAATAATAAAAAAAATTGTTTGCTAGATATGACGTCAATTTCAGATTAACTGACACTGCTTTCTAATGATGTTTTATTCTGAAGGGATACTCTTGATCTTCTGAAATAATTCCTTATTATTATTCAAATTAACTCAAATTTCTTATTAACATTCAAATGAAAATACTGCGTCCTTTTAACATACGTATGGTTAAAGTTTTTACATATATATATGAAAAATGTGCATTTTCTATTTAGAATGACGTCGATTTGAAAAATGCAAAAACACAGCGAGATAATCTGAATTATTTTATTGTGTTGACACACTCTAAAAAACGGCACAAATAATTAAAAAAAAGGGGCAAAGACGTGTAGTTTCTTTTCATAAACCAATACAAATTCAGCCTCTCTCGATATATTGTTACATTTTTGAAATTGATATCTCTCCAAGCAGAAAATGCGCATTTCTCATATTTTAAATAAAAAATTCAAGGCTTTGAGAAAACTTAAAGCCTCCATTTAATATATTTGAAATTAAAATTTCATTAAAATATAGGCTTTTCTATTCCAAGGAAAAGGATCAGAAACACAAATCTCTAAATATGGGTCACTTTCAATAAATTATGACGTCAATTTGGATAAATATGCAGATGTGCCAAGTTGCCACTAATCCTCCGTAATATGTGAGTTAATTTAACCCTGGTTTAATACATTTCGCACCAGAATTATTTTTTTCAGAGATGAAATTAAATAAGGTCCACGTAGAAAACTGGAATTAAATAAATAAAGATTCATCAAATAATTTTTCTGGTTCGAAACGTTGTTAAACTGGGTTAAATTAATCCACGCATTACGGAAGATTAGTGCGAACTTGGCACCTCTGAATATGGCCTCAAACTGGCTCTAAAATCCTGTTGCTAAGATTTATTTCCTATTTCGTTATAAGGTTGTTTCTTTAATTATACCATTTAGGTAAACGTTTTAATATTTTAAATGCAGTGATAACATTCTACGATTTACATCAAATACCATAATGTAAAATGTACTTTTATGCGATTTACATTAAATTGAAATTAAAACATAACAACTATTTTTTTTTTTAGAGTTAGCTTTCTCATTTTAAACCAAGCTTCATAGATTGACGTCATTTTTATGTTAATGGCTGTGGATTTGGATTTTAGGATTAATGTGAGTTTCAGTTTAAAAATTATAGTCAATGAATCTTAGGATGCCCGTGTTTAAAGGTACCTGATATACTGCGCATTAACAGAACATAAATAAAAATCGTTTTTAATTTGAAACACTAATATATTTAGTGTATTTTTTAGATTTATCAAAAACTACATGAAAAAGCATTTTTGGTACTTTCGTATTATAGCGAGCAGTTAATCGTGAATATTTTCACTATAATTCCCTTATAATCTGAGTAGCACATTTCGCTCACTGTGCTGGTCGGTTTCTCCAAACGAATCTAGAATTAAATGAAATATATCGGTGAATTTGATCCGTCATTTTAATGCAATATGGGTCTTTTTCTAAACGTCCTTCCGCGTAGATGAAAACGTTACTAATGCCACTGAGCTATTATACTTTCTAATGTCTAAGACAAAATTTCGGTTGTTAAGCGTCAAACGTTTTAGTTGATGATTTACAGTAGAACTTGGTTTAAGAATGATAGACCGATATGCAATATACTAAAACTATCCCTGAAAAATTATCTAACATTTTAAAAGTCTAATCATTCAGAATGGGGTTCAACTAATTAGTAACTTTTCAGCTAACTCTATAACAAAACATGTAGAGAAATATGGGATATACTAAAACCATTATAGAAAAATGCGTGCATAGTAAAAGTGCAAATTCCGTCAAAATCTGTCCAGTAGAACTTTTTAAAAAGGCTAATCTTTTATAATCTGATTATTAAACTTTCTTCCATAATTTTATATATAACTGCCAGACATAAATGCAATATTCTAAAACCATCCGTGTAAAATTATACAAGAAACGATGCAAGTTCCAAGGAAGTCCATTAATAAAAATCTTTTTTAAAATGGTCTTTCTGAAATGAATCTTTCATAATCGGGTTCACATGATTATAAAACTTTTCCCTGTAATTCTATGACTAAGCAACATAAAACAATATGTTATACGCTAAAACCTTTCCTGAGAAACTGATAGTCGCATTGAAATCCATTCAGAAGAACTCAAGTTATAAGCAGCCGGAACGAAATTCCCATTTGCATTTTCTATACATAATAGATTATTTTTCGTAGTTCTATTTGATATCTGTTAAATTCGTGCTTGATTTCATTTTATTTTATTTTGACGTTTTAATTTCGTTTACCAGTTTAGTTATGAAATATTACACGAAAACAAACAAGTACTGGATTATTTGCAGCGTTTTTGAGCAATTGAGTTAACCTTTTGTAATTGCACGCACATTTAAAAAATATTCATGCTTGAGAATTACTATAAAATATATAGAAAATGTATAAATTGACATAAACTTTTCAAACAAATATTATTGAAGTTTTCTTTTGTTTTCTATTAGACGTTCGAACAATCGAATGTGCGATGTTTAGAAGTTAAATTGTAGTAAAATCAAAATTTGTGGATAGATTAGGTTGTTGTCACCAATAATATGATGACAAAGTTACACATAGACTTGCTTTTTCTTTATAATATTGCATTAAAAGCAAACGGGTTCATCTTTCGTAATAGATTCGTTGGGCTGCACTCACATTTAAAAATATTCCATGTTTGAAAATTACTTTCAAACCCATTAAAAAAAAAAAACTGAGATACAATTTTCAAATAAATTTCATTCGAAAGGAATTTTTGTTCTATTCGACAGCTTAAAAAATTAAATTGTGTGCTGTTTAGAAGTTAAGAAAAATTGTTGTAAAGGAATAATTTGTAAGTTAGGTCGTTGCCATCAACAGTATGATGTCAGTGTTACTCACTGACATATTTTTACTTTACTAGGGGGCTCGGCCACCTACGAGCTACGCTCGCCAACCCCCGTTAGGACACTGCAGTCTCTAAAAGCACGCTAATTTGATCGGCTTTAAAAAGATTTTGGAAGATTGAATTATAATTAAAAAAACAAAGGCGATCTCCCTATAAACGGGTTTCTATTCATTTCTCTTTGATTGTGGAATTTTACGGAAAAATCAGCTGCTGTTAAAAGATAAAATGGCATTTCAAAATCATCAAATATAAAATGAATAAAGTAAACAGAGTCTTTGTCTCCCGGTATTTTTTAACAAAGCGAAAAGAAAGTCCTTTTAAATAAGACATTTTAAATATATCGTTTTTAATCTGACGTAATTTTCACCAAACTTTTCTTTCCCTTTTTAATATTCACGTGAAAATACTTTTATTAGAAATGAAATATTATTTGCGCTGTCAAAAAAAAAAGTTGAAAAGTTCATCTCAAAATATCAAGTAAATGTCTCGTGCTATTTTTAAATTTAAACTGTTTTGAAATATTATTTTTTGTTCATTTTATGTAATAAGTGTAATGTGACGTATATGTGATGTAATTTCTCCTATTTAAGACTTCTAACGCATGTTAATGAATTTATTATTTTACAATATCCTTTCTCTGTTAAAATTCACGTGTAATTATAGATGAAGTAATTTTCAATAAGTTCCTGCTTTTTATACTTAATTATTTAATTCTAATTTGAAAGTTTTTTTTCTGTTTATAATAGTCATGTGTAAATATTTTTTTAATTTGAAGCAAACATTATTGTTTCCGTTGTTTATACAGTTGGTAACAGGTTAAATTAGTACAATTTTCTGAAATAAGTAAAAAATATCTCTCGAAATGCTCACAATTTGAATTTAAAATAGAAATGAAACCTCGAAAAATGAGTCAAATTAAAAAAATAAATTAATTCTGCACACCGGGAAATTATAACGTATAAAATGATGTAAAAATTATTAAATTCCGATGTATAGTTTTTGCTCCTATAAAACTTTTTTAGTGGAACGATTTTGTCCAACTTTAGCATTAAATATCTCTTAAAATAATTCTTCGATTTGAAAACTGTCTGCATCAGCGTGTTTATCAAACATTTCTGTATAATACTACCAATTTTCATATTTTTGTATGCATTATTTTTCTTAATATTAACGAAGAAAGACCTCCGGTGACAAAAAATTCAAAACCGGCGGCGGCGGCGGTGACAGCGGTAGTTACTTTTTTTTAGAATAGAGAGATAATGTAGATATACGACATACAAACGTGAATTTCACGATCTGATATGCCATTTGGTGGAACTGTTTTTTTTATTGTCAGAAAATTACAAATTTTTCTGTTACTAGGGGGCTCTATCCCTACGAGCTACGCTCGTCAACCCCCGTTCAGACACCGCAGACTCTAAAAGTACGCTAATTTGATCGCTTTAAAAAGATTTCGGAAGATTGGATTATAATTTAAAAAACAGTGTGGCGATCTCCCTATAAACGGATTTCTATTCATTTCTCTTTGATTGGGGAATTATAAGGCCAAATCCGCTGCGGTACTACTTGATTATCCTGTCGACCAATTTCGCCAAATTATATAAATCGCCAAATTATACAAATTGACATAATTTTTATTTTAAATAATGAAAGAACAAATAAATTAGTGCAACATTAATAAAAATACAAATAAAACGTCGAAATGAAAATAACTTGATGTCGTAGACACGTGTAACTTGCTTAAAGTCAAGTTAATGTGACATTTACGATCCACCATTATTGGCATTTAATCTTATAGTTTGGCGAATGATAGATTTTTGGTCTACGGGATAATTAAGTAACAAAGATACAATCGCTGTTTTCGTCTTTGATTAAGTAAAATAAGCTAATATAAAAGGAATTAAGTAAACAGAGCCTTTCTCTCCCGGTATTTTTTAACAAAGCGAAAAGAAAGTTCTTTTAAATAAGGCATTTTAAATTAATCGTTTTTAATCTGACGTAATTTTGATCAAACTATTCTTTCTCTTTTTAACATTCAAGTGAAAATACTTTTGTTAGAAATAAAATATTATTTGCGCTTTCCTAACAAAAATAGTTGAAAAGTATCCCCTCAAAATATCAAATAAATGTCTAGCGCAATTTCTAAATTTAAACTGTTTTGCAATATTATTCTGTGTTCATTTTATGTAATAACTGTAATGTGACGTAAATATGACGTAATTTCTCCTATTTAAGACTTCTAACGCATGTTAATTAATTTATTATTTTACAATTTCCTTTCTCTCTTAAAATTCATGTGTAAATATAGTTTTTATGACGTAATTTTTAATAAGTTCCTGCTTTTTGTACATAATTATTTAATTCTAATTCCAAATGTTTTTTCTGTTTATAATAGTCACGTGTAAATAAATTTTTAATTTATTTACACGTATAAATATTTTTTTTTCTATTTGAACAAAACATTATTGTTTGCGCTGTTTATACAGTTGGCAACAGTTTAAATTAATATCAGTTTCTAAAATACGTAAAATATATCTCTAGAAATGCTGAAAATTTGAATTTAAAGTAGAAATAAAACCTCAAAAAATTAGTCAAATTAAAAAAAGAAATACAGTCTGCACACCGTGAACTTCAAACGTATAAAATGATCTGAAAATGATTAAATTCCCATGAACAGTTTTTGCTCCTATAAAACTTTTTTAGTGGAATTATTTTGTCCAAATTTAGCATTAAATATCTCTTAAAATTATTCTTCGATTTGAAAACTGTCTGCATCAGCGTGTTTATCAAATATTTCTGCATAATACTGCCGATTTTCATATTTTTGCATGCAGTACTTATCTTAATATTAACGAAGAAAGACCTCCGGTCACAAAAAATTCAAAACCGGCGGCGGCGACGGTGACAGCGGTAACTACTTTTTTTTAGAATAGAGAGACACCAGCCGACAAAAATGGGCATTATGATATTAAAGCTCAGACATTTTATTATGGTGGCTAGACAATAACGTATGTTTTCTAATTGTCATTTTAATGATTTGTGGATGGGAATGCACAAATCTTAGTTATTGTGATTACTATAATAGTTCATTTTAATTTATTATTTTACATGGAAGGTGTCTTATAATTGACACGGGCGAAGCCGGGTAGTTCTGCTATTGTGTATATAATATTAATAATAATTGAAAATATTTTCTATCGTGAATGATTTTGAAAATGTCACCGTTGGTGCGATGAAACAATCGTCAATCTTAATAAAGATATTTTATCACTTTTTGTAACATTATTTTACTTAATCTAAATATAGTTTATAATAGCTCCATGTTTTAACAGAAATTATTCGTTTATATTTTTTTCAAAATAGCACATATTTTAATTACATTTTCTTTCGGCTGTTATTGAAAAATGGCAACAAAAAGATATAATTGCTATTTTTCAACTATTTTCACTTTACTTTCTATATAAATGGAGTAATTGAGTTGCCAAAATTAAACAAATGGTGCTAAAAACTACAAAAAAATTAATATTTCAAAAATAAATGGAGATACAGTTTTCAAACAAATTGCAATTAAAAGTACTACTTTCTTTTCCTATACAACTGTATAAAAATTGAAAATGTGCGATGCTTAGAAATTTAAAAAATTGCTATAAAGCATTTAATCGTACTATGATACATTTGCATTGTTTATTGCTGGATTCTGTAAGGTAACGTCTTTTTTTTTTTTTTTTTTTTTTTTTTTTTTTTTTTTTTTGAGACAATATAAGCTGGGACAAAGAAATACCGGGAGCTAATATGTTGCAATGTTAACATTTAACGATTTAGAATAAAATAATTTACATTTTTTTTTTTTTTTACAGAATGATATCTTTTGCGAATATCATATTAAAATTTTCAAACGTATAGTTAGATTACCTAGAAAACAAGGGAATATGCTGACAAATATTGTTTGAAGTTCCAAATGCAAACGTTTGTAATGAAACAATTGATTATTATTGATGCGCTAAATGAAAAACAAACGCATTCAAAATTTATAATTGTATTATAATATCATTGTATTTTCATATTTTGTGTCATGTATGTTGTATATTTTCATATCGTTCTATTTTGCAAAATTTTAAGAAGAAAAAACACTAGGAAAATAAATCATGATTGAAAGTTACCTTTTTATCTTATGTTTTTCATTCAATTCAAGGGAAATTGAAATTTGAAGCGTATATCACACAAATGCATCAATAATGTTTAGATAGATTTTCACAGCGTTTTCTGCATACAATTCAAGCAGGTGATAAAATAAAACATTTTCACAGCTTCATGTTTATACAGTTATATATATTTTATACGCGTAGGGAAATAAAATTTTTATTCAGCGTTTGAAATACGTCTGTGAAATAACGAATCGTTTAGATTCATAGTTTTCGCTAGAAAAATGTAGTAAACTAGTGTGTTATGGCCGTCACAAAACTTTATTCTATATAAATCGTGTCAATTGATTCATTTAAATAGTACAAGAAATTACACCAATTCATGTGAAAGTATATCTGATTTTGAAGTAAGTTTGATAGAAATTCGTGCATTAGTTCTTAGGATAGAGCTATGGCGGAAATTCTGAAAAATGTAGCATAGCAGCGCCACCTGTTGAGCGATTTACACCAAAACATAAAAAGCACTAATTGATATCAAGGCATATCTGAATCTGAAGTTTGATGGAAATTCGTGCATTAGTTATTGAGATAGAGCTATAGTGGAAACTCTGAAAAATTCAACATAGCAGCTCCACCTTTTAAGCAATTTGCACTAAAACATAAACGGCACTAATTCATCTCGAAGTATACCTGATTCTGAAGTTTGCTGAAAATCCAAACATTAGCTCATGAAGTAAAGTTATTGCGGAAATTGTAAAAAAATGAAGCATAGCAGCGCCACCTGTTGAGCGATTTACACCAAAATGTATAAACCGTTAATTCATATCAAGGACTAACTGAATCTGACGTTTGATGAAATCCGTGCTTTACTTCTGTAGATAGAGCTATTGTAGAAATCGTGAAAAATTCTACATAGCAGCGCCACCTGTTGAGCGATTTACACTAAAATATAAACAGCAATAATTCATATCCAGGTATACCTGAATCTGAAGTTTGTTGAAAATCCAAGCATTAGTTCTTGAGACAAAGCTATTGCGGAAATCTCAAAAGTGCAGCATAGCAGCGCCACCTGTTGAGCGGTTTACACCAAAATGTATAAAACGTCAATTCATGTCAAAGACTAACGGAATCTGAAGTTTGATGAAAATCCGTGCATTAGTTCTGAAGACTAAGCTATTGTGGAAATCATGAAAAATGCTGCATAGAGCACCACCTGTTGCACGATTTACACCAAAAACTAATCAGCAACAATTTATATCAGGAACTAATCGAATATAAATTTTTATTAAATTCCGTGCATTAGTTTTTGAGATAGAACGCCCACAAAATTTGTGTCACATACATACAGACAGAGTCTCAGACTCACAGACAGACATTTTGTAAAAACATATTTTTCGGAACCTCTGACCCTAAAACGTGTAAATCCGTCGAAAACCAAAAGTCGAAAATTTTCACGAATCCTATACGTTCTTCTTGTAAAGATTCTTTTTGCTTAGCTCTTTTTTCTTTTTACTTTCTTCTATCTGTAATAAAAGAATCGAAATCGTAAGTGTAATCTTAATTATTTTTCGGCTTCCTGTATTCGTCGGATTTACATGTTTTACGTGTTAGCGATCCCCAAAACCATGCTTATACAAAATTTCTGTTTGTCCAGGTGTCGCTATTGTACTATCAAAAAGTGTATGAAGTTATGCATAGAATTGAACCAAATCTTATATTTATATTTTTTGGCTTTGGCAAGCAGGTCCAACTTGAATTTCGAAATATCCTACCTAAAGAGGGAGCTGTAATAGCAATTTTTATGCCATTTTTCATTATTGTACCATCTAAAAGTGTATGAAGTTATGCGTAGAATTGAGTTAAATTTCAGATATACGTTTTCGGCTATGAAAAACAGGTCCCACTTGAATTTGGAAATATTCTGCCAAAACACTGTAAAAAAATCTGTAACGCTACTCCATAAAAATGGTGGCAGCCCTACTGCCTTCATTTTATTGAGTAATTTAACCGATATAGCTGTTGTTACGTTGCACTAATGTGTAATATTACATTAGTTATATCAGTTTAAATTACATCATTATATAAGTTGAGTTATTGGATGCAGCATGTTGCCACTAATTTTATCAAGTAACATTGCATAATTTTTTTACAGTGAAGGGTGCGCTATAATAGCGATTGTTGTTTAATTTTCTTGATTTTTCGTAGTTCTGTTATGCATAGGTGACTCTCGTGCAGTGACGAGAACTTTGCATCCTGCTAAACCGACGATTCAGAAGCAGCTGACGAAGAACAGAATAATTAAAAAATATATTTATTTTATTAAATATCGTAATCGAGATTAACTAGTTTTTATTCCGCTTAATTGACTGAAGAAGAAATTTAAGATGAAAATCAAAGTTGGTATAGTATTGAACTAATATTAAAATGTGTAAATATTTAAAAAAATTAAGATGCATGAGATAGAATTTTTTTGGATTGGCGCATCCAACTAGTTTCATTCTATCGGAGCAAAAGAAAGGTAGTGGTTGCGAAAAATTAGCAAGTTATTTTTTATAATCTTCATTTATATCTCGAAGAATGAACATAAGAGTTAAATAGATGAAAAATAAAAATTAAACTATAAGAATAATTGATTGAATATTATGTAGATAGTTTTCGAAACAGCAGAAAATAATCCTTTATAGTTTATTAGGAGTATTCTAGAACAAATAAAAAGTCTTTCTAAGTAACAAATAAATTTAGGTAAAGAGTTAAATAAATTCAAAATCTATGAAAAAGCATTGTAAAAATACCTATAAAATTAAAATAACATTCACATATCGAAAATAATTTTAATTACAGAAACCTCATATATGTTAAAATCGGATAAATCAACACTTGCAAACATTATAAAATGATTATTGGAGAGGATTTTTCACCTGTAGGCATTTCAACAACCGAGTACCGAGCATCAATTTGGATACACCCCCTAAAATATGCTCATTTAAAAATATTTAATTTATTTTAAACTAATAGTACGAATTACTTGAAAATTTGTATTTAGGATGATTGAAGGGTATAAAATTTATTTATAATGTCAAAATTAGGTGTTTCTGACAAAAAAAATAAAGTTTGGGTTTGTTTTGTTATGTTGATGCCCCCTAAGTCAATTTTATATATGTTACCGGCCAAACCCGATTTTAGGCCAAACTAGTTTATCCTAACGCACATCGGATAAACTAGTTTTTCCTAGGTCAAACTAGTTTATCCTTACGCTCATAGGATAAACTAGTTTTTCCTAGGCCAAACTAGTTTGGCCTAACGCTCATAGGATAAACTAGTTTAGCCTGCTATTCATTAGTCTGAACTAATTTATCCTAGGCGAATTCAATTTGGCGTGCTTTTGTTCACCTCAAAGACCGCTTCGGCGCCAACGTTCTAGTTTATCCTGGGTCAATCTAGTCTATCTTAGGCCAATTCAAACGCAAGTACAATTTCTCAAAAATGAGTCAAGTTCACGCGCAAATTCAAAATTTTTCAAACGAATCCGCTCAACTCAAACATATCGATGGAATTGAGCAAGGTTCTCTAAAAACTCGTTTTTGTAAAATATATAATAGAAGTTTGGCGTCCAAATTTACAAAATTTTGTGAGCTAGTATTTTGGTTATTCAATGTAAGGTCTTTACGGGCACGCCCAATTTTCCTTCCCAACACTCGGTCCGGGCTTGGTTTGGGGATTACTTTTTTCGAGAAGTTCGGGCCGGGACTCCATTTTTCCGGCTTAAGTCAGGACTGGACTGCATTCTTCTTGAGGTCTGCACAGGCAGATATTTTCAGCCCAATTTCCAACCCAGCTCATAAGAAAATCATTTGGACTGGCAGGATCACTGGTCTATTCAGTAAAAATATCAGTAACATTTGGTCCGGCCCAACTTTTTTTTTAATGGACGTATTTTTAAATGGCTATTATTCTACAATTAAATTTTATATATTTATTATTATTTTTCATTTTTTTAAGATGAGTAGATGCATTTTTAGGTAATAAAATTAAAGTACGGTATAACCTGAGAAAAATAAACTGCCTATGATAAAATCCCACGTTAAAAAAAAAAAAATGTTGATTTATATAAAATGAGAATATTAATACAATAAACATCCTCTAATCCGTCACGTTCGGGACTTGCAGAATCCCGGATTACGAAATTTTCCAGATTACAGGATGAATGTCGGGACAGTGTTGATTTCAAGTTGTGGTCTGGGGGGGGACATTCCCTCCCGCAGCAATGAAATGCCCCCCCCCCAGGAATATTTGATATATTGTGTTTTTAATGGTCAAAAAGTGCCACCCCCCATGAACTCTATAATGTCCCCTCCGGAGTCACAGAAATCCCTCCCGGAGAAAAGTGTCTGAATTCAACACTGGTCGGGAAAAACATGTAGAAGTTAGAATTAAACAGAAAAGGCCAGTAAAGCATTTTTTTTATTTTTTAAACAGTTTGAATAGAATATTAAAAATACTCAATAATGTAAGTTTTGTACAACATATGTGCATGAGTGTAAAATTAAAACGTGCACTGTAGGCCTACTCGTAAAGGCCATCTTAAACAAATCTCGAATATCAGTTCATTTTGTAGTAGTCTTTTCTCTTCATTTGATTAGGATGTTATTTTTTATGATGTGAAGTTTAATACTTTCCGCATGGTTGAACGAACGGCTGCGCACAGAAGACCTGATAAATGTATTCGATGTATCAGCTGCTTGATTTCAAATGATGTTGTTTGACTCGTTCACATCATAGTCATTTGAGCCAACGTCTTTGGGGGCTGTTATGTTGATAACACTCTGAATGATGGCCTCATCATTCAAAATTTCCACTGTCGGTTCATCAAAATTTTCTTCTACTCACTCCTTTATTTCTTCTCGATTCAGTTGTGTTTCCGAAAGTCGTGTCGGATTATCCAGCATGCCGGACCTTAGAATGCCGGATTAGAGGATGTTTACTGTACTTGTAAAAATAATATAATGTACTTACAACTGAGGATGAACCTTCTAATAATGGAACCTGCCTAAAACGGATTTTTCTCCTTTCCTATGCAATTCCCACTTTTTCCTAAGATTTTATTGTATAGAATTTTTAAATTTCTAAGCCATAAAATGCGGATTAACGATATTAATGATTCTATTATAAAATATATTGATTTTTTAATGAATCTCTATTTGTATGTAAATATCTGAATAATTAATAACACCATTAATTTTTTTACACGACTTGGAGACTTGAAAATCTGAAAATTTTTATATAGAAAAACCGTCTAAGACAGAATCAAATAGAGGAGAAAAAAACTTCGTTATAGTTAACTTCCTTTTTCAGCACGTCCGTCGTCTCTAGCAAATGTATTATGATTTTTTTTCAAACGGATTAATATATCCAATTTGCTCCGATAAAAAAAAAAAAAAAAAAAAAAAAAAAAAAAAAAAAAAAAAATCCGTTTAAAACAGGATTTCGTCATACAGAGATTCTTCTCATAGGTTTTACAATTCTGTATCCCCATCCATATAAATGTATACGTACTATTCTTTAAAGAGAGTTTCAATTGTGGAATAATGGTAGCTTAGAAATATATGTATTATAATCCAAACTGGGACCGGGACTTCGCCGGATTTTTAAAAATTCCAGATTTTTGAAAGAATATCAAATTTAATTTTGATATTCCTAATGGCGCATTTATTCATAATTAATTCAAAGCCAAGTGATATTTATCTGAGAAATATATATATATATATATAAACATTGATTTATTTTTTTCTCTCACATAAATATCACTTGGCTTTGAATTACATACGAATAAATGCACCATTAAGAATATCAGAAGTACATTTGATATTCTTTCAAAAGTCTGGAATTTTCAAAAATCCGGCGAAGTCCTGGACTCCGACGATGCCGGATTTTCGAGATTATATTGTGCATTATTAATCAATCCTTTAAATTCGTTCTCTCCTAAATTTTATGACAACCTCTCATCCCATTCTTTGGTAATCCAGCACACAATTTGTCATATAGAACATATTTTATAACTACTGGCGGCGGTGAAATGGGGAAGGTAGGGGGACAGTATCCCACACCCCATCGATTAAAATATATTATACAGGGGTAACGGCAATACTACTTTGCACAAGGTTGGCTTCGGATCGGTAGTTAGGATAAATAAAAGCACGTCAAATTGCCTTGGCCTAGGATAAACTAGATCGGCCTAGGATAAACTAGAAAGTTGGCGGCCGGGCGGTCTTTGGGATCGGTAAAATTACGCCAAATTGAATTGGCCTAGGATGAAATAGATCGGACTAGGATAAACTAGTTAGGACCAATAAATAGCAGGCTAAACTAGTTTATCCTATGAGCATTATGCCAAACTAGTTTGGCCTAGGAAAAGCTAGTTTATCCTGTGGGCGTTAAGATAAACTAGTTTGGCCTAGGAAAAACTAGTTTATCCTAAGGGCGTTAGGATAAACTGGTTTGGCCCAGGAAAAACTAGTTTATCCTATGCGCATCAGGATAAACTAGTTTGGCCTAGGCCAATCTAGTTTGGCCTAAAATCGGGTTTGGCCGGTAACATATACATCATTTAAAAGTGGACTTTATTCCCAATCTTTTTGTGCCAGTATCTTTCTTCAAGGATAATTTGTTCCAGAGTTGATAGGGGTGTTTACTTTTTTTCCCCACGACTATACAGAGTTTAATTAATTAATTATTTTGTGTTTTAGTTTTTTTTTTTTTTTTTTAGGAATAAGTATCGAATTCTTCAGCGAACAACCAACATAGTATCGACAGTAGAAATACGTCAAAAGAATTATAACTTTTTCTCAGACAGCAAAGAGAAAATGGCTATAGAATGACAGATAAAACAAGTCGGAAACTTTACCTCACACGTGGCAAATGAGATGCGTTCGTGCTATAATTAATTTTATAAATATTCAGGTCTTGGTGCGAAAGCTGTTGCACTCTTATGCAAAAATGCATGAATACAAAATTTATTACGATACTATATATTAAATTCAGTAATACAGAAATAATAGGTAGTGTTGACTCTAGAAAAAAAGGGCCGCCGGGCGGACATTTTTCTAAAAGGGAACACTATTCTAAAAAAATGGTACATTTTTGAAAAAAGAGAACACGATTCTGAAAAAAGGGCACATTTTTTTTTTAAAGGGCACATTTGTACCTTGTTCACAAAAAATATTTTGAACTGGATTAATTTTCGCACAATTATTCTAATTGGTAAACAAATCATATTAGATGTAAATTTCCAACTGGGTTAAAAACTGTCCGCACCAGGATTCAAGGTTCAAGGTTAGCTGGGTGAAAAAGTTCGACCAGAATCGACCGGGATAGCTCAGATGGCAGAGCACTGGCGGCTTCAGCCAGGAGGTCCCGGGTTCGAATCCTGGTCCGGACATTTTTCGACCAGTTATAAATTTACATCTAATATGATTTGTTTACCAATTAGAATAATTGTGTGAAAATTAATCTAGTGTAATTTCGTATCCAGCGATTTCTGGAGTTCCATTTCCTGAGATTTATTCTGTTGAGCTGAACCAGGTTTCAGACCAGATGCTGTAATCTTCAAGGTTAGCTGGATGAAAAAGTTCGACCAGAATCGTTCGGGATAGCTCAGATAGCAGAGCACTGGCGGCTTCAGCCAGGAGGTCCCGGGTTCGAATCCTGGTCCGGACAGTTTTCGCCCAGTTGGAAATTTACATCTAATATTTTGAACTGGTTTGTTTAGAGTCCCTAGAATTTGCGATATTTTCCCGGGAGCAATTAAATTGCCACGGGGCACATAGGAAGTGTTAAAAAGGGAAGCCGGGCGCATCAGAAGTGCTTAAAAGAGCCGCCGGGAGCAAAAAAGAAATAAAAAGGGCCGCCGGGCGCTGCGCCCTGCTAAAGCGGCTTAGAGTCAACACTTAATAGGACATCATCCCCATGGCAACCTCGATTTATTACCTATCATGTGATATCATTGAATTAATTACGTATGATAGGATTTAATAGAATGAAGACTACTTTTATTAATATCTTTTAAGTTTTTATTCGATTTTCACAAATATTGAAATGGCTCGACAAAATTCTGCAACGATTATATATATCAAACCATTCAGATGAGTAGTTTTTGCGCTGTTATATGCGGACAGACGGACGGACCAGAAGATGACTGTAGGTGCTTCGTATTTATATAATTACGACCTCACCTAAAAATGTTAAAAAACGAAGTGTTATCACTTGTTATAATTACTTTTACATACTAGAAATGACATTTTCATGTAGAAGTAAATAAATAATAACACTCTTTCTATGGAATATGAACGCAGCAAAAAATTACCGAGCTCTGGCTCCGTCTACCTGTTTAAAACAAAGTGAAAAATTAATATATGTCATAAAGATTTTATATTATATAATATCTTGATAAAAGTCACTGAATGGAATTATAATATTCTGGAAATAAGCCTCCTCTTTATGTTTTTGCTCATGCATAATTCATTATCTCCTATTGACGTTTAGAATGTATTAAAATTCCAGTTTCAATTGGGAAATTGAACGATGCATACTCGTGACTATGCTGCATTCAAAGAGTAGTAATATATTAACGCTGTTACATCATTTATATTGGAAATTATTGAAACAGGAGAAGAGTTAAACATGCTTATTGCTATATGTCTAAAGTGTTAAATTAATTTTTATAGCTAGAGAAATAACTAATTTGCATGCATATGGAGTAAATCACGAATTAAAAAAATAGTTAAGATTGTATAGTTCTTCAAGCATAAAGCAAATTTTGTTAAACTAGAAGGCCTTGGTGACCTGTTTGGTCTGCCTTAAAATTTATGTTTTGGAAAGCATGTTAAGCATTGTATCATGCTATGTTTAATCATCATTTAATTTACTTGGACTCCCTTAAATATAATTAATATAATCCCTTAAGCTAATATTAGTTTTTGTTGCATTAAAATATTTCAATTTGTTGATTTTCTGTAAGCAAGTAAACCCTATTGGTTTACAATGGAAGCCTATGGAAGTTTGTCGAAATATTAGAGATATCTCCAAGTTGGCGACCCTTTTGGCGACTTATTTTCATCGCCAAATTTGGTGATATATCGCTACGTTGGCGACATACATGGCTGCATTTGGCGTCAGAACAGGGCCCTCCCTATGGTAACACCCATTACAAGTATGAAGATGCATTAAATGCTGTTCAATAACCAATGAGATGTGCTTCATTCGGCGTTGTCATTAAACAATTAACAAATAATCGCAATTTCTGTGCCACATACGATATCTTAATATATAGATAGATAATTTATACAATATTTCTCTACAAAATAATATAATGCGTTCATTTATATTATTTCATTTTTGTTACGGAAGGCATTTTTGATTTTTCCATGTTATCGGATACCCTAAGACTCTAGAGATTTGCTGAATATTTTGCTGACACAGTTCGCATGACTTGAAAAAATTAAGTGACTATCATACTATTTGTTGTTTAAAATGCATTTATTTATTCAGTCATGAAGCCATTCGAAGAGAATATTTTATTATAATTATAATTAGAGATTATTTAATTGCGCTTAATTATTACAATTTAAAAAAAAAAATAAGACAAACATTTTATCACAAATATCGACAAAACTTTTTATTCTATTTATTCCATTATTCCAAAGATATCATTTTATCGTCTGCTACCATAGTAACATGATAAATTAAATTTCATTAAAAAAAATGCGCAGTAGTAGAAAAATATTTTATAAAATCGAATAGTTATATTTAATTTTGGTTTTAGAATTAAATTCATGAGCTCCCGTGTGTAGAACGGGTTAAACAGTTAGTTAACTATATTATTTAAAAGAATAATAAGACTTTGTACAAAAATATACAACATAGGGTTAGGTATAGTAGTATTTATTACAAAAGTATGAGTGAGAATACCATAAAGTTTCTAAGAGATATGAAGCCTAAAAAATATCAAATATTGCTATTCTGTATAACTCTTTTTTTAATCTTATCTTAATATGTTTATGATGAACTTAATTCGGTACTGACAATAAAAATACTGTATATTTAAACTTCATTTGGCTTTTCATAAAACTAAATTCAGCGTAGTTATAATATTTTATTTTTACAATGTAGCTAAAACAAAACCCTTGTTCAAAGTTTAAACTTGGCGTTGTACTAAGCGCGCTTCGAAAGGAGGTCGCAAAAATGCAACTCTGTCTTTGTTGTGCCGCGTTTTTACAGATAGGTTTTTAATTAACTTTTAAAGACACGGGAGGCATATTGTGAAATCCACTCAATGCAAACTAGTCGCGAATCCCATATAATTTATGTGATTAATTCTAATTAAATTACTGTTTTACAACAATTTGACGCTTTCTGCTTTTATACTGCTACTGGGCATTGCATTACAAAATATATCATTAAAAGTTGTTATCTAGGCTTTGAAAGTCGATGGCACATAGAATACGTCGCCCCTGTCATTATGTATGTCCAAACCGTCCGTGTTTTTAAGGGTTAAACACTCGGCTAATTACAGACGATTTTTTTCGAAAATCATTATCAACAATGCTTTTATACTTCTGATACGACAGGTATAAACCGTGCGCCTCGGCACCTTTGCTGAATGCTCGCAAATTGAAATTTGAGCATAATAGAAAAATGCGCTTTTCTCAAAAACTGTGTGACCGAGGGTAATCGATATAATTTTCCTGCAAGGGTTAAATTAATGTCTACTACCTCTAATTTTTTTTATAATTTTAGTTTCAATAGATTCGGAAATAGGTGTGTGTGGGGGGGGGGGGGCATATTTCTGCACTGCATTTTCGACGATATCTCTGAAAATATGATAGCTAAAATTAAAAGAAATACATTTTTGAGTTCAGCTTTACGAAAGCTTTCACACAATACCCCACACGATATACAAAGAAAAGATTTTTTTTCAAGTAACATACGGTATTACGATTTACGCCCCTCTACATTTTTCCCTAAATATATTTGTGAAAGTTTAATAATCTATAAATATGTGTGTCAATAGTCTTTATTATTTCCCTCAATTTGAACTTTCCACCTTCCATAGTTTACGAGTAATATAGCTGTGACAGACAAAGAGACAGACACATTAGTGATCTGATCTTCTAATGGTTCCGTTTATACTTTTTTAATTACGGAACTCTAAAAATTAGGAAGGATTGGTGTTTGAAGATCTTAATGTTAAATTCATTTGTAACTATTGCAAAACCGATTGCAGTGGTGGGTGGTTTTTTAAGCTAAAAAGAAAAAAATATATTTAGTGGAATCTACTGTAATTTTGGATTCGTATATTTGAAGTATTTATAAATTGATTTCTGTTAAAAAATTCATAGATTACAACTTATATTATTTACATAAATCATTTAAAAAATATTTTTTTTTTCAAAATGAATTTTCGAAAATATTAGGGCTCGTAACCTATAAGTTTTTTAGCAGCAATCGATTTCTCTATTTTTCAAATATGTGTATATAAATTACAGCATAATTCCCAAGTATTTCTTTAGTTATGATTAAAATCTACCTTCATTGTAATCTGTTTTACAACGATTCTAAATGAATTTAGCTTTAGGAGTGTGATATCGTTTGATATCACATATATTTTAAATCCTTTATAGATAATTGATATTATCCCTATATATTTAAAATTTAATATTAACAATCTAGATAAATATGCGCCGCTCTATTTCTTTTTGTATATGTAAGTGTTAAATTAATCTACTTCTCTTTTACGTATTATTTAAATGTTCCCAGATAACTCACTCTACTCTTTGCTCTAAGAAAAGAAAATAATTAAAAGAATATTATTCACAGCTATTTCATTCAAAAGATTTTTTTTGCGTTGCATCTCCCTAAGCAATTTCCCTCTGTCAGGTTTTTAATTCGAATCTTTGCTTAAAAGATAATCAAAACTTTGGTTAAACTAGCGGTTATATAATAATATCCAGAAGTATTTTTAAACTTCTGTCGCCTGTAATTTACTGCACCCGTTCCACTGCTATCGGCAGTCTTCAAATTCTTTCTTACTTTCTCAAGTGTAGATTAGATTTTTCACCTAAATTTAAACTGCCCTGTGTATTCCAATGTAACGGTCATCAGTTGGCAAGATCTGTGTCTTAGCCAATATCTATCTCTCGCCAAAAACTTTACGAATGAAAAATGTGAACTGTATCACTCTTTGCGTGCACTTGATGATGTAAAGGTCAAAACTTGATTTTTGTGTGTCAGCGGGGTCACTCCCACAACACCAATGTGGTTTCAATTATTCATTAAAATCTCCTTTCGAGCTACAAGTATTATTTTTAATCTTCTGAATCTGTATTATTGTTTCGTACGCGCACTTGCGTTTCATCATGGAAATCTTCAATTTTATTTAGAAGATTGCAAAAGACATTTTCATCTACTTATTCTTATCCGAAGTTTAAGAAAGAAAAACAGTACATCAAATAAATCTCAATTATAAGAGGTTCCAGATTTTAAACCTTTTTAATTTCTAAACTACTTAACGGAATGACATTCCGGTTAGTATCGTAATGTACAATTTACCTAAAAAGACAAATGTTATTTCAAAATGAGATGTTCATATTGAAAATTTCAGACTTTGGGGCAATTTCAGCATAAATATGATACTTGTGAGATTTTTTTAAATATATACTTAAAGTGTATAGAGTGTTTTATTTTTTTCACCTTCTATTTTGCCTGTTTGTGCTAGCAGTGAGCCATTATTTTTTAATGCAAAAAAATAATCCCTTAACAGATTTCTCACGTACAGCTGAAAGAAACCAAATTGGCTAAAACCCTTAACTGTTAGTGGCCCATACACTTTTTGGAAAAATTTTTCTGTTCTATTTTGGAGATTTTTTTTTCTAGGGATCCTTAAAACAGTATTTTTAGTAATTTTTTATAGGATTCTTTAAGTGAGTTTTCATTCAAAATATTGTTTCTCTAATAGTATGTTTCATTTTGTACTAAAGTACTGTTTATACGTATTATTGCGCTCTAAATAATATGTAAAGTAAGAAGAAAAATTAATAAATGTGTATTTCATTAATTTTCAGATGTGTTCCACTTCCAGATAACTATGTATTAAATTGTATCAATAGTTGGTAGGGAAGCTCACTAAATTTTTGGTGCTTAATTGTACTTCATATTGTACTAATTACCCTGAACCAAAATAAATTTGTATTTAAAGCATTTTTTATATTTTTAATAGAACGTTGTATTTAGCAATTACAAAATTTTGAAAATTTCAACATTATAATCACCTAAAAAAATATTTTTCTTAACAATGAAATGGAAATTTTAGGTTCAGTTTATACAGACTAACATGGAACGTATATTTTGAAAATTTTATGAAAAATATTGAGCAGTTTTTGAGATATCCTGCGCGTTATATCTAAAACCGTCATTTTGAGTAAAATTACTTCAAAGTTTCGGAAACGCTGCTTCAGTTATTGGATTGGTGCAATTCTAAAAGCCACAATTTCTGTTCTAATTTGAATTTCAAGGAAACATTTATATCAAAATTTTCATAAAAGATAGCAGTTTAACATATTAAAAAATTATAATTTCGTAAATTTTGAAGCTTCAAGTGTTCTGAGACCCCTTAAATGATGCATGTCTTATTAACTGCTACACACTTGATACAACCCATAGGTTCTACTTATTTCATTCCTACTTACTGACAAGAAATATTGAACTAAGAATATGCATAGTGGAGAAGCAGGATTTTCCAACTTTCTAAAATCAGTAACTGATGAAATAATTATTAATGGGTTCAAAACATGAGCACTTGTGCATAAGCAGTTAATTGCAAAAAATAAATAAATACAGCAATATCGCATCATGAGTGAAAAAAAGTAAATTGTCATTTTAAAAAATCTTGAAGAAAATATATGAAAATGACAAAAATTAAACATTTTTCAGGAAGATATAGGACTTATGAAAGACCAGGTAGAACAAAAACATATGGATTATTTATGATCAGAAACCAAGGAATTTCTGAGTATGGAAAAGTACTTAGGTAAAATAATAAGTAAGTAGGTAAAATAATTTCTATTTGTTTAAATGTAAAGTAGTTTGTTATCTTACCGTTTATTAATTATTTTTATAATCTCATTTGTTTTAAAATGCATCGCTCAATCCAGTTGAGACAGCAGCTATTGGTAAATTTCTAAAATCTATTCAAGATGAACTAAAGAAAACGAAAGACAGATTTGAGATAGCGAATAATAGTGAACTCAGCCAACACACTAAAGCAGCAGTGGTACTGTATTACCAAAGTTCAAGATTTCTCCTTGAGGATCCAAATTCCATTCCATTTACGTTTTAGGTAAGGAGTAGTAAATCGAAAAGAAACGTATTAAAAATTTTCCCATCCTTTTTTTTTTAAAAGAACGTGATTCCACAATTCCATTTTTTTTTTTTCTAATTACGGTAGAATAAAAAAAAAAAAAAGTTGCGGAATAATTGCTTGGATCTAAAGGAAACGTACCCTTTCGAATTTTGATCAGTTTATTAACGTAATTTGTTGTTATAAGGATAAAGAAAGAAATAATTTGAATCGAATGAGGAAAATTATTTCCCTCATATTAAATTAAACCAAATTATGGAGTAATTGTTAGAGAGCATGTTTGTTCAAGTTATGGTAAGGCTTGGCTTACGTGATTTTTAAAAGTGAATTTTTTAGGAAAGAGTTTTCTTTTTTATTTTATTAATCTTATTTTTTTTTCTTGAATCTTTTGGCGGTTTGCAAATGCAAGTATAAAACAAGGTACCTTACAAAATGCAAGTTTTAAGATATTCAAAATCCATCTTTCCTAATGAAAACTAGAACTGAAACTATATGATGACCTTCTAAAAGTCTGAACCTTCAGTTATCATTTGCGCAACTTTTTTTTATCTGGCAGTTATTATTTCATTCGACTTATTGAATTTTATTTTTCAACAATATTGTGTTTTTTTGTTCTGTAGGAAAATTGTAATTGAAGGACAAATGAGTAAAAGAAGGCAACAAACAAAATGCGAGTTGTTAAATATTCACTATAGAAGTTTTTGTATATCAAAGTTCAATATAGAAGTTTTTTCTCCTGTAATTTAAAAAGGATGCCAGAAGATAGTTAAATATATTTTTTTTAAAACATAAATATTTAAAAAATGTAAGTTACCATGTTTTACAGCAGAATTCTTCAAATGACTTTCTTCTAGTTTTGAAATAGGATTCTATTTCTTACTTTATTTTTTTAGGAGTTAAAAACATGTTTATTTTACGTTATTTCTTTTTTTAATCTTGAATCCTTAATATATCGATTCAATCGACATTTCTATAATGCAATATTTTATTTGGTGTGTCGATTATAAAGACGCTGCTAAGTAAAATGTAAAAAGAAACATATCACTCATTTAAGTAACTAATTGTTAATTTAATTTAAAAAAATCGTAATACGTAAATCAATTTCTAATGTAGTATAGAAAATGCTACATTTCTCTTTTCTCTGGTACCTTTTTTTCTTCTTCCATTCTCAGAAACAATTTTAAATTGTGGAACACTTCCAGTCCAGTGTTATAGAATTTCACTCACGTAACTACATGGAAAGGATCAAGTGAGTGGGGATGATGGTGGCAGATCTCCTACGTGCGAGATGTCTCGTTGAGATGAAATCAAAGCATTGAGTAATGGTAACAGAATACGGTAATTCAAGTGTTCGAAAAATAACAGTTTACGTGTTTGTTAAAAGTCAACTTTTTAGATGAAGAATCTTCTTTTCCATCAATCTTGTTTTAGTTTATTTGTTTGCTTCTCCGTTCTTTGGAAAGTTCGCAAATGTCTGTATTCTAGTTCCAAGATAGGATTCCGATTTCATGTCTTATTATTCTTTCGACAGTTAAAAAATTCCTTATTTGAAGTTATTTCTCTTTGATCTCTTACTTGTTTCTTATAGATATTCGGTTGACAATTATTTAATATGTTGTTTACAAGAGAACTGCTCTAAATAGACAAATTATTAAAAAACGAAAAATAATAAATTAAAATCAGTCGTATGTAATGATTTTCATCATTAATTGAAGAGCTCAGATGATAGAAGTGTTATGTGAAAAAAAAAGAATTAATCATATGATTGAAGATAATCAATGGTCTCCTAACATCTGTTAAAATGTTATTTGTTGAAAACTAATACTTAGAGATTTTAATTGATAAAGGAGGCATTTGACAATAAACGCAAATAAAGCTTTGGAACTGTACATTTTATATTCTCAAAATGGTGATTGTTTCACTCAGCACCTTTACTCTGCGCTTTACAATTATCAGTTACCTTATGAGCTTTTTATTAAAATATTGCACAAAAATAATGAATGATAAATATATATTCCATCTACTTTTTTGCCGATGATCAACTAATAATTACACAAGATGAGTACGATATTGGCTATAGGAATGAGGAAACTCTTGAACACATATAGAACATGGGGACTGGACAACAATTTTGGAAAAACTGAATACTTAACATCAGGTTTCAAGGAAGATATCATAATAGAAGACAAAGTGATAAAGAATATATCTCATTTTAAATACTTGGGATCAGAAGTACAAGAACAGGGTGAAACAGAAATGGAAATAAAAAGAAGAGTAGTAACAACAAGGGAAGCTATATGAGCATTGAACTCTGTGTTATGGAGCAATGATATAATAATTAAGAGGAAAAAAAAAATATGTAATACAATCATTGAAAGTATTTTACTATATGGTGCAGAAAATTGGTCACTCAATAAAGCAAATGAAAAGAAACTATTGGCAACAAAAATGGATTATTAGAGGAGATCGGCAAGAACATCGAGATTGGAAAGAAAGACAAACATTGAAATAAGAAATCAATTAAATGTGAGGACAAATATTATGCTGAAGACAGATGAGAAAAGGTTGAGGTGGTTTGGACATGTGAAAACGATAGAAAGCAGTAGATTGCCAAGGTCACTAATGAACTGGCGACCAGAAGGAAGGAACAGAAGAGGAAGACCAAGAAAACGCTGGAGCGATAACTCAAACAAAATATGGAAAAATATGGATTGAGGGAGGCAGAGGCGGAGGACAGAGTTGAGTGGCGAAAGAAGTTACATTTAGCTTTTTGTTGAGATAAACCTCAAATGTGGGGAAATTCCCAAAGAAGAAGATAAAAATAGTGAAATTCTTTTCAATGAGGTTCTCATCATAGTCAACTCGTGTCTCGTATATGAGACACTTGGAATCTTTGAAAAGCCACTCCAGTTGCTAGCTATATGCTCCCAGGAACGTATCGATGTTGGTGGTAGCATAATTTATCAATTACTGTAATTGTTACTCAAATAAAACGCTTGTTTTCGTTTCTTCCGCATTTCTTGTTTTTCGCCAACATTTTTCATTTGCAACACCACATTTCAAGACCAAAATTGCTTATTTTTGTGTATTTAACCTTCCCTTAAAGTTTGGCACATCAGTTCAAGAACGGCCTGTATATTTACAAACATCTCTATACTAGAAAGATAACTCACAAGTGGAAACATTTTATAAATGCAATTAAAAAAGTTTTAAAAATTCTACTTAAAAATGATTTTTTATACGTAGGATCTTCCTTTCAAACTTGTAAACCTGAAAAACAAGATATAACAATGGAGTGAAAATTTTTTATTAAACTCTCTTTATATATCTCGTATCTTTCCATTACCTTTTGTCACACATAAACACACATGTAATACTATTTGCAGTACCTTTATGAAATTGCATACATTCATATTTTTTTTGGAAGGTGTAATTTAAACTAACCACGTTTTCAAATTTAATATTTATTGAAACAATAATGAATATATTTTTATAAAGCGAATAAATATATTTTTTTAAATGTATGATAGTCTTTATTCTTCCTTATCTACATGACACTAAAACTAAAAGACGTTTCAAAAAATATATCCCAGACAGTCACATATGAGTCACACGAAGAAATATCTTAATTGCATTTTCATCCTTTTCTTCTATTTTTTTCTTCTTTGTTTTAAAGCATTACTTATATTTAATTTAGTTAAAGATTATTTATAAACGTATAAAAGGGTGATAAATATAGAATATTTTTTCTTAATAAAAATTTCCTTTAAAGTATTTCTTTTAAATCTACAGAGAAAAAAAAAAAAAGCTTTCCTTTTGTTAATAATATATCTGCTGCTTTACAAAGAAGTGTTTGTTGAAATAGTAGAACAGAATCTAAGTAATCAAAAATAAATATTCTACAAAACTCTTTTATTAAAACGAATTTGCAGAGATTTAATTTTTTAACGCAATTAAACAAATAAAAAAAATTATTGATGAAAGAATTCCACTTATAGTGTATTTTTACGCGAAAGGTTTTCTCATTGCCGAAACGTCAGTGAAGGCTTACTGTGGAGACACGAAAAGTTTTGGTTTCCGTTAGTCTGTCTGTCTGTTCCGAGATAACTGCCGTAAAAAGCATCCGATTATCTTAAAATTAAGGATGCATGTTGGTGAAATCCCCGGATTTAGCTGTATAGTTTTTGGTTAAATTTGGTTCATTCGTTCGGAATATATAGAACATTTTATTTTGCGACTTAATGCTTTCCTATAGCAATTCAGACGATTTTTCAATTTTTATTTGTTGAAAAGAAATGGCTCATATGATTAAAGGATTTAAATGCTAAATTAAAGATGATGAAATTTCCTAATTAGAACCATACATTATTCATAGTAGTTTGAAATTTTGTGTATACATTTGTCAGAGTTTTTAAATTCGGTGTATAACTTTTATGGAGGGATTTTACATATGTGTTTCAATAATATAAAATATTTTTTTTTATTATAAATTTTCTTTTTAAGCACATATTTAATTGTTTTTATTATCTTTTAACTGTTACCTAGCAGCGAACTACACCTAAAAATATCGTAAATGTGAAAGTATGTGTAATTGTTTGAAGTTAAATCAAAGTCAAAAGGGACGAATTAATGCCTTTGTGTCTTTACATATAGATGGAATTTACCACAGAAATAAAGAAAGACTATGTTCTATTTATTTTGTTCAAATATTTTTCTTTTAAATTAAAAAGTTCATTATTTTCATAAGGAATAAATCGACATTTTGCTATGAAATTTAACAATCATTTTTCTTATTTTTTATTTATTTATTTATTTATTTTTTTTTGCCGTTGCCACGAAAAATTCAATCCCGGAATAAAAATTTATCCTAAACAGTTAATTTTGATTTGAAAGATTTTTATGTGCGAGAGGAAAATGAAATAAAAAATAGACATGAATACGCCTTCATATTAGAAATAAAGTGAAAATACGAAAAGAAGGTGAATTTGATCTCATATATCAAAAATAAAACGAATACGCTTTGAGGTTGAAATAAAAGGGGCTTGTGTTATATATTAATTCTTATTATAAAAAAAAAAAGTTACTAATATCTCATGGTTTATCGTCTGCACACAGCTAACAGAAATGTTAATTCTTAATCGAAAATTCCAATGAGGAAAAAAAAAACTTTTGAAGAGCATATATATAGTAAATATCAAAATTATGCCCCGCAAAATTATCGCTGTCGAAAATGACGTCATTGTATCGGGAAATAAATATTTTCATCCTTAAAAACCAAGCATTAACTAGATTGCCTGAAAAAATGTTTTTTGACGGGTGTTACCCCTAGTAGCAGCGACTGGTCGCATTTTGCTAGGCCTTTCATCAATTCCTCGAAAGTTGCTCGAGAAATAATACACGTATATCATTGCGAGCAACATATGAGAACCGGTTTTGATGGGGCTATATTTCATCAACTAATGCTAACACTATGAGCTCATTTGACGATGAAAACGTGCTGATTGGTAACTCACCAACAACAGATAACTGCCCAATATCGCATCACGGTGAAATATGGGCGAAATCATCAGTTTTTCTGGAAGCGCAAATCTGATTGGTTGAAAGACGAAGGCTGCGCGAAGTCCCGGATGAAGTCGGTGTTGTTGTTTTGATGAACTCTCCAGCGAGGAAGGAGGAAGCGGCGAGATTGCTACAGCGAGAGCGTGATCTCCTTGGAAGTTGAAAAAATACCTTTTCTCGGAAATATGTAAGTACCTATTTCATTCTTTCTGATGTTATTACTTTTTTCACAAATAAATGTTGTGAAAATATTATACAGACTTGACAAATTTCTGATTTTCCACGTTTTCCTGTGCCCTTGAGATTCATACACATTTTTTAATAGCTTGAAATTTTTATTATCATATCGGTAATTTGTCTCGAATAATAATGAAGTTCTTCATTATTGTTTTGTAATTAAACTGGTACAGAACGTGATTACATTTTTAAAATAATGTTTTTACTGGAAAAAATAAAAACCCGAATTCTGAAATAAAATCCGATTTTTGGGTCTCGGAGATTGGCAAGTCTGTATGTATATGTTGTTTCTGGTTGCTGTATGTATAAATCCTTTTACATTTTCTGATCGAATAAAGAGAAAAAATATTTTAAAATAAGCAAAAAAAAAAAAAAAAAAAAAAAGTACCAATCATTCTGGCAACCAAAATGCTTTAATATTATTAAGTCAGGATTTAAGAAAAACAAAACACCCTTTTAACACCTTTTTTTCAATAACACCCAAAATAACACCTACAGCTGCGATTTTCAAAAAGAAACAGACAGAGGAGGGATGGGGGGATGATATTAAAATCCAAAAAAGTTCATAAAATACTCTATCACTTAAGATAAAAAAATTTTTGGCAGGGTTCGTAAATATCAAAATAGTCAAATACTTAGTACTGATTATAAATATTTTAAGATTTTTGTGTTAAAGGAAAGAAATGATTAATTGCTGTCAAAGCTTAATATATATATATACTAGAAAGGTAGCCCGTCAAAAATGACGGAAATTTAGATATAAAGATATATACAACTCATGTGCAAGAATATGAGTTTTCTCGCTTGTTCCGCAGTGATAGATGAAAATAACGCATTTTAAGAACGAAACACATTTATGAAAAACTGTGTACAGTAAAGACCACTAATCTGCACAGTTTGGTTCCAAGTGTTATGCAGATTTGAGGCTTTTTACCGGTCATGTCTATTCAAACTTTATTTACATTTTTTTAAATTCATATATTGGACAATTTAGATTGTTGAGCCTTAAAAATAAATAAATAACACACTTGAAGTAAGATTAAAAACTATTAAATTATCGTTTTACGATACATTTTTAAATATACGATTTCATGAAATGGTATTATGTGGTATTATATGTGTGTGCTTCACGATCTTGATTACGACGTTGGCGAAATTGGCTGCAACTTGTCATAATCCTAATAGTGTGGGCCGCTATAACAAAAAAGTAAGCAGTTTTTAGTAAAATTTCTGATATAAAGTAGCTTTCAAAAACTTGTGTAAAATTGCAGGCCGTTCTCGTGTTATGTCAGTCCTAGGAATAATATTTCTAACACTGAAGATTTTCCATGTATAAATGGAATTTAGAAAAGCTTCTCCAAAAGAAAGGTCCTTAAATGACATTGTAATTCCTCTAACTTCAAAGTTTAATCGGGACCTGATTTTGAGTACTGAAATCTAATAAATACAGTTATTTGAATATTACAACAGAATTAAACAGTTAAACTTATTTAACTTAAACCCGCTGTTACTTCCCGATGTTATTTTTTAGTATTAAAAAAGAAAATTATTTAAAATTTTCAAATCATGCATTTATGATTTTTTTCCGTCTTTAATAACTAAATAATAAAAAAAATAGGCTTTTGTTCTGAGCTCATAAATATGACAATAAAATAACGTAACTAAGAGACATTGCAAAATTAAATCTTTGTGATTACAAACCATAAACAAACGATACCGCCACCATTTTACCTACTATGACGTCATTAGAATATTGCCCATTGATTGTTGGAGAACTTACTTTGTGAATGATTACCTCAATGATTTAATATTTTTGACGTTTCACGATGAATGAATCACTTGTGTTTGTTTAGGTTTATGGAATGAGATATTAAGCTGTGAAACTAATTTCAATTGAAGTTATCCAAGGATATATGTATTTTTAATCGAAATTAAAAACAATATTTTGATCTCGAAATGAAAAGTTTTAGTTTCTATAATTTGTTATTTCTGTTAATTATTTATTTAAGTACTTTTCCATTATAGTGCATTTTAAAAAAAAAGCTTGGCGCGATTGGGACATCAGAAAGTGAGATATGTTGCGAAAATATATAAACAGCTATGAAAACAAATCTAATGAACTTTTATCATTGTTTATATATGCACTTATATGCATAAAAAAATCGTTTCTAAATATATATATTTTTTTTTATTATACAAATTACGGCACAGATTTCAGATATGAACCGGGATACCTAACTGGCGCCAAAATGGTGTTATTTTGCCTGCTATGGTAACCCGGCTATTGTTTTTTATTTATTAATAAATTGTTTATTTGCTTTTATTTTCTGTTTTTTAATTATATAAACTCCTTTGTTCTATAGTTATTATTCAAACTTTTATTTATTTATAGTTATTTCCTTTTCAAAATGATATCAAATAATTGAAAAATATATAAGTAACTGGTATTCGAAAGCGAGATTTCTGCCAAATTGGCGTCATAGAAAAATCACGCCAACCCCCATGCGTATATGACATCTGTGCAAAAATTCCTTCTGTTTCTTTATAAAAATGGGTAAATAGCTTTTTTTATATTAAATTGTCGGCACAGATACGCCCATATTGGCGTTATTTTTTTTTTTTTTTTGACGCCGATGTCATATACGCACCGTGTACTTAACTGGCGCCAAAGTGTCGTTATTTTGCTTGTAATGGTAACCCGGATGTTGTTTATGCTGTTGATGTTTTCGCCAAATTGGCGTCGGAAAAAAATCTCGCCAATATAATATATGACAATAATATATGACATCTGTGCCAAATTGTATACATATGGAAAAAATTGCTTGTGAGTATGAAGCAGTAAATAGGTTGCCAGAAAATACGTTGGCAAACTTCTTTCTCGCCAAGAAACTTTTCTCCGAAGTATTGTACATAAGCAATGATTGCTAGAAATGCATTTTTAATTATGATATGCGCTTTTATGTTTCACTACATTTATGCATACTATACTGTGTGTATAAATGCTACAGTTCATATTCAGGGCTACACAAAAGAATTCGTAAGGGTTACTGAGTATGAGAGTAAATTGCTTAAAGGTGGTTTTTAAAGGAGTTATGCATTTTTACGCTGAACTGCATTTAGTTTCCTAAGAAATGTTTGTAGAATATAGATAAAATGATATACATGGTCACGCAAAGAATTGGATACATAACCGTCTATGGATGATAATATTTGGAAATGTGATTTCAGTAGTTTTAAGTGTAGTTTAAATTAAATTTTAGCTAAATAGTGGCATGTAATAACGGTACTATTGGCTATGGACGGTAACTGCTGAAATCAATTTTTAAATTTTTTCATGCGTTTTCTAAAATGTTTACTTAGTTATCTTGGTCCTTCTTAGTTTTCCCGTCGACCGAATTACTGTCGCCAAATTGTAAGATTAATTGCCAATAATGGTTGCAATTAATTAATTAATTAAATGCCAATAATGACCAATAAAACCATTAATTCGACGTTTTATTTGTATTTTTATTAATGTTTTACTATTGATTTGGCCTTTTATATAATTTGGCGAAATTGGTCGACGGGATATCTAAGAAGAAACGTTATCTTATTTACCTTATTTCCCTAAATAACGAAGTTTTGTTAAAGCATTTAGGATGTGTTGGAAAGTGTTTCATATTCTATGCTTAACGCCTAATTTTTCTTTCTTCTTTAGTCTTATTTTGCATTTATTTTATTCTTAATTTTTTAGTCTTATACTGCTTTATAGAAACTTTGGCACAGTTGTCATATACGTTATCATATATTGGCGCGATTTTTTTTCCGACTCCAATTTGGCGAAAACATCAACAGCATAAACAACCAACATCCGGATTACCATATCAAGCAAAATTACGACACTTTGGCGCCAGTTAAGTACCCGTTGTGTATATGACATTGGCGTCAGAAAAAAAATCGCGCCAATATGGGGCATATATGACATCTGTGCCGAAACTTTAATATTTAATGTTTAAACCCTTCGCTCCACTCCCCTTGCATATTACAAACTATAACACGGATAGCGCAAAATAATAGACAGTTTGGTACTTTTCCACTGTAGGGGCTTTGGCATTTTTTTAAAAAAAGCTTGGTGTAATTTGGTCATCAGAAAGTGAGATTTGTGTACTTTTTCGTTATGCGGACACCATTGTCGCCAAGCGTAACAGTTGGCGCAAAATCGTGAATTGAAGCATTTGAAAAATAAAAGAAAAACCATTGTCTATACTAAAGTGAGCATTTAAAAAATATAACATTTGAAAATTCCAGACTTTTACGAACTATTTCATCAAAGCACAAATATATACTTAAAATAAGCGCACAAATAACTGCTATAAAAAAACCCAATAAAATAAAACTCATATTAAACTGCTGGCATAAAATTACAAATATCTTTTAGCATTTTGAAATAATTGGCGCATTAGCATACATTTTGGCATGGTGTCCGTATAACGGAAAAATATCGAGATTTGTTGTCAAATCATATAAACAGCTATGAAAACAAATTTGATGAGCGTTTTTGTTTGTTTTATATGTATATTATTCATGTTTTTATGTACAAATTACATCTGTTTCTGTATAAAATTAGAGAAACGGCTTTTTTATGTTAAATAAATCGTATAAATAACGAAAAAAATGCGTGTGTATATAAAATGAAACAGTGAATAGGTTCCCGGAAAATATGTTACCAAATTTCCTTTTTCGCCAAGGCACCTATACTGGAAAAGTACCTAAAGCACATTAAAATCACGCAGTTAGGAGCTCACACAGTACACCGTTGTCTATTGGCGGTTATTTTATTAGTAGCATCACGAGGAAGATGTAAAGATGTACTTTAAATTCTCACCCATAGATTTCGAAAAAATATCTTAAAAGTGTGGAGTATAAATTAAATTTCGGTGACCTCCATTATGAAAGATTAATGGTTTTAAATGGGAATTTCGCCAAATTAGCCAGCTATCGCCAAGTTGGCTAACATTTGGCGCTACTGTGGTAACCCTGCATTAATATTTTTCAACAATTACTCATTTCAATGAGGCGGTCCTACCGGAATAGTGAGGGACACACAGAGACTTGGATTTTATATAAATAGATAGATTTTTTTTTTTTTAACTGAAAAAGGGTTATTTTGTATACTTAAAAGTAGGTGTGTGTACATTTTTCTTATACAGAAAGTAAAATTATTACAGTGCAGATAATGTATGATTTTTTTTTTTAATTTGTCTATTTTCTGTGTTTTAAAATGTGTATTTTTGCTTTATTTTGATTGTCGCCATTTTAAAATGCACACTTTTGCGTGTTGTCTCCTAGAGTTTGGTAATCTGGGAGACAAAACGCAAAAACATGCCGATTTTGTGATTTGGTTTGGAAATGCACCAAGAAGGGGGGGGGGGGATCAAAGTTTAGTTAAAATATTTTTGTTGGTTTTCAAGGGAGGGGGGGGGTCATGACCTCTCTTACCTCCCCCTTGGATCCGCCTTCTGGATTACGTAGTTCAGTATTACATATTTTATGATTTCATATTTTTAATTTTAAAATAAGTCGGATATTAGAAAATTAGTAAAATTATCTTTCTAAATATACTTTGCAGAAGAGGGGGGGGGGGGGTTGCCCCGCCCATTCCATGTTTGCACCATGTGTGCAAAAAAGTCTAGTTTCGTTCCTGATCCAAGAGGGGGTGATGACCCCCCTCCCCCTGAACAACATAAAAATGCTAAAATTTATTTAAAAAATGAAATAATTTTTAATTTTTTTAAAATTTTAATGTTATTTAATTAAGTATTAAAGGAAAAAAATGATTAATTGCTGTCAAAGCTTAATATATATATATATACTTTTTAAACTAAAAAATGGTTGTTTTGTAGTATATAACCTTTACCGGTGCAAAGTAATTCTGTTCATAAACCGATGCAATAATGGACTGACACCGGAATTTATAAACGAATTTATTAGAAAATACGAACTTGCTTATTTTCACGTACATTATAATAGGAAAATTTTAATTAAATATTCTTGGTGCCATTTGTCAGTTTTGGAATTAAATTTAGGTGTCCTTTTTTAAGGACGCCGCCCTCGAAATTGTTAAAAGTAGGCGTGTGTACATTTTTCTTGTAGAGAAAGTAAAATTATTACAAGACTCATAATGTGTGATTTTTTTTTTTTTTTTTTGTATTTCCTGTGTTTTAAAATATGTATTTTTGCTTTATTTTTATTGTCGCCATCTTAAAGTGAACGTTTTTGCGTGATGTCTCCTAGAGTTTGGAAATTCTGGGAGACAAAACGCAAAAACGTGCCGATTTGGTGATTTTTTTGGGAAAACACCAAGAAGGGGATCAAAGTGCAGTTTAATTTGGGTACTCTAACTCAGTAGCAGAACGGCACCAGGCACTGCATTTTTTTATGCCTTGTAAACAATGGCGGATCCAAGAGGGGGGGATAATGACACCCCCATGAACAACAGAAAAATGCAAAAAATTATTTAAAAAATGAAATATATTTTTAACTAGTTTTGAATTTTAATGTTATTTAATTATGTATTAAAAGAAAAAAAGGATTAATTGCTGTCAAGTCAAAGCTTAATATATATATATATATATTTTTTAACTGAAAAAGGGTTGTTTTGTATTTAAAAGTAGGTGTTTGTAGTACAAACTGTACATTTTTCTTGTACAGAAAATAAAATTATTACAGTGCGGATAATGATTTTTTTTTCAAAATTTGTGTATTTTCTGTGTTTTAAAATGAGTATTTTTGCTTTATTTTGATTGTCGCCATCTTAAAATGCATACTTTTGTGTGGTGTCTCCTAGAGTTTGAAAATCTGGGAGACAAAACGCAAAAACATGCCAATTTGGGGATTTTTTTTTTTTTTTTTTTTTTTGAAACACACCAGGAAGGGGATTAAAGTAGAATATTTTTGTTGGTGTTCATGACCCCCCCCCCCCTCTGACGCCAGTCATCTCCCCCTTGTATCTGCCATTGTAGATTGCGTAGTTCAGTATTAAATATTTTAAATTTTAAAGTAAGTCTAATATTAGAAAATTAGTAAAAATCTCTTTCTAAATATACTTTGCAGAAGAGGGGGGGGGGGGCGGGGGTGCAAAATCCATGTTTGCCCCGGGTGCAAAAAAGGCTAGTTTCGGCACTGATCCAAGAGGGGGGGGGTAATCCCCACCCCCTTGAACAATAGAAAAATGCTAAAAATTATTTAAAAAATGAAATATATTTTATATTCTTTTTGAATTTTAATGTTATTTAATTACTATGCATTAAAGGAAAAAAAAAGATTAATTGCAGTCAATGCTTAATATATACAGTAGACTCCCTCAAATCTGCAAACCTAAAATCCACACATCATTACAGATGTAAACAATGAAAGTTTTAGTTCAGATGCCAGAACACAATTACAGAATTTTTTAGTTTTATATAATTATTCTGCATGTATTTCAATATGTAATTATAGATAATATGACTGAACTCATGGTTTTGCATGAAATAAGTATAAATTTATTTCTGGTAAAAATCAAGATATTGCCAATATCATTGGTAATAATCACAATCTTTTTACTAAATATATATATGTATCAATCAAACTTTTTTGCATATTAAATCTGACTAAACCTTAAATACAACTTCCTTACTTTATGATTTTTATGTGAAATTATTAACATGGTACCTTTAAGAGGAAAGTTTCATTCAATAATTCATCTTTATTATGCATATTTAATTTTTAATAATTTAACTTTTTTTTATTTAAAAATATTAATCATTTTTAAAGTTATCTTACTGTTTATTATTTTAGTTTAATACTTTACTATTTTAATATTTTGCTATATTGCAAGCATTCATATAATTTCGATTACATCATTAGCTACATTCAAATTACTGTTTAAAAAATGTAAACAAAACAATAACCAGAAATCTGCAAAATTATAAAGTCCGCACAACCTCTGGTCCCAAGCTGTGCGGATTTGAGGGAGTCTACTGTATATATTTTTTAACTAAAAAAGTGTTGTTTTGTATTTAAAAGTAGGTGTGTATACATTTTTCTTGTACAGAAAGTAAAATGATTACCAGGCGGATAATGTAGGATTTTTTTTTTTTAAATTTGTGTATTTTCTGTGTTTTAAAATATGTATTTTTGCTTTATTTTTATTGTTGCCATCTTTAAATGCATGCTTTTGCATGATGTCTCCTAGAGTTTGGAATTCTAAGAGACAAAACGCAAAAACGGGCCAATTTGGCGATTTTTTTGGAAACGCACCGAGAAGGGGATCAAAGTGCAGTTTCATTTGGGTACTCTGCCACTCAGTAGCAGAACGGTAGCAGGTACTGCATTTTTTTTTATGCCTGGTAAACAATGGTGGATCCAAGAGGTGGGTCATGAGAGCATGACCCCCCCCTCCCCCCCTATCACCTGAACAACAGAATAATGCTAAACATTATTTAAAAAATGAAATAATTTTAAATTCTTTTTGAATTTTAATGTTATTTAATTATGTATTAAAGGGAAAAAATGATTAATTTCTGTCAAAGCTTAATATTATATATACTTTTTAAACTGAAAAAGGGTTGTTTTGTATTTAAAAATAGGTGTGTGTACTACATTTTTCTTGTACAGGTAGTAAAATTATTAACGAGCGGTTAATGTATGATTTTTTTTTTCAAAATTTGTGTATTTTCTGTGTTTTAAAATATGTATTTTTGCTTTTTTTTGATTGTCGCCATCTTAAAAGGCACACTTTTGCGTGGTGTCTCCAAGAGTTTGGAAATCTGGGAGACAAAACGCTAAAACGTGCCAATTTGGCGATTTTTGTTTGGAAATGCACCAAGAAGGGGATCAAAGTTTATTTAGAATATTTTTGTTGGCCATCGCCTCACTTTGGGATCTGCCATTGTAGATTACATAGTTCAGTATTACATATTTTATGATTTCATATTTTAAATTTTAAAATAAGTCGGATATTAGAAAATTAGTAAAATACTCTTCGTAAATATACGTTGCAGAAGAGGGGGGAAGGTGCGTCAAAATCCATGTTTGCCCCGGGTGCAAAAAAGGCTAGTTTCAGCCCTGATCCAAGAAGGTGGATAATGACACCCCCCCCCCCCTCTGAACAACAGAAAAATGCTAAAAATTATTTAAAAAATGAGTGCAAATTAGTGATATTTTTGCACAACCGATTGATACATTTGCGAGTTTTTTACTATGAAAGGTTGTAAAAATTAAATTTTTTTCCCTTGACTGATCAACAAATTTTGTGGGGTTTTCCCCCAAGATCCATTGACAAGTTTTGTGTTATTTTTCATGGCCAATTAATGAATTCGGGTGGGGGGGGGGTGATTCTTATCCGAATTTTCAGAAAATTTAAGGCATTAAGTTCAAAAAATTATGAAAAATCAGTCATCAGTCTGGAAATTCAGACATAAAAAATATATAACTGAAAAAGCGACAAATGGTCACCAAAAAAATTGATTTTGTCAGTTGTTCGCAGAAAAAACATTTTAATCAAAGCATCATGAATAAAACGCAAATTTCATCAAAGAATCACAGAAAAAACATGAATCTCATTAAAGGATTGCGAAAACTTAAATTTTGTCTAAAGATCGCGAAAACTCAAATTTTGTCAAAGGATCGCAAAAAATCAAATTTTGTCAGAGGATCGAGGAAACTCAAATTTCTTCGAAGGATCACGGAAACTCAAATTTCTTCGAAGGATCGCGGAAACTCAAATCTCTTCGAAGTATGCTGAAAACTCAAATTTCTTCGAAGGATGTCGAAAACTCAGATTTCTTCGAAGGATGTCGAAAACTCAGATTTCTTCGAAGGATGTCGAAAACTCAGATTTCTTCGAAGGATGTCGAAAACTCAGATTTCTTCGAAGGATGTCGAAAACTCAGATTTCTTCGAAGGATGTCGAAAACTCAGATTTCTTCGAAGGATGTCGAAAACTCACATTTCTTCGAAGGATGTCGAAAACTCAAATTTCTTCGAAGGATGTCGAAAACTCAAATTTCTTCGAAGGATGTCGAAAACTCAAATTTCTTCGAAGGATGTCGAAAACTCAAATTTCTTCGAAGGATCACGGAAACTCAAATCTCTTCGAAGTATGCTGAAAACTCAAATCTCTTCGAAGGATGTCGAAAACTCAAATTTCTTCGAAGGATGTCGAAAACTCAAATTTCTTCGAAGGATGTCGAAAACTCAAATTTCTTAGTAGTCAAAGGTCCTCTTAAAAAATGCAAATTTCATCAAAGGTCATAGGGGAAAAAATGCAAATTTTGTGAATGGTTCGCAGAAAAAAGTTGCGGTTTCTTTAGAAAACAGCACACACACACACATACAAATATTTGTTTATTATTATAGGTATAGTTTTTCACCCCTTGGTGATGAGAGCCCTTTGAAGCTTAATTTTAATCTTTTACCACCGGTTTTTAAAAACAGAAAATTTTCTTTAGTTGAATCGCGAAAATGCTCTGATTAAATAAGGTAAATTTTACATTAAAAAATAACTGCTGAGAATAATGAAAGATTCTGAGTACCTTAAGTGGCACGTATACCGATCGCTCGTCCCCAGGGGTTAATCTGAAATAATAGACTGAACTAACTTTTGAAAAATTGGTTTTAACCTGAACCCAACTTCAGGAATGTACGCTCAGCCTGAAATCGACCCGAACCAAAAACAAAGTTTACTCAACTTGCAACAAAAATAATTAGCTCCAGAAGAGGATTGAATGCTCTCCCTCGCCCCCCCCCCCCTCACCTATCTGCTGTAACCTTTCAGAAAATTTGTTGTAAATTTCAGATTTTGATTTTTTTTTTTTTTTTATTCTGAATCAACTGGAAATTTAACGGTTACTTTTTGCCATAGATTGGACGAAATTCTGTTTTTTCAACAGTCAGTTTGTTAATCAAAGAAAATGCCAGGGAGTCCTGTTTTGACTATAATTTCGTTAAGGATATAATAAAACAATTTCATTCTGAAATGGATATTCATGATGCCATCAGCGAATATACATTGTTCACGCAAGTAGTTAAAAATGGAGGCACATTAAATATTGCAAAGTTTCCTGAAATTTTTTAAAGCGAGCATAATCATACATTTTCAATAATTTCCAAAGTTATAAATGTTGAGCTTGTGCTGTCTGTCACAATTTTACCTTCTGAAAGGAAATTCAGGGCACAAAATCGAATAAAAACTAATTTCTGAACTAGATTTAACAACCCCATTGTAAGAACTCATGACATTTGATTGAAAGTTGAATAATAGACTGTATAACAGCTTGATTTTCTTCCTTATTGAAAAAATTTTGCATACTAATTATTCTGAATTGTTGATTTAAATTGCTTCAATGGTATTTTGTCATGTCCGTGTTAATGTATTACTTTAAATAGCATGTAAAATAACAGTGAATTTTAAAGATTTTTTCCCTCCTCCCTTAAACAGCTCAATTCCACCTCCATTTATAAATGTTAGGAGGGAGACTCTCTTCCTAAGAAAAATTTAATTTCAAACCCTGTCTTGACCAATTATCAAATTTTTCGACTGATTTATAAATCCTGCCATTTCGTCTTCTGACTGATTCACAAAATTACTCTGTTTTTCCTCTGTTGCATTGAAAAATTGCATGATTTTTTTATTCTGAGGTGGATAGACAATTTGATATTTTTTCCCCATCAATCGATCACAATTAATTGATTTTGCAGTTATATTCTTGCATGGAGTTGACAAATTTCTCGATTTTTCCCCTTCTCTATGACCAATTGACAAATTTCGCATTCCCTTCCCATATTCGATGAATTTTGCTATTTTTTTCCCCTCAGCCAATTAGTGAAATTCAAATTTTTTTATTGCAGCCGATTGACGTATTTTGCAATGAAATTAAATAAAAAGGGTGCATCCAAAAGAGCAGTAAGGACCACTGGGTGCATAATGTAGTTTGAAAAGGTCCACCGTGCTTTATGCCCTTCCAAATTAGCCTAGAGTCAATACTATTTGTACATTAAAATTCCTTATCTTTAAAAAAAGAATTCTATTTTATGATTCTTAACTTTTAGCATTGCACCTGAAAAACATCAAGAAATCCAGAAATTTTATGCAATTGCTTTTTTTTTGTGTCTCAGTACTTTAATGAAATGAAATACATTTTATTTTTTTTATATTAATTTTTTTTTATCCTTAGGATGTTCTTGAAATTCCTATGAGACCACTCTCTGAGAAGGCAAACAGTGTTTCCTTGCATCGTGATTTTTAAGAGAAATCTAAGGGTAATTATAATTATGTTTATGCTAAAGAAACTACTTTTTGCAGCAGATGCTGCTTAATGTGATTATGTGTAATATCAGCCTGTTAGTGTTATCAAAATCATCATGTCCCGACCTAACAATTCATGCTAAAAGCATCGCTCTGTGTGATAAATACTTTGTTTAATGGTATTGCTTTTTCAGCAGCAGTTACAAGCGAAGTTCTGTTAAAAAGCCCTTTCAAGGCATGAATTCTAAATAAGAAAAAATGTAGCAATTTATCCCTATGAATTTTTTGTGATCACGTTGCAGATGCATGCATGACATGGGAATATGCAGTCAATTAAGGAATGTAGGTGAGTAGCTCGCAACAGCTGCTGCAAGGGGAAAGCTTCAGTAAACCTCGGAATGGGAACAAAAATTATGTACCTGCTAGCAGCGTCACGTAACCATTTATTTCGTTATCAAATAAAGTTCTAGTCAGACAAGACAACCAGTTGTGGTAAGTTGTATATTGTTCAATTATCTTTGAAAGTCAATGGCAATGGCTACTATGAATGAAAAGCAAATGGATTTAAGTATTTAAAAAAAATTAGATTTTACATCGTTATATTTTACCTCAAATGAGCCAACACAATGCTGCAGTTCAATTAAAAATTATTCAACCTCTTATGTGCAAAATCTTTAAAAATCGAAAGATTTTTAATAAAAAAAGAAAAGAATGGTAATACAGAATATTACAAACTGAAGTGGAAAAGATGCTGACATTTTTGTTTTCAAACAATCGGCAAAAAAGACGCAAGAGTCAGTGGTCTACTCATGTGACAAAAAGCAGATGATTTAGCAGAGAAAATGGGAGAAAAGTGGATTTGTTGCAGTTGATGGCTGGTTTCAGCATTGGCAGAAAGAGAAAACATAGATTAAAGCAGATGGCTTAGTAGAAAATAGGAAAAAGTAGATTTGTTGCTAGTGACGACTAACTTCGGTATTGGAAAAAATGTGAAAGCATTGTTTAAAGCAGTTAGTATAGAAAAATGGATTTGTTGCAAGTAATGCCAGCTTCAGCATTGGAGAAAACATGAAAAATAATATTTTAAGAGTCCATAGAAAACAAAAAGATGCTAATATGACAGCTACAGAAAAATTGGTGAAAGGGGAGTGGCCAAAATTTATGTTTTCATATATAGCGTTTAACCCTTTCGAGGGTGGTGTCATTAAAAAAGGACACCTAATTTTGGTTGAGTTGGAAATGAGTTGATAAAAAATGAATGAAAAATGAGTTGGAAATTTTGAAATGCGGTTTACAACATTGGTCGGACAATTTTCAAACATGGTACAGATATGAAAAATTCATTATTAAAATTTTCAGGGAGAATTGTAAAAAGCAAAAATTACCGAAACCCTTCAATATATTTTATCCCTTTTAAAGTCATAATTTCAACAAGGATGAGTAATACTTTTCTACATAATAGTATTACTGGACATAGTATTATCTTAAATCACTTATTCTTATCAATTGGAAGGTTTGCGAGCAGGCCCACTTGAAAAAATCCACTGTCGTTTTTTTTCAAATTCTCTCATGCTTTCACAACTGTATCATTATTTAATCTAAGTAAAATAATGAACATAATTTTAACAAGAGTTTATTAAAAGTAATTTATTTGATTTTTAATTAATTAAAGAATATTTTTAATTAATCAATTCTTGATTGAATTAAAGTTTTAGAAAATGCAAAGATAAATGCCAATTTGGGGGTGGGGTGGGGTGGGGGGCTAGCTTTTTCAAGTGTTTCTCTGAAGGGCATTATTTCCACTTAGAAATATTGATTTTGAAATATATTTTAAATTTTATAACACAAATTGTGCAAATTTGGCTTTTTTTTTTCTCCTTGGGTTTGCAAGAATAAAATTATACAAAATTGTAGATTTTTTTTGTTTGTTTGTTTGGTTTCTGCACATGGGGCCTGAAATAAAACAGATGTTGTAAAATTTTAATCTGTGTGACTGAAAATAAAGCCAAAAATGTAAAATTTTCGCATCAAACTGTCTGCAATCTGTCTCGAATCGAAAGGTCTGTGTGACATAAAATAACGATGGTGGTGTAAACTTTTTACAAATTTTACAGGAGCTCATTGAAATTTAATTTTTGGGGGGATGTGTGTGTGGGGGGGGGTGGGAGGGAATTGTTTTTAGAAAAAAAGTGTCATCTTTTCCAACCTTTTTTCTCTAACTGCAGTGTAGCTCAAAGAATATATTATTATTACAACAAAATATTCTGCTATTTCCAAAAAGAAAAAACGTGATTGGTTGATCCATTTAAACTGTATATTTTACATGTCAAGCTAAAAATGTTGTATATGCAACTGACAATATCTCTATCAGTTTTAAGAGTTGTTGTTGTATAATAAAAATATCTGTTATACTACAAACTATGAATAATAACTGGGTAAATTCAGTTTTTATGTTACTTTATTCTTTCTATGTAAAAAAAGAAAAGAAATTGACCTACTTTTCGACACAATGAATGGTATACTGCCTTTAAAGAAAATTATAGAAAATCCAATGAAATCATAAAACCACCTTTTCTTCATAAGCAAAAAGCTGGTTGGTTTTTTTTGTTGTTGTTGTTGTTTGAAATAATATTTTGGGTGAAATCTGTAGGGTATATTGATATAAGTGCCAGGTTTCAATATGGAGAAAATCTCCAAAATTGCTTCTTTGTAAAATGGTTAATAACGCTGAAACTGTTTGTAGAAACAAAGTGTAATTTTGTATATGAAGTCTTAATTTTTGTTTTTCTTTGTAAATTTGCAGGTTGCTATTGGAAAGTTTTATCTTTGTTAATTTTAGCTTGTATATAGAAAAATTAACAGATGTTAAATAACAGTAGGCATTAAAGGTCTGCACAGACCAAAATTTTTACAATTATTTCAAATTGTGCAGACCCAAAAAATCAAAGATAAATAATAAAAAAAAAATGCTAAGCTGGGGCCAAAATCATAAATCCACCTTCAGTTTCTATTTTTGAATTAGTATTCAACCATCTCAAAAGATATTTTTTCTTTCTTAAAAATTTCAAAATGGACTTTTTTTTTAGAATGACCCCATATCTCTCCCATGGAAATAAAATACTACAAGTGTACTTAATAAAGCTAACTGAAATAAACCACACTTTTATATGTATATACATACACATGATTATGCATAAAAATTTACTATTTTGTTCTCTTTTTGTCTAGCTTTGTGAACTGCATTTTACATCTGCTGACATTCATGAGTTCCCCCTCTACACTGCAGAAAATGGAATATGTTACCTACGCTTAAGAAAATGTGGCATTACGTTCTGTTTGATACTGTGACCAGAACACTTCTAAAACAAGATACTTCATGTAATTCTCCAGATACAAAATAAAGATCAATTTCTCTTGAGAATTTTTTTTCCAAAGTTATTTTAAACGCATTAGTTTTTGTTTGTTCCTGTTGGAACATTATTTATAAATAAAAACAGTGTAATTGATGCACTTATATATTTAAACTTACTTTGAATTTCTTTTGATGTGTATGTTATGTGTTATTTAAAAATAAATAAATCTTAAATTTATATCAAATGAGTTAATTCAAGTTTGATTTGGAAATTATTAGCTATATTTGAGTATGTGAGTTTCAAAATTTGCCTTATCCAGTAAATCAAATTTTGGGAAATCGTGAAAAACCTCTGATCGCATCCATTGGTTTTCATTGTAAACCAAGATTTTACAATGCCAGAAATACACAATAAAGCTAGTGTTTTGCAGATGGTATTGTTTTCCAGATTCATGTCCACCGGTACCAGTAGAATGGAATGACAGAGAAAACTCTATTTTTTAACTTTTAGATAAGGAGTTTTGAAACTGGTGTCCTCATTAAATTCTTATGCATGAATATTCAATAAATATTTTATTATTTCTACTTTTTATGGGATGTGAATGTACAAAGCAACATTTGAATCATCTGTGACAATTAATTGCTTCAGAAACTTTTTTAACTTAGAAGATTTTTGTTTCGATTTATACGAAGGGTTACAGGAAGAAGCAACAACATTTTTTTTTTTTTTTCTGTCATTGTTTAACCTTAATAAAACTTTCAAATAATACATTTATATTAAATGAGTAAGTTAATTGAACAGAATTTAAGTACTTTTTGTGTACGCTAATTTCAGATGTACATAGTTTGCAGCCAATCAAATAAGTTTTAGACCAATAAAGTTTATTTAAATATGTTGCATAATATGTAAAAAATAGAAATAACATAAATCTTATTTATTAAAATTTCTCAGCAGATTATGCACTAGAAATTAGGGTATTTTATTCATTTAGTAATTAAAAAATGCAGATAGTATATGTAGATTCTTAAAACAACACTTCAAGTTTAGAAACAATAAGATAAAATAGCTAACATTAATGTGATATTTTATATAGGCATAGAGATATAAAACTGAAAAAAAATCTAATTAAGATAATGTATTTTTTCAGTTATCTGCCCTAATATCTAAACAGAAAGTAACAGGAGATGGCTGTTGCTATTAAACAACAAAAAGTACATTCAAACCTCATTAACATGTAGAGAATTAACCTGGTGTACTTTTAATATGAATTTTTCCTACAATGCCTGTCAAAATTAATACAATGGTTTTATTAATAATAATATAAACTATTGATGATAACATGAGGAAAAAACTTTTAATTTGCCTTGAGATTTATGTTAACGAGGTTTGACTGTATAACTACTACAATAGTATTTTAAATTTTGTTTCAATCAGAAATTTATGGATTAATAAACAAAATCAGTTAAATGTTAAACATTTTAAATATCACGAGCATTAAAGCCTTTGCTTATTCCACTTTGTGTGGATTTGTCCGCATTCAACTATTGTGACCTATGCATCTGGATGCATAAGTCTAGGTGTTGAAAATATTTTTCCCTACACTTCCAGAGAATGTTGATCCTGTGCTGCTTAATGAAGCCCAATTCCATAATAAATATAAATTTATGTAAATGTTTTGAATGAAAAAAATCATAACAGCAGTGTTGTGAGAAAAAAATTATCAGAAAGTCTCAAAAAGTTATTTTCAAATACATTTGACAATTAGATTGATCAATAATTAGTAAAATATTAATTTAAATAGTTTTTCTGTCAATTTTTCTTAAATCATATTAAGATACAAATATTTCAGAGGGGGAAATCCCCTACCTTCCCTACAGTTAGGGTTTTCACAGACAATACAATCGTGAAGTATCAGCATGGCATAAGACTAATAGAAAAGAAATTAACCGTAGGTGTGAAAGTTGTGAATATTAACCCCTTGAGGGACGATGGGATATATTTTATCCCACCTAAGTTTAATCGAGATTTGCACCAGAAACTTTTAAATAAATTTTATTTTTGTAACTTTGATGGAAAAAACTTGTAAAATTGCTTTTCTTTATTTTGAAACGGAATTTTTCAAAGATCCCGGTGTGAATTCAACATTACAGGAACGCAATCACTTGCCTCTCAAGGGGTTAAATGAAATTGATTTGACTTAAAAATGGGACTTGCAAAGCTGAACCTAATTCATACATTTGTTTTAGAAATATAATCTGTTATTACAGTGTGCTTCTTCAAGAGTTTTATTTTTTTGCACTTTACAGATATGAATTATCAAATATTTAACAAAGAAATTGTAATAAGTATACTTATTATCACCTTCCCACGTAGTGAAAGAAGAAAAAAACTTTAAACCAGAAATTTATTTAATGAAATAAAGTATATTTCAAATAACTACTAAATAGAGGCAAGGCACATTTAATTACATAAATTTTCTGGTTCAAAGTATTTATTTTTGGGGAAAACGGTTTATTGCCAAATATGGGTATGTGTTTGGACAGTTCGTGTGATAAAAAATGGTCTTTATTTAAACGAGGAGGGTGTGATGCCCTTTGCTTTTGTACGCCTCTTGTCAAGGATCTCTGAACAGACCGAAATTCTACCTAATTAGACACCTGAATCCCACAACCCCCCTTTCCAATAAATATGCTTAATTAAAAATATATACTCTTTTGAGTTATGAGTGTTTATACAATAGTATAACTTACTGAATTATTCATGTACCTTGGTAGAAAAAGGCCCAGTTGCATTTTTCGTCTTTTAAAGTCTAATAAAATGAAAGAAATAACCTTTCATATTTTATAATGAAAAATTTAAGGGGCAAAAACTTATCAAAGCAGAACAATAATTTAGAATTAATAAAATTCTTTTAAAATATTTCTATCAAACATAATGATAAACAATAAGAGTGGTAATTGTTAGTCGAATATTAATACTTAAAAAATGCATTTGATTTTTTTTTAAAATCAGTTTGTTGAAAACAAGCAAACTTAATTGATTTAAAATAAAAGGCTTTAGGAAGAGGATAAATAATAGAATTTAATAGGATTATTTAAATGAAGGAGTAGTATTTGTTCAGAAATAAAAAAAAATATGGAACTCTTTCTAACTCAGCTCACCCCTCCCCTCCTTCAAAAAATAAAAATAAAATTTGGATATTTTTGTTTAAATATTTTGTTTCAAACGATTGTAGTAAAGCTAATAGAAATTAAAAGAATGTATTTACATTTTTGACGCTTAAAATTTTAATGTATGTATATTTCGAAAATAAATATTCTGAAATCGCTTTCATTTATACACGCAACCAACCAATCTATAATTCATCGCTTTCTAATCAAAATTTGCTTCATAACTCATCTAAAAGTCATCGAATTTTCATCGTTTTCAAATCGTACTCCTCGGTGTTTCATCATATATTTTTCTAAAATTCATCAGATGGCGATCATCATGGATCTCAGGCCGATGAGACATTTCTGAGTAATTGCCGATGAAATTCATCCCTCTCCGATGAGAATGCGATAATCGGCCACTTATCGTGTCATTGGACTTCGATAAGAGGCCATTCAAGGGCCATATACGTTTTGCTACTAGGGACTTCTTAATGCCGCCTCATTTCAGAAAATATGAATGAAAATTATTTTATTTTTAAAGGAAATTACATTTTCATTCATAAAACCTAACCGTTTAATATAATTGCGTCAATGTAAATCATTTTCTGTGTTACCAGTATTGAAAAATAAGGCTCGGAAGTGTAAAAAGAAATCTAAGATTTGCGCTAACCAGTAGCGCAATCAATAAAAAGTTACGTATGTAAATTAATAGGACCACGGGGGGTTCAGGGGGGCGGAGCCCCCCTGAAGATATCTATTTTATTATTTAAAAAATATACCAGAATTAACAGCTCATGAAAATTTCGAAATATCCTTCCATAAGTTTTTTAATTTAATGCTTCTAATGTCTGAAAACTTCGTATTTTTTATTCTTATAAATAATTACATAATTTGAAAACTTTAAATTGCGCTTTGCAGGAAACTGAATATTACCAAAGTGAGTCTAAAAACAATGACTTGCAGAGCTGAAGTTGAGGCTCCTGATCTGCAGATTTACTAGTTATAAAGATAAAAACCATGTTAGAACACTGAAAATTTATGAAATATTTTGTAAAGCTATAAAAATAATTTTAAAACACACACAGACACTCTTTCTTTTGTTTTCCTTACACATACACTTACATATGTTTAAAATATCTTTATAAAATTTATTTAATAGAAAAATATTTAACACATTATTTATCTTGATTAAAGAGAACTTATACTTTATCAAATGAAAACAAACTTACGTTTCTCCGCCATCACAAAAAAGAAGAAAATTAAAAATATATATAATTTCAGAACTTAAAATAACTCGTGATATGAAGAATATTTTGAATTACATTTTTCTTTTTTTTCTTTCCTTTCTGCAGCTAATTGAAATGCCCCACATGATTAAAGAAATGACTTTACTAACGTTTTTACACTTTCTTTTTAAATGTATTTTAAAAAAAGTAGGAAAATGCTTTTTGTTTCTAAAAGATTTTTTTAATTATTATACTAAAAGATATCTTATAAGACAAATAAGATTTTATTTTCGTTATTCATAGAATTAATAAAGCAGATTAATGAATACATTTATAATGAAAAATGATTAAATTAATATTTTTTTTTTCAATTACCAACATTTGAAACAACGGAATTATGTATCGGAATTACCTGAAAAAACATAATGTCGTCGTTAAAAACAAAACAATAAATATAACTAAAGAAATGATTGACACGTTTCCCCCGTTAAATAATATTTAAGTATCATATAGTTAAAACTATATTATTGCTGCTTTTCACGAAGCGTGGTTTAGCATAAAATTAATTTCGTTGTTGTGACTACTGTTGTAAGTCTACTTTTATCAGCATCTCTTTTGTTTGGCTTGTTTCTGGAATATTTTCTATCTGTTCGAAAAGCGAGTTGTTGCTCCTGAAACCTGCCTCTATTCTGTAAACAAAATATAAATTATCTTAATCTATGAAAATGTAATGAAAAAAATAAAATAAAACTACTTCCGAGTTACCCAGAATTCCCAAAAGCATATTTTATCTTTAGAAACCTCAGAAATTAATATATTTTTGATATTTAAAGAATCGTTTATAAAAGCAAAGTTTCTTTTGATGCCAATGATTTTCAAAAACGTTTTCGAATAGTTTTTATAATGTTTTAATCAGTTTTCTCAACCCAGAATATAAGTTTTTTGGAGGCTATCAATTCCCAAATAAACATTTGCCTGTTCAACAAACATGTTTTACAGACAAATAAGATAAATTAACATTCTAAACATTAAGATTAAAATCCACCGTAATACTTACCCATCATAGATATGCATAATATAAAATATGAAAATAAAACTATTTAGAAAATGTAATAAAATGCATTGCAATTCCAAAATAAAATTTAAACATCTTTGTTGTGAATTTGTTCGGTAGACTGTGTGTTTAAAATCGTGGCTTAATGACGTCATTAATTTTAAATGCTCCATTACGGAATTGTTTAAAAGAAAGATCCTTATAACTCCCAAAATAATAATCATATTAAATAACAGTTTACTGCGTCGGATTAAGCGTCTCATTTACAATTAAAATGTATCTTTGAATTGAAATTTGGATGAAACAGAGGGTCATGAAAAATCGAAGAGTGTGGAAATAATGATTACAAATATCTCGGCAACTAATTAGTCGATTGACTTCATTATTTATGCAAAATTAATGTTTTTTTATTGTCTTTTATATTCACACCTTAATATAAACAATTTCGGAATTTTTTATATACCGTTTATCAGAACTAATATTTCGAGAGTCCGAAAAAAATAATTCCGGATAATCGAGATTACTGAAATTCAATAGGCTTCTTCTCATTAAAACAAAATAAGTACGCATCAAATTTCAAATCTCTATCTCAATTTATTCGGGAGATAGAGCGTTTACAGACACAGACAGACGGACGGCAATTTTTTTATTTCTAAAAATATGTTTTTCGGAATCTCCAGTGTCTGAAACGTGTAAATCCGTCAATTTCTTATTTATTTTTAAAACGATTACAAGACTTACCCAATACTACGTATTATGGGTAAGTAATAATATTATTTAGTTACTCTTAGATGTATAAATTTAGTTATGCAACTGAAAGTGTTTAACTTAGAATTGATAGCAACCTAAAACCGCTGTTCCGATTTGAGAAATCTCAATTATAAACTAAACTGAACCTGTGGCTGTACAATCCTTGAAGGATCAGGGCCTACAGTGCCCAACTCTGTTTACTTGACCCTGGGCAACGAGGTGCTATGCAGCATGTGCCCCGGTCAGGTGGTCAGCCCAACGCGAGACCCTCGATGTTTAGTTCTCAAGCAAGCTTGGTACTCATTTTATCGACTCCGAAGGGATGAAAAATTGAATGAACCTTGCCCAGCCGGGAGAAAACTGAATTATACGCTATAAAAAAAATACTTGGTAATATTTCTGAAAATCAGTGGTAGCAAAAGAAACTTGAATTTTACAAGTGTTTTTTTAATATATTATTTTCTGAGGGTTTTGAATATAAAGAAAGCTTTAGATTAAAACTCTTTCTCTGAAGTCAAATTCTAGATCAAATAATTTAGTATATTCTATAATACACTGGTTATCAAAAATTAAGTAAAAGTCACAAAATGCTAATTTTTAAATACGCGAATTCTCAAAAGGAAGTAATATAATTTGAATAATTACTATCTCTGCAGAACAGCTAGTCCATATAACATCTCATTCAGGTCACACATGGTCACAAGAGTCACAGTCACTACGGCGAAACAAAAAATAGGAAATTCCATAGTCATCTTCAACTTTTAGATATAAAATTAAATACTAGGTTTGCCATCTTAACACTTAAAACTGCCATTTTGTTTCTAATGGGTGTATTCTCCATTAGAATTTTAGCACAAAATGCTAAATATCTCAAAAATACTGGTCGTAGAGGTTTTTCGCTGCGCCAAATTCAACTGCAAACCACCTAAGTGAACTTCCCCCCCCCCCCCCGTCTTTTCCACTATTTCGTTTAGCTCTAGCTCAATTAGGGGCCTGTAGGGGACGGGTTTTTGGGGGCGCTACTTTTCTATTGCTTTTATCTTAGTCTTTGTCACATTTACTGTCACATTTTCATTTCTTCTTTTATCCACCATCCACTTTTGTCACCATCCACTTTTGTCACCATCTTCTGCTCCACTTTTTGTCCCCTTCCCTTAACTATAACATTGGCTACTTTTTTGCTATTTGAGCTAGAGACTTGGATTTTTCTATTTTTTAGTCATTTTTGACTTTCTAACCAATCCCATTCCATATTTCACACTATTTCCCAGTTGTTAAGGATTTTCCTTAACAATGGAAACTTTTTCAATTATTAAGATAATTTTCTGGTTTTTTCTTGAATATGCTGGAGGTTGCCGTCAGTTTTGATCCCACTTAATTTTTTTTTTACCTTGCTCGTATATTATTATTATTTCGTATTATCGTATATTATTAGGCTCGTAACGCGCCTAACATTGACAACTTTTTTATTTTTTGAGTTATTCTCCTGTTTTTTTTTTTTTTTTTTTTTTTTTTTCACTGGGATATCTCGTATTAATTACTTTCTTGATCCCACTTAACATTTTTACATTTAGCATACATTATCAACTTTTTCAATTATCAAGATATTTCTTGAATATGCTAGAGGTTGCCGACAGTTTTGATCCCACTTAAATTTTTGACCTTGCTCGTAATTCCTTGCCTAACATTGACAACTTTTTTATTATTTGAGTTATTCACCTGCTTTTTTTCAATGGGATATCTCGTATTACTCTTATTCTTGATCCCACTTAAAATTTTTACATTCAGCACACATTATCCTTAACAATAGCATCTTTTTTCTTTCTTGGGTTAAATTTTTGGTTTCTTCTCGCACTTATTGGTTGGTCCCTGCACTGATTTTTGGCGCATTTACATCATAATTATTCATCTATACTTTTGTGTACCATATTTCTTTTCAGGCAAGTGCGGCAGGACCCTAGTAGCGTCGGGTGAGTACTGTTAACTTTCATACTTTAGTGTAATATTTAACATTCTTTTTATTTTTCTGGTCCACCCAGTCAGCCCTTACAATGTCTGTTCCTTATTTTGTCCAAGTGTGGGAAATCGGGATTGGATAGGCAATATACATGCTGCAGCAATGTTGTTGTAACTGTCTACATCAGTTCTACATTGAGAGTGTAAATATGTAAATTTGTTCTCTATTTCATTTTATTATTTTATTATTCATAACACACTATTATTCCTGTATCATATCAGATGAATTAAACTAGGAGACCATTTTTGATCACAAACACAGTAATAATCTTCACATACTGAAATTTGTTGTTACTTGTAAAAAATTATGATTGTGATTGTCGGAATTACAAAGTTGGACAGGGTATGGTGTTATTGGGAGAATTGTACAATTGATTTATATCTCTCTTTGAGTGTATGGTTTTTGTGGTACGAGGGCAAATGCACATACTTTTCCCTTTTCTTTGTTTTGATATAGTAAACTTTTACTATTATAGGTTTACTTTATTTTTATTTCATTTATTATTCAAAATTTTCCCCTTATTAGGCTCTTAATTTTTATCTTAGTCATTTTCGGTGGTCACGACCACCGGTTTTTGCTTTTTTCTATCTATATCCCTTTCTTTCAAAGATATGTGGTGCAGGTCTAGTGGACCCCCCCATTTATGTGTTTATCTTCAACTTTTAATATAACTCAAACGTATTATATCTTTAAATTGCTTGGCTGGCATATGATGATAGAACGTAGTATCTAAAATCATTTTAATAGTATCTTCGATCATTCTTAATAATATCTCTCTTAAAGTATTGCATAATTACTAATTGAAATTAGTTAACTAAAATAATCCCAAGTATTGATAAGCAGTCTTGTTAAAGTGGACTTAAAGTAATGTCAAGATACATAATGAATCAAAAAGGAATCAATCCAACAGTCAACTTGACAAGATTGGATATGGACACAGTAGTGAAAACAAGTACAATAAATAGAGAGGCATCTAATAATGAATTGGCTGACGTCCAATCATCTGGAGTTATTCCGGCGACAGAACCAGCGCTAATTACGAGTCATGTTGTTCAACAGTTGATAAATAAGGTCGAGGCGGTTTATCCACAACGTTATGAAGAATTTAAGGTCCTATTAACAAATCAATTAGAACATATCAAGGCTGTGGAGAAGGGAGAATTTTCAAAGAGCCCATACTATGGCATATATAACATACAAAGTTATAATGTTGTAAATAATATATATCAACCAGAAAAATATCGTATGAAGACAGCAAAGGGTGATAGAGCTGCCCAATTAAGAAAAAATGCACTATTTTTGGAATTTGAGTTACAACACATCAGAGCAATACATTATAAAGAATACAACAAAATACCATATTATCAAGCAAATAATACTGAACTAATAAACCTGCATCGGGAAATGAAAAGTGAAGAAATAATTAGCATAAGAAACAGAATTATAGAACTAAATCATAAAGAAAACAGAAGACCATATGTGACTAGTTGTCCGTTCTTCAATCATCTGCAGCTTCTGATCCTACTAAAGGAAGAGAATGATCCCATACCACAACCAGAAAAACTAAAATCAAAAACTATCAGTACCAAGAATACCCAACAAAGAAAGCAGTCTAATTTGGAAACTGCAATATCACTAGCAGAAGAAATTAATGAGGCTCGATTAAAAAACAAAGAAAAAATTATACAAAATGCATTAGGTGGATCACCACTTCCATTAAAAATACCACCATCCATAAACCAGCTAGAGTCACTATCCATCCAACAGCTCATTCAGGAGTACAATATACTATTAAATAACAGATCTAATAGTAGCTCAGAAGAAGCTAAAAAATATCTCGAAACAATCTTTTCTAAAGCAAGAAGAGATGAGAAACTTCTTATACAACACTCCAACGAAATAAATAAGGATTCTCCTGAAAAGATGAAAAAATTACGACATAAATTGGATATCCTGCAAACACAGAATGATGAATTGTCATTAAAGCTCAAAGAAAGCACAAAAGTGGAAATTAAACTTGAGAAATATTTGGAAGAACTGAAGCAAGAGAATAAACAATTAAAAATCTCCTTAACTGAGGTAGAACATAGTAAAGAACAAATAAAAGAAAGTTTTAAAGAAGAAATAGATAAAATAAAAAGTCAACAGAGGCAACTTAAGAAAAAAACTATAGACAAATTTTCACAAACAGTAAATAAATTAAAAACAACAACAACTCAAACAATAATGGAAAAAAGATCAAATACAGAAGTAAAGATTGAAAATAAATTGGAAGAATTGAAACAAGAAAATAAACAATTAAAAGACTCTTTGGTCAAGGAAGAACAAAATAAAGAACAGATTAATGCAAATATTGTAACCCTTCAAGAAGAAATTAATAAATTAAAACGACAACAGAAGCAATTAAAATCACAAACTAGAGAAAAAATCATACAAACAGAAGTTAAGTTAAAAACAATAGCAACTCAAACAATAATGGCAAATAACGAAAATGAGAGAATAGAAGAAAATGGTGAAGGAGGGTTCATTCAATTATCCAACAGACTACAGAAAATTGAGGAGTTGGTGACGCGAAACCTGGAGTACTCTAGTGGGGGCTGTCAAGGAGTGAAATGCGGTGATGGCACAAAAACGGGCGTTCCCCCTGCTTTGCCGAACTCTAATTCTGCAATATTAATTAGAACAACCGCTAAACACATAAGGATTCCAAAACTCAAAGCATTACTTAACGAACACTTTAACAAAGTGAAGGAAGTTCCAATAATATACTGCAGAAATGCCAGAAATCCAGATACAATAATTATACAATCTAATACAGATGACAATACAGAACATTTGTTAAAAATGATAGAAAACACTCCTGACATTACAAAGTTAACAGAAATCACATATAAGTTGACTAATTACAAAAGAGTAATAATCACCGGTATTCCATCCTCAGTACCTACAAATGAAATAATATCATATCTTGAAGAAAATTTATCTGATAAAAACATCACCTTATTGAAAATTCTAAAGAGGGATAATTCTACACTACATCACATCATATTGCAATTAGAAACAAAAGCATCACAAGAACTATTAGAAAAAAAATTTATACAGGTGGGTCTCAACAAGTGCTATATTCGTTCTTTTCGCCCAATAATTAGATGCGGCAATTGCCAGCTGTATGGACATCAGACATCTTACTGCAGGAGACAGCCAATTTGCGCCAAATGTTCGAGAGGTCACTGCACTTCGGAGTGCCCTTTTGCGGGAGTTCCCTCGCAATATAGATGCACAAATTGTTTCCACTTACCTAATTATAGGAGACATTCAGCGGATTCCACTGCGTGTCCGGTTTATCAATCACACTTGGCAAATAGAAGATGTGTTCAGTAGGACCATATGGCCATATTGTCAAATATTAAATAACTCAAAAGAATTTGTAATAGTGCATAATATTAATTATTGTTCGCATATTGTACCTTAATACTAAATTTTCAGTGTAGATTTAAAAATAATTTTTGCATCATGTATCTTACATAGTATCTCAAACACAGTATCATTGTACTGTAAATTTGTAGGTAATTATTATCTACAATTACTTATACTTTCATAATAGTGCATAATATTAATTATTGTTCGCATCTTGTACCTTAATACATATTTTTAGTATAGAGTTAAAAATAATTTTGCATCATATATCTTGAAAATAGCTTTAAGTGTTGCAAATATCACATCTGTACATGGTTTGAATTGATGTTATGATTTAAATTATGTGTGAATCCTGAAAATAATATAAAAGTGTTGCAAATATGTAGGTAATTGTGTTAAAAAAAAAAAAAAGTTTAATATCAAATTCTAAAAACTATGCATATTTATATGTTATAATAATGAATATTTCTCTCAAATGTAATTATAGGGGTCATCTGTAAATATTTATTGCAAACACTGTCAATAATTGTCATATATCTAACATTGTTATTTCTCCTAAACTGTAAAAAAAAAAAAAAAAAAAAAAAAAAAAAAAAAAAAATTCTAGGAGTTTCGCAGTAGTAAAACTTTTCCCTGCCCTGGGCTTGGGGGTTACACCTAACCATAAGCCAAAAGCGGGTTCCCAGGGTGGGTGCTTACTTACTTACGTCTCTTTTATGAGTCTCAAATGACTACTATATGTGACTCCATTGACAGGTCACCAGGTGACTTTACAATGTCGTTTCATTGAGACTCTCGTGTGACTCTCATCTGGAGATTCAATTTCAAAGTCATTGTGCACTTTGCATTATGATAAATCACCAAATAATGTCACATTAAAGTCACATGGTGACTTTCTGTGACATGACTTTGTCAAATGGTAACAGAGACCCTACTGTAAAGTCACCATTGTGCAAAGGGGTGAAAAGTCACCATGTGACTTTAATTTGACATTATTTGGTGATTTATCATAATGCAACGTTCACAATGAGTTTGAAATTGAGTCTCCAGATGAGAGTCACACGAGAGTCTCAATGAAATGACATTGTAAAGTCACCTGGTGACTCGCCAAAAAGCAGCAGTCACAGTGACCTGTCAGTGGAGTCACATATAGTAGTCATTTGAGACTCATAAAAGAGACGTATGGAATTTCCTATTTTTTGTTTCGCCGTAGTGACTGTGACTCTTGTGATCATGTGTGACCTGAATGAGATGTTTTATGGACTAGCTGTTCTGCAGGAATAGTAATTATTCGAATTATATTACTTCCTTTTGAATATTCCCGTATTTAAAAATTGGCTTTTGTGACTTTTCCCTAATTTTTGATAACCAGTGTATTACATAAATATTCAGAAGCGAAGAGGTTAAATTATATTTTCGAAGATAAAGGAGCATTTCTCTTTTATTACAGTGTTATGCGGTACAGCCCTAAAATATTTGAATATTACAATGTCATCGACAATGAACGTGTGTGCAGCATTTGAAGAACATTTTTTGAAGGAAGTGGATCAGAAAGAGTTTGTCAGATTCCACCCATAGAGACAGACAACAAAAGAAGTTAAACAAAAAATATTTGGGAAATCCATTTACGTTTACTCTGTACTTTAACGTACTTCATCAGTCACTTTTGTACAATAAGAAAATGTATGCACATTTTTAGTTTAAGCATAAATTTATGTACATCTCCGGTTAATTTTTAAAAAATGAAAATAAATTCTGGAAAACGTTTCTATCATGGTCATAAAATTAAATGTAATGTTAAATAATATTCATTTACGATAATGACTTTTATCGTTTCAATTTCTGTGTATCTAAACATGACTATGCAGTAATAAAGTTTAGAATTATTTTTTCTTTTGTGGAAACATAAAGAGTTTGTCCAGCTCTAACGTTTTTTAAATTTCACTCAGTTTTTTTTTTCAATTTTATCTTTTAACAATATTTACTTTCTCTATTTATCAATTCGTACTGGATTAAACACGATCTTTTAAATAAATTTTAGATAAATGTACAACACCATACAAAATCTCACTATTCTTGAATCAAACAGAATAAAGACATTAAACTACATTTTCATTCGTAAAGGATATTTTAAACAGCTGGAAAGAATTAAAAAAAATATTAGAATAAAAAATAACTTTACTATTTTTTTGCATTCTGCTTTTCAGCCATCTGAAGCTACATCAACTTTAGGCATATAGAAAAAAGCGAGTTGTTCAAATGGCATAAAAACGAAAAAGTAAAATCAAAATTTTCAAAATGTTCCAAGGTATTTAAAGAAAATGAGAGAAAAATCAGAACTATTATTTGCTAAAGGAATTGTTTATTTTAATAATACAGTAGCTAACACATATAAAACAAACAGTTTTTATTTATCATTCTTTTTTTTCTTAGAAATGTGTAATGAAAGAGTGTAAACAAGGATTTTTAGAGACAATTACCATTTCCTAAAGAATTTGTATTCAGATATCTGCAGATTGATAAAAGTTTCTTTTAAAGATTCAATAACTTTTGAAGAGAGATAACTTTTATTTAAAATTAAGGCTTAAAGTACCGTGAAAATAAAATTTATTATTATCAAAATAATATAGATGCTAAGTGTAAATATAATATGAAATATCATACACAGGCACTTCAACTTTTTTTTAAAAGTAATTATTGTGAATATGTTACTTTTTATAAGCAAGAAAAAAATATATTAACCTTATTATAGTATTTAATTTGAAAGGTTGATCGTCTGTCTTCATTTTAGCTATTGTATGAATTCTCTTCTTCAAGACTGAAAATATTTGATTGCATGGGTTTGAATTTAGCTGAATGCTTTACTTCTCGGGTAGTCATTCTTCTTTACTTCTTGGGTAGCAGAACGCATTATTTCTTGTGTAGTCATATATTCTCAGAGAGAGATATGAAATGTAACAAAGTTAGAACAGGTTAAAACTTTTGAATATATGAATTTTTATTTACTAAGCGTTTTTCAAATTTAACAAAATTTTCTCACTGGTTTTAAACGGCTATAAACACTAGTCTGAGAAAACGGTTTTAGCATGAGACATTATATTTAGACTATAGGTTTTCCATGGCAGTTCAAAAAAATAGTGGAAATGCATTTTAAATATCCGAATTTATTTTTTTTAATGTAACATTTAAATATAAGTTTCCATGATCTTCTACTTCGCAGATACCGAAATTTTAATAGGAGAGCATTTAATGTAATTTTGCCGATTCTAACAGGTGATGTTGAACCACCGTTTTGAGAGCAGTCGGAAAAGTTCGATGCAATTTTATATCTGGGAGTGACTAAGCAAAATTAAAATAACCTGAATTTTATGCTTTGTTTAAAATTTGAGAATTTATAAAGGCCACATTTTATTAATATATTAATTATTTATTTTTACGTTTATAATTTATTAAAATAATTTTATAAGTTAAAATAATTGAGGTGAGACAGTGAAACTATTTGTCGTCCAATCTAAGGAGGGGTGGTCACACACCTCCTAAACTATTTGGCGATTACCATCAAATTTAGAACTGTGATAGCTTCTATAGACGAAATAGTTCACATAAAACAGAATATGTAATGAATCCTATCCTTGAGGAATGATTATGGATCATAAGTGCCATAAACTTAACACTAAAAACTTAAATTGATGTCCGCGCGCATAATTGTTTACATCATTTAGAACGTGTGAGTTTTTGACGGAAAGAATACTCACCATATACCAATACAGTGAACCAATTGTTGCTTCAAGGCTTTAGCTGGAACTGAGCCTCCTTTATCTTACTGTTAGAAACTCGAAAATTCTTTAAATTTACTCGGTGCTATAAATTATCAGTTGTTAGATATCCTTTGCGATAAGATTTCTAGTTTTACATCTAGAATGCTTATATTAGACACCAACACCAAACTTTAAGCCATGAATTCCGAATCGCTTCCAGACAGCATATACGGTTTTTAAAATGGTCATTTTTGCTTTTCATTTCATTCTTTTGTAAATAACATCACATTGTAATCGCATTGTATCATGGAAATAGAAAGAATAGACGTACAGTATTTTGAAGAAAGTCATCAGGTAACCATCACACTAACCATATAGTAAATAAATTTTTCATGCATGCACTGCAATTACTTTTATTATTGTATGCTTATGTAAACTTTTGTTAATGCATCATATCTGAATAAATTATTTATTACTGTAAATTAATTAGCTTAGCTGAATTTTGTGCAGGTCCTGCATGCGTTTCCCTAGTATCTGAGGTGAAAGCTATCCTCAATTGTATCTTTCGAGCTTTGGTGCATTTTATTTAAAGCGTTGTTTTTTCAGAATCATAAAAAATTAGTTTAACCCGTCAGCTAGCGCATGTCGATCTTTTTGCCACGAGTATTAGTTTGTATAAAAACACAATTGAGACAGAAATTCTCTAAAAACACAATGGACCCTGTTGGCCGATCAACGTAAGAATCACTTTCAGGTAACTGTAAGCAGTCTATCGGTTGTCCGAATAAAAATGTTTATTGAGCATTAAATCACCCTTTCTATAGCGCTTTTTCAAATAAATTGAATGTATAACAGGTTCAGATTATTTGTACTTGGTAATATTTATTTTGTCAGACTTATTTTTGATGAATCTAGAAAACGTCTCAATTCAGGCTTGTATTAGATTTTGTAGCTTGAAATGGGGCTAGGAACACATCGCTACGATAAAAAAAAACTAACCTTCTTGAGAAAAAAAATTAAAAATCTCTTTTTTTCTGCTCCGAATCCAAGAAAAGGATGCACCAATAGCTTAAATTTTTTCTTCTTTCAATCTAAAACCTAGTATTTCTGCCGAATCCTTAATTGAATAGTAATAAACTTTCACTCAGTTTGAGTAAAATTATTTAGTCAAGGACCGAGATCTTCCTCAATCAGTGTATTTCTTCTGTACTTCTAAACAGCGTTGATTTCAGGGGGTGGCCCGGGGTGAATGTCCCCCCCCCTCCCGGGATTAAAAAATGTCCCCCCCCCCGGAGGAAATTTTTGACTTTCTCCTTATTTTTCCTAGTGGTGATATTTTCCTTAGAATCCTCCCGAAAAACCTGTTAAGATGGAATCGCAAGGTACCGTTAAAAAATGCTGTCTTAAACTAGATATACTTGCATGGCATTTTTGTCGTCAATTACAAGGAAATGTTCCTTCTAAGGTATGAATCCGTTATAGAAAGGTTCAGTTTTTACGACATATAACAGCTTTGCATAAGTAAGTCTTACAAGCTATTCGAAAAATCGAACAAGTTAAAAAAAATTACGAAATTAATGTTTAGTCTGTTTATTAATATTTAACCTTTAAGCTAACTTTTTGCACAATAGGTGCGTGTCATATTTTTGTGTACAATAGCAGTTACAAGATAAAAAAAAAAAAGAAGAAGAAGAAACAAATTACATAATTATTAATTAGCATACCGCTAATACTTGCATAATATTTATTTAAAGCATACCGGTAGTAAAACTTAAATTTTAATTTTGATGCTATATATGAGATTAAACTGTAAGAAATTGTTGTTAAATAATTCCTTTTTTTTTTTTTTTCTGTAAAATTATAAAATAACTGGTATAAATTTATTTCATTAACATTTTCGAAAAAATTAAATGCGGTAAAGTCTGGGAAACAGAACCTGCCTATAGCGGAATGCGGAATCCTCTCTTAAACGAAAAAAAAATACGATTCCAGCAAAAGCAGTGCACTGCGTGATACTTTCTAAGACGGAAATGTGTCTGTAACGGAATTTTTCTTCTACCTCTTTCAATTTTATATTTGCGGCTTTTAATATACTACAATTGTTTTCATTGGGACCGTAAAAGTTTTCTGGTTAGGAGAAGATTCCATTATAGACAGGTGTGATGTCAAATCACATATTTTTGGCTTACTTACTCTAATTGCATCAATTATTAAATTATTTAGATATTTTTAATTAGACTCTCAATTTCTCTAAAATGTATTTAAATTATACCATAAAATATATTTTTTTGCTTAATATCCATTATTCAATCTTAACAATAAACATAATAATTCATTGAATGTATCATATCACGATAATAATTTATCTAAATAAGCTTTTCCTATCCAGTGAAATATTATTCATTATATTTTTGAGGTTATAATATTAATTTCATGTATCATAAATAAAACTTTTTCTGTTACAAAGTACTAGCCCATAAAATAAATATTATTACTTCCTTATTGTGAAATTCTAAATTTGTGCGTTTCTTAATTAAAATATGATATATTGTTATTATTCCGTTCACTCATAAAATATCTTGAAAGTTAATCCTTTCAGTAATAATCCATTTGTTTATCCCGTATTACATAAATAACTGCTTTATCTAAATGTAATTTTCTCTTGGAAAAACCAAATTCATTTATTGAATTATAAATCGATTATGCTGTCAAAAATATTATTATAATGGAGTTTGAGTGGGTATGGACAACTAAATTAAAGGCACAGAAATGTTTTCATACTTGACAGTTTAAAAAAGATTTAGTTACTGAAAATCTCTAAATATTTCTATGCAAACTTTATAAATTACATCCGGTATTTACTTGTTCGCTAACATAAAATATTTTATTTTTCTTATTTTATTGTAGAATGCTAGGGAAATTTCATTTTCAAAGACTACCAATAAACAATTAGGTGACGCTAGTTCTAGACGACACTGTGTCTGGTTAATCTATTGCGCTTTTCTGTCTTGATTGTTACAGATACAAATCACAGCTTAAATTGAATATTGGATAGGAATTATTTTTGATATTGAATTATGTCAAAACAGTCGAAATTATTTTCTTTTATCCAAATTAAAAAAAGAAGACGTAGTGAAGAACCTTTAGTACAGTCATCTGTTGAAAATCAAAATAATAATTCTCAACTAATTTTGAATGAAAGTGAAACCTGTAATGTGATAGTTCCATCCGCGATACCTTCGTGTAGTACTGTTAGTGGACAACCTCAACCGGAAGATAAAAATGTTGGACGCAAGTTCAAATATCAGTGGGAAAACTAAGTATATTCAGTGGGAAACTAAGTATGAATGGCTGTATTTTGATCGAACTCGTGGTGGTGCATTTTGCAAGCTGTGTGAAAAGCATTTAAAAAATGATGTAGAGATATTCCAAAAAACAAGTGGAGTATTCATATCAGTGCCCTTCACAAATTTTAGGAAAGCAACTGGCACTACAGAAAAACTTGAAAAACACACAAAATCAGACACACATTGTAAATCTGTTTTTATAGAAAATGAAAGATTACAGAATTTAAATGCTCCTATACACATACAAATAATCCAATACAGCGAAGACGAAAGGGATAAAAATAGACAAGTTTTATCTTCTTTAATTAGAAGTGTGTATTTTTTAGCTAAAGAGGAGATTACCCCCACACTACAAAATATGAATCCTTAGTTCAAAGAATTTTAATGAGAGAAAATGAAACTCTTCGCGACTGGGTTAAGTCTCAAAGTGAAAGATCGACTTACATAAGTAAATCAACTGCTTCTGAAATATTAAGCTCAATAGGCACAATCTTAGACAAAGCAGATGACAAAATACTTAATGGTAAATATTATTCTATAATGGGAGATGAATCAACGAACATAAACACTCAAAGTGAATTATCACTAATGGTGCGGCACGTCGTCCATGATCCAGTTTGCGAAATAAGAGAAAGATTTTTGTGCATAATATACTTAGAAAGAACTGATGCTGAATCAATATTTTTAGCTATAGATGATGCTTTAAAAAAAAAACGAAATATGTCATATGATAAATTGGTTTCATGTTCTTTTGATGGTGCAGCGAACTTCAGTGGTAGTATAACTGGTGTTCGTGCTCGTATTTCAGAAGCTAAACAATGCGAAGTGCCTTACATTCATTGCAGATCCCATAGTCTATCATTAGCTGTCACTAATTCAAGAAACAAGATTATAATGATTAAACGATTTTTTCACACAGTTAAAGATAATTATAAACTTTTTCATAGTTCTCCTAAGAGAGGAAAAATTTTGCACGAAATACAGAAAGCTTTAGAAGAACCCGTACAAATCATACCTGAGGCAACGGATATACGCTGACTTAGCAATTACCGTACTGTTCATGCTGTATTTTTATCATTTAAATCGATTATGATTGCATGCGAACACATACACAAGGATGGTGCTGATTTAGTACGTTTAGCTGGTGGTATTCTCTTGAAAATGATTAATATTAGTTTTATAATCAGTTTAGTTGTTATGGATGAAACACTTAATGCTGTATCGAATTTAAGCAAAATTCTTCAAAAGAAAACTCTTAGCATTTCATTTCTTCCTCAACTTGTTTCTGGGACAGTTGATCACTTGCAAGAAATTGCCAATTTTTGTGATAGTGACAATGATAATAACGAACTGCACATTAAAATTAAAGGTCTCGAGAGTGATGTATCAGAAATTAAGAGCATAAATTTTAATGACATGAAAAAAAAATGCTTAAAAAGTGCAAAAACTTTTATAGAAAAAATGATTCATCAAATTACAGAAAGATTTAATGATAAAGCACTGCGCTTAATAGAACTATGTGCATTTTTTCGAAGCTTTGGAGAGTTTGTAAAAATAAATGAAAATCAGTGTAAGGAGCTGTGCCATCTTTTTGGAATTCAGGAAGAGGATGCAGCAGTGGCAGATCTCCGTTCTTTTAAGTACGTTGCACACAGTAATTTAGATGATACCAGTTCAGATGTCGCTTCTTTCATTTTAAAAGCTGATATTGGATACGAAGTTTTGAAAAAACTTGCCGAGTGCGTATTGTGTGTACCAATTTCAACAGCGAGTGTAGAAAGGTCATTTAGCACAATGAATAGAATTATGACAAAACTTAGAAATCGCATGGGGCACGATACTTTACAATCGTGTATTAAAGTACCTATCGAAGGTGATGAGGAGCCAACTGATGAATTCATCGATGCAGTGATCACACATTATGCATCTTTGAAACCAAGAAGCATTCGCTTAGTTTAAAGGTGAGCAATTACAAATTTAATACTGAACTTATGCGATTTATCAAAAACAGTGCTTAATAAGAAATAAGGACTAGTTTTATAAGGTAGATTTGATGGTTTTACATATAGAATATTATAATTACTATTTAGTACTTTACAGTAACTGAATGTTATACACATTATATGGTATTATTTATTTAAATTGCTATTAATATTTTATAAAATTAAAGTATTTAAAAAAAGAGTGAAATCTCTATTTCTTTAGTAGACATGATTGTTACGGAAGATTTGTTTTTATTAATATTAAGAAGTTATACTTAAACATAGACGCAGATAGAAGTATGCAAATGGGGTTCAATTTTAAATTTTGAAATGTTACATAACTTTTATCTTTCATAAGTTTGAAAATATTGCGGACGTTACAAAATAATTAAAAAAATAAGAGAAAAAAATATATAAATTTCATCTACAGTAAAAGGTTTTAACATAGTAGGGCGTCTCCCAACCATATTCTCCCCCCACGATAAAAGGGAGAAAAATCTCCCTATTCCATTTAATACTGTCCGCGTCTATGTCTGAAAGCATTATTATTAAATAATAAGTAAATATCAAACAATAAAAATTTGTTATTGTATTGTGAAGTATGTAAACTTTGTTATTGTTGTAACGAAGTTTTATAATTTAATTGTGATTTATTGCCATTTTTCGGTGCTATTTCGTGAATAACTGTATATTAATAGAAATATTTCAGTGGTAAATTGTAGCAATGTTGATTCAAAACTTTTATGAAATGGGATATCCAGATCCTGTATGGCAAGTTAAACTGTAAGATATAATGAGATTAAATGAAAAACAAATGACCATAACTTATATAAGTTATATTTAGGAGTGACAGTAACCTAAGAATGCCACACTTATTTTTTTTTTTCAATAATGGTTTGGGCACAAAAAAGTACAAGAGTATCTTAAATTAAATAGAATTTTTAAAAGTTTTTTAAATTTTCAATTTAAAATTAAAAAATAGAAACTTATGTATAGCATGATCTATGGAAACAGAAGATTTTCAAAATCCCGTCTGGAGAGATACTTGTTAAGACGGAAACTTTTTCTGATCGTCAGCGATTCCGCTTTAGCAGGTTTTAGTATATTAATGAAATCAGAGAAAATTTCATGTTGGAATACTAGTGTCCCTCCCCCAGGGATCAAAATCCCCCCCCACCCCAGGAGGTAACGGTTTGGATTCAACACTGCTTCTAAAGTAAGGGATTTCAGTTTTAAAGAACAAAAAGGAAAGTTTTTATTGTAGTATTCAGTCTGCCATATACCGTGTTAATCATGAACCTGTTGTTAAGGCACAAGAAATACACTGATTGAGGAAGATGACTAAATCCATGACTAAATAATTTTACTCAGACTGAGTGAAATTTTTATATTCATTACTATATGAGTCATATCCTTCATTAAGAATGTCATCATATTCACATTTAGATACTGTATCTGAATCATCTAAAATATCTTCCAAGGTGTTTGGAGAAGAAAGAACTGGTACAACAGGTCCATGATTAACAGGGCATATACAGACTGAATATCATAATAACAACTTTATCTTTTGTTCTTTAAAATTGAAATTCTTTACTTCAAAAGTACAAAAATAATACTATAACTGTGATATTTGGTGCTCCAATATTAATTATACATCAAACCGAAAAGCTTTTTTCTTATCTTAAACCTTTATCAAATTCTTCGACGCAAAAATATGAAACTTTATGTCGTAACTAAGGTTTGTTTTAATCGCTCCAAATCCATGCCAAAATAACGAAATACACTTATTTACGAAATCTGAAATGTTTCCTTCTTATTTTTTTTCATTGATACTAGTCACCAAAAATATATCAGAAACAAACGGATAAATAAAATAGCCTGTCGAAGCCATTGCCATTTAAAGAAATATAAATCTGGATTAAAATGAACTATTACTACCAGAAGCACACATCTCAAAATATATACTAATGTTTTAAGGCACAAGAAATACACTGATTGAGGAATAAATAAGACAGGCACGGGCCAATCCAAGAGTCAGTTCGAATGATTATTTAGAACTTATGAATCTTCATCTTTTCATAGTAAGGTGACCTGGAGTAAAAACGCCAGGGTTATTATAAAGCCAAGTGCTAATATTACACGTAATTACGAAGAATTCAGGGAGATGGTACTTACGGGTTCTGCGCAGAAGGGCTCTGAGTCATTTGAATCACAAACAACCGCTTAAAGTTAATTTGTTCCATTTGTAGAACTTATCGTTGAAAGAAGCACTAAAGAGTAAACGCCCGATCTAAAATTTGCGAATTAAGTTCTGTGTGATCTGAAGACTGTATTATTTATTAGGAAATACTTTGTTTAAAACATAAATTTGTAATGTATTTCATGTACTTTCAAAATGCTGTGGAAGATTTTGGATGTGTTCGCAAGGGAGTTTGTAGTTTAAAATATACTGCGTAATAAGTACACCGGGATAATACCGCCATCCACTGACGTAATTACTCCGGTCGATTCTTTTTAGTGCTGGAACTACATCCTAAGAGGGTTAATTTTTATTTTATACACGAGAGAGCATTATTTTCATTGTTGAAAACAAAAAAGGATAAAGATAAATTCGTATGTCCTAAGTGCTGTTAATTTTTTCATGCCAGAAGAATAAAATATCAAATGAATATTACTGCATCTTGATATCGCAATTAATGGTAAGTAAGAGAAATTTGTCAATTTCAAGGGCTGTAGAGTTTGTATCTTTAGAATTGCGCAATTTACATGCCATTATTCCGTCTTATTTTATAGTTTTGTTTACATGGCGTTATTACCCACCGGTTACGCCAGATAGCATTGGTCAAGAAATCACGCCATTAGATTTTATGAATGCATATCTGCTAAAATATTCTTTCTTGTAGACATAGCTAATAAACTTCTGTATCAAATCCTATATTTGTTAAAAAATAATTCTAAAACTAAGCTATGAAAATTGATAGAACCTTAACGTGGCGTTATTACTCCTGGACACATTTATCTAATGAACCAATTTACTATTATAAGTCCCTAAATGTGTTTCCAAGTTAATGACAGCTAATGCTAAATTGCGTTTTTTTACTTCTAAATTAACTAAATTTAAAAAAAAATAGACTGTGATTTGTGGTAAAATTGTATTGATAGAATTTCTATTTATTATTTTTACTGCAATGCACATTCGAAAAACTCTTCACGCACACAATATATATATATTACCTTACACATATTTTTCTGATCCCAGGCGTTATCCTTTATTTTAAATGCGTATTCATTAAGTTTTAATTGAAGTAATCTGTGATCAATCAATTAAATTTGAAATAAAATTTGCGAGTTCATTTAAGGTATACAATACCGATTCTTTCTTCAAATGGAAACATTTTTTTTATTTCTATTTGAAAATACATATTTTGCATGTCACGCCACTTTAAGTAAAGGAGTCTAGTCATAAAAAAAGGAAGACAGCCCGATTATGGAAAGAAAATAAAGGCAACATTTGAGGAGTTAGTCAATTGGGACATGAAATGTCTGCCTGAATCTGGACATTTTATTTACTTACTAGTTCGCGAATTTATATATATTTTTTTATTGAAATACTAAAATGTAATGCATAATCTTAGTTACTCCAGTAAAATTTGTAATTAAATAAATTGTGATATGCAAATATTGTCGCAAACTCTGTGTGATAAAAGTAAAAAAAATAAAAACAACTGAAGGAATGATTAATACTACATGCCACATTCTTGTGCTAACAAAACTTAAGTCGTATAAAAGTTTCGTTTTCCTAAGCTTACATTAAATAAAATGTTACTGAAATCCTTTATTTTAGTTAGAGTTTTACAGCGTTTAAATCTAATAAAAGAATTTCAGACCAAGTCAATTTTTAAATACATTTTTTTAACTCTCCGACTGTCTTGGAAAAGGGCAAAATTCCAATGTTGTTTTCTCTGCATTTTGTTTTAAATGCTAAAAAAATGATTCTTTGAACATTTTATAAAAAACTTAATAACGAATATGAATGCAATCCTTGGAGGTATTAATCATTGTTCAATGTATTAAAAATACATTAAATCAATAGAATTATATTACTTTAAATATTGTTTATATTGCAGTGAAACCTGGAGCTTAGTGAACGTATTAACACGGTCTTGTCACTGAGGGGGTATGCATGAATTAGCGCGATTTCAGTCAAATAAAAAATTTATTTTTTCGACCGTAAATAAATAAATCATTATCTTTAAAGAAAATAATGTTTTATTTGAGATATTTGGTGAAGATTTTTATTAGTCCGGCTTCAAAATAAACTAACCTTGATTGATATAAATTTAATTCAATGTTCATACGTATATTTACATAAACATGGTGTCCACTAAAGTCTGTTCCTACCCTCTTAACTGCTGAACGGCTGCAGCTATAGTTATAAAAGTGATGTCTATGTATAGTAAAGTGGCTATGCGCTACTAGATGAGACAAGAGATCCTACTTCAGGGATATCTAATATAGGATCTCTAGATGAGACCGCTGCTAGCGCCACCTGGTGCAAAATAGCGGAGTTAGCGTTCCTATCTCGAAAACGGTGAGAAACATGGGGGAAAATGAATTACAAAGTTATAGAGCATCATCAATTTAGTACAAAGAGACACCTTGTGAACATGAATACTTAAAACCGAAAGCTTAAAACGCGCATTTCTTTGTTGGCGATATAATACACTGTGGCGTGACGAAACTATCTTAGAAAGAAAGACAACTAATCACCAGATAGCTTTATATTCGATTTTGAAACTTCTCTCCGTCAGCTGCAATACACATCTGGACCCTTTTTTCATCTTCACATTGAACATGTTGTAGCATAGCGGATGACACGTTGGCACAAGCATCCGTAATGCGTCCTTAGGGGTCCTGCAATGTTGGCGGAGGTGTCACATACACCTGCTGTTTCAGGTATCTTCACAGAAAAAGTCTATTGAAATGAGGTCATTTGAACGTGGAGGACACTCTACAAAACCACCATACCCGATTATTTGTTCCCCGAATTCTTCCACTAGATACTGCTTCACTGGTGCTGTCTTGTGGGCAGGCGCAATGTACCGTGATGTGGGCTCGTTTTACGCCCGAAAGATAATCTTTTCTACCTTCGTGCAATTTTCGTGACTTCACTGTTTCGGAAATCCCGAACAAACAAATGCCCGTTTTAATCGTTCTGTATTTACAATTCATGTTCACAAGGTGTCTTTTCGAAGTAAATCGATGATGATCTACGACTTTGTAATTCACTTTTTCCCCTTATCTCGTACCGTTTTCGAGATAGGAACACTAATTACCATTAATCCACCATTTTGTACCAGGTGGCGCTGTAAGATGTCTCATCTAGTAGCGCATAGCCACTTTACTATGCCTAGATACCACTTTTGTGACTATAGCTGCAGCCGTTCGGCATTTAAGAGGGTGGGAACGGAGTGGGCACCCTATAGAAAGAATAATATGTGGACGTGAGTTTCAAAACTCGCCTTATCCAAAATCTAAAAAATAGAGTTTTCTATACCAATCTATTCTATTGGTAAACCTGCACAGAGAAAACACTATAATCGGTAAAAAAAAAAAAAAAAAAAAAAAAAAAAAAATATATTTTTATCCTTTATATTTGGGTTCTTAAAATATCGGATTGGTTTCAAAACTCGCCTTATCCACTAGGGAGTTGGCAATAAAACTAGCTTTATCCTTACGCATGCGTAAACCAACAGAAGACTAGTTTATCAGCAACTATCACAGTAATTTTCCTTCATTTCTCGGCGACCTCTTGCTATTTTCGTTTAAAATTTTTACCTGTTCAATTCAAACAAATTAATTAAATGTGTCAATCCATTTCAAGTGGTCCAGCACTGGTTGCTCGACCATTTTTAAAAAATCTGAATTTTTTTTTAATAACAACCATAACATGATGGAAGTTCAAAATGATTATCTATATTATAAAGGACAAACATATCTGTGCGTAACGCATACGTCATTTTGCGAATGGCAACACTTTGAAATTTGAAATAAAATTTTGCTTTTCCAATTTTCTCTACTGCAAATTTTTAAACTTCTAAACATCGCACATTTTAAATTTTTACACCGTCGTATAAGGAAAAAAATGCTCTTTTAAATGCAATTTGTTTGAAAGCTGTACCTCAATTTATTTTTGAGATATTAATTTTTTTGTAGTTTTTAATACCATTTTTCTTATCGTGGCAACAAAAGTACCCCATTTCTATTGAAAATCATTGAAAGTAAACGGAAAATTGTCGAAAATAGGAGATACTGTATGTTTATGTTGCCATTTTCACATAAAACCCTAAAAAAAGTTGAAATTAAAATGTGGGTTATGTCAAGAATAGTGTCTGTTATTCCGTGATAATGACGTCATATGCATACTTTTCCATAGACGAAGTTTAGATTCAAATGACGTCACATTATAAAAAAGCGTGTATTTTAATTCTTAAACCTGAATTATGTTTTTTAGAAGGGCGTCATTTTCACAGCCCAGCTGCTTTGAAATTCTTCACAGGTTAAAATGCTTCAATTTGAAAATAATGTAATCGAAATCACGCACTGATAAAACGCAATGTTTTACAAAAATTTAGAGTATCTTTATAAAAGAGAGGTGACATGCAAATAATAGCGATTTATATTACAGAAATTGATGATTCTCGCCTGGATGGATTTGCTTCGCCGAGTCAGACAAGCAACCAAATAATTCGTAGTTTAAAATAATATGTTCTTGAAGTTTTGTCCAAAATTCTCTTGAATAATAAAATTTTAATGCTATTTTTTAGGACATTCTACTATAATTATATCAAAATAACATAATTTGCTTAATTTAATTTTTCCTAATTTTATATAATCTATATCAAGAATACAAGTGTTTTTTAGTCATCTGCCCGGATCTTTCTGCTGAACCAATTTTACTAATATATATATATATATTTTAAACTGAAAGCTCTTCATTTGTAGATGTGGCACTATTTGTTTCTTTATTTGTCTGTTTGATTTTTAAATATCTCACTTTTATATTTTAATTTTAAAAGCATTTTATGAAATTGCTTCAAAATGGTGAAAATTAGATACCTTTCATTATTGCAGACAAGAGAGAAATAATGAGGTATTTTTATCTTTATTCATGCTATTTTCTGATAAAAATTCAAAATTGTTGATAAAAATTGTTGTATAGAATGTAGTGTCACAATATCCCATTAGGAGCAGAATATTATATTAGGGGCATAATAACGCAAAGTAACATACTGCTTTTGAAAACACGTATTTTTCCTCATAAATTTTCTATATTGTTTTCCCTTCTGCATGTGTACTGATACTAAATTTCAGACACTAGGCGAAATGCTTATTTAAGTGAAAATGAAGTCATATTTAAAAGAAAACGATCATTTTCTTAGATAAAACTAAACATTTTGACACAAATGCGTCTAAAAACCATAAATAACGGAAATTTTTACTCTCCGGAATTGCTATTAGAATCTCAAGTAAAGACTGCGTCTGTTCACATAAAAGATGTTGATGACAATCTTGACTTCAAGTTTTGAGTTAAAATGATTTTTAAATGATCAAACAAAGTACAATTTTTTTTTTAAATGATGAATGAGAAGTACGCATGCAAATTTTGTGAAGGTGAAAATTGCTGTTTTTCATTCAGGAATATCAATCATAAGAGCCTCAATTGATAACCACATCCTAATAACTGATCTTTATTATATTTTACTGATTAAGTATCTATATTATAAAGAAGAAGCGTATCTGTGCGTAACGCTGACGTCATCTTGCGAATGGCAACACTTCACGATCAAATTTCTGTCTTGAAATTTTTGCTACTGCAATTTTTTAATCTTCTGACCATCGTACATTTTCAATTTTCGTCGCATAGGGAAAAAATTTACTTTCAAATGAAATTTGTTTAAAAACTGTATCTTAATTGACCGTTGTATTATATTTTCTAAGATAATGTTTAAGCATGATTTGGTACTTTTCGGTTAGCCGGGCACCAGTGTTATATATACATATATATGTATGCATAAATGTATGTATATATACATATATATATATATGTGTGGACAATATGTGTATATGTATATAATATATATATATATTTACATATATGTATGTATATAGATATGTATATATAACACTGGCGCCCGACTAACCGAAAAGTACCCATGATTTTTTTTTTCACATGCCGGTTTCAATACATAATAATAATAAACATTTTGCACATAAAGCAACAAACATTTTTCAGCATTTCTTTCTGACTATTTTTGCATAATGAAATTAATACTTCCTTTATAAACAAATAAGAGAATAATATAAAAAAACCACCAATCTAATATATTTGTGAAAGACAAATTAAAGAAATTAATACTCCTATTATAAACAAATAAAAGAATAATATTGAAAAAACACAAATCTAACTTATTTGTAATCGTACAATTTAAATTTTTAGATCACCAAATAGGATTTTTTTTTTCAAATGGAATTTGTTAGCAAAGTTCATCTCAGTTTACTGATTGTCTATAGTTTTAAAAACAATTTTAAAGCATGAAATATTTTTTAATTTATATATATCACGCGGAGCTCGATTACGAAAGATTAATCCATTTCCCCTTAAAACAAAATAAAGAGTTCATAATTTTCTTAGGGCTAATATTCATTAAAAAAAAAACGTTCCCTATGAATAAATATATAAAATAACATAAATAAAACACAAATTTAACAGACCTGTATAAGCTCTGAAATTATCAGAATATAAAAGGATGCCATAAGTAGCAAAAATTTTGGTCAAATAACTCTTACCATGCGGCTAATAAGAAAATATCGCTTTTGATAAATTTCAAAAATTTATTTGATTGTATAATTCGTATTTCCATATGAAAAATACTTTTTTTAATGTAGTGGGCAATCTAAAAAATTTATTGCATATAAAAAAATTATTAGTTTTCAATTAAAATAAAAATAAATTCACCTATATTCTTTAACCCGGGAATCCCGGGTACGATTCCCTAGTTATTTTAATTTTATTAATTTTTGTTTCTGCATGGCGGCCATCTGTGTTTCATCGTCTGCAGCAATTTTCTCACATGAAGGGTTTACGGAATTGTAAATAACTCATCGTTTATTTCCCCAATTCAAGTGCGGATTGAAGCAATTTGTACAGAATACATTGGGCTAAAAATCTGGTAATAGAGTAGTTTCCGAAACTAACTGCTTATTGGTAAAATTTATGAATAAAGTTTCAGTATTTTTTTTTTCAAAATTTGTCCGTTTACAAGAGGAAATTTTTCTAGCAAGGAAAACTGTCAACATGACATAATTCTTTTTACAAATAGGCCGAAAGAACTTGTACTCACATGCCAAGTTCCAGATCTGGGACTTGCTTTCTCTTCGCTAAAAAAAATCCCAAATTTTTCAAAATTGTCAAAAATCGCACTTTTAAAGCTTTGCAAAATTTTGCAACAATTATATATTTAAAATTTCAGACCATTCGGTTGGGTAATTTTTTCTGTGTTATATGCGGACAGACGGACCGAGCGACGACTATAGGTGCTACGTATTTATATAATTACGAACGCACCTAAAAAACAAGTTTTGATATATTTTATGGCAACTTCCTATTTTTTGTCGATTCCAAGTAGAAAGAAAATATATGTTTTTCATTAGTCATTATTTCTAAGCTTTTGTGGTTATCTCACTGTAGGAGTTGTGCAATAGGTATTACAACTATAAGAGCACAAATGTGCTAATGTGGGTATTGCTTAAGTTCACGATTTAAAGTTTAGTAAAGGACTTTTATTCATAGAATTTAAAGTCGACATAAATCGTCTTTTGTGGTACGTTTAGTGGGTTTGTTACATTATTGGCGTCCGCGACAGGATCTGAGTTTAAACAAGGTTATCTATCATATGTAGTTTAAAGGTGTTAATTACAATTAAATGAAATAAATATTTCCCATGCTGTTTAAATTAGTTAAAGGTTTTTAAAAGGACGATTTGATCTTCTTAGCTCAGTAATTAGGTGAATAAATAGCACCAACGGCTACACTTGGGGCGCTTAAAGATCTAATTTTGAATTGTAAGGCATATAAAGATTATCCTGAATTTGTACAGAGCGTTTTAGAAAATACCGTTTCAAAAAGAAAGTAAAAGGAAAAATTAGAAATACAATCAAAGGAAAAAGCTCAAGCATTGAATATGGAAAAAGAAAAAGTTAGAAATACAAGCAAAGTAAAAAGCTCAAGCATTGAATCGAAGTTTCTTCTTGCAAAACGAAATCATATGGCAATAACATGCCGCATCATCCAATCTTAAAAGAGTAATACAACTATGTAATACAACTCTGATACGTCCTGTATTTGATGCGCCAACAAGATTAGCGAATCATCCATCTCTGAATCAATGCCTACAATGTGGACCCAACTTGATCAAGCTCATTCCATATGTTCTTCTACCCTTTCGAGAAAAAAAACTTGGTGTAATTGAGGATATTAGGAAAACTTTTTTACAGATCAGCATTTGTGATAAAGATCAAAATGCAACGATACCAAGAATGAAATTATTGGCGGCAACTATGGGAACTCGTTTGTCGCAAACTTTTGTAGATACCCTCGGTTGGGAAAAGATGAAGAGGTATTATTGAAGCGATTAAAAAAAAGATGACAATTCGTCAGTATTTATACGAAATAGAGTTCTAGAGATCAGAAGATTAAACAGTCCTTCATCATGGATGTATGTGCCAAGTGATATAAATCTTGCAGACTTGCCAACTCGTGGATGCAAGGCAAAACAGCTAGCTGCCAGGAGACGGTGGGAGGGACCAGATTGGTTGAGAGATTCAGCAGAGTTTGAAAAACATACGATCTCTAGTGATCAAGGCCATGACGAAGATGAAATTCGGAAAGAACGAATAAAGTCATTTTCCATGGTAACGAAATCTGGTGTTAAACAAGATGGTGGCATTACAGATATTTCTCGAGTTATGTAAAAATCATACGGATGGTCGCATTGATATTACGTTTTAGGCATAACTGCAGAAGTATCGAAGAGAAAAGAGAAGGAGACCCGACGTCATTTGAATTTCAAGAAGCTGAATTAAAGACTCTACGTATGATTCAGAATGAAGTGTTCTTTGCGAGAATGATAACGATTAAGAACTTTACAGACATGAAAGACGAAAGAGATATAATTTGGCTGGGGAATAAAATAACGTACAAGAAAGACAATGAAGATTTTCTGAAAGCTATAGTCCTGCCAGCAAAACATGAAGTTGTAAAACGACTGGTATAGCATGTACATGTAAAACATTGTCCCGCTGGATTACAGATCCTACTTAATTTATTGAGAGCAAATACTGGATACTTAATGGTCGTAGAAATGTAAATCAAGTGTTAGCACAGTTTGTTGTCAACAAACGATTCGGTGGGAAGAGTTTATGGAGAGATAGTGCGCCTCTTCCGGAAAATAGAATAAAGGATTCTAACGTGTTTCAGATCATGGGTGCAGACATGGCGGGTCCGTTTAGAGCTAGTGACCGCTGCCTCGATAGAGACGTTTTTGATGGGAATCAGACGTTTCGTAGCACGGAGAGGAAAATGTGCTGTCATTTATTCCGATAACGGCAAAACATCAGTGGATCAGCTAACTTATTCAAAAGCCTAGATTGGTCACGAATACAAAAGTACAGTTCGGTTAATGCTATTGACTGAAAATTTAATCCACCAACCGCAGCGTGGTGGGGCGACTTTTGGGAAGGGCTTATCAGAATAATGTAAGATCTCCTCAAAAGAGTATTAGGTCATACTTACCTCACATATAAAGAAATTAACACAATTTTAACAGATGTGGAAAGTGTAATAAATGCAAGACCGTTAACATACCTTTCGGAAGACGCATCTGTGAAATCTATCTCCCCATCTATGTTTCTGCTGAGTATAGAATACAATCTCCCAGACGTGCATGTTGTGGAACAAAAATCATTAAGCAAGAGACTGAAGTATCGGCAGTCATCGCAAAAAGAATTGAAAGATTGCTTCAGGTCCGAATATTTAGGTACATTAATTGAAAGAGCAAGGAACAAATACCAAGAGCAAATTATAGCTGCCGGTGATGTTGTATTGATCGGATCTGATAATAAAAAAGGAATTGATTGGCCTTTAGGTCGAATCACAGAACTTATACCTGGTAGAGACAAGAAAATTCGACTCGTAACTGTTCAAGCTTCACAACATGAGCTTTTACGACCGGTACAAAGAATATATCCACTAGAGATAGCTTCGTCTACTGAATATCCGAAACCAAATATTTCCCCCAATCCTGTGAAAATACTTGACAAAGCTACAATTTTGGATGTATCCTCAAGCAAGGAACCTCCTAGACACAGCAGAGCCTGAAGGCTACTGAAAATTCCTGAAAGTCTGATTTTATAGCGAGTGACTTTGACAATTTCTCTACGTTTAGAATTATTCTGATTATAGAAGATAATCAGAAGGTGGAAAGATGTTACGGAATCGGCATTATTTATTTATTTTTGTTCAAAATCACGCGAATAGCGATGAACAATGTAAGAAACAAAAATGACATAAAATGTCATTTCAATATTTTGTTTTATTGAGCGTTCATTTGTTATTGTCTCATGTTAAAGAAAAAAAAAAACAAGTTTTGATATATTTGTGGCAACATCCTATTTTTTGTCGATTACAGATAGAAAGAAAATAAATGCTTGTTTTTTAATTGTCATTATTGCTAAGTTTTTGTGGTTATCTCATCGTAGGTGGTGTGTAATAGATATTACAACAATGCGATCACAAAGGTGCTAATGTGAGTATTATTTACGTTTAACATTTGATGTTTAGTAAAAGCCTTTTATTCATAGAATTTAAAGTCGACATAAATATGCTTGCGTGGTACGTTTAGTGGGTGTGTTGCAGTGAACAAGGGCAAGGTCCATGTGCTGCCTTAGAAACTCATGACCGATAAAACCTGTTAACAGCTTGTCGAGACAGAACGGGCAATACTTCTCAGCTACAAGCACAGTTGTTCTTGGCCACAGGACGAAGGGTGTCCTGCCAAACAGTCCAAAATAGGCTTCATCTGGGTGGTCTCTATCCACGTAAACCAATGGTCTCAATTCCGTTGATCTCAAGCCCCTGTGCGGTCTAAAGAAGGTGGGAAATTGAACATCGAGTTTGAAGTCAACGTTGCTGGAGTGAAATTCTGTTTACAGACGAGTCCCGATTCTGTCTGGATGTGACATTCGATGTGTTTTGGCATGGAGCGAAAGGATCACTCACAATAATCATACATTTATTCGTGAAATATCGCATTACAAACGAGATGGGTTGATGCTATGGGCTAGAATCAGCAGAGGGGGAAGTACAGGCTTGCATATCATTCGGAATTGCACTTTGACGGCCCAAAATTATACAGACGAGATACTGAGAACTCATGGCGTATTTTATGTTGCAGCAATTAGTGATTCCTTTTATTCCATGCATGATAATGCCACAACGCATACAGCTCGTCTTGTGGAGAACATTCTTAAAGTTGAAACAATACAGTATATGGAATAGCTAACATACTATCCTGATTTGAATCCGATCGAGGATGTTTGGAACACACTTGGACGATGCATTGCAGCGAGACATTTCCCTCCTTTTATTGTCCGGGACTTGGAGATTGCAATTCTTGAGAAGTTGAACAGTACTCCACGAAAACTTATCAATAATGTCATCGAATCCATGAAAAACAGGTATACGAAAGTTTTATCTATTCGAAGGACCACACGCCACATTAAATACCTAGCATCATTCCAAAACAGCACTTTTTTTCGTCATTTACATGTAACCAAATTGCTGCCCTAAACCATCTTTTCACGGTCTACCCATCCTTTCAAAAAATTCAACTCTCTTGCAAATTTTTTGCATCTTTTTTTCTGTATTGCGCATCGTCGATACATATGTCACTCTCAATTTTATGCCCATACATGGCTGTTTCGCATTGTTCTCTTCACTTTTTTTCTTACTCCCCTGATTTTTTGAGCTGTGCATTTTCATAAAAACAGATAACAGAATAAAAAAATTCTTACTGAAAGTTCTTTTAAATAACTAATTTTAAAGACGCGCATTTTTCTATTTTGATGATTTTAAATAGTATTTAAATAACCAGTTAAAAAAAAGTATTATTTGAGGACCGTGCTGGAATTCCTAATTTAGTAACTCAACACATCTTAATTACACACATTATCTTCTCTAAACATAATTTTAATACAATACATGAAAAATACTATATAACCTCACCTCGTAAACCTCCTAAAAGTCTCTACGCATTTTGGACATTCGTTTCATCGCTAATAAGTACCTGAAGTTACGAAGTCGCCAAAAAGCGTAGAATACTTTATAACTGTAATTTGAAAACTTTTCACCCACTCTTAACATTACACTTCAGGTAAATATGACAGACGTTGTAGTGCTTAAAGTCCATAAGTTTAATTGATTTTCAAAGTTAAAAAGGAAAAACTGTGAACCACTTTCGGGGTTTTTTGTCGGGTTTAGGGAATATGGGAGCGCTGTATAATAAAATATGTGTGTTTAAATGGCGTTTTTTGTTTAAAAAAACGTTTTAAATGCAGATAAATGTTTCGCGTCTTGTTCCTTAAGATCGGATGTCTCATTTTATAGAATTTATTTAAGATTCTTGCATTAAGATTTTAAGTAAAGAACATTGTCGCATTTAGGGGTTGTTACATTAGGCACAATGACCTTATGCTGTTTTTTTCCACAAATAAACACAAACATTGTACAGTCATGAGGTATAACTACAGATCATTTTGAGCATTTTTTACAGTGTGATTGCAGATATTATTTTTGTGTTGAATTTCTCGTTTGTCCTTCAATGGCAAAATATGAAGTCGGACATTTTCTTTGCAATGCTGACATTCCAGAAGAATTCGTCGAGTACTTCTTTAGATCTTCGACAGAACGTCTAAAATGGAAAGTGTCTGGCGACTTTTGGTCATATATTTCATGTGGATTTGTCCGCCACAGAAATCCGAACATAAGTTCAAAAGAGACAACGTAAATAAAGTGTTTGTAATTATTATTTTGTTCTTGGGCCCACTTATTTTCAAATCCTTCTTTGTCGCGTTTAGTGGCGGGTACAGCTCCGGCTGAACATTATAATGTCTTTAAACATTAATAAAGGGGACCGAGAAGGATACTATGCACTACAAACTAGGTCCCAGTCTCCACAGTCTTTCTTGGACTATCAAATAAAATCAAACCAATTAATTTTTATTCGGATGTCGCGATTAAGGGGACCGGGAAAGCAAAATTCAACAAAAAAAAATCAATTTTTACTTTTTTACATCATTAAACAGTTTCAACTTTTATCTTTTCAACGATGTGTCACACATGTTTATATATAAAAAAATAAGTGTTGAAATTAATCATTCTTTCTAAGAGTACTTCACAGCTTAATGGCCATTTCAATCTTTAATTAATTTTTTCTGAAAACTTTGATCTTTCATGTTTATGTTCATTTTCTTCAATATGTATTAAACTTAAAAACTCAAATTTTTATTTAATACTTATATAACGATATATTGTGTACTTTAACACAGGCATTTAATGATTTGTTGAGAATTATTTATTTTAGGCAGTGAAATCTTACAAAAAATGCTAATATAAAAATTACTTTCAATAAATAATTAATAATTAATTTTGTTTCACTTAGAAAGAAAATGGCCAGTTAAAATACGTAAATCATGTTATTTTAACTACTCTAAAAAATCTAGGCCTCTACCTTTGACCATTTCTGAGAAAAAGGTACATAAAGTTGGTGAATTTAACATGACGAACCCAGTCCCTTTAAAGCCAGAGAATAACCATTGATAATGCCTAACAAGTCGATTAGTCTTAAAATTTAGTTAAATATTTTTGCTGATTGTATTTGTCTATCACGTAAATGTTTTATAAGTTGACATTGTGATGATAAAAAAAAAAAACTAATTCAAATTATATTCTCCGTTTAATGTAACATATTTCACAAAGCCTAAGCACGAATTGTTTTGATACAAGACTGAAAAATAGGTTTTATTTTAACATGAAAAACTAGTTTTGAACACATATAGAATGAGTCATGTATACAATTTTGTAGACAGAATATTGTGCAGTACTTTTTTCAATACCTAAGTATAACCCAATAATGTGCCAAGACACACATTCATTATAAGAATAAATAAAGATGCATATTCAAATACTAATACAGTGTGTTTTACTACCAGACTGACAAACTTGCTGGAGGTGTTGGGGGGGCACACAGACGACTCGGAATCACAAAGCAATGCGGGGTCGAAAATACAATCCTAACGAAATAGAGGGTTTCAGGGGCTGAATCATCGGGATAGCAAATTGACATTTTAAGACTATAAGCTTAAAATAAGTCATGATTTTCTTGCACTGCAAATAGAAGCGTCTTAAATTTAGACACATATGTGACTGAAAAAGAATTTTAGACACTTAAGTGTCTTAATCTGAAAATTAAGACACTATAGATGTCTTAATTTAAGATACATAAGCGTCTTACTATGACCATGGTGTAAACGAACTGAGAATAATGTCTAAAATATCCGCAAACGTCTTATTTTAAGACACTTCATTGCTTTAAACGTGTCTTAATTTAAGACGGTTTGATTCTTCCGACGCAATAACCACCAGGGGGCACTATAGCACTCCCAGTTGCGCATGCGTTTCAGATGTCTTCGTTCGAAGTGCTATACGTTGTAATTCAAACAAAGTTTGTTTTTATGTACGCGTGTATTTTAATTCGTTTTTTGCGAAATGTGAAGTACTGTGATTTTAATTCGTATTAACTTGGATTATTTATTTATTGAATACATACATCTGACGTGTGTGCTCGACATCAAATGTCTCTTAGAAGCTGTCGTCGATACAAGGGCGGGATAGACACAGAACAGAAGTAGACGACGGTTGAAGATTACACCCGGAAATTCTACAAAGCGTGTGCAATGGGCTTAGTGTTAACTCGTATCAATTTATATCAATAATATTGTGTTATTCATCTTCGTCCTGTCGAAGCTGGCAAAAAAAAGAAACTTTTGTCTGGCGGGTCCTGTTTTTAGGATGAAACATCTCATTCTTTAAATATGGCTAGTCGGATGTATTATGGGATTACCTTTTAAACTGATGAAAGTCTTTCTCCCTCACTGTGGTTGTGGTAGTTTTTAAAATTTCAAATCGAGGAATATTTCTTACCTCTTGCAGCAACTCAAGTAAGTTTCTTTATAGTAGTAAAATTAGTGTATTTTATGATTTTATTTATTGTACTAAACAAAATCCTGCATGAAATTTAATTAGTTTTGAATCTGTTCGCAAAAAACCCCACTAATTCTAGAAGTATATATTTTTAAACTTATGACGTTCTTTTTTATTACGAATTATATATTCAATGTCAGTTCTTAGTTTCAATGGATAATTTTTATCTCGTAGTAAATGACGGCCACAAGGAAGTAAAGAAAAAAAAAACTTTGAAAGATGACCTAATGCTTTCTTACTTCCTGGCATAAAACCGCAGATTAAAAAAAGATAAATAAAGTAAATGAGACTGGTCTATTATATGAAGCTGCCTGTAAAAATATACATATGTATTTGATTTGCAATCAACTCTAATACTGATTTTTTTATTATTTTTAATAAAAAAGTAATTTGAAATTTATAATGGGAAAAAGTAAAAACCTCTAACTAGATTTCGTATTTAAAATTGTGGTAACTTTATTTATATGCACTTATACGAAAAATACAAAAATGACAGATGTTACTGTATATATTTAAGACGAAAGAAGTTTGGAAATCATAAGTTATTTTTCCTCATGTTTTTAATATAGAATATGTACTTATTTGTTTTTATTGATAGTTGAATAGCTTTTGTGAGTACCCTCTGATCTACATAAAAACTTACCCATGTGGAAATATAAATTTTTTAAAAACATAATTTTTAAATAAGTATTTTCATTTTTTTTGGGGGGGGGAGGGGGGGATTTTGCATGAATTTTTGTAAAGCTGATATCTTAAATCTTGCACTGATTATAATGAAAGTTTTGAACTTTTAGAGTAGGACAAGTTTAAAAACGCAAATATATTTAACAAAATACCAAAGTCATTTTTTCCCCAATGTTATTAAAGTAGAATATTTATTTATTTATTTTCATTATTCATAGTTAAATGGCTGTTGTGATTATCAAGTGATGTATATGTAAAATTGCCTATGTGGCAATATATTTTTTTGTATTTTCATTTTTTTTGGGGGGGGGGGGGATTTTTGCAATTTTCGTACATCTGCTATTTTAAATCTTTTTCCACATTCAACCGAGTATAATAAATATTTTGAACTTTTAGAGTAGGACAAGATTATAAAATATATATATATATTTATCTATGTACCTTAAAAGACCTTAATAACGAACACTTCGGGACCGCGGAATTTGTCCGATAATTGGAGATGTCTACTTTTTTGAGGTAAAAATATACAAATATGTATGTCTGCTGATTAAAAAAGTATTCGTTAAATAGAGGTGTTCGCTATTCGAGAATGTCCATTAACCTCCACAACGGATACTCCCGAATACCGGACATCTCAATTTAGACAACTATAATGCAGGGTTGCGTTTTTTGCAAAAGTACTTCTTGATTAAAGGAAGGGCAAACTGGGAAGTGCCCCCAAATTTGATGTGCAATATTTGTAAAGCTTATATTTTAGATCTGTTTCGAAATTGTACTGATTATAATCAATATTTTGAACTTTTAAAGTAAAATAAGGTTAAAAACAAAATAAATTTAAAAAAATCTAATATTTAGATAAATATTTTTTGTTTTTTAATCTTGTTCTACTCCTGAAGTTCAAGATATTGATTATAATCAGTACAATGTCGTAAAAGGTTTAAATTATCAACGTAACGAAAATTGTATACCAAAACTGAGAGCACCAAAAAAATCAGGCTGTATTGGGGGGGGGGAGGGGCAGGACCACAGCCAAATATTTTCCTGGATTCAACGTGGTCAAACATGGCTACGTATGATGCTTACAAAAAAATGGATGCGATTCAGACGTTTGAAGTGTCTGAAATTCAGACGCAAAAAGTGTCTGAAATTCAGACGCAAAAAGTGTCTGAAAAAATTCAGACATTTTAAAATGTCTGAAAATTGAACACTCCATTTCAGACACTTAAGTGTCTGAATTTCAGACATTTTAATTTAGAGTGTGATAATGAAGTTCCTTGAAGTTTATCGAAGTCTTTTCTTTCCTACATCTTTGTTTATCCTCCAGCTTATCAGAGGTAGTAGGGGCGTTTTGAAATGGCTTATTTTCGTTGCCATCGCAAACGTCTGACGGATGCACGGTATATTTTAAAATATCCGATATTCAATGCGGTGCCCACGTTACGAAACTTCGGAAAACTTCATTATTGTAAAGTCATGACTTATTTTAAGCTTGTGGCCTTTAAATGTTAATTTTCGATCACGATAATTCAGCCCCTAACATCCTCTCTGTTTCATTAGGATTACATTTCCGACCCTGCATTGCTATGTGATTCCGAGTCATCTCTGTGCCACCTACACTTCCTGAAAATTTGTCGGTCAGATAGTGAAACACCCTGTATATGGTTTTTATCTGTATTCTTTAACATTAGATAAAAGTCGAGTTTGGTGCTTCCTAATGCCTTCGTATGTCTTAATTAGGCACCGTAAGAAAATAAAAATTTTGTAAAACTGATTTACGTATCATTAGCGTCTGTTTATGGGAAGACTTGGAGAATATTTCTATCTTTGTAATGAATAGTACAAAAGGAACCGGATGCTAGAAAACTGATAAACAGTTAATTTGTTGAAACATTGAATTTAATCTACAAGGTAATTCTTTAAATCCGTTTCCGCTCAAAAAGCTGGTGAATCCTCTTAACTACCGCCATGAATGTTGTATTATGAAACAGCTACGCGCTGCAGAATATGTACCAGGTACCTAGACCTAGCAGTATACCCCTGAGTTAGAGATCGTTTCTTGACTAGTGTAGAATATACGACGAAAAATGGAATAACAAACTTCCAAAGCACCATAGCTGTAGTAAGGAATAACTACAAAAAAAAAACATTCTTCACACGTATACGATAAAGATTGCATGTACAAGTTAAAACGTTTTAAACAAACGTAATGCGTTTTGTTTATGAAAAATGCGATTTTTCCCTTGAGGTGAGTATTTTAAATGTATATAAATGTATTTTTATCAAATTTGAATGTAACCATACGCAAATATGAAGCAGAAATTCAAATATGCATAAGCAAGAATAACACTGAATAATGTGTTTAATTCGTTTTTAAAATAAAATATATTTTTAGAGCTCAAATGTTTCTACATATACAAATACAGATACAGTGTGGTCATAAAAAACCTTTCCTGATATATGACCCCTAGCGGCTTAACCGCTAAACCAATCGAAAAGAAATTTTAGATATATTTATTTGAAGGTATGCGCTCGAGATCGTGATGATTTAAAACAATAGTACTCAAGGTTACGGTTACACTGAAAAAAATTCAAAATATTCGAATGGCAACACCCATTTTTTCATGCGCAAATTCATCAGCGCATTAAAAAACCATAAATGGCGTGGGAATTATACACATACGACGAAAATTGCCGGCGTAAAACACTTGCAAAAAAGGCCATTGCGAGGAATGAAGGAGTGGCTACAAGACATGTTTTTCAGTAGCCGATTTTTTTTTTCACTTGTGAACTGAGTAATGTTCTAAGATTTGTTTTAAAATGTGTTTTTGAGTTGTGCTTGTGTACACATAGTGAAAATAAAAATGTAATAATTTGTTTTAGTGTGCTGAATATTACGTTATATAGGGAATTATTAGAATTGAGTGCTACGATATTACACCACAATTTGAGTCAGATGTGTATCGTTCCAACGCCATTTATGGTTTTTCATTGCCCTAATGAATTTGCGCAGGAAACAAAAAGGGTGTTGCCATTCACAAATTTCGAATTTTTTCACTGTAATCGTAACTCTGTTGTTTTAAATTATCACGATCTTGAGCGCATACCTTCAAATAACTAAATCTGAAATTTTCCTTCGATTGGTTGAGCGGTTAGGTCGCTAGGAGTACACATATCGGGGAACTTTTTTATGACCACCGTGTATTTGAAATTACAAAAATAATTTATCGTCAATCTTTATTTATTTATATTCAAACTAAATATCTAACATAGATTACGCATATTTTCGCCTAGATAGCTATTTATCGTATCGTGTACATTTCTGTTTTCTCTTTCAAATCGATTATTCTACGCAAATTTTTCTTGAAATATTTGGTCGTATCCTACACTGTAAAAAAAAATCTGTAGTTCTACAGATGTAAAGTTACATGCTTACTAAACTTTCACCTGTAACTGTACGAAAAAAGCTGCAAATCTACAAAACTAGTTTTTGTAAAGCTACAAAAATCTGTAATTTTACAAATGAATCTGCTAAAATTTCAGTAATATTACTAAACTTTTATTTGTAACCCTGACTGCAGTTACATGAAAAGTTCTCGGAATCCCAGTTTCCAAAAAAATTCTTAGTAACCTTACAGGTTTTTTGATTTTCAGCGCAAAAGTGTGTCTGTTACATGAAATTTTGTTGTTGCCGTTACATGAAAAGTTCTAGGAATCCCAGTTTCCAAGAAAAACTTTAGTAACTTCACAGATTTTTTTTTACAGTGTATACTGTTTTAGATACAATCTCCAATTATTGAATTTCTGTCAGTTACCAATCGTGTAACGAATAGAAGATTTTCTATACTCAGACACCACAAATATGTATGCAACTAATTTTCTTCGCTAGTTATTTGGAGCGAAATGTACTTAACGGATCGCACTCTAAATGAGCGGTCCGCAACCTATGGGTCGCGACCCACTCGTGGGTCGCGGAACAATCGAGATTTGCTACAAAAATATACATTTTATTTCATCTGTTTAAAAATATAATATATTCTATATTTTACAAACTCAATAATCATGAAAGCTATTAACTTAAACTAAAACTTCGTAAGAAGACAGTTTTCTTAAACAGTCAGTCGATATTATGTTGTGACCTCGTTGTGTGATATGTCATTAGTCGCCCAGTCGTTATGGCAACCTTGGAAAAAACCCTTAATTTACTTCTGGATGAACATAGGAGCAGAATATCCAGAAATATATAAATCAGCTTTGAGGCCCTTGATGGGGCCGACATACTTTGTGTGAACATGCTTTTTCTATTTTGTTGCGTTTGATAAACAAGTATCGAAATAAAATGCGTGTAGAAAACTAGAAAGTGACTTTAGGTTAAAATTAACCAGTTTTAACCCTGATATAGATGCCCTGATCCGTGAACACCATTGCCAAAAATATTACTGATTATAAAGTTATGTTTTGATAATAATTAAACGTATATTCAATTATTATTGTACTTTGTGTATTGATTTAATTATTGTTCCACTTACATAAATTAGGATTACCAATTCTTTTTTTGTTCATAGTGTATCCTTCGTATGAAAATTTACCTTTTTCATTGGATAGGATAGTCGATAGATTATAGAGGTCATACCAAATTTCTATACTGATATATTAGATACACCCTCATATTAGGTGGCTCGCGAAAAATTTCCTTACTTAAATGTGGGTCGCGTACCAATAAAGCTTGGAAACCGCTGCTCTGTATTATAAAGCAATGAATTATATTTGAAATTTTCTACTATAAAAAATATAAACCTATATTAAAATTTATATGTTACATAGAAAGAATACTACATTTATAGGTAGTTGAGAAGAGTAAATGTCTCAGGCGTATCTTATGTTATAATGAATTGTTATAGAAAAATTAAAAATTCTGAAATTCAAACCATACAATTTTCTATCTTTGAAAGATTTGTTTTTCTTTAACTTTAAAAAATGTTTTATAAAAATGATATAACTAATAAATACGGAGATAATGTAACATAAAAAATTGTGTCATAAATAATATTATACTTCTGTTTTGTTATAAGCAACTTTCTAATTTTAAAAACATCTCTAATGCTGTTATATTTTTTCCCGGTTTTCAAGTAGAAAGGAAACACAAAGGTTTACATACAAAATAAATTATTTTTTGAATAGCATAGACAACTATCATTCAGATATGAAATATCAAAACAGATTTTCAATGCATTTCTTACATAAGATTTCAATTGTAGATTTCAAAATAGAATGCTCCGTATATTTATCATACATTATAAAAACGCATTTTAAAAAATACGAAAAATATATTTCATAGACATACAAAAGGCACAGAAATGGGAATGTAAATTTGGCTGATTAAATTTAAGTTGCATTTTTTTCAAAATGTCACCACTGCCAATATATACATAAAAATTCTTTTCAGTGGCTTATAGCCATTTTCTTCTTTGATATAGAGATGCCTAGATTATGCAAATAAAAACTGTTTTAGTGGAAAGTCTATTTAAAAAATATATGATATCTTGGAGCTTATAATGTTTTTCTTCTGAGCATTTAGAAATCTAGTTTATATGTGTGTTTTTCAAGTCATTAGATACGCAGTATTGAAAAAAGATTTTGCTCTTGAGAAATATCTTGTTAGTTGACTTTTAACTGTCTTTGGTACTTACCGATATCGGAACAATTATTCAAAAATGTCGAAAAATATTGGACCGATATCTTACACTATTAAGCCAGGTTAAGTTTATATTTTGAAAATTATATCAAAAGCCTTTCTAAAAGTTTGTATTTTTGAAATGCATGAGAAATATTTCCTAACATAAATAATTCTTTTTTGGGGGGATAATATTGAATATTATTCCACTTTTAACAAAACAATTGGTGAAAAAGTGCAATATTTTACATTTCATACATATTGAAATAGACGTTTATCTTAGTATTGGTAACTCATGCAAATACAATAGATTGTTGATTTCTACGAAATATCGATATTTCATAATTTCATTGATATATCATCAAGGTCTTTCCGTTGTAAAATCAAATACCAAACAAAATCGAGGTTGCTAAATTTTGATGATGTAGCCTGTGGATTGTTTCATGCCGATTTGCATTTTTAGAAAATTTTACTCCTGAAGATAGTTTTGAAAATTAAACCGAAACTTTAAGTTTTATTTTATTCATGTGTTTTTATTTGTACGTCATATTTAAATTTATAGATAAAAGTATACGTTTGACAACCTCTATTTTGTTTAGTATCGATATATCCTTTTAAAGAGAACTTCACAGTCTCTAAAATAAAACACAATATACGAAATATTAACGGTATAATAATTGACCAATATTAATTTTATGAAAAACTGTTTTGATAATACATATAATAATAAAAAAAATTCTCCCTTTTATCTCAGTTAAACTATTCCATCCATCATACTATATCATGACTTATAATATCTACATTTAGTACCTGTATTTAATAATATCTTAAATATATTTTATCTTTTTATCCCATGCCTTTAATCCCCCATATTCTTTTATTTTTTATTATAAAAACCTTAATCTGTTCATGACTATACTTCTTTTTAAAACCCACTAAATTACTTTATTTCTTTCATTTTATTCTGAGACATTAAATTCTTTTCTTTTCTCGTTCGAAGTTTATCAAAGCATTTTATTTTATTAAATCATTCCATATCCCAGAGTGTTTTGCGAAAACTTCGCGGTCTAGGGCGTTTTACGTTATAAAACTACCGCCGATATTATAAGTCCTATCAGCTAGTCAAGCGTATCCCCCCCCCCACACACACACACCGCCCCGGAGTTAATCCAATCGCTGGTGCAGCCTCCCTTCTCCTTCCTCTTTCCCTTAGCTGGATTGGCCTTGCTTTGAGCATCTGTATGCTTACGCGTTTGTTTTTGCTACTATTTAAATCGTTACATTCTCTTGGAGAGCAGATTTTTGCCCGATTTTGTTTTGCTTAAAAATTCCACATTACTTGGAGAGCAGTTTGTCTTTTAGTAGTAATGGCGCTTCTGATCCTTTTACCATTTTAAGCTATGTGACCTTACTCGAAATGAATATTCCTAGACTAGTGGAGTTGGAGAAATTTACTTGTCGTCAATAATCTATTGATTGATATCACGCTTCTATTGTTATTTATGGAAACATTCATAAGATTTCATAACATCGTTGCCTTACTGCTGACGGAACCACTGTATGTTTAATACCTCTGGTTGGTGATCTATACGAGTGATTCTTCTATTGCCTATTATCTATCTGAAATAATCTGCAGTTGTGGATTGTATAAGTAGTCTACAACTATAATGCGACAAGTATCAGACGACATGTTTCCAGAAAATGCTACATGTAAGTGTTGTTTTACACTGTTAAATGTTAGGGGAACCAAATTTTGATGCTGTAGTAGTTGCAACCATAAGATAGTAAAAAATTTACCACCACGATTTTGTACTTTACATAAACCATAAAATGTTAAAATATGGAAGAATAAACTGGTAAAATATTAAACCGAAAAGAACTTTCAGTTATTTTTCGCAAGCAAGTGTTTATCAGAGGATGACCTCAGTTTAAAAGATAACTATAGGGTCATTCCACACAAAATGAGCCAAAATTAAAAAAAAGTCGTGGCTGCATAGTAACCGATTTTAATAAAATTTGATACACAGATTCAATTTATATTCAAATAGAACATTGCAAAATATTTCGACCAAAAAATTAAAAATTTTGGAAGTTCTGGACATTTAAATAACTTGTCACATAGAATGACATGTGTAGAATCGTTCAAAGTTGCAAGTTTGAAGTTCCGTATCTTGAAAACTATTTAACATAAATTAAATCTTTTTATAATATTGTTATCTGTGGAAAATTATCTTCATATTTATTTAATAATAATAATTTGGTAACGTCATGATTAATCTTAAAATTGTTGTAAAAATTGAAAATATGTCAATTTTGAGAAAATTAAAAACGTTATAAAAATTAAAGGAATTTAAAAACATCTGTGAAATTGATGTCTGATGTAGTGTTACATTATAAGATCAAATTGGTAAAGTTTTTAAGTTGCCATGTATTTCCTTCACCTTAAAAAAAATTTAGAAACTTTAAAAAAATGACAAAACTGTAATTTTTCCTGTTACTGATAGGCAAAAAAAAATATTGAAGGAAAGGTCAGACATTATAGTTATCGCACAGACATAAAGATCAATAAGTCCATGATATGAAAAAAAATTCAAGATATCCTTTTGATTCCTAACGTCACAAAATTTGGTTAAAAAAGTAATATTTGTTCCATTCCAAGAGCTTTACTCTTTGAATAAACGCCCGTATTTTTACAATATTGCTCGATTTCAAAGGGAAAAAAGATGCAGTGCTGCCATCTATGGATTTAGAGGATAAATATGTAATTTTTTTTGTTGAAAGTAATATTATTATTATTTTTTTTTTTTTACTGCAATTTAAAATAAATATATTAGCTGCCAAAATTAAACTGAAAGCAAAAATTAAAGTTTCTATATTTAAAATATACACTTTTATCTATAATTTGAAATAATTTAAAAGTTTAATAAAGCTTTTTTCAATTAAAAAGAAGTGATACAAATATTGCATTTTACCATCAACATTTTTTCCTGTTTATTTTTTTTCTCATTAAGGAATAAAAAGGCAAGAATGAAACTTTCGATATTTAAAATATATACATTTAGCTATAACGCCAAAAGAAAAGTAAAATGATCAAAGCTGCCCTTCATGATTAAATGAGCAGTAGAAATATTGCATTTTTACTTCAAAATTTTTGAAAATTAATTTTTTTTTCTCATTACGGAATAAAAATACAATTACTAACTTACGCCAATCTGTTACTTATTATTCATTCCTAATTATAAATAATTTTTAATATAGTATTTCCATTCCTAAGGCTAATAATCAGAATTGAAATTTTAAGCATGTAGACAATACCTCGATTTTGCATTCCCTTTTAATGTATATTTTAATGCTTAATTAAGAAACCTTAAATCTATTACTTTACATTTACTCATAAATAGATATGATCTAGATATAGACTGATTTTCATTAAAATCTGTGACATGTCTGCCACAGCTGATTTGCTCATTTTGCATGGAATGACCCTATAGTGTAGTTAGTCTAAATATTTTGCACTATTAAATGGTGTAACTTCGAACTTAACTTTTTTATAGTGTATATATTAATATAAAGATATGTTTGTCATAAGATTAATATCTCTTCTATTGTGAATATAGTTAAGTAGAAGTGAAGAAGAATCGTGAAGCGTGTGGAATATATTTTTTAACTTATTCATTTATTTTAAAATACCGTGTCTTCTTATTATTCCTTAAATTTGTACTTATAAAAGCAACACTTTCGAACACATGTCAACAATTCTAAATGGCAATTTAGTTTAACGCATTGTTTTAGTTAAACATATATCCAGCTTTTACAATTATGATAACTAAAATCGTCAATAGTTCTTTGAATCTAAAATATTTTCAAAGGAAAATATTTCTTCTTGAATAACCTAAAACTAAATATGCATTTGAAGTTTTATTTCAAAGTTAGAGAGAAATATTCCCCTCAATTTGATGTCAATTATAATGCATACTTTGGATTATTTTATATCTTGCATTACGAAATATGACTTTAAGAGAGTTAGAATAATTTTCCAAATACATTCTCAATCAAAGAAGAAAGTAAGACGAAAGATCTTATAAATTTATGCATGGATATACGGTGAAAAGGAAAGATAAATTTCAAAAGTGTAATATGATTTATTCATAAGTTTTTAAAAATATTTGTATATCAAATTATGTGTAAAGTGTAAAATGATATTTCTTTTTGGATAAGCGGCATTTAAAAATTTTCTAAGTAAGCAACGAAAACAAATGACTAATTATACTGCTGGCATTTAAATCGGGTAAGATATACAATGTTTTACAATAAATTGGCAATAATCTTAAACATCTTTGTTTCATTGTTTTTTATTAATTTTGAAAATTATATATATAAGATTATAATATAGCCTGTTTTTATCGGATATAAGCGTTAAATGCCGATAGCAATTAACATGTCGGAGAAATGCGAAGTTGGAACAAACGTAATTTTTAGAATGTCCGCAAATAAAAGAATTAGTGACCAATAAAATCCATTTACCTACAGTTTTCAACGAAAAAATCTAAGTTCATAATCCTGATCTTGCAACATCAGTAAGAATACTGATATATTATAGCAATCATACATCTTTCTTCTATATAGAAAAAATCGTATCCATGACAATCTATACGTTCTTGCAATACAGCTATCGCGGAAATCCGTAAAATCAGAGTAGATCAGCGGCTCTTCTTGGGCTGTGCACCCAAACCTCATAAAGATCTATATATGTCAAGGTCCAACAGAATATGAAGTTTATGAACAATGAATGAAAAAGTTATGAAAAGTTATGAACAATTCATCGCATTAGTTCTTGCAATATAGTTATCGCAGAAATGGTAAAAATTGAGCATAGCAACATCTGCTGCGTGATTTACATCAAAGCCTAACCAGCGTCTATTTATGTTAAGGTTCAACAGGAAAACGAGTTTGATGAAATTCTATGAATTAGTTATTCAAATACAGTGATCAAGTAAATCGGAAAATTGGAACATAGAAGAGCCATCTGTTGAAAGATTTACATCAAAACCCAATTAGCGTCTGTTTATGGCAAGGTTTAAAAAAATATGTAGTTTGATGATATTCAATGCATTCCTTCTTGAGAGATAGCTACATAATATGTAGTTTCATTTGTGTTTTCATAATATTATTTTATATTACTGATGGAATCATTGATGGAATATTATTGATGGAATTGTAAATTCGTTCTGGAATATTTGACAGAAATGAAAGCCAATGTTCTTTTAACTTTTTTGTTCTTCTTGATGCCCTAACAATCCTCCGAGGTTTTCGGATTCAATATCTGAACATCCTGTATACTATGAAGCTGGTGTTTCGAATCACGAGTGTACGTAGATGTGGCGCTAAAAATAGCCCACGCTGTAGCTCAGTGATGCTTCAAATTTTGTAAAAGAAACAACTGGAATTGTTCCCGGCCGAGATGCGAAAATATCGCTTCCTCGGAAATTTTGATATGTTATTTAGACTTAATTCTTAGTTGTGCTGTGCTTGTGATCCTTAGTGAAAATAAAATTAAAAAAAAAAAGATAACTTCGTTCTCGACTTAGAATAAACACACTTTTAAAATTTTAACACCCGAATTACGAAATTCTCACGACGTAATATTTGTTATTTAGACAATTAATACTACGATTCCATTATTGGAATATTTTACCCCGACATTTGGATACTTCAATTTTTCGATATTTGGAGAGTTTTTAGCTAGTAAGTGGACTTTATAATACACTTTAAAAATCTCTACAATAAAAAAATTAACTTTTATTGTCCAATGTAACACTAAAATACTTTATTTTGAATATAGTTACTTTAATACTATTCCAATTAATTTTAACTTTTAAAATTAATGAAAAATCAAGCCTTGTTAATGTAAGTAAACAGAAATGCAACCAAGATAAGGACAAATGGTAAAGTAATCAATTGACCGTCTAATCCTTGTAATCACGACGGAAAAATCCGCAAAAATTGTGACACAAGCTTTGTAGTTTTATGTTTTATTTTTACCAACGCGAACTAAACATACCTCATTTACATCAACGCAAAATTTTCATATGCATTACTCAGACACTAGATAAGTTCCCATATTTAGTACCGTTTTAATGATATTTTAATGCACAGTAGCTTATTGATCAATATGATGATAAATATGTTTATTTTACTGCATGAACTCTGTGAGCAAACTCTTATGAACACTTGAAGTCATAACCTTAAAACAAGCCGACTAAAAGTAATTTACGTAATTTAGCTCCATTCGTTTTACATTTAAATGGAAATATGGAAATATTTTATATATTAATATTTATATATTAATATATTTTATATATTAATAAAAATCTTTTAATTAAAACTAATAATATTTAAATTCGACACAATAGAAAGCCCGAATCAGATAACGAAAAAAAAAAGGGGGCTTTTAATTAAATACTAGGAAAACCCCGCGGGTTTGCTCGCGTAATAGTCGAAATATGCCAAGTGATATTTGTATGTCTAATTTTTATAAGAAGAAATTATACTTTTAGGAATAATTAAAAATTACTAATTAAGCCACAGTTTGATTAAACTTCATTATTACAGTGCATTAGGCAGAAATGAGACTTAAATAAGAAGAAAAAGTAAAACTAATTCTAAATAAATGATAATTGAGAAAGTATTTTGAAGCTTTTTTGTTCATTTCATACGCTCATTTCAGTACTCATTTGAAGTTTTGAATTTTTTAGAAAGCGTTCTTAGAACGCATTTACATCTTAAACCTAACCATCATATAAAATTCCAAGTTTGTTGTCTAACGGTCTACCACATCTCTGGTGGTAGTAGTACCAACATAAAATTCCTATGTTGAAACAGGGACTGTCACCATTATTTTGCCAACATTAATTTTGAAATCGGTTTGGCATTTCCTAATATTCCATAGAAAACGTAATTTAGAAATTTTTAACAGGCTTTTTTAGAATGTTTGTTGTTCCTTCCAACCCGAGGTGGTAATGGCACCGGCAAAAAATATAGCCTGTGTAGGATCAGAAACTGTCACCATTGATTCGCAACAATTACTTTTGTAATCGGTTCAACATTTTTTGAGATTGCAAAGAAATCGTAATTTAGGACTTTTTTAGAACGCTTTTTTCTTCTTCGCTTCACGCCAATTTAAATTTCGAATTTGTTTTCGACTGTTCTTAGATAGCATTCATGTTTTATAAGTAACTACCATGCCATACTTCAAGTTTCTAGCCTCTTCAGTATAACAAAATTCGCAACTTAGAACTTTTTTGTTCCTGCAATCCTCCACTGGTAGTGGCACTGACATAAAGTATAGCTTATGTTTGAACAGGTTCTATCAACGTAGCTTTCTCTACAAAAAGCTACCTATTGCAGCCGTTCGGAGGAAAGCGATTTCAAAAAATTTTGGTATATTTTCATCGATCATGACCCCCAGACCCCGAAACCACCCTCCGTTCGAAATTGATACATATATATATATATATCTGACCTATGTCACACTGTAACTCTCGTATTTATGAACCGATTTGGATGTAATTCGGTGTGTACATGTCTCGACCGAGTTCGTTGGCCAGCTTCATCCGCCATTTTGTTTCAAAATGGCGGCCATTTAAAAAATTTAAAAAAAATTAAATTTGAAATGTGGTACCAAAAAATTGAAAATGGAAAAATATTTTTTTCTTATGTATTTGACCTTTATACAAAGATCTCGGAACAGTTTTTGTTTCGTCTATATCTTAAAAAATGGCTGAGTTATAGCATTTTGAATTTCTAGCGAAGCTGACATTTTGAAACGTCCTGAATTTTGTCACGCGATAAAAGGCGTATTTATGAACCGATTTGGATGTAACTTCGTTTATACATAGTACAGACCAATGTCTCGAACGAGTTCGTTGGCCAGCTTCATCCGCCATCTTGTTTAAAAATGGCGGCCATTTAAAATTTTAAGAAAAATTTAAATTTGAAATGTGGTAGCGAAAAATTGAAAATTGAAAAAATATTTTTTTCTTATGTGTTTGACCTTGATAAAAAGATTCGGGAACAGTTTTTGTTTCGTCTATATCTTAAAAAATGGCTGAGTTATAGCATTTTGAATTTCTAGCGTGGCTGACATTTTGAAACGTCCTGATTTTTGCCACGTGATAACAGACGTATTTATGAACCGATTTGGATATACCTTGGTGTGTACATAGTACATACAAATAACTCAACCGAGTTCGTTGACCAGCTTCATTCGCCGTCTTGTTTCAAAATGGTGGCCATTTAAAAAAATTTTAAAAAATTAAATTTAAAATGAGATACCAAAAAATCAAAAAATGAAAAAGATTTTTTTTTCTATGTGTTTGACCTTGATACAAAGATTCCGGAACAGGTTTTGTTTCGTCTACATCTAAAAAAATGGCTGAGTTATAACATTTTGGATTTTTATTGTGGCTAACATTTTAAAACGACCTGATTTTTGTCACGCGATAACACGCGTATTTATGAACCGATTTGAATGTAACTTGGTCTGTACATAGCACATACCAATGACTCGCTTTATTCGCCATCTTGTTTCAAAATCGTTGCCATTAAAAAAAAAATGTAATTTAAAATTTAAAATGAGGTATTAAAAAATTGGAAATGAAAAAGATTTTTTTTATGTGTTTGGTCTTGATACAAAGATTCTGGAGCAGATTTTGTTTCTGAAAATTTGTTCTTTTGTTTATATCTTAAAAAGTGGTTGAATTATAGCACTTTGAATTTCTATCATGGCTAACACTTTGAAACGATCTTGTATTTGTGACGCGATACCACACGTATTCGCCTATTTCGATGGAAGAAGGCATGTGGATAGTATACATTAATATCTCGACCAAGTTCGCTGGCCAGCTTCATCAGCCATCTTGTTTCAAAATGGCGGCCATTAAATTAAAAAAAAATTATATTTAAAGTGAGGTGCAAAAAAAAATAGAAATTGAAAAAGGTTTCTTTCTTAAGTATTTGACCTTGATATAGGGATTCAGGAGCATTTTTTGTTTGTCTTTATCTTAAAAAATGGCTCAGATATAGCAGTTTCAATTTCTAAAGTGGGTGACATTTTGAAAAATCTGATTTTTTGCCTGCGACAGCACTCGTATATATCAACCGATTCCGATATGAGTGAGCATGTACACAGCAATTACTAAGGTCTCGACCAAGTTCACTGGTTAGCCTCATCTACCATGTTGTCTTAAAATGTCAGGCACTTTAAGAAATCGCCGAATTTGGCAGCCAAATATAAGTGACTTTAAATAAAAGCAGCTTGGATAAAGCTGACTAATTTCGCGATATTCTCATTCATAATGATTTAGGATTTAGTATTGATAAAAATTAGTATTGAATCTCCTACATTCGGTTTAAACTTAATTGAGCTTCGTGTGTTTGAATAATATAAGTTGGCTTTTTAAAAATAAGGAATATGAAAGCTACCTCTTCCTCCTGGCACTGGCCGGAAGGACTTTTTTTTTAATCTATTTGGTATTTCATAAGATTGCAAAAAAATCGTAAATCAGAACGTTTTTAGATCACTTTTCGCTCATTTCATCCTGTTAAATTTGGAATTTTCTTTCGACGGTTCTTAGAAAGCATTTTCCTTTTTAATTAATTACCAAGTCAAATTTTAAAATGTTAGATCCCTCAGTATCCCAAAAAACTCAATTTAGAGCATTTTTGGCTCTTGCCACTCCCATGTGGTAGTGAGAGCAACATAAAATATAGCCTATGTTGGAGGTGGGTAATGGTGGAAACCATTAATTTCCAACCATTACGTTTGGAATTGGTTTGGTACTTCCTAAGATTGAATAGAAATCGCAATTTAGAACGTCTTTAGAACGCTTTATGCCCAATTTCACCGATTTTAAATTTCAAATATTTTAGGAAATGTTCTTAGAGATAATTTATAACTTATAAGTAACCACCATGCCTAATTTGAAGTTGTTAATCTCTGCAGTATCACTAAAAACGCAATTTAGAACGTTTTTTGCTCCTGCAACAAAGAGGTGGTAATGACACCGACATAAAATAGGTCCTATGTTAGAGCAAGGGCTGTCAGCATCAATTTCCAACCATTACTTTTGTAATCGGCTTGATACTTTGTAAGATTGCGTAGAAATTGCAATTTACAACGTTTCTTAGAACGCTTTTCGCACATTTTCATCCCCATTTAAATTTCGAATTTTTTAAGAAATTTTCTTAGAGAATATTTATATCTTATAAGTAACTACCTTTCCAAATTTCATGTTTTTAGGCCCTTCAGTAACACAAAAATCGTATTTTTAGAACGTTTCTTTTGCTCCTGCACCCCTTTTGAGTTAGTGGCATCGACATAAGATACAGCCTATGTTGGAACAGCGGCTAACACCATCATTTTTATACCATTACTTTTGAAATCAGTTCAGTAGTTCCACATATTACTACCAAACAAAAAAAAACAAACTTTACTTCTTTATGATATTAGTATAGATATAGATGCGAAATGTAAAAATGTTGAAAATAAACTGTTAATACTTATGTTCTTCTTACAAAAGTAACGCTTCTTTCATCTTTTGCTTTATTTTGAAAACATTCATTAAGCTAGTTATACAAAATTTATATTTCATATTAATCTCAATACAAATATGTAATATATAATACAAAATATAATATATATGATGCTTTAAATTTTTATATAAATTCAAGTAATATTATACAATTATAAACGAAGACTTGTTTATGAGCGTTTTTCCCCAAAGTGGTTTAAGAAATTCATTTTTTATAAGAATACAGTCATTACATAATAAATTCATTCAAAATTACTAGGCATGCATAAATATCTTATGTGTTTTCTTCAATGTAGAAAATCACTAATAATCATACAACTTATGCTACATCTTTAATTATGTATGTGAAATATTTATAAAATATATGACTTTAATAAACTGTTTTAGTCAATTTAATGTATTCCTAAAATTGCGAATACGTATAATGATATAAATGTCATGCAGAAAGTAAAACCATTAATAAGAATAATAAGACCTTTCAAAATAAACGAATTTCAGCGAATAATTTTCATTTGCATAAAGTAAAAGAAAATTTTGTATCTTCAGAATGTATTTCAAAAGGAATTTAATGTTTTCTTTTTAATACTAATTTAAATAAATGTTAAGAAGTAATATTTTCTCACATCTTTATGAAATTATCAAGAGAATTACATTGTTTGTTTATGTACGTTTCACGTTATCATAAAATTAACTGTTTAACGACTTATTTTAAATGTTAAATATTTTATGCCTGCTTTTGAATAGCAATCTGAATTATATGTTTAAACGTAATATTCAGTAGTTATGACAAAAAAGTATTCAACATGATACTCAGAATTGTAAGGGATTGAATTGACTATCCAAATTGAAGAATTGACTATACAAATCAAAATAAATAATTTATTTTTCTAAGAAAAAATACCGCAATCCACTTATCCAGTTAAATATATGGGGTGTCTCATACGAATCTAAAGCCAGATTTTGGTTCTTAACTGTAATAGTCTTAATAGTTCTTAATTGTAATAGCGTCACAATTTTAGCGTCAATGACTTTGGTGTGTATGTACAGATAGCGATATTACTACTTAGCTGTCGCGTTAGTGAGGAAGTTTTAATAACATCATTGCACACCCTGTTGTAATGTGAAATGAATGATAATCCGATTACTGATGACGCTCCTGAGTCGGAGCAAAATCCTTAATCGAATTACCATTCATTTCATATCAAAATGGGTTGTGCAGCGCTTCTATGGCAACACCACCTCCCCCACTGGTACGCCAGATAACTGATAGTTTCGTTATGTGTACCATCTAATCTATCATATATACTAAAATCATCGACGCTAAAATAGGTTGCAAAAAATGTGACGCTACCTCCTGGACTATAACAAAAATTGAGATATTTCAGTGCACATTCGAAAAACGATAAACTACATGCTTTATATTTCCTAAGATAACGGACGCTGCCACGGACATCACGGACGGAGTCACGGACTGAATTACAGTGCATTTCAGACTTTTCTTACTGTCATACGATTTCTCTAAAAAATACTTTTTACAATTACAGTTATGAATGAAAATACAGGCTCATATTATTGGTGCAATGTAACCTCTATTTTTAACTAGATAAGTGGATTGCGATCACTGTTTCACACGCGGAAATAGTTCGCATCGACATCTGTTATTGCGTCTAACAGTTCGGGCCATCATTTCAAATAAATCACGCATATAAATAAAAGTGGTATAATTTGATAAAGATATGAATGAAACTGAAGAAAATTAGTTTAAAAAGCTCCTGATATGTGTTATGTATTCATTATCGTAAATGTCATGCAATATTTTCTGAATATTTATAGTATATTCCGGAAAATATATTTCCTACCAATTAGATGATTATCTTTTATAAAACTGCATATTTTACAAATATTTACATTATTACTATAAAAATATTATAATTTTTGCCAAGAATTCGATAAATATTTTTGAAATTCTTTACGTTAATTAAAATTTTAATTCACGTTAACAACAGAGTTTGCTTTTTTGGATAAATTCTACAAAATGTCAAAAATTTATTCTTAACTCGAAGACTGAAATTCTGGAGGGGAAAAAAAGTAGGCTAAAGTAAAGGACTGAACAAGAGTGAGCAGGGTACGGGATTAACATTTTTCTACACTAAAAAAAATTATCTGTAAAGTTACTAAAGTTTATCTAGGAAACTAAGATTCCTAAAACTTTTTATGTAACGGCAACAAGAAAAATGCCTGTAACAGCGTCTGTTACAGGAATTTTTCTTATAATATACATAAAAAGTTCTAGGAATCCCAGTTTCCTAGAAAAAACTTTAGTAATTTTACAGATTTTTTTTACAGTGTAAAGCTTCAAGCGAGTCTCAGGATTAGTATTTTTGTAAGATTCGAATCGTTTCGAGATGGGATTTCATTCTTTTCGACCCGGGTTCATGACTTTAGTTTCGGGCCACGGCGGCCCTGCATTTCAATTTTTTAAGACACTGTAATGATGAGAATATTTTTTTCACATGCAATATCACGGAGCTTTTCTCTTCAATTAATTGAGAAACTAAACTATAAAATAAAGTTTCAATTTTTTGCGCTTTTAACGCTTTCCAACATAGTTGTAAAGCATTTATGATTTGTCTGTATGTCGTCTGCTGCATGTCCGTCTGTCTGCCGCGGCTCTAACTCCCACACTGTAAAAAAAAATCTGTAAAGTTACTAAAGTTTTTCTAGGAAACTGGGATTCCAAGAAATATTTATGTAACGGCAACAACAAATATTCATGTAACAGACACACTTTTGCGCCGAAAATCAAAAAATCTGTAAGGTTACTAAGAATTTTTTAGGAAACTGGGATGCCTAGTACTTTTCATGTAAGTACAGCCAGGTTTACAGATAAAATTTTAGTAAGATTACTGCAATTTTAATAGATTCATTTGTAAAGTTACAGATTTCTGTAGCTTTACAAAAACTAGTTTTGTAGATTTGCAGCTTTTTTTGTACAGTTACAGATGACAGTTTAGTAAGCATGTAACATTACATCTGTAGAGCTACAGAATTTTTTTTACAGTGCATATATTAGCTCGGATTTTCATGTTATTGGTAGAGGAAAAGGTCCAAATGCCGGCTACCAGTTTAGTTTTCAATCTAGATTATACAATTTTCAAAATTAATAAAATAAAAAGTGACAGCAGGGTACCTTGACATGTTTTACACCTGTTTACAGAAAAAAAATCAGTTTAAAAGGCGTTTTCTGTTTATAAAAAGCAAAATTTCGAAAGTATTCAAATTTTGAGTTTTTAAAATTGGGTCTAAATACCGGCTACCTAAGTTTTTTCCAAAAGATCATACAAATAGAACTAATGACAATTATTAAGCAATAAGAATATTATTTTAATAAATTGTATTGATTAAGAACATTTCTTATGCACAGAAAAAATACGCAATTTTTAATAAATAAGTATTTTTGTCAAATTTCTAATATTCTTTACGACAATCTCTCACAGTCTTCTTCCCATTATGTTTCTAATTTTGCTTTTTAACGCGTAAAACAAAAAAAAAAAAAAAAGTTTTCTGATAGAAATGAGAATTATTTTATCTGAAAAAATCAAAAACATAATATCACTCTGTGCGTCAGTATAGTCCCTATCAACTCACATATCGCATTCTTAACATTGAACCCAGAATACCCTCCCCCATTCTTGTCCACAGAGAAAGAACCCATGCAGAAGACACAAATTTATCATCTTCCTCTGTTGGATATTTTCCCTTTTCACTTTTTTAACCCTCTCGCTGCGTAATTGTTTTATCAAAATAGCTTCAAAAATTGCGTATTTAACTCCTTCGCGTCTAGAGTCTTTTAAGAATTTTTATTCTTTTGCCACCCGTTTTTTCAAAACAAAAAATTTTGTCTAATTTATCCGGGAAAATGCTTCGATTAAATAAGGAAAAATTTACAATAAAAAAATAACTGGTGGGAATAATCAAGGAGGGTTAATTAGACGGAAAAAATGCATCCCCGAGGAAATCTCGAGTTGCGTAAATTTTGCTGCTTTTACGTTGCCAAAGGAAATTTCGGGTTCCGCAGCGAGAGGGTTAAAATCAAATTTCTGCCTCTTTCCCTTGGTTTACACCGTCATTTTTTTTTCTATTCACATTTATTATAGGCAATTTTCTAGCGTCCAATAGCGCTTTTTTGTACAGTGATCCGGTAACCAGTGTCGATCCTGAAGAATTACGGCCATAGGTGCTTTTTTCATATTGCGAAATGGGACTGGAACTATTTCTGAACCATTTAAATTAATTTATTAATTATGGAACAATTTAAATTAATTTATTTTCCTCCCCTTGAAGTAGAGCACCCAAGAGAGGTCCAAATACAGACTAGCCAGTATTTAGACCACTCTGTGTAGCCGGTATTGGGACCACTGCTATGTTTAAGTTATAATCGGTATTACTCATTCATATAATAAAATACCAATAATGTGCGCGTGGCAATTGAGAGCTAAATATGTCTAGAAAATAACTTAATCAACAATTCAAGCCACTATACGATCAGTATATTTAAAAAAAATGAGAAACACATATCTGAAAAACGTTTGATGTACCAGATTGCGTAGATTCGACACTTTTGCATTTACTATTTGTAAATGACACAGACTTCAGCGACGTACTTTTCGTAAATTTCTTCTCTCAATTAAAGTTACAAATTCTGCCTATCACCGCTAGGTTGCACTGCGCTCAGTTCTCAGAACACCTAGTAGCCTGTATTTGGACCGTAGCCGGTATTTGGACCTTCTCCTCTATATGTTATTTAGATTTACTGTAGCATGTTCGTTATTGAAAAGGAAGTGTGTTGAATTTATAGTTCTTTACTTGGACGGACATTCTAAAAATATGTTACATTATAGTCTACTTCAGTGTTTTCTAAATGCGGGATTGTCACCCCACAAACAAAATGCTGGGTCACTTTTTAAAAACTTTGAAAGAGCGATATTTTGTTTTAAGGTTCTGAAAATGAAATATAAAAAACGACCGTTAGTCAAGCCGGACTCAAGAATTTAACTATAAGCTTTTTCTTCAAACCTGATGAACATCGTTGACAAGAAACAGCACCACACTTCATGTTAAGTGGTTTGTATCATTTTCCTTTGAATAGTGTTTCAAGAACAAGCGCTTTTTTATTAAGGTATTTCAACATTGTATGGGGCTTTTAAATCGGTTTCATCTTATCAAAAGATTTATTTTACCTTGTTAAACGTATTAAACTTGGTATTTATTTATGAATTGCATTGGATCATGCTTGATTGGATCATGCAATAGAGTGCAAAGGATTTATCATTGATTTACTGCTAAAGAAAGTTTTATTTGTTGAACCAGCCGAAAGCAATAAATATATGTACTTTGTCTAGTTTCTAGAAATTCAGTTGGTAAAATGACTTCCATTATGTGATAAATTTAAAAAGCTGTTGATATTCAAAATCTCATAAAACGTTCTTCTAGCTAATATTTTAAGAATGTAACACCCTAGTTTTTTTAAAAAAATCAACAAAATGCTCCCTGTTCTTTTAAAAATAGTGAAATGTTGTACCAGAGTACTATTAGTTGTACCAGAGATCGCTTTAAAAAATCTTCCCTGTACCATAGTATTTCAAAATCTGCGTACCTAAGAGATTTCAAAAAGTTACAAAACTTCTCATAGTTTTTTAGAACAAACACAGGAGATAAAAAAAAATCATGTAGTAATTTTAATTGCATTTTTTAATTTATGATTCTTAAAATCGTTTGAAATTAATACAGGTTTCATTGTCATACCTAAAAATTACAATTTTGTCTTTGTTACTCAACGCAATAATACATTTTCACTTATAATAATAGGTACTTCTTTGTTAGTTCTTAGTTGTATAATTCTTCTGCCCCCAAGGACGAATCACTAAGTGACCGAGATGCATCGATGCATCGGAAAGTTATATGACATACACGACATTATGGTTATACAGGAGGTATGTGATCACGATACAGTCATAAAAGGGCCCCAGAAGCCAAAAGATACAAGTGACAAAATTTAGATTTGGAGTAAGTTCAGTGTTGAACATCAACAGTAAATGACTGAATTAAAATATGAAACTGTTGCTTATTTCATAGCGGTCTTTGAACTCTTATTTCAATAACTGTGAAGGAAAAGTTGAATACAATATTTTTTAAAATTTAAGTAGAGATTAAAGGGGTTAAGTACTTCAGTAGTTTAAATAGCTTAAGTATGAGAGTAGTTGACATCTAGAAAGTAGCACAAAATTAGAAAATCACTTATATTTCTTTACCTTCAAACAAATAGCCACATTTCTAGCTATCCTGTGCACTTAGCTCACTTTTTTCAAATTTGTCACTTATACCCCTTGGCTTCTAGGGACCTGATATATAATGTATGTGACTATCATATTGTCATATATGACGTATAAACGACGTATACATGACATACATATAAGAGGTACATAACGTACATATGACGTACAAGATGTAAATACGAGCGATATATTACGCATATATGACGAATATATGAGATGACATATGAGGGGGGTTACAACCGTAGTAGAGCAAATCCATTTTGAAAAAAAATGAGATAGTCCATTTAGAAGGTGCATAAAATCTGTTTTATCCACTCCCACAGTGAACCGCGTCTGTTTTCACATACTTTTTCATATATGTCATCTGTTTACAGATTTAGTGTATTGTCGGAGTGGATAAAACAGATTTTATGCACCTTCTTCTTCTGGACTATCTCATTTTATTTTTTTTCAAAATGGACTTGGTCTACTATGGTTGTGAGATCCTCATATATGTTATCTCTTGTCCCATATTTTTAAATCTCGGATATCTTATGGTAGAAAACTTCTGAAAGACAACGCATTCGAAAAACAATCTCATCCTTAATTTTTGCACGTCAGTCTACATAATACGTATATATGACGTATATAAATATGATATATATACTAGATTAATTTTAACACAATTAATCTAATTGGTAAACAAATCATATTGGATGTAAATTTCCAACTGGGCAAAAAATGTCCGGACCAGGATTCGAACCCGAGATCTCCTGGCTGAAGCCGCCAGTGCTCTGCCATCTGAGCTATCCCGGACGATTCTGGTCGAACTTGAGATTTATTGTGTTGAGCTGATCCAGGTTTCAGACCAGATGCTGTAATCATCAAGGTTAGCTGGGTAAAAAAGTTCGACCAGAATCGTCAGAGATAGCTCAGATGGCAGAGCACTGGAGGCTTCAGCCAGGAGGTCCGGGTTCGAATCCTGTCGGGACATTTTTCGCCCAGTTTGAAATTTACATCTAATATGATATATATGTTGTACATATATGACATGTATATGGCATATTTATGAATGTACGGCGCATAGTGTCTATAACAAGGAAGTGCCCAATAATGCCTTTTTTCTACTAAAGCAGTGCCATTTTTCCGCTTCAGTGGTGTCCTATTTAGCGACTAGCATCCTACCTTTTTTGTTTCTAGAGTAAACAACTACTTCTATTATACGTTTTTGTTGTTTAAAAGAATATCGGCTATGAATGAAATTTATATCTTAAAGAATTATTGTGATATATTAATTTCTTTCATTGTATGACACGTAACTATTTTTACTCACAGTCGTGTTTATCGTTGTGTGTTACATGCTGTATTGAACATTTTTGTGATGTTCTTCAATTTGTTAAATTTCGTGTCTTTCCCTATTGGGTCATTCCATGCAAAATGAGCAAATCAGCTATGGCAAAAATGTCACAGATTTTAATGAAAATCAGTCTATAAGTAGATCATATCTGTTTATGAGTAAATGCAAAATAATAGATTTCAGGGCTGTTTATTTAAGTATTAAAATTAACATTAAAAGTGAATGCAAAATCGAGGTTTTGTCTACATGCTTAAAATTTCAATTTAGATTATTAACCTTAGGAATGGAAAGACTATATTAAAAATTATTTATAATTAGGAATGAATAATAATTAACAGATTGGCGTAAGTTGGTAATTGCATTTTTATTCCGTATTGAGAAAAAAAATTATTTTTGATAAATTTTGAGGAAAAAATTCAATATTTCTATTGCTCCTTTACACAAGAAGGACAGCTCTGACAAGTTTAAAATTGCTTGACCTTATAGCTAAAAATATATATTTTAAATATCGAAAGTTTCATTTTTGAATTTTTGTTCCATAATGGGAAAAAAAATAAATAGTAAAAAATGTTCAGGGTAAAAGGCAATATTTCTATCACTTCTTTTTAAGTGAAGGAAAGCTTTATTAAACTTTTAAATTATTTGATATTATAGATAAAAGTGTATATTATAAATATAGAAACTTTTATTCTTGCTTTCAGTTTATTTTTGCCTCAAGATTATTTTAAATTAGAATAGAAAGAAATGACTGAGTTGAACAAAAAACTATACATTAATTCTAAATCCAAATAAAAAAAGTAGATGGGAGTACTAAATTTATTTTCACATCAAATTGTGCAATATTTTAAGAAACACGCGCGAATTCAAAGAGGAATAGCGAATGGAATGTAGCAAACATTACTATTTTGAACCCATTTTTGTTATGTTAGGAATCAAAAGGCAATCTTGAATTTTTTTTGAGCATATCATCGACTTATTAATCTTTATGTCTGTGCAATATTGTTAATGTCGGACCTATCCTTTATTTATTTTTGCTCATACAGAAGAGGAAAATATTATTATGTATTTTTTAAAAGTTTATGTAAGTTTTTTTGTCAAATTAAGTTTCAAAGTTTTTTTTTTAAGATGAGAGAAATAAATGACGACTTTCAAACTTGGAGAAATCGATCTCCATATCTCATACTACATCAGGCAGTAATTTCACAGAGGTTTTTTAATTCCTTTGATTTTTATAATATTTCTCATTTTCTCAAAGTTCACAAATTTTCAATTTTTACAACCAATTTATAAATAATCATGGTGTTACTAGATTATTATTACTCAGTAAATAAGAAGATAAATTTTAAGAGGTTACAAATTATCAAAAAAAAATCCTTTCTGTTAAATAGTTTTGAAGATACAGAACTTCAAACTTGCAACTTTGGACAATTGCGCACATGCCATTCTATATCACAAGTTTTTTAAATGTCCAAAACTGTTAATAAAATTTAATTTTTGTCAAGATATTTTGCAGAGCATTACTTGAATATGAATTGAACCTGTGCATCGAAATTTATTAAAATTGGTTAGTATCTGGCCAAGACTTTTTTAAATTTTTGCTTATTTTACGGGGAATGACCCTATTAATAATAAATTTTTAATTGGACACGGAGTTACACAAAGTTTTTTATTATACACAGATATTTTATAACACTACTGTAGATATAACATAACTTAACATAACTGTAGATATTTTATAACATTTTTCTTTTTTTATATATAGGAGGGAGTAGCCGAATTTGGACCGCTTCACTTATTTTCATTTGTAACTCACTGCATGTTTGGAATATCTGCAAAATATCACTACACGTGGTCAACCTATTGATCTACAAACTAAATAAATCTTTAGAACAACTTTTTTTTTGAAAATCTGAAGTTTTATTTTAATTTTAAAAAATTGTCAAAAGTAGTCCAAATTGAGCGACTGGTCGCCTAAGTTGCTAACATTCTCTTAATTTGGACAAAACAATATTTGACTGTTTCAATGAGTAGGAAATATTACTGATTTTATTAAAAGTAAAGTTTGCAATTAATGAAACAATCAAACAAACAACATCAAATAAATTTAATGAAATCAAATGTCTGAAAGTAAGAGTAATTGTTTTAAATCAAAATGTATTAAAAATATAAATAATTAAGAATATTAAAATAATAAAACTTTGTAAAAAATCACCATAAAATAAAAACAATACATAGGACGTGTTTCGAGCTAAAAATGTAACAGCTCGTCATCATCTACAGTAAACACGTGTCCGTAAGAGAACAAGGTCAAAAATGAACTGAAAGGAAGAGAATGTTGCAGATAATGTGACAGATGGCGCTAGCTGAAAGGAGCACATGCAGAAGAGAAAAGTGTTGCCAAAAAGATAGAAGAGAAATTGATAGGGAAAAAATGGAAATAAAAGAAATAAACAAAGTTAAAATAAAATAAAAGAAGTAAATTAAAAAATATAAATAATAATAAATAAATAAATATAAAACAACAGTTTTTAGGGCAACCCTCAAAACAACTTTTGTTTTTAGGGCGTTACGCATTTGTTCTGACTCTTCTGCTCTGAATAATGAAATTAATTATCTCAAATCTCTTGCCTTTGCACATGGTTATAATCCCTCTTTGATTGATAGAGCTTTGTATAAATTTAATAAGCCTAAACGTCCTTTTTCTGATTCAAATAATCCTCATAATTTTAACTCTATAATAGTTCTGCCCTTTTATTCTCTTCTCTGTTTTAAAATTACTAAAATCCTTTCTCGTTTTAATTTTAAAGTTATCTTCAAACCTATCAATAAAATTAAATTCTCTTCTCTAAAAGATCCTATTCCTATTGAGAACAGGTGGGGTGTTTATTTTATTCCTTGCTCTTGCAATTTAGGTTATATTGGTCAAGCAAAGATAGCTTTAAAATTCAGATTAGGCGAGCATCAGAGGTATATAGTAAATCAAGAAATCTCTAAATCTTCGATTGCTTCTCACTGTTGGTCTTCCAGTCATTGTTTCAATTTCTCCATAGCCAAAATTATTTCTTCCCCTGCCTCTCCCTCTCACTTGGATTTTCATGAAGCATATTTTATTCCTAAAAATTCTGCTAATCTTGTCAATGATCTCCCATCATCTCCTTTCCTATCTCCAGCGTGGAAGTTACTTTTGTAATTCTTTTCCCTCTTCTCTTGTTTCTTTACTTTTTATTTTGTAAAAAAAAAGGATCTTTTGGTTTTTCTTGTTTTCTTGTTTTCTTGTTTTATATTTCTTTATTTATTATTATTATTTATATTTTTTAATTCACTTATTTTATTTTATTTTAATTTTGTTTATTTCTTTTATTTCCATTTTTTCCCTATCAATTTCGCTTCTATCTTTTTGGCAACACTTTTCTCTTCTGCATGTGCTTCTTTCAGCTAGCGCCATCTGTCCCATTCTTTGCAACATTCTCTACCTTTCAGTTCATTTTTGACCTTGTTCGCTTACGGCCACGTGTTTACGGTAGCTGATGACGAGCTGTTATACTTTTAGCTCGAAACGCGTCTTTTGTATTGTTTTTATTTTCTGGTGATATTTTACAAAGTTTTATTATTTTAATTTCTTCATATCGCCAGTTTTCGGTGCTGTTTCGCCAATTAAGAATAGAAATTCAATAACTAATTGTCATTTACTTGAATATCATGTAAGAAGTGATGCAAGGCTTACACGATAATTTCTTTTGTTCATTTTTTATTCCAGCACATGGAACCATATTTGGTAATATGACCCCAGAATAATTTCTGCTACTTTATTTTTCTTACAAATGAGGAGAAACCAATCATCACTGTCTTGATTTTTGTTTTTAGATTCTGAATCATTAAAATTTCTTTTGTAACAGAAGTTTCCTTATCGTATGTCTGTAGTTCTTCCCTTCCACCATTTTCTTTTCAATTGAATTACGGCTATTTCTTAAAACTTGATATTCCAATTGTTTCTCTGCTTTGAAAGCTTCTTTTGTCACTTTTTAGTTTTTTCATTTCAAGGTTTATTTTATATGGCGAAGATGCTAGCACAGCTGTTTTTTGGCTCCTTCTTTACTTTGACTTAACTCATTTGGCAAGGGAGATAACAATTCCAATGATTCTTTGGCTTTTTGGGGGTTTTGTAGCTGCAGTCTTTGTGCGGGACAATCTCTTCACAACTTATTCTTTCCTTTTCGTTTCCTATATTTATAAAAAATTTTGCTGCCACTGATATTTTTCTTCCAGACTGTTTGTCTGTGTCGTTTTCATCATTCTTTACTCTCTTACTTTTATTAAATTAATATTAAAAATTAATTAATGTTAAAAAATATAAAAATATTGTCCAAAGCGTACAGCCCTCGTAATTCATTACTTACTTTTCAAATGTATGATCGTATATCTGGTCCAATTTAAGCAACTCAAATTGGTTCAATTAAGACAACTGCGCCATATTTAAAAACAGACAATCTCAAGACTAAGAACAAAAACGAAAGCAAACAAATCCGCGTTAAAAAATATGCGCAATAAACATAAGAATTTTGATATGTATATGAAAACTGTATAACAACTTGCCTTAGTTTTAAAGTATTCTCTTAAGTTTAGTAGAGAAAAAATGGATCAAAACAACTAATTTTAGATTCTTCTTTAAATTGTCTGAAAACAGCAGATAGAAGGCATGTGCTTCTTCTAATTATAAAATATGTCATTTTGATGAGTAGGTTTTCAGCGATAGCTGGCGTCTCATTCTGTAATTAACGGCAGAATTGCAGCGGCCCATTTAAAGTGGCGATCCAAATATGGCTACTCTCCTCTATATTTACACTTCAACATTCCTATTCATATCCCCTCACGGCATAATGCTTCAAAATCGACACTGAATGTTACATTTCTTTCAATGTTATTAAAGCATATTGCAAAATGCCCATATTTCGTCCCCTCTCCTAATTTCGTTCCCCTTAACTTCTCCGCTTCTACGAAAGTGCCGCCACTTATGCGCAAGGCACATGGAACGGAAGGTAAAAGGGATTAGTGTTGAAAGTTTCGTTCGCCAAGACGCATACATAAATTAAAGACGGCGAATTTCCTATTTTTAGAAGACCTGAGTTATTACGTCGTTTGTAGAACGTTATTTATTGTACTGTAAGTATTTATTTCTTATTCATTACATGTATTTTACTTTGGTAAGATGCTGACGGTAGGATACAATGAGTTGTAGGACGCTCAGTTCACCTTAAGGGAACTGAAGATCCGTAATATTGGGAAGTAGCGTGATCCCAATTTTGTACCCCTTGCAGTTCTTATTTTCATCCCGGGGTCGAAATTAGGAATGCTTTTTCAAGACATTTTTTTTTCCAATTTTTTCCTCATGTTTGGATGGCTAATGTTTCGTTAAATTATTTTTCCACTGATAATTAGTACATTTCTTTGCGCCGTACTTTAATGTAAATTAAATTACTTACCCATTTAGAAATAAATTTTAATTTAGTTATAAGTTAAGCCTCGGCGTATTGGATTTTTTGGGGGGACGAAATTGGGACCATATTTTTTCTTTTGCATTTTTTAGATACTTTTGAAAAAAAAATTTCGCATTGTTAAAATTGTTTTGTACGATATTTGCCTATGTTTCTATGTCGTGGGTAGTTAGTCTATGTAAAATCCAAATTTGGTAGATTTTCACTGAAAATTACATCTTCCAAGGGCCTAAAAATGACTGGGGGACGATAATAGGGCACCTTACCCTATAACCTTTTTTTTTTTTATTGTAAAATTACAAATGAGCGTTTGTTCATAATTTTTCTTTATATAATATACATATAATACAAAAGTAGACATTGCTTTGGTGTATTTTTTATGCGCAAAGATAATTTGAATTAAATGATGTTGAACAATTTATGAACAAATAAGCATAAAAAAGGTTTGAATCAATAAAAACAATGCTATAATTATGTTAACTAGAATACTAAAATTAAATGTGTAAGTAATTAACAAACAAAAGATGAAATTTGCTATAACAATATAAAAGAGTTTAAAGATAACTGTTTAAAAAAACACGAATTATTCGATTCATCACAATGTATGAGTGTGATGATAGAACTTTCAAAGCGTGAAAAAACACTGATTATTAAATTTATCCGTGTTAACATCACAATGTATGAGTGTGACGATAGAACTCTCAAAGTGTGAAAGAGTGTGATTTCAGAACTCTAAAAAAACACTGATTATTAAATTTATTCACGTTAGCATCAGAATTTATGATTGTGGAGATAGAATTTTCGAAGTGTGAAATTGTGTGATTATAGAGCTCTAAAAAAACACTGATTATTAAATTTATTCATGTTAGCATCTCAATATATAAGTGTGCGTTAGAACTTTGAAAGAGTGAAAGAGTGTGACTACAGAACTCTAAAAAAAACACTGATTATTAAATTTATTCATGTTAGCATCAAAATATATTTATATAAGCATAAAAAAAAATAAGACGTGTGAAACGCGTTATTTCAGTTGTAAGCATAATATTGTGCCCGTTTAAATGTAAAATTATAATTTTTTTTAACCATTTGGAAAAATGGTTACTGTCCTCTGTCAGGGTAGGAAATCAAAAACATATCTGAAAGGTTTTATTGGTTGAATCCGAATTTTATTCGTTTTCTGATTGGTCTATACAGTAATCTGTATTTTCCCTTAACTTTCAACAGAGATGGATACTTCTGTTGCCACTATAACAAAAAAGTAATAAAAACAACCAAAAAAATAATAGCTCAGAAACAAATTGAGATACAGCTTTCAAACAAATTGCCTTTAAAAGTACATTTTTCCCTCTATACGACGGTGTAAAAAGTAATATTGTGGGATTTTAGAGGTTTAGAAATGAAATTTCATTTAAAATTGGTCTAGGGATATTAATATTTAATCCATGGCGTACGTAATGAATGACAAGCTCTGTAGAAGTTTAAAAATTTACAGTACCGAAAAATGTAATCCAGGGCGTACGTAATGTATGATCAACTCCGTGCGATTTTTTATGTCTTAAATTTTAGTCTTTGAAAAATCATTTTCCAAATGGTCGTTGTAATTGTTATATTTTTTATACATTTTTTTTATCTTATTTTAAAGCATATTGTCCCTCGAAGATTAAGACTCCCTCGTTTGAAACAAGAGTTTGGATCTTCTTTTTATTATTATTCCCTAAATACAAAAAATAAGAGAAATAAAAAAGTGGAAAGGTCTCTTTTAATATATATCACATGTATCAGTCTTTATTTTCACTGTAAAATAAAACATATAATTTATAAGAACAGTTATGTAAAAGAGGATTTCTTTTTTCTTTTACTTTTTTCTTTTTTATGTGTTACTGAAGAAAAATACACAGTACCTAAATATTTATGAAATACAAGAGTAAAATTTTAATCATTTGTGTAAATATTAATTTATACTATTGCATTTTTCAAGAATTTAATATAGTGATATTTAATATATTCTTTTATTCATGAATGCATAAAGCGAAATATTTCCCATGTGATACAAAAACGATTGCACAGTTGAATAATAATGCTTCAGAAACGAAGAGATATTTAAAAATAGTTTTAAAATAAACTGAACGAAAATTTGCATTTTACTTTTTATTTAATGTACCAAAACGAAATTTACTCTGTGCGCTATTAAAATGTATGTTCGAAAACAAATTTTTACTGCATTAATGCGAAATACATTTAAAAGAATTTAAATATGTTTATGAATATGTATATATATATATATATATATATATATATATTTCCATATTAATACTTGTAATATAGTACAAGGGACTATATTTTATACATAACAGCTGGTCTATACTATGTTTTTGGTATCCATGTTAAGTGCGTTGGGTGACATTGTGTTATTGTCATTTCATTCATAATATCGCAATTTTTGTTGGTGGTCGGTAATGTTTATTTAATGGTTAAATGGTTATATATATATATCCTGTATTAAACGTATTGCTGTATAACTGCATTAAACTGTTGCTGTATAACTGCATTCAACTGTTGCTGTATAACTGCAACAGCAATAAAAGTATTGCTGTTGTAGGTATACAGTTGTATAAGCAACTGTATACCTACTTTTGAACCACCCTCTATATATATATATATATATATATATATATATATATGTCACAAAAATGGGTGTTTCTTATGAAGTAATATGTGTAATATGAGTGAACTTTTTCAGCTAATAACGTTACTCTGGTTATGAAGTAACTAAATATAGGCAGTCGAATTGTACGAGGTGGTTATACAAGTCATTGGCTCAAAAAACCAGTAGAGTCTCGCCTAAGAAAATAAACAATTGTAGTAACAAATCTTTATTTAAAAAATAAGTGCAACAATAATTAGATGAGAGAGTTCTTCTCGAGGGACAGTCAGTCTTACAGAACTAAACTTTTTCTAAATGATCATGCAGCAGATTACGTAAATTTATGCCAGAACACAACTAGCGAAAAATCAGAATTTGTATTATGAAGCTAGACTAAGGAATTGACATTCCACTGAAACTGAAGCCGAGGATTTTGAGACAGGGGAAACGAGAATAAAAGTTTTATTATGACCCAGTATAATTTAATGGTTAGAGCGTAGGAATGCAAAAGCTGCAATGCGCAAGGTTTGTAGCCAATAACAGAACCCAATTTGGATCCTGATCGAAACCTGATCGAACCTGATCGAAAAATCTGCCAGTTATGAACGCTAATTACATGATACTTTTCATGAAAGTTTTCGGGTTTTATGTGAATGAACAAAGATATAAATTCCTGTTACGAGAGTCAATTTTTTTTTTTTGTGTGTGTGTGTATGTGGAGGGGGAGGGGGGGGGGGGGGTTAAGGAAGTGCAGTCGCTGATTTCACCTGTTCTGAGCTACAAAAGCTAAAAATAATTGAAATAATTAAGTTATTTTTCTTCATGCTCTGAACAAGGGCCCCTTCCAATCAATATGTTCTCTTTGAGAACACAACCATAGAACATGACTGGAAACGTTGTATTTTTGTTCGGGTTTAACTTTTGATTTCTGATTCTTAAGAAAATATTTATGAAAAACTTTTACAAAATACTATTTTTTACAATTTTAAATATTAAGGCTGTGTTCAAATGCTTATTTTGCCATCATCCAACACTTTTCAAGGAAAAGTATTCTTTTCCATCCTGCCGTGGTTTATTCACAAAAGGATGGTGACTTTCAATAATGGGTCAGTAGATAAGAAGATCAACCTGAAAAAAGTTCTTCCTATTGCAGGATGTCCGTCAGTTTAGTGTTAAAGCTATTTAACATAAAAATAGACCACAAAAAAAGACAACGATATGATATATGACAAAACTGATACGTCTATTTGTACCTTAAGTCTACTTGCTACCTCATTTTAATTACCCACCCCTTTCCTCTGAAAAGTTCTTTGAATCATGCAATTTTAGTTTTGTGTAAGCTTTGTTTCAAAATACAGAATTTTACAAATGATCGTTTTGTAAAAGATTTCGTTTGTTTATAAAAAATAAAAAATAATTAAAACAATAGTACTCAAAATAACACAAGCCAAATTTACGAAAACTATTAATAAAAAATTAGTTCTTCAATGTAGAACTTAAATACCAAGAATTCAAGAAAAATTTTGGCGATGACTCTTTTCTTTTTTTAACATAAAGTTAGAAAAAGTCATTTTAACCGTTAAGAAATAAAGGCTGCATTAAAGACCTTTATGCCCCGACGGTACTTTAAAGTACAGTACAGCCCTGATTATCCGCAGAATCGGGTGGCAAGGGCACCGCGGATAATAAAAATCGCGGATAACCCGAAAAAGACTGAAAATGGGGGTGCAAACACGAAAAAAAAAAAAAGAAAATTCAACATAAAAAGTATGTTTTAGTGTACAAAAAACATAATAAAACGTTTAAAATACATACATATTCACAGTACATCAGAAACAATTGCTTTACGTTTAAATCACTAAAATAAAGAGCAGTAAACAAGAAACAATGCCGTACATACTGTACAAAAAGAGCCGAGTTACACCTTTTAAGAAAAATCAGTCACTTGTTTTTGCTTCTTGTTTTGGAAACACCTTTTCTTTATCCTAAATTGTAAACTATTGCTTTTTTTTTTGTTTGTTTTTTTTTGTAGTATTGAATAATTTTTATCTGAAAAATGAAGTTATTCTTGACGTGCTCTCCCGGAATTTATCTTAATAGTATTATATTATTGTTAAATATTTTAATTGCTGTGTTTACGTTTGTTTAATAAAATCAAGAAAAGACATAAAGACTTTATATCTGATATTTTAAACATGGCAACCAAATCTAGAAATATTCTTCTACTACTTTCGAATGTATGAATTTTTCTGTTTATATTTATTAGTAAGGCTTATTGTATTTTCCTTGCTATTGGCTTGAATTAAAAAAAATAATAATTTCGCTTCGCGGATAAACCGCACCGCGGATCATCCGCTCGCGGATAATCGAGGCTTTACTGTACTATTAAAATAACTTGTTATAAAATTCATTTAATAGATCGATTAGAAGCAATACAGTTTGGAATGATTTATAGATACTTTGCTTTATCTTGTTCCAAAAACATCTTGTTCACAAAACAAAAATATTTTTAAAAGGATCATTTCCTTTCGCCTTTGCATCGTTAAAGCTTTCTTGACGTTGAAGGATAGGGAAAAGTTTAAGTTGGGAAAAATTTATATTCCCGATCCGATATCTATATGTATCTACATTTCTATTGTAAGAACATTATATTTGTACATTTCCTAATTCTACGAAATACTAGGAAAAATATATATATATATTTCAAATAAAAGATTTGAGTGCAGTTATAAATGTCGCAAAAAATCCCTATATATTAAAATTTAATTCATTAAGTTTAATTGTCAAAGTCCTTCTAAATTTTATTAAATTGATTGTGTAAATCTTTTAATGTAGTTTCAAAAATTCACGAAAAATGTTTTAGAAGATGAAATTTTCATGAATTAATAATTTGGGATATAAAGGGTTAATAAACTTTTTTTTAATGCATGGATGTCCATTATAGGAATGTACGTCATTTTACAATAGCACACTTTTTTTCGACGGGAAGATATGAAATTAATTTAGATACATGAATGAAATACATAGCTGTATAGCTGGAAAATATATTTTTCGTTGGAGACCAAAAGCTGAAACATAAGACGAAAAGTACTTCAAATTAAAAAAAATAATAATTTTTTATCTTGAAACATAAAGCAGACTAGGGGAGCTTCAAAAGTAATTTATACAGTTTCATGTGTTGCATGTGTATGAAAGCGAATGCACGTGTATTGTGGCCACAATCAATGATGACCACATTGCTCATACTTAACTTGATTTTCTTATCTATTTTTAACCTTTCAGATCTAGGGTATTAAAATTCTGAAAATATAAACAAAGAAAAAAAAACACTATAAATGTGATTAAGAGATAGTCTCAAATTGGGATATAATATTTAACTTAAAAATTTTTTTAATCCCCTCCTTCCTCCCCCTACTAGGCGGGGATGGTGGGAAGATTTTTTCACATCAGAGTTCCAGGGCATCATTTTTGCATTCAAACACAAGAAATGGCATAGCAAATTTATTTTAAAATTACTATAATTGTAAAAATTTCAAATTATTTTTTATTAATAGAAATATCCAAAAGAAAAATATGTTATTTTTTGTTTAAAATAACCTCTTTATAACGCAGGAGAAACACAAAATTTCTAACTCATGAAAATTGAAAACTTTTAATTCGTCTCGGAAAAGAAACTAGACATTGGCGCCGCTGCTGCTGTTGCTGCCATGCAGGTGTGGAAAGGAGAAGTAAAATGTCTAAATCGTATTATCCTTTTTTTATATCGAAAGAATTTGATTGAATTATTAGCCCCGGTACGGTATGCTATTTCTTTCTGCCAGCTTATTTTGTGTATTCCAAAAAATAACGTTACCTTACAGACGCCAGGCGTAAAACAAAGCTGTACGATTAAACACTCTGTAGTAATTTTTGAAAATTCTAAGCATCGCACATTTTAAATTTTTCTACCCTCGTATTCGGAAAAAAAAGTACTTTACAATGCAATGTGTTTGAAAACTGTATTTCCATTTATTTTTGAGATATTAATTTTTTTTTGCAGTTTTTGGAGCCATTAGAAACGGAAGAACTCCATTTCTGTAGAAAGTGAAAGAAAAATAGAAATTATATCTTTTTGTTGCCATTTTCCCATAAAAACTGAAAAAAAAATGTAACTAAAATACGTGCTATTTTGAAAAAATATAAATGAAGGATTTCTGATAAAACATGGAGCTATTAGAAACTAAATTTAATTTTAAATATCTATATTAATAATGCAAACAAATGAAAGCATGTGAACCTATAGATAGCCGATTTTTTTGTCGAGTTTTTTGAATGACGAAATCTCTTTTTTTGAGGGGGGGGGGGGGATTTGTGTATTATTCAGCGATAGTGACGTCCTAATCGTACTTTACTGTAGATGTTGTTTAACACTGGATCGCAAATGATGAATTCTTCAGCGGATGTGGATGATGTCACTTTATGTAAAATAAATTCGCGTGTTATAAGTCTTAAAAGTGGAAAAAATGGCCATAATGTTTTTTTCAAAAACAATTATGGCCATTATTCCTCCATTCTGACCAGAAAATCAGAGTTCTAACTTTTTACAACTGCTCTTTCATCTTCACCTAACACTTCATTTATAATGACTGTTTCATAATAATGGAAGCCATCAGTCCATCAGAAAAAAAGGATCCATTCCAAAGGTATAAGTTCGATTATCTCGGATAATCGGGACTCTACTGTATCTATATTTATATACATATTTTTTTTCATCGGGAGCGACACTAAATTCTGAAAAAGCAGAATTCTTGTTTTCTTGTCTTTTTTATTTCAGTGGGTTGAAATTCACCCACCACAGTTATAATGTTTAACGGGACGTTACACTACTTTGGCATAAAATTCACGTGATTTTTACAATTTTGTTTTCGGTTACAAAAAAAAAAAAATCACCTTCGGATTTTTTACGCTATACCACATAGAAATTTTCGTTCGCAGAAAATTTCAGCAGTTTTGCTTTTCAAATCTGAAAAGTTGGAGCAAGTTCAACTTTTACTTACAGCTAACTTGTCGTGCAAGTTAAATTCTTGCTGTATCAAAATTATTGCAAAAAAGTCCTTCCGGCCAGTGTCGAGAGGAAGAGGTAGCTTTCATATTCCTTATTTTAAAAAAGCCAACCTATATCATTCAAACACACGAAGCTCAATTTAGTGGAAACAGAATATAGAAGATTATATACTAATTATTATCAATATAATGAATGCGAATTTCGCGAAATTAGTCAGCTTTATCCAAGCTGCTTTTCTTTAAAGTAACTTATATTTGGCTGCCAAATTCGGCGATTTTTTAAAGTGCCTGCCATTTTAAGAGAACATGGTGGATGAGGCTAACCAGTGAACTTGGTCGAGACCTTAGTAATTGCTGTGCTCACTCACATCGGAATCGGTTGATATATACGAGTGCTGTCGCATGCAAAAAATAAGATTTTTCAAAATGTCGCCCACAATAGAAATTGAAACTGCTATATCTGAGCCATTTTTAAGGTAAAGACAAACAAAAAATGCTCCTGAATCCTTTTCAAGGTCAAATACTTAAGAAAGAAACCTTTTTCAATTTCTAATTTTTTTGCACCTCACTTTAAATAAATATATATTTTTCTTAATTTAATGGCCGCCATTTTGAAACAAGATGGCTGATGAATCTGGCCAGCGAACTTGGTCGAGGTATTGATGTATACTATCCACATGCCTTCTTACTTCGAAATAGGCGAATACGTGTGTTATCGCGTGACAAATACAAGATCGTTTCAAAATGTTAGCCATGCTAGAAATTCAAAGTGCTATAATTCAACCATTTTTTAAGATATAAACAAAAGAACAAATTTTCAGAAACATAAACTGCTCCGGAATCTTTGTATCAAGGCCAAACACATAAAAAAAATCTTTTTCATTTTCCAATTTTTTAATACCTCATTTTAAATTTTAAATTAAATTTTTTTTTAATGGCAACCCTTTTCAAACAAGATGGCGAATGAAGCTGGCCAACGAACTCGGTCGAGACATTGGTATGTACTATGTACAGACCAAGTTACATTCAAATCGGTTCATAAATACGCCTGTTATCGCGTGATAAAAATCAGGTCGTTTTAAAATGTCAGCCACAATAGAAATTCAAAATACTATTACTCAGCCATTTTTTTAGGTATAGACGAAACAAAAACTGTTCCGGAATCTTTGTATTAAGGTCAAACACATACGAAAAAAATCTTTTTCATTTTTCAAATTTTTGGTATCTCATTTTAATTTTTTAATTTTTTAATTTTTTTTTAAATGGCCGCCATTTTGAAACAAGATGGTGGATGAAGCTGGCCAACGAACTCTGTCGAGACATTACAATGTACTATGTGTAAACGAAGTTACATCCAAATCGGTTCATAAATATGCCTTTTATCGCGTGACAAAATTCAGGACGTTTCAAAATGTCAGCCACGCTAGAAATTCGAAATGCTGCAACTCAGCCATTTTTTAAGATATAGACGAAACAAAAACTGCTCCGAGATCTTTGTATAAAAGTCAAATACATAAGAAAAAAATATTTTCCCATTTTCAATTTTTTGGTACCACATTTCAAATTTTAAATTTTTTAAAATTTTTTAAATGGCCGCCATTTTGAAACAAAATGGCGGATGAAGCTGGCCTACGAACTCGGTTGAGACATTGGTATGTACTATCTACACACCGAATTATATCAAAATCGGCTCATAAATACGTTTTGTATCGCGTGACAAAATTCAGGACGTTTCAAAATGTCAGCCACGCTAGAAATTCAAAATGCTATAACTCAGCCATTTTTTAAGATATAGACGAAACAAAAACTGCTCCGGAATCTTTGTATAAAGGTCAAATACATAACAAAATAATATTTTTCCATTTTTAATTTTTTGGTACCACATTTCAAATTTTAAATTTTTTTTTAAATTTTAAATGGCCGCCATTTTAAAACCAAACGGCGGATGAAGCTGGCCAACGAACTCGGTCGAGACATTGGTATGTATTATGTACACACCGAATTACATCGAAATCGGTTCATAATTACGAGAGTTACAGTGTGACATAGGTCAGATATATATATATATATATATATATATATATATATATATATCAATTTTGAACGGAGGATGGTTTCGGGGTCTGGGGTCATGATCGATGAAAATATACCAAAATTTTTTGAAATCGCTTTCCTCCGAACGGCTGCAATAGGTAGCTTTTTGTAATGAAAGCTACATAATAACGGAAGACAAGTTGAAAATTTAGTTGTATCATGACTAAAGTACTGCAAATTCTTTGCAAGCTAGTAGAAAATTTAGCTTTGACTTGTCAAAAATACTGCAAACTTATTGCAGAGTAGTAATCTTGTCACGCCACACTATCTGTTTCAACTGTTACACTATCATGTAACGGACTTGAAAGGGTTAAACTTATATATAAGTTCAAACCCTTCAGGTCTATTGATGCATACGAATCGTCAAAAGGTGCATGCATCGTTTTCACCACCATTAACAAAGAAAGGTATATTTGTAGAATTAAGGCGAGCCTTTTTTGGTATTTGATAAGTATAGGGATTACAAAAAAGCGGTGCCAACGGAATAAAAATGGTGTAAGAGATGCAGTCCCGAAAGGGTTAAAAATCATAGAGTCGAATGGGGTTAAAGGTAAAAATAAATAAATAAATATCAATTAAAACAGTATTTTAGAAAAATCCAATAATATTGAGAAAAACTCATTTAAAAATTAAAATTTTCAATATATAAATCTAAAATAGCCAAATATGTCAACATAACTTGGTAAATAAACGTAACTTTTTAACCCTTAAATGCATGATTTTTTATTTTCTTTCGAAAAAATTGTATATGATTCTCAGAAAGGTTTATTACACAGGAAAAATAATGAAAGAAAATCAGAGATACATTTTTAGTATAATACGTCAACCTCTTGTTATATTGCACATTTGCAATACAAGTAAAAACTAAAATATTGGAAATTAGTAAATATTTTAATAAGTATGAATCGAAATAATTTATTTTATATAATTTTTTATTTTGTTAAACTTAACCCTTAAATGCACAAATTATTCTTTTAGAATTGTGTTTTTTATTGTTATATTAAAGATTAGACACCAGAAATTATAAGATAGATTTTTAAGTTTATTTAGTAGCATATTTTTGTACATTTTACAAATTAATATTTCTATATAAAGATAGTGGTTGCTAAGAATTAAATAAAATGTGATCCAGATATGCATCACTATGCATTTAAGGGTTAATTTGTAAGAATTGTATATGAAATAAGATGTAGATTACAGATAAAATGTTACATTACAAAAAATAACTACATTTAAAAAATTAAAATAACAAATACCTTTTCCTGGGTTCCTTAACTTAACCAATCAATGAAAATGAGATTCGATAACAGTTACAATGATGTGTGTGTCTTGCCTTTGAGTAGCGCCCAATTTCTGCGATTTCTGCGCATGTGTCGATTGTCTATTCTCTCAACAGAGGGATTTTTTGCTTTCGTCACTTTCTTGAATTAAAGACAGTCATGCATCACTTTCAGAAAACACTATTCATGCAAGTGGGTGATGCTGATGGTATACTTTGTGATAGATTTGCTGCGAATTTGTCAAGTGAAATTTGTCGCGGCAAGATAATATCAGAAAAAAATCAAACTTGCAGCTAATGTGCATGCTATCCGGGTATTTATTGAAATTTCACTTTTTTTTTTTTTTTTTTTTTTGCGAGTAAAAAAGGAATAATATGCATTTTGCGACGGGGTGTACCTGCCGATGAGTGCCGAGAACTTTCAATCGGGCATCTGAAACAAATGAAAAAATGATATTAAATTCTTGTCAGGTTAGACATACACCAACATTTAATTTTAAAAGTTGATTAAATTGGCAATAGAGAAAATGGCAATATTTGAACAAAAAAGGACTTTTTTTTCGCCTTTTGAGAGCTCAAAAAAATAACTAATCAATCAAAATTACACTTTTCGATAGAATAAAATAAATTCCTGCGAAATCGATTACTTTTCTTTAAAAAAAATGAAGGGAATCCGTCGAGTAGTTCTCGATTAAAGTAGTCGCCTAGTTTGAAAAACATGGTTTCGAGCTGGGAGTGTTTTCGACATCGTTTCGAGACGCTCACGATAACTTCGAGAGGAGAGATGAGCATACAAAACCATTTTATGACTGCTGCGGCGTTATGCGCAACGATTAAAACAGATAGTAAGGGACTAAGGGACTGTAATATCAGGAAAACGCTTTAGGGCAAAGTTCTACACGCTTGACGCATGCTAAAGATGAAGAACCAGATCGAAATCTTTGACACAAAGAAGTAGGACCTCCTCTTAAAGGTGTATTCAAATCCAAACTGGTTATTTTCTTTTTCATTTTTAAATACATTTTTGTTCTGAAACGCATCAAATTGACAGATCCTCTTATTCAGAAACTATAAAATGTGCCGAGCTTATCGATTTTTTGATAAATGCAGAATATATTGAAAAAAATGCTTTCAAATTTGACGTTTTGAATCGAATTTTCCGAAGCATGAGAGCTGGGAACAAGAAAAATGGTCATACAATAGTTTATAAATCAAGTTCTAATGAATTGAGCGAAAAATAAAAACACACGTCATCTTATACATCACTTCAAAAATAACGTCAGCAAATTTCATGTTTTTACTTTTAAAAATGAGTCTGAAAATGCGTCTGAAAATTTCGAGCTGTTGAGAGTGGAAAAATAATTTTTTGAGTACTCCCTTAAAATAAATTGTATCTTGCTTACACGTGTTATTTCAATAGTAAGTATCCATCAGCCTTATAATGCTATTACTTATGCATGCGAATAGTGGAGGATTTAAACCGTTGATTGTATATTCAAAAACGTACATTTCAGAACTAATAAATCTATTTTTAAATGCAAGACATCAATCCTTACTTAATCGAAAATGCTCTACATTTTTGTAATTGTCTTCTTTTCGTTATCTTTCATAGGTATTGAGACAGAGTCAATAACGTACAAATTTCGATGTTAAGGGCTGCAGCAATCGATTGCATTACGTAGTCATTAATACGTGGTCAAATGCATAGTCACTAAATTACGTAGCCAAATACGTAGCCGTTAAATTGGACGTAGTCACTTTACTATACCGTCATTCCATTTACTTATCTGGAGCTCTTTCGTCTCGCAATTTTTTTTAGGATAAACAGACTTTCCTATAGACCCAGCATATATACATATTTTTCAAGATATGCTTAAAATTGATATTAGAGACGATATTATAGTAATATTTACTCATAAATGTCTTTAAAGAAAGAATAATTTTCCTTTCTTTCGAGTTTCAGATTATGTGGTTGGTTGGTTGTATGAGGTTTTAGGGCGCAAAATCCGTTAAGGGACATGCTGCGCCATAAGTTTCAGGTTGAAGTGTATCAAATTAGAACCGGTTTTGGGGTTGACAAAAAATACTTTGTCATATTCGGATAAAGTTTTTAGTGAACGATATTTTTTTTTGTTGTTGTTGTGTAGGTGTCGGGTTTTTGGTTGGTTTAAAAAAAAATTCCTGTTGAAAAGTAATCTATCCTGACCTGTTCAGGTGTTTAATCTGTGCTTTAAAAAATTGTGAGCCCTTTTACAGCATGTCGAGTTTTTTTTTTAAATAATTCATAACATCCCGTCCTGACACATTGTTATTTTAAATTAATGATAAAGTTCTCGCTGCTCTCTCATCGGTAGTTTTAATGGTTTTCTACATCAGGAAATTTAAGTTTTTTCCTCTTTCTTTAAGAAGACAATGGACCATTATTTGAGCTAAAATCGAGATTTCTTTTTGTGTGTATTATTGTGTGTATCAATCTTAGAGGAGGAATTGAATTATATTAGAAGTCTATGGTATCAATTTGCACTACGTCATTCGTGGAAAATCGCATGCAGATACGATTATTTTACGCAAAGTTGCAAGTGTTTTATTTTTATTCACAAACATTTTTTTTGGCCTTTTAATATATACTTTAAATCTGCTTTCCTCAATACTGAGGTTTCAGCTTTTTTTAATTTTTGAAACGCTCCTTTATACTTAATTTTTTTTTAATTAAAATTCATGAAACTGATAAGGAAAAATCATCATATTCTTAAGAAGAAACTGTGTATGTAATATTTTAAAATTCGACTTCATTAAGACAATTAAATTTGATTTTTTATCTTATTATAAGGCAGAATTTTGATGTTAATCGATATATAATTCAGAAAAATATCTCTAAAAAATTAACTGTTTAAGGAATTAAAAAATCGATACACAGATTTGTTTGTAATGAAGTTTTATGTGATTAAAATCTAAAATCAAGAACTATCTGAAAAATTAAGACGCAAGGAGCATTTTAAAATTTCGTTTTAAAATTTAAATTTTTTAAAATATGTTAAAATTATAATAAGATTGGAAATTTTTTATTAAGATGATCTATATACTTATGGTGAAATGTATATTTGCACAAAGTATCAAATCTCTCTTATGAAATTTAAAAGAAATTTTTTTTAAACGTCGACCGTCCCCTTAACACTTGACAACATAATTAAAAAGTGTTTATAAATTCGTAATAATTTTCAATAGCTGTTTTAAAAAATCTAGATGATTCAATTATTCTATGTGCCAATCGTTTACAAAGCAAAATACAAATTTTATGAACTTCAAATTTCAACAAATTAAAATATCATGATACTTTTTTTCCTGTTTGAATGAAAACCAGCTTTAAATTATTTTTTTAAGTTACTCACGTACTAGCCATATTAAGTTCATTTAAAATTCTATCTAAAAACTTAACTTACCCAAGATTTTATCCTCTTTTTGGTTTATGACTGATAAAATAAAATATCTTTCACTTGAAATAATCCACTAAACTTTTTATAAGTTAGTAAATGAAGACGTCTCTGGAGATTATGTCATATGTCTTATAAAAAAATATGTTAAACACATTTTTTCCCTTTCCACGAATTTAGTATATCTTTTTTTTTCCTCATTTAACTTAATTTATATTTTGTGCATGATGAAAGAAACGATTAGGAAAGGAATCTTCTCCTTTCTTTCGAGGACTGGAACGATATTCGTTGAGACAGATAAAGAAAGCTAAACGATTTCTCTTTCTGAATAATAAATGCAAAGAACTAATTTTTTTAGTGATTTATATCTTTGCATCTGAAGGTGAGAAAAAAAAAAAGATACGGCTGGTACAATTTCCCATACGTACCAAAGTAATTTGATTACTTTGTTAGGGTTTTAGCCCCCTATATGCTATTTTTTTCGGCCAGCAATTAAAATGTCGTCTCTAAAAAATAACGTACCATTACAGAAGCCAGCCGTAAAATAAAGCAGATGTACACTCTAAATAAAAAAGAGTGCCGGAGTGAATAGTCACTCTATCGCAGAGTCAAAATATGCCCAACCTCTTTAGAGTGACTATTCACTCTGAGCAAAAGTGAAAATTTTGACTCTCTGAAAGAGTGAAAAGTCACTCCTGGGAAATGAATATTTACTGTAAACAGAGGAGGATAATCACTTTTTCGGAGGAGTAACTATTCACTCTTGATAAAGGAATGCGGTTATTCACCCCTTGTAGGAGTGAATAGTCACTCTTTGATAGGAGTGAATGTTCATTTTTTATGTAGTCGATTCTTTTTTTTATTTTGCTTTTATGGTCATTTTAAAAGAATTACATATTTTACAGTGTGCAATGAAAATAGATACAAGCCTGGTAAAGATTGGAATAAAATACTTTATTAGCAATATTTATTTAATTCATAGTTTGTAACACTAATTGAACATTTAAGGAAAAATTCAGTTAAAGTCACATACGAATTTAAATTAGATTACTGATAGAAATAAACTAAAATATTTTATTCCAAACTTATCCTTTGTGTTTGCTTTTATTGCATGCCCTATAAAAATATTACTTTTAAAGTTTTATTAATAACTTTTTAATAGGTGGATATTATATGTTTAACAATGTTTGATTTATTTTAATTTTTGTTTTAAATATAAAACCGTACTTTTTCCTTAAATTATTGCTATTTTTGCAAAGTGCTATTGTTCTAAAATATTTTTAATTTTTCCTTTTAAAAAACAATTTTTATAAACTCACATCTTTTTTAAATAAGTTCTAAGCATGATTTAAATGTTATGAATGTGTAATTTGACAGAGATAAAGACAGATAAACGATTTCTCTTTATGAATAATAAATGTAAAGAGCTAAACTTTTTAGCGATTTACAGCTTTGTGACTGCAGTCGAGAAAAATAAAAGATACTACTGATACAATTGTCCATAAGTACAAAAATAATTTAATTATTTTGTTAAATTTTTAGCCCCCTATATCCTATTTCTTTCGGCCAGCAATTAAAGTGTCATCTCTAAAAAAAATAGTTCCGTTACAGAAGCCAGCCCCAAAATAAGACATATGTATAATTCTACAGTTAAATACCGGTAATCTCTATTGCAATTTTTTAAACTTCTAAGCATCGCACATTGTCAATTTTTATACCGTCGTACAGGGGGAAAAAGGCGCTTTTAAATGCAATTTGTTTGAAAATTGCATTTCAATTTATTTTTGATATTAATTTTTTTTAGTTTTTAACGCCATTTTTTGGCAACTGAAGTACTCTGTTTCTGTAGAAAGTAAAGGAAAAATAGTTAGAAAGTAGTAGGTTATTATTTCTTTTGGTAGCTATTTTCCCATAACAAGTGAAATTTTCTTTTTTTATTATTAAAATACGTGCTATGTTGAAAAAATATAAATTTCTGATTTCTGATAAAACATGCAGCTATTATAAACAATATTTAATTTTATGTATCCATATTAATGTTACAAACATATGAATCCTTAGATCATTTTCTTCAATGACGACATCGCTTTTTTTGCTGGATTTGTGTATTATTCTGCGATAGTGACGTCATATGCATACATTTCTATAGTTGTTGTTTCAGACTGGATCGCAAATATGGAATTCTGCAGCGGATGCGGATGAAGTCATTTTCTATTTAAAACAAGTAAGAAAAATCACGCGTACAGCATAGATTATGAAACACTTTCCAACACTCCCTGAAAGCTTTAACGAAACTTCGTTACTTAGGGAAATAAGGTAAACAAGATAACTAAGTAAACATTTAAAAATCTGATTTAAGTAGTTTTTGCCCATAGCCAAATATGTATTCCAATTCTTTTGAACAGCCCTGTATTCGATCTCTATGTTGATATATATACTATATAATGGGAAAAATTAGTTTAGCAAGAAAATGCATAACAGGTTGAAATTCATTTTTCAGCAATATATAGTGATAGATGGAAACATACCTGAATATTTTTGTACAGCCCTGTAGTTTACCTAGTACCTTTATTACATGGCACTATTTAGCTAAAATTTAATTCAAACTAAACACTCTTAAAACTACTAAAATTACATTTCCAGAAATTATCATCCATAGGCGGCCATGTATCCAACACTTTGCGTGGCCCTGTATATAATTTTATCTATATTGTACAAATATTTCTTAGTACACTAAATTCAGTTCAGCGTAAAAATGCATAACTACTTTAAAACCCACCTTTAAGCAATTTATGTTCATACTCAGTAACCTTTACGAATTCATTTCTGTAGCTCTGTATATGAACTATAGCATTTGTACGTACTTTATAGTATACATAAATATAGTGAACAAGTAAGTAAGTGTGATCACAGATCTCACAGATGGTTTCGTTTAATATTCCATTCAAAACACTTTATCCTTTTGAAAAATCTGTTAGTTCCACATTTCGCAACCAGGGGCGCACTCTATTCTAAACAAACCTCTATCCGAACGAAACTCCGTTTTATATACTATCCATAGATATATTTGTCGAGGGGATTGGGCCGATAGCACCCGAGATAAGTAGGCGCCGCTGGCGGTAAAAAGTGGAATTAAAATATGTAAGGCTATGGTGCATAATATGAAAGAATGGTCAAAAGGGTGTTGGCAAAAGTTGGAAAAGTGCTCCCCGGGTGAAAAGCACGGAGGCTAGAAAAATCGCTTAAAATACACAAGTTAGAGCCCGAAGGAGTAAATAATATAAGACTTTTTGAAAATTTTATGATTTGCTGTGTGGTCTGAGGTAATCAGTTATACGTATGCAAAAATTCATGTCTCCAACTTAATTAGGGCCTCTCTTAGAAATAATTGCTTAAAATACGTATGTGGTAGCTCAAAGGGTTAAACGTAACACTTTTTCAAGATTTTATGATTTGTCGCCTGGCCTCAGGTGTTCTGCTATAAGTATGTAAAATTTCAAATCTCCAATTTAATAAGGGGCTCAGTTAGAAAGAATTGCTTAAAATACGCATGTGGGATCCAAAAGGGTTAAATGTACGATTTTTTCAAAATTTTATGATTTGTCGTATGATATGTGGTGTTCAGCTATAAGTATGCAAAATTTCACGCCTCCAACCTAAATAGGGTCTCACTTAGAAAGAATTGTTTAAAATACGCATGTGGGAGCCCAAAGGGTTAAATGTACGACTTTTTCGAAATTTTATGATTTTTTTGTTTGATGTGAGGTGCCCAGCTATAAGTATGCCAAATTTCATGGATCCAACCTAATTAGGGACTCACTTAGAAAGAATTGTTTAAAATACACATGTGGGAGCCCCAAGGTTTAAATGTACGACTTTTTCAAAATCTTATGATTTGTCATATGATGTGTGGTGTTCAGCTATAAGTATGCAAAATTTCAAGTCTCCAATATGTATAGTTTCTGAGAACGGGCTCTGTGACAGATGGACAGACAGACAGACAGACAGACAGAAGAGCGAGACGAATAGGTTTTCGTCAGACGAACGGAACCCTAAAAAAGAGCATATCATAATTAGAAATGCATTTCGAGCAATCATTTCTAATATACAGTAATTCGGATACAATATAGTACCTGAAATCTTTTCAAATACACCGCAAACAATTTCCCTAATACCATTATGAACGGAATTCTTTTGTGTGGCCCTGTGAATTAACAATAACTATTCTTTGCACCGCATATTCAACAGAATGCATATTTTAGTGGACTTCATAAATGAATATCAATTTTACTATGTTTGAAAGAGTTTAACACCATTAAAAATCATTTGAAACGATTTTTTTCCCATTGGCCGTAATGTAACGGAAAACTTTTGACTGTCCTTGTAAATGAACTAAACATGCTATAAACTTCCTTTGAAACAGGGAACGTGCTATGTAGAGGTCACTAACATCCAAAATTTTCAGAACGATCTGAGCATATTTACGAGAGTTAGAGCGTGGACAGACGGCCATACGGACAGACGGTCAGACAAACCGAAGTCATAAGCACTTTTCAACTTTCTTGGAAAGTGTTAAAAAGAGTGTTTGTTATGTTTTTAAACTGAATTATGATCTGTACTATATATATCTATACTATATATAAAAATAATATATATACATATATATATATATATGTATATATATATATATATTATTTTTATCGGGGGCGACACTAAACTTTGGAAAAGCTGAATTCCTGTTTTGTAGGGTTTTATTTATTTATTATTTATTTATTTATTTTTAATCACATTACCTAGAAAGTGCTAAAATATCCCAGTGCATATATATATATATATAAAATGCAATTCAGTTCCACGTTAATTTACATCTAAGATGTTTCATTTATCTCACAATAGGGATAGACATAATATTTAGTCAACGTATTCAAAATTTGCAACTTAGATGTAAAGAGGATTAGGCGCACACTGTAAAAAAAATTTAAAAAACGGGCTAAAAAATGGAGATTCTACTGGCAATCGAGACGCCAGTACTATTTCCGTATTTTAACGGAAATTTTTCCCAATAAATTCCAGAAAAATGGAAAATTTTCTGTAATTTATAGGGAAAAATTTCTGTAAAAATACGGTTTTCTGGAATTTATGAGCGGAAATTTCCATTAAAATACGGAAATAGTACTGGCGTCTCGATTGGCAGTAGAATCCTCGTTTTTTTCGCCCCCCCCTTTTTTTTTTCAGTGCATACACAACATTTCGATGAGAAAATTCATATAAGCATAGACTGAGGGGTCAAAAGTGTTCTTTGTATGCTATATTTTCAAAATACAGAATAATGCCAAAAAACCTACGCTTTCCAACTAAAAAAAGCAAGAGATCGGAGTCGGATGGCTTTAATCAAGAGAGCCGCTCACAATCTGTTGATTTTTTTTCTTCCTTTTTTATGAAGAATCGTTACATTACAAACGAAACCGCTGCCAGAATGCTGTCGATATACTCAAGGCCCGAGGACACGAGTGTGACGTCATCACTAATCGGCCGACCTCTCACTAGTGTTGAAATTCACACCGAAAAATTTTGAATAGCAATTTTATTTTATTTTATTCTCGGAATATCTATCATCTTAAAACAATAATATTTAACCACTAAAATTTAACTACTAAATAAAAATTCAACTAGATGCGCAATGCCACAGTGTTGCGCATCTGGCTGATTTTTTAATGGTTTTATAAGATGATAGATATTCCACAAATAAAATAAAATAAAATTGCAATTCCAAATTTTCCGGTGTGAATTCAAAATCTAGTGAGAAGTCGGTCGATTAGTGATGACGTCACACTCGTGTCCTCTGGCCTTGAGTATTTCATTGGCAGTGGCAGAACACGAGAATGATTTTTCAAATTCATTGTGTTAATTCTGGTGCAGTAGAGCTGACCGCAGTCAATAAAATGATCGCATTTGGCTGAAGTATGAGCTTAGTTAGTCAAATTCTATCAAAAGATGGCAATACTCGGTTTTGTTTGTAATGAGATATTTTCAACAAACAAAATGCCGGTTGCTTCTGTTAATGAAGATCAACTAGCAAAATGTATCATTAAAAAATTTATGGTAAGTATTTTGCTTCCTTTTTCTAAAGGTTATTAGAAATTGAAAATCTTTCAGCAAGAGTCTTCTAACAAAAAGCTCGAATGAATGGTGCAAGTTGCATCTATCATACTTTCTGATAGCCCAAGAATCGCACCATATGATATAGATTTCTACCAGGTAGATTATTCTGGTAGTCTATCTAAAAGTATACAGTTTTCACATAGCCTCGCAGATCCTGTGAAAAAATATTTCAAGTAGTACGGACTAAAATATCAGTGTATAAAATAAGGCCCATTGATGAGGTCAGAGATTTTTAAATCATTGATGGAAATTTTCATGAAATTAAACAATTTTTACATGCTTTAACTCACAATTCTATTCATTTTTATGTGGCACTCAAATCTTGTTACACATTTGCCACCCACTTCCTGTAGACACAGAGCATGGAAATTTTGACATGAGGGCTGTACATGATTTGGACATTGATTTTTTTTTAATTCGACCCCTATGGGAGGGGGGACTGGGCAGGGCCAACGGTTGATTTCTTATGTAGTAATCAGTACCAGCTTCAAAATGAGTATTTGTTGAAAAGTACTAATGGCAGGAACACTGATGTCCCATCATACTTCGTTCCACATCCGGCTTCTCATTTAAAATATAAATTAAAACAGAATATAAAAAATGAATGGCAGCATCGATGGCACAATAAAGACACAGGCCGCTACAAACATAATTTATTAAAAAGTGTTCCCATTCAATTTACCAGAAATAATCGTTAACTTTTTCATTTCTTCACAAATCACGGCCCTTTCCAGAAATATCTTTACGACTTAGGTAAACGTGACGGCCCCTCTTTGTGAATGTGGTCTCCTCTCCATCTCACTACACTACCTACGATTGTCCTTTGACGACATATTACCACGTTAAAAAAACACAGAAGTATGGCGATTGCGGATTGGATAATTTATATTAGTGAAAGCCCTGTTCTCATGAACAGAATATCAGCACTAATGAGATTTATAGAGAAAAATGAAGTCATTTTAGAAATAATTACCCATACCTCTCGGACACTTCTCCAGACGATGATTTATAATTTTTTTTTTTTTGCTATCTTCTTTGTTTCCATTGCAAATAGTTTTCATATATATTCATTAATTATTATTATTATTATTATTATTATTGGTATTATAGTTATTACGAGTAGTGTTTTTGTTACTACTATTTTGTATTTATTATAAATCGTCATGTTTTGAACCAGGCAGCTATATTGAGAATCTTGCAGTTTTTTGAGTTATAAAGCATAAATATAAACATTGACTAGTCTTTTCGAAAACTGCTGTCAAAAGGATGGACTAACAAATGGATTTCGGCCGTCCGTTAGAAAACACTCTATTAGGCGTAGAGCTTGGAGCTACGGTTCGGATTTCCCCTTCCCCACAATAGCGAGAAATTTTGGCAAACTTGGCGAAATATCGCGAGATTTGATGACAAAAATTAGTTGTCAGGTATGAAGCTAACTTGGCGATAACTGCCTACTTTGGCAAATTGCCATTTCTACTTTTTAATGCATTAGTATACATATATATTTATTTATTTATTCTACATTTTTTAAAATTTTAATGAAAGCATGCTTTTTTTTTAAAGTAGATTTTCCTATTGCATTAAACTGGTTGCCACTTCGGAAAGTTTTTCCTTCTTTAAGTCACAAATCCATATGCATTTTTATAGCTATTAAAGAGTTCTGTACAAATTCTTTCTTACCGCCCTGCATTATTTGATCCAACAGTAAGCCGAAAAAAATATATGTATACCTAATTTTATCCAAATATATGTATCCAAAATTTAAAACTTTTTACATTAAATTTATTCCCTAAAAGCACTTAAATATGCTGCGCGAACGCTAAAATCAGTTTGAAGTTTTCTGATTTCTTCATGTCGAAAAATAGCTGTTTTCATACATTCCATAAAACTATTATCTTCCAGAAATAACCGATTTGATTTGAAATCATGTCTTTTGAAAGCCATTAACGAAAGTGTGCTATTTCAACATACATTTATTCAGTTTTTAAAATACTGATTTCTAAGACGAATTGTAGTTTTCAAAAAATAAAATTCCCTTACAGAAGAAAATATTTATTCTTGAATAATCTTAAACTAAATTTACATTTCAAGTTTTATTTCAAAGTTAGAAGGAAATTTCCCAGCTGCAGTTGAATATTAATTTGAATGCAAACTCGGAATTTATTTTTATTCAATGAGATTATGACTTGGAGGAAGTTAGAATATTTTAATAAATTCATTCTCTTTAAATGAGGAAAAGAAGTTCCCAAATTTTTATTTTAAAATTCATGCATGGAACTATCGCATATTTATAATGAAGAAGGGGAATTGAAAATGTTTATCAGACTTGTTTTGAAATTTATATAGGGTATGCTATAATATAAAATGAACATTTTAAAAATTCAATAACAAGTAAACGGTTACAAGTATTGAAGTTATTATTTCAGGTGAGTATAGTGAAGTGTGTAAAGTTGGGAGTATCTTTGAAATGCACCCTTCTTTCAATTTAAAATCTGACCAATGGATGTGTGGCAATGGATGCAATGTTTTAAAATGCACTACACTTAAAACCCTTTGAGTTTCAAAACACAAACATTTTGTTTTAAATCTAAACATAATGAATAATAAAACTTCAGTGAATTTTGATCCAATTTTATACATAAATTTGACCGCTCTAACACATTCACTGTAAAAAAGAAAATCGTTTTTTTTTACAGTATAATACTGGCAGATGGGGCGCCAGTATTATACCTTAAAATTAACAATAATAAACCGTAAAATAAACAGTAATATACAATTAAGTAGTAATATATGGCATATTACTGCATTTTCATTGATTAGACAGTATAGTACCGTTCATTTACTGTTTATAATTGTTAATTTTACAGTATAATACTGGCGCCCCAGCTGCATAGGCGTAATCAGGGGGGGGGGGTGCCCTGGGTGCCCGGGTGCCCCCCCCCCCCCGCTTGCGCAGACTCAAGCACAACTATTAAAAAAAATCGAAATCTACAAAAGAAAAAAGAAGACGTGAAAGCTTCTTTCTTTCTTTCTTTTTTTTTTTTTCTTTGAAAGAAAATTATGTTGTTTATCTTTTTTTTTTTTTAACTAGAATATTTACAAGAATCTGTACTAGTCTAGTAAGTCAAAAAGGTGGTTTTATAATTCCACTTTGATGTCTTTTGTTTCTTGGAAAATTTTTTTAACGCCGTTCCTTCTATTGCATGTTTTTGCAATTTCATGAGAAATTAACGCAAGTTCTTGACGAACTAGAAACTGTTTGTCTCTTTGCTTTCGTAGTTTAAAGTCTAAAGAGAGGCAAAAAAATTTGAAAGGGAATGCAGATGTGAAACGATAATTCTAAAATGCGATTAGTCGGGGGAAAAGGAGGGGGGGGGGGTACACTGAACCTGCCTCCTTTGAAAATGAAAAATAATAGCACAGAAAATTCAAATTAATCTGGAGGTTGGTTGATTGGTTGAATTTCGTGTTTCGCGGCCAATTTTTGACATTCGTAAATGAATATAGTTGCAGTCTTTCAAGTCAATATAGTATTTTTTTTTCTATGAAAATTTTTATACGATTTTTAGAGTCTCTTCTCGTTTCGCAGCGTTCTTTCGAAAGTAGGAAAAGGAACCCGGTTTCAATCTTTTAGGCCAGTTCAGTAAATTTTAACCAAATTCGCGATTTTATTCTGCTATCATTTCATGATACAGTAAAACTTCTTTTAAAGGCCACCCCTATTCAAGGGCCACCCCTATTAAGGGCCAATATTTTTAGGAACGAAAAATTTTCCCACAGACATAATGTTAAATTTACTCCTATTAGGGACTGCACCTACCCTTCATAAAGGCCATTTTTTTCACATGTGCCTTAAATCCTAAACAGGTGTATTGAATTCCTGGACCAAAAGAAAAGAGTTCACCAAACAACTGCACTTGTAACAAAGAAGGCAGGGAGAGATGGGGAGAATTTAGTAACACGATGAAGAACCACAAACTTTTCAACAAGTCAGACAAACAGGTTTTCCTCACACTTTGTTTGACCTTTCAACCCGTAGGTGTTGGGTTGTTGACCTTTTGTTGTGGGCACACAAATGATAACAGGTTATCTAGAAAAACTGATTCCATATTTACTAAAACTGTGAATACATATTGAAGCACAATTTTTACACTAGAAATTTTATGCTCAGGCTTACGTAAAATTTAAAATTACGGCATCTAAATGAAGCCAAAGAGTACATTTGGATTTGAATGACAAAATCAAAGTTATTAATTGTCATGATCAATGAACATCTGCAAGAAAATTGGCTTCACAGTTTAATTACAGCAAGAACCAAATGAACAATATTGTTAAAAACAAAGAGAACTTACTGAAAGAATATGCAGATTTTAAAAATCACGGGATAAAAAGAAAGAGAAATGAAAAATTTGGTCACCCCTATTCAAGGACCACCCTTCATAAGGGCCAATTTTTAACGGAACTGCAGGTGGCACTTCCAGAGAGGTTTCACTGTATTTACAATTTTTTCCCAAAATCGTTTGACGAAATTCACGCCTTTCTACGCGATTTTTTGGCAAAATTCACACTTTTCACCACTAACCTTTGACAAAATTCGTGTTTTTTACCACGATCCTTTGACGAAATTCGTATTTTTTACCGCGATATTTTGACGAAATTGGCATTTTTTAGCACGATTCTTCGATGAAATTCGCTCTTTCTTTTCGCAATCTTTTGACAAAATTCGCGCTTTCTTTCTACGATCCTTTGACGAAATTCTCATTTTTACCGCGATCCTTTGCCGAAATTTATTTTCTGTTGCGACTGATTGACGAAAGTGATTTTTTCACACGGAGATCATTTGTCGAAATTGCTCGGCCGATTGGGAAAATTCTCGATATCTTTCCGTATCAATTAACAAAATTCTTTACTCGTTTCCGCGACATTTTGGCGAAATTTACAACATCTTTTCGTCAATCGTTTATCGAAATTCGTAATTTTTTTGTGCAATCTTTTGACGAAACTGGCGATTACTTTTTGCACTCTTTTATCGAAATTTCTTATATTTTTCCACAATCGTTTGAAGAAATTCTCAAATTTTTCGGGAACCGATTCACGAATTGATTTTAAGAAATTCCTTAAAAGAAATAAAAATCACGGACTTCAAAAAAAATTTTTTAATACTCACTGAAGAATCACAGGTCTGTGAAGAATTTGGAGGGGGAAAATACTGCGCAGAATTTTTTAATTATGCGGGACTTTCCTTTTCTGTGCACAAATCGCGCGATCCCGCACGTTATTTCAAAGCCTGTACCTCAAAGAAAACTTCATTACTAGAGGAAATTCGTTGGTTGGTTTTTTAAACGAACATAGAATTAAACAAATCTAGGATTTGGGGGGGGGGGGACTGCCTTCGGCAACGTACTCCCGAGCAAGCTAACTATTTGGGTAAAAGATTTAAACCGGATTCCTTTTAGGAATGTCGAAAAATAAATCACCGTGAAATGCGAAAAAAACCCTCTAAAAATAACATTGAAAAAGTGTTAAAAATGGAAAAATCGCTGTAAGAATCTCGAAAACACTTTATTGAAAAGAAGACAAAGTTTACTGGATAAAATATTGAAATCGGATCCCTTTTTACTAATTTGAAAAAATTGCCGCAAAATGCGCGAAAAAAATAGCATAAAAATTTAAATGAAAAATTCCAGAAATTGCCTTCGATATGCATGAGTTCAGGCATACAAATCCTGTCAAATCTTACGGCTGTGCGGGATGCATTGTTTTTTCAGAGTTCAGCGCGCGCGTGTACACACAGAGAGAGACAGACAAGTACCTATCTTTATTATTATAGTCGCATCATGATAGCATAATTTTTATCATCTTGATAAAATTTATTGTATATTATCATGACCTGTTTTAGCTAATATATTCGACACATTCTGAGGTAAAAATATAAATTACCGTAATTTCCGGCCTATAATCCGCGAATCAAACAATTATGTTAAGACCCAGACATATCTTTTTTTTTACCATTAGATCTAATTTTAATGTTTTGGACCCCTTCTCATCCCTCCTCACGCAAACAAAAATCGCGTTTGAGCCCTTTTTAAAAGAAATACCATACAATTATACCTTCTAAGATAAAAACCTGTCTAAAACGGAAATTCGACGCGTTTCATGAAGTTCCGTTTTACAAGGTTTTACTATATAAGATATTGTTTGTATCCAACATGTTCAGGTTAAAAAGTCTGGGCGCCCCCCCGTTCAAAAGGCTGGTTACGCCTATGAGCTGCCAATGTTAAACTGTAAAATCAACATTTTTTTTTTTTTTTACAGTGTTGATACAGCGAAGCTGCATATACTGGTGATAGTTGGAACTGACACATGGTAGGGGTAGTAAAGAAATTCTTCATTTCATACATTACTTACTAAAAAGTTTAAATAGTTATATTGAATTTTCAAAAGATTGAGTTCATTTTCCTAAAAAATTACATGCCTGTTCAGTACGCTAAAGAGGAAATAACAAACACAGAATTTAACTTCTGATCTTATTGATACAAGTGAAAAAAGGAAATATATAATTTTAAATCGTAAACTGCTTGACAATTGCTAAGGAACAGGGGCATTTTTTGAAATAAAAAATCACCGGAAATGATTGAAGAAACGAAATTAAGTACTTGTCTAGTAGAGGTGAGATATTATATTTATCACGCAAAATGGTACCGATCGCGCCACACGGGAAAATGGGATAATAAAAAAATAAATAAATGTCTCCTTTAAAAAAGTTCACAGTCACTAAAAAATTTCTGTCGAGATTGAAGGATGAGAGATGTCAGTCTCCGAGTAAGAAATATGAACTCCTCGGTCATTAGTGCACATTTTGCGTTTGTTATTCATGCTATCTACAAAACTATTGAGGAGTCCTTGGGGGATATTATATCACTCCTCTCTGAAGGTTTTTTAGTTCTTGCACGTTTCTTAGAAGGCCACTCCTTTGAGAAACGCATTTGCCAAGAACATCCCAGGTATGCTTTATAGGATTTAAGTCTGGAGAGTAAGCAGGCCTTTCCAAACGTTCAATACTTTCACTTTCTAGTGTGTCCGATACTTCAGCGGTCTGTGTGGGCGCACATTGTCGTTTATAAACAGAAAGTGTGGACCTACCGACCTCCTAAAGAGACGAACATGATCCAAAATAGTCTCATGCAACACCTTTGTGATGTAATGGTACCTTACTCAAAGATGTGAAGTGGTGTTTTGCCATTGTGCAAAATGCCTGCCCACACCATCACGCCTAGGCCATACCGATCACTTTCAAGAACATTCAGTGGTGTGTGGCGTGATTCCCTCACTCTCCACACTAACTAGTGGGCAGAATCACTGGACATATTGAAGCGATTCATCGGAGAACATCATTTGGATTCCTGTTGCTGACCTCAACCAATATGTTCCTTTCACTAACGCAATCTTTCTCGACGAAGGCGTGGTTTCAATAGAATGCACAGAACAGGATTTCGTGGATACAAACCAACCTGATTTAATCGCTGAGAAATTGTTCTCGTAGATACACGTGTAGCGGTAGTGGTTACAAGGTCAGTTGCTATTTGACTAGAAGTGACATTTCTGTTCTTTTTCACCGCTAGCTATGCTTATCGATCCTCTTGAGGTGTGGTGTTCCTTCAATCTCCACCTGGCATGCTTCTGTATAGCATTCCAACCTTCAACGGACTTTTTTAATTGCTACATGACACTTTTTGTCACTCCCATTACTGTGGCTACAGTAGTGGCAATTTGACCTGCTTAGAGCTACCCAACTGCTCACCCACGAGCGTAATTACTCAGATTATGTATTGCTGACATTTCGCACTTATTGTCATGCCACAGGGAATTTCACCTAAAAAATTTCAGCCACCTATAGGTGTTATTTTCCTCTAACATCTAACTGCATGAACTTTCATATGAATAAAGACCTCTCGCGCACTGTCTTTTACGCAGAGAACATGTCCTGTCCTACTACGCACTTTACGATTAATTTTACTATGATTGATCGGCAGTCGAGAACACTAAGTTGCAAAAACCAGATCCTTAGCAATTGTCAAACAGTGTATATATAATATTAAATAGTTTATAATATTGTATGGTACTTTTATAATAGGAGGTTATCTACGCATTAAAACTGAACCCAACTTTGAAAGTTCTAATGCAACAGAATAATTCTTTTCTATATTCAAATTAAGTAGTCCAAAAAGCAAGGCCTCACATTCCTTACTTTTCGAAGCACAGTTAGAAATAATAAATTTTTGGGAAAATAATATTTCAATGTTAAAATCAATATATCTATATATAAATCAGTTTGTGTGCGTGCATGTCTCTTAAACAATTCTGCAATTTTTTATCTATTCGCACGTAGCTTCACATGCGTACGTTTTAGCACCCAAGTAAAATTACTTTCTACTTTAGAAATTTCCCAGACGACTATTTACTCCTTTTTTTTTCAACCATGTGCGATAGTTCATCTTTATAAATATTTTCTAATGCAGTTTTTTCTTTCCTATTGCTACACCCTAAAAACGGAGCAATAACTAAAAGAAATATAACGCGTGTACTTTGTTTTTATAAGCTAATAAAAATTCAGACCCACTAGCAGTATTTTCACCTTTGAAATTGACGTTATTCTGAGCGTATAATGCGCATTTTTCGTACATAAAATTTAAAATTTTACTAGGAAGTGGATTAAAATGATCTATTAACTTCATTTAAATGCTTTTAGAGTGAACACATCTACTATATTACAGACATTTCAATTTCCAGAGAAATATTCACGGCAAAAATAATAAATAAAAAATAATTTCCTAAATGTGACGTCACTTTCCATTGGGTGCTTTCAGTGTGACGTCAAACTTATACTAGAATAACGGTTGCTAAGTTTTATTTCCTATTTTGTTTGTTTAATAGAGCTGTATCTAATAGTTACACGTTATAGATAAGTGTTTTAATACTTTAGATGCAGTAATTACATTTCTTATGATTTATATTAAATAGGAAATAAAATTTGTGTTTTCATTTGCATGCACGTGACTACTTTTCTTCCATTTTAGTTTAACATGTTGTTATGACAACACGGAACAAAAATCTTTGGGATAGGAAAAGAAAGGAACTATGATTGATGCTTTTTGTTCGTTACGGTAAAAAACGTTTCTTATTTTAAACGTATAAGTAATGAGTGACTCCAGTTTAAAATATCTGTATTTATTCTAAAATGTGGTAAATAAATACCCACAGATTAATTGGTGAGTTCTATAAATTAAATTATCATGACAGAAGAACAAGAAACAGCTTCTGTTCAGAAAACAAATACTGTAAGTTATAAGGCAAACATTAAAATTTCTCCATTTTGGAAAGAAAAACCTCGGTTGTATTTTGGTTATTTTTGCACACGCAGTATCTTAATACACATAGCCCTATTATAAAATAATAAAAATGCGTTTATCGATGCGTGTACAATAATTATATGTCTACAATATGTATATAAAAACCTAATGAAAGAAATGTATCTAAAGATTCTATGAAGCGACTAATTTCATGAAACGATCGAGTTTATGAAACAACTATTTCCTGTAACGACTAACATATGAATTCGAATATATGAATTTATTTTTCTTTTGCAGGGCCTGCACAAGAGAATTTGGTTGCAACAATTTCTATAAACAGAAATTCCTATAATTCCGTTTTTAATTGTGTTATGCGTTTTGTTAGATATAATAAATTTCAGCATTATACAGATTGCAAGCGAAATATCTAGTTTTTACAGGCCATAAGATTTTGTATGCATTGCTATCTGTGATCCAATTATTTAAGGAAAAGAATTCCACTGATATTATTGACTTTTTTAACTGAACTGAGTTTCGTACTGGTTTGAAAGAATTGTAAAATATCTTTCTCACTATGATGATACTTAGAATTTTATGTTGTTAAGAAATTTGTGATAAAATAGATTTGCAAATACAAACGTAAATTTTTACAGAAAAAATACTCTTCATTAAATGTTAACTCCAGAATCGCGATGAACTACTCAAAATATGTATGGAACAGTTGTGAAACCTATAAATTGTATGAACGAATCACAAACTATCAATAATAAAAAAAGGGGCTATAATTAAACCGACAGTATTCAGAATGCCCTGTAGTGTGATCTGATTGAGAGAATGACGCCAAATTTTGTAAGAAGATTAAACAAGACGGGGAACGAACGATTCCGTGTAAAAAATTTAGTTCCAAAAGTCACCGCTATGGGAATATGTGTCGCTGTGTGACAGAAAAGAGAGTTTAAAAAAACGTCCTTCCGGCCAGTGCCGGGAGGAAGAGGTAGCTTTCATATTCCTTATTTTTAAAAAGCAAGCTTATATTACTCAAATACACTAAGCTCAATTTAGTGGAAACCGATTATAGGGGATTCAGTCCTAATCTTTATCAATACTAAATCATTATGAATGAGAATTTCGCGAAATTAATCAGCTTTATCCAAGCTGCTTTTATTTAAAGTCACTTATATATGGTTGCCATATTCGGCGATATTCTGAAGTGCCTGCCATTTTAAGACAACATGGTGGATGAGGCTAACCAGTGAACTTGGTGGAGACCTTAGTAATTATTGTGCACATGCTCACTCACATCGGAATCGGTTGATATATACAAGTTCTGTCGCAGGCAAAAAATAAGATTTTGCAAAATATCACCCACATTAGAAATTCAAACTGCTATATCTGAGCCATTTTCTAAGGTAAAGACAAAACGAAAAATGCTCCGGAATCCTTATATCATGGTCAAATACTTAAGAAAGAAACATTTTCCAATTTCTAATTCTTTTGCACCTCACTTTAAATATAATTTTTTTATTTTATTTAATAGCCTCCATTTTGAAACAAGATGGCTGATGAAGCTGACCAGCGAACTTGGTCGAGACATTACGATATACTATCCACATGCCTTCTTACATCGAAATAGGTTAATAAATACGCGTGTTATCACGGGACAAATGTCAGATCGTTTCAAAATGTCAGCCATGCTAGAAATTCAAAGTGCTATAATTCGACCATTTTTTAAGATATATACGAAACAAAAACTGCTTCGGAATCTTTGTATCAAGGTCAAAGACATAAAAAAAATCTTTTTCATTTTTCAATTTTTTGATAACTCATTTTAAATTTTAAATTTAAATTTTTTTTAAATGGCAGCACTTTTGAAACAAGATGGCGAATGAAGCTGACCAACGAAATCGGTCGAGACATTGGTATGTACTATGTACACACCAAGTTACATCCAAATCGGTTCATAAATACGCCTGTTATCGCATGACAAAAATCAGGTTGTTTCAAAATGTCAGCCACAATAGAAATTGAAAATGCTATAACTCAGCCATTTTTTTTAGATATAGAAGAAACAAAAACTGTTCCGGAATCTTCGTATTAAGGTCAAACACATACAAAAAAATCTTTTTCATTTTCCAATTTTTTTGGTACCTCATTTTAAATTTTAAATTTAAAAAAAAAATTTAAATGGCCGCCATTTTGAAACAAGATGGCGGATGAAGGTGGAGAACGAACTCGGTCGAGAAATTGGTACGTATTATGTATACACCAAGGTACATCCAAATCGATTCACAAATACGCCTGTTATCGTGTGACAAAAATCAGGTCGTTTCAAAATGTCAGCCAAGCTAGAAATTCAAAGTGCTATAACTCATCCATTTTTTAAGATGTAGATGAAACAAAAAATGCTCCGGAATCTTTGTATCAAGGTCAAACACATAAGAAAAAAATATTTTTCAATTTTAAATTTTTTGGTACCACATTTCAAATTTAAAATTTTATAAAAAATTTTAAATGGTCGCCATTGCGAAACAAGATGGCGGATGAAGCTGGCCAACGAACTCGGTCGAGACATTTGTATGTACTATGTACACACCGAGTTTCATCCAAATCGGTTCATAAATACGAGAGTTACAGTGTGACAAAGATCATATATATATATATATATATATATATATATATATATATAAATATATAACCATTATATATATATATATATATATATCAACTTTTGAACGGAGGGTGGTTTCGGGGTCTGGGGGTCATGATCGATGAAAATATACCAAAATTTTTTTGAAATCGCTTTCCTCCGAACGCCTGCAATAGGTAGCTTTTTGTAATGAAAGCTACCTACTACAGAATCAATACTGAAATAAAATTACCTTTTATTTAGCACATTTAACGATTTTAGTATTGATTTTATATTTTTTATAACTCTCTTTTCTATTACACAGCGCCACATATTCTCCTAGCGGTGACTTTTGGAATTAGTTTTTTTTTGCGGATCGTTTGTCTTGTTTAATCTTCTTACAAAATTTGGCGTCATTCTCTCAATTAGATCGTGCTAAAGAACACTCTCAGTACTGTCAGTTTAATTATGGCCACCTTGTATTTAAAAAACAATATCAGCCATTACATGCAATACTTTACCTTTTGCCACCCGCTTAACTCTGGTGAAATGCAATGTTTCTTATACATTTATCGTTGATTAAAAAATCTTGTTTTATCCGAACAATACGGACATTCTCCATTCTTTAAAGTCATGCACACATATTTATATACGTACACATATTTATATACGTACACATGTTTATATATAATATAATATATACGTGTTTGGGTTCAGTTTTGATAGCTAGAAAGGAATCTCGCCAAGGCGCAGGTTAATATCGCACTCATTTTTCTGCAATTAATTTACTTCATATAGCAAAGACAGTACGTATGTTAAAAAGCCATTTTTGACATTTGGTACAAATATCTTCATGGAAAATTAGACACATGAATCTTGGCTAAAAAAGAAGGGGATAGAAAAAATATAAATTACTTAATAGAAAAAAAAGTTATTTTTATTAACAAGAACATAATATTTGAAATTTTATGTGCAATAAAGGATGTTTGTTGACAATAAAACTGTTTGAAAAAGAATTTTCTTAAAACACAAACAAACTAAAAAAAAAAAAAAAAAATACAAACGAAATTACAAATTTCTTTTTAAAAATTATTAAACAATTCGGTAGAAATTGCAATTTCTTCTTTTATATATATGATTACTTCTAAACAATGCAATGAAAATAAAACTTGTTACGGTGATTGTTACGGTGAGATATCGCGTAAAAAAGTCCGAAATAATAATTAAAATTCAAAGTAATAATTTTTCTATCACTTTTTTTAAACAAGACGTTTAAGATTTTAAAAATGTCTTTTTAATCTGTTTTTTAAAGAAACAAAATACACGATAATTAAAAAGAAAAAAATTTCTTATTGTTTCAAGAATTAAAATTCTTGAAACAATAATAATCAAACAACCTAAATGACAATAAATCGTCATTATGTTTGAATGATGTTACCAGAAAATTAATTACTAGATATTTAAAACTTGATTTATCTGTTTTATCATAAAGAAGGAACCTGTTTAAGTAATTGATTTAGAAAATGTAGTTCTTAAATTAAATTAATCTATTTAAAAATACAAACTAAACAAGAACATAATAATAGAAATTAATGTAAAGCAAATTGTGCAATATTGTAATAATGATTAATGTTAAGTTATATGTTTCTCATGAGATACAAATTTAAATATGGAGATTAATATTATTTCTTTAAAAAAAAATCCAACAACCTTTTTTTATGAATAAACAGAAAGAAAATTTACATTTAATATTTCATTACGGAACTTAAAGACTTCTTGTTTACTTTAGAAACTAATTAAAATATATATACGGGAGGAAACTTTTATTGCAGATAAGAAACATACCTAGATAATTAAAATTATTTTGTAGATATATACTTTACAAATAGAGTATAATAATTAAAAGGGCTTATGAGAGTTTTTTGTATAAACTGGAATATAATGTTTCAGAAATGTTCAGATGACTTTCAAAAACTAATTTAAATGTATATCCAGAAGGAAACTTTTATTAGATTGAAACGAAATATCTCTAGGTAATTGAAAGAATTCTCTAGAAATGTTTTTCATACAAAATGACAAATAAACAAAAGAACTTATGAAAGTTACTTGGATAGTTCAAAAGAAAAAAAAAAAAAAAAAAAACATTATATATAGGAAACCCGGGGTCGTAATTCATTTTTAAATTAAACTAGTTGGATGTGCCAATGCCAAAACTTTCTTCTATCTTATGTCAATACTTCATTATAATTAGTTTTATTAGTATTTTTATTAGAATTAAGCATAACTTCATACACTTATCGGTGGTACAATATTCAAAATGCACAAAAATCGTTATTATAGCGCCCCCTAACGGCGGATTTTTTCCAAATTCAGGGAGGACCTTCTTGCCATGGCCAAAAACAGACACAAGAAATTTGGTTCAATTCTATGCATAAATTCATACACGTTTCGATGGTACAATATTCAAAATGCCCAAAAAATCGCTATTACAGCACCTCCTACCGGTAGATTTTTTTCCAAATTAATGGAGGACACCCTTGCCATAGCCAAAAACTTTAAAAGAAAATTTGGTTCAATTCTATCCATAACTTCATACAATTTTTGATGGTACAATGGCGACACACGAACATACGGACACACAAACATACAGACATTTTGTATAAACATATTTTTTGTGATCTCTGACCTCTAAATCGTGCAAATCCGTCGAAAAGCGGAAGCCGAAAAAAATTTCGATTACAATACTTTCTTCTATTGAAGATAGAAGAAAGTAAAAATGAGGTGTGTCTCAGTAATCCGAACATAACTGTCGTTCGTAAATTTAACTAAACGAAAATTACTTGAAAATTATTTTTAACAGATTTACTTTTCTTTGTTCTAAATACAATGATATTAATATGATGTGATATAAGTGACAGAAGCGTACAGCATTCAGGCAAATGAAACCGTATAAATTTTCAATGACATCCGGAAAGTCTAGTTCAGGGCTGTTTAAATGAGGATGGTATCCACTTCTACGATTTCTCGTGCTGTCTTCCTATTTAAAATAAAAGAAGGTCAGTCTGAATGAAATTCCATTAAAATGTCTTTTTTTTCTATAGAAATGAATAAAAATCCGTATCTGCGTGGTCAACCCTGTATATTTGTTGAATAAATGGATTATCAAAACTTTTTTTCCTTTATCCTTCTATATATAAAAAAAAGTTTTGATTTGGAAATGGACCAATGAAAATCTGCGTAGATATTCCGGGAAGATCGGCATCCAATTTGAATGCTTAAGCATGGCCTTTCTTCGTTAATATTAAAAAAAAATGTTGCATACAAAAATATGATTATTATAGAGAGTACTATTATAGAGAAATGTTTGATAAACACACTGATGAAGACAGTTTTCAAATCGAATAATTATTTTAAGAGACATTTAATGCCAAAGTTGGACAAAATCGTTCCATTAAAAAAGTTTTATAGGATCAAAAACTGTACATAGGAATTTAATCATTTTTAGACTATTTTATGCGTCAGAATTTCCTGGTGTGAAGATTGCATTTAGTTTTTTAATTTGACTCATTTTTTGAGGTTTTATTTCTATTTTAAATTCAAATTTTCAGCATTTCAAGAGATATTTTTTAGATATTTTAGAAAATTGTATTAATTTAAACTGTTGCCAGCTGTATAAACAGCGCAAACAATAATGTTAGCTTCAAATTAAAAATTTAATTTACACGTGACTATTATAAACAGAAAATATAAAAAGGAGGAACTCATTGAAAATTACGTCATAAAAACTATAATTACACGTGAATTTTAAAAGAGAAAGACTATTGTAAAATAATAAATTCATTAACATGCGTTAGAAGTCTTAAATAGGAGAATTTACGTCACATTTACGTCACATTACACTTATTACATGAAATGAACAAAAAATAATATTGCAAAGCAGTTTAAATTTAAAAATTGCGCGAGACATTTATTTGATATTTTAAGATGACCATAATATTTTATTTCTAACAAAAGTATTTTTACGTGAATATTAAAAAGAGAAATAAAAGTTTGGTGAAAATCACGTCAGATTATAATTGTCAATTCAAATTATAATTCAATCTTCAGAAATCTTTTTAAAGCCTATCAAATTAGCGTGCTGTTAGAGTCTGCGGTGTCTGAACGGGGGTTGACGAGCGTAGCTAGTAGGGGGCAGAGCCCCCTAGTATATATATATAAATGTTGCATTATGGCAACATTGTATTATTTTTCTAGTTGGAATGAAATAACTGGCTGTCACGATATCAGTAGTGGATCACGTCCAGCAGTAATATAGTATAAGTTGTCAGAACAGGTTAATTCAATCCTGTTATACTAGTACAACCTAAGATTGGAATCCTGTCGTGTTAAAGACTACGACATTGATGTTATATGATGATTATCAGCCGACGAGTGAAGGCCATGCTATACATTTTTCCGTGAAAGTTTCCCCAGAAATAATTGAGGCAGAACGTAAAGACAGCTCAGCATTTTATTAAAACATCATTCGGCGGCGCAGTTTCCACCAAGAATATTAGCCATTGCTTCATAGTAGTAATTTAGGGATGAACAAAGTTGTAGATAATCGAATACGGGGACGGTGACCAGGGAGTGGTATGAAAAATGGAAATACGACTAGAATCTTCTGAAACACATCGAGCATCGGCTTTTTGTGCGTCAAGTGTAGGAATACAAATACGACGTAGGTCACGCTCTCAACCAATTAATAATTAAGAATAGTACATCATGGAAAGAGTGCGGACAGAGCGAGTGGATAAATTTGAAGGTTAAAAGGATAACTCCGGAATACGCGCGGGAAAATAACATGGAAGGGGAATTAAAATTGTTGCTAAAAGAACATTCTAAAAGAAAAAAGAGCGGAAATGGAACATTTAATTTAATAGTACTAAAAGCGTAATATTTAAGTAAATTAGACAAGTGAGACATTAAATTAGGGGAATTTAACAGAATTAACGATAGAGATTAATTAAGAATAATGATTTAGTGAATATAAAGTAGTAATTTAGAATAAGATAAGGAAATCGCGGAATTAGATCTAATAATGTAACATATATATATATATATATATATATATATATATATATATTTCTTACTTGCTTGTGTAATATGAAATTTTTACTGAATATGACTGATAAACCGGGGGGACGGTATAAAAATTTAAACATCGTAACTTTTTAAGAAAAGTTTTTATTGATCAAATCGACTTTGACAATAATTTTTTTTTAACTCATTTAAAACATTTTAGGTAGATTTCGTAAGAAATACTATCAATTACAACCTCTCCTATGTTGGAATTTCTGAACATTTTTGGCAGATGTACGCTGATTGTGACCCCTAGAGCCCAAAACCACCCTCATTTCAAAACTTTATATACATATCTATCTATATATATATAAGGTACCTGTACCCAATATGGATACCCTAAGGAAAATTGATTTTTTTCACCCCAGTGTACACGTCATAGGACTCCAAAAATATATGACCACTATCCCTGGACTGTTGACTATCATTTTCAAAATTAGCGACCTTGTAATTATTATGGTTTAAGTTTAATGATAAAAACAAAAAATGTTTACAAATGTCCATATAAGGAACCACATGCTTCTTTTATGGACATGCATATCCATATTAAGGACAGGTGGCTCCTTATAGTCCCACTACACAGGGTGTATGGAAGAGCCACTCTTCCAAGAGATTTTAGAGGAGAGGGGATAAAAGAAACACATCTTAAAGTATTGCGGGGGAGGGGGGCACAGTAAATATCTTCAGAGCAGGCACTTTAGAAAGGGGGGGGTCATTTTCGGTTTTGGCTCTTCGAAGACCCATGCAAAGCACCTCAGTTGCTACAAAGTATTATGAAATTATATAGTTGGTTTTACTTAGCTTTATTGCATCTGTCTGAAGAATTTGCGTCTTATTACTTAGTCCTCACAGGAAGGACAAATAAAGACTTCTTTATCATGGGCGGTAAGTCCCAACCAGTCCTCATGGAGATATTTGGGGCATGTGATGCATAGCCGCATGTCTGCAACAGCATCAATACTGCATAAGAAGCAGTACCAGCTCTCCTTTGTTGAGGAAGTCATACCGCTGATACCTGCGATTTCGCCAACAGATACCCTACTGAGGGGAGGCTTCTTTTGATTTTTCTGCAAGGGCTTTTTGGGGGATTTTTTTCTTGGAGGAGGTTTCTTGGAGGATTGGAGGCAGGGGCGTAGCCACAGATATTTTTTCGGGGGGGGGGGAGAATTCGAAAATTTCCCAACTTGAAACAAATTGCTCCAATTTTCGACTAAAATGATATGCACAATATGTGTAATAATTATAATGATACTTTTGCATAAAAAATTCCTTTCCAAAGAAAAATTCTGAAATTGAAAACATAAAAGTTCTAATTATGGGTTTGTTTACTAAAAAAACAAATACGCTTTTTACTTTCTTCTATCTTTACAAGAAGAAAGTATTGGATTCGTGAAAAAATTCGACTTCCGGTTTTAGACTGATTTATACATTTTAGTAAATCCTGAACACGATTCGACTATTTTTAGAAAATATCTGTCTGACTATATGTGATACAAATTTTGTGGGCACTCTAACACAAGAACTAATGCATGAAATTTAATAAAACTTTAGAGATTCACTTATACAGTCGAACCTCGTTAACACGAACACTCAAGGGGAAACACTTTTATTTCGTATTAAAAGTAGTTCGTGTTATCGGAACTTAACTACATTACATACAACTGGACGAGGCAATCGGAAACAGTTCGTGTTAACGAGGTTTGACTGTACCTTGATAAAAATTGGTACTGATTTGTTTTTGGTGTAAATCGTCCAACAGGTGGCACTGCTATGCGGCATTTTTCACAATTTACATGATTTTAGCGATAATTATATCTCAAAAACTATTGCACGCAATTTGATCAAACGTCATATTCTGTTAAACCTTGATCTAATTTGATGCCGATTAGCTTTTTATGTATATCATATAGCAGGTGGTGCTGCTATACAGCATTTTTCACGATTTTGCGATAGCTGTATCTCAAAAACTAATGCACGGAATTTAGTCAAACTTCATATTTCACATAAGTAGCACTTCCACATAAATAGATCCTTATTAGGCTTGGGTCTATACTGTCCAAAGCTATCGCTTTTGTGCACTTTGAGTAAGGAATTTTGGTTCCAGACATCTAAGAGGCTGGGTGCCAAAATTCAATGATTTGTTTGAAAAATTCTATGCGTATATCTCCTTTTTAAATGCACACAATTCGACAAATCTATACCTTTAGAGTTTGTTATTATAGGCAAAGAATTGTTATTTAATTTTGGCACTGTGATTGCAAATTTTGAGGCATTAACAATGTATGGAGTAGAAGAAAATTTTGGGATTGTCACATCCGACTACTTTTTACTTAATATTAATTCTTGTGGTCTTCAAAGAAGCCCACATGTTAATAACATCGCTTAGTTTAATAAAATTCCCTATTTCACTTTCATATTTTAAAAGCATTAGGCTGTCAAGTCTGTCATCCCTCATTGTAGCTTGCAATATATATTTTTAAAATTTTTATTTGACAAAAGATTCTTTTATTAGATGCAACGCCATAAAGATAAGTTGCTGTGAATGTTAAGGTACGAGTATATAGTTTGACGGCGTGACCCAAATAGTCTTTGAATTTCATGGCATGAGTAAAAGGTTTGTTAAGGGAGTTGAGATTTGGTTTATTTCTATTTGACTCTGCAAGTCATGTACATCCGGTTTCTCATATCCAGGGGAAACATTATTAGCTTTTCCCTTGCACAATTGTAATTTAAATATGGAATGCATTGCTGCAATATTCTCTTGATATAGGGAACATTGTCATTTAAGCCCATTACTAAATTCCTGAAATTTTCTTGTATTTCTTATAATTCTTTACTGTAAAACTTATGTGTATCAATGTCCATTGCTGTGATATTATTTTTATCTATTGCCTTTAGTGAAACCGTTTTCCGACGGTGCTTTCGAAACTCAGCTTCTCCAGTCACATCTTAATATTCATAATTGTTTGTGAGCTTGTCTGTAAGGAAATCTTTTTTCTTCAAAATTTTATTCAAGCGCAACGTGTCAGTGTTACAGTGCATGTCGATTTTTTCTTCAGTTGATGGACTGCTTTCATGGTCATATTTCTGTTCCAAATTAAAATCGTCCATTTTTTACCTTTTTCATCCTCGAATGGATTTTTAGATGCTCCAAAATCTTGCACGAAAACTCTTTTCCTATTATGAAGGGTTTCTTCGTGCTGAGATTTATAGTAACTTTTTAGAACAGCTTTAAACACAGAACACTGGACTTTTCGTTTAAGATTTTATAAACACATATGAATATGAACGAACAGGACTGATATATATTTCCGCACACAAATAAAAGTAAAATGTGACAAATTTATCTAAACTAACGACTTCTTATATCCGCATTTGCTCATATAATGCTTTTTACTTGACAGCGAAGGGTTAACTAATTTCTGTGGCAAAAAAATCACGAGAATGTGTAAAATATTGTCCAAAAATCGCAAAATTAGTCAAAAAAGTTGTGAAAACTCATCAAATCTTCTTGCCCATAGCTGTGTTTCAAGTAGGTTACTACATTCCTTTCTGTTGTGCTACAAGTGATCTCGAATTTTCAAAAGAAGCTGCAATCCCTTTGGATTAAAATAGATGGAATCTCTTTTGGAAGGAGAAGGGGAGGTAGGGTGAAATTTTTGAGAAAGGAAAAAAGTTTTGGAGGAAATAAAGGAACTGGTTTGTCAGTTATTGATGGACAGGAGTAGAGAAATTTAGGTCTGGTAGTTGTACAATATTTTTGTAGAACTGGAAAATACAATGATAGATTGAGTGTGGCTGATTTCTTTTTGTATTTCTTTTGATAATTGAACTTGTTTACTGTTGCAGTACGCAAAATAATCACCAAAACAATAAATATTTCGTAATTTTACTATTACTTTAAAAAAAGAAAATGTCTCAAAAATCTAGAATTTCCCAACTCTAAGCTCAAAACTCCCAACTTCACATATATTGGGGGGGGAGGCTCCCCCCCCATACCCCCCCATGGCGACGCCCCTGATTGGAGGATACAGCAAGTGAATCTCAAGATTCACTTGCTGTATTTCCAGTGCGGACATAAGTTGTCCATATTGGGAATCGGGCATAGTTTTGCTAAATCTTGTAATAAATAAACAAAGAAAACATTTTTAAGCAATATATGCAATAGCAATCGAAAATATGTTTTATCAGCTTTCTAAAACACTCCACTTTTCAATATTTAAAGTAATTTTACCATATCTAATAAGAATTTAAACTTACCTGTAATTACGAGCAGTACACCCCGAAACAACAAGTTTCCTTCCAAATGGCGAACAACGCGCTTTTTGCACTTTCCAGGTTTAATTATCTTTTCAACTGCTTTTCTTCACGGACATGTCGCGCTATCTTTCGATCAAAATTGTTACTTTTAAAGATATTAGTGGTGTCCATATTGAGAGAACTGTCCATATTGGGTACAAGTACCTTACTTATATATATATATAACTTTTTTATGGGCACGATAACTTAAGTAATTCTGCACAAATTTATTCCAAACTGATACATAAAATTATGGGATAGAAAATCTCGGTAAAGTTCGTTAATGCACAAAATCGGACCAAGGGGGTGGAAATAGGGAGAGGATTTGTGAAAACTGAAAAAATCCCATAACTTCTTAATTACAATCCATATCAAATCAGTTTAATATTATTATTAATTCTAGGAAAAGGGCCGAAAATCTAGGTATCACAGATTTTTGATAAAATTAAAAATGGGCTCAAGGGGCGAAAAAAATTTATAACTTCGTCAATTCTGAAGATATCAAATTCACTTATACTTATTAGAAATCGTATTAATGTTATGTACAACTTTTACATTGACAAGCTTTTGGTAGGACTAACACTTACCGCAAAAAAAATTAAAACAAACAAAAATGGAGGGGTCGAAGAAGAAAAAAATCATAAATTCGTCAATTCACAAGATATACAATCCGCTTAAATTTAGTATACATCTTCTCAATATTATCTACAACTTTCATATTGACAAGGTTTTGATAGGACAAACTCTTACAGAAAAAACAAATTAAAAAATAATAGGGGTCAAAAATAGGGTATCAGATTCATTTTTGCTCTCAAACGCATCCAATTGGTAGGTTCTCTTATTCAGAAACTATATAATGCGCTGTATTGGTCGATTTTTTGATAAAGGCAGTATATATTTCAAAAAATTCTGTCAAAGTGGACATTTTGAACCGAATTTCCCGAAACTATAGTACTGGAAACGAAAAACATGGCCGTACTGAAAAAATCCCTGCCGGTTCTGCCTACAGATACAGGTAGATTTCGAGGTTAAGTACTAATTTCAAAAACCCACTTTAACAATTTTATATAGCCTCTTTTGACGAGTTTTTAATAAGATCTAGTTTTATAAGAATCATGTTAAGGTGGTATTCAAAAAAATACTTTTCCATGCTCAACAACTCGAAATTTTCTGACACATTTTCAGATTCATTTTTAAAAGAAAAAAAAATTAAACTTGCTGACATCATTTTTTAACAGTTTTATAAGCGACCTGAGTTTTTACTTTTCGTTTAATTAATTAGAACTTTATTTATAAACAATTATTTTCTCAGTAGGACAATATTTTTCGTTTCCAACACAATCGCTTCGGGAAGTTCGGTTCAAAATGCCCACTTTGACATCATTTTTTGAAATATATTCTGCCTCTATCAAAAAATCGACAAATACAGCACACTATATAGTTTCCGAATAAGACAACCTGCCAATTGGATGCGTTTGAGAGCAAAAATGAATCTGATACCCTATTTTTGACCCCTATTATTTTTAAATTTGTTTTTTCTGTAAGAGTTGGTCCTATCAAAAACTTGTCAATATGAAAGTTGTAGATAATATTGAGAAAATGTATACTAAATTTAAGCGGATTGTATATTTTGTGAATTGACGAATTTATGATTCTTTTCTTCTTCGACCCCTCCATTTTTGTTTGTTTAATTTTTTTTGCGGTAAGTGTTGGTCCTACCAAAAGCTTGTCAATGTAAAAGTTGTACATAACATTAATAAGATTTCTAATAAGTATAAGTGAATTTGATATCTTCAGAATTGACGAAGTTATAAATTTTTTTCGCCCCTTGAGCCCGTTTTTAAGTCGGAGAATGAGCAGTTTGGATTTGAGTACACAGTTAATACGATAATATTTTCTTCAACTGCTATGTATTTTTAATTTGTTTTTGCTGAAAGAATTGATCCTATCAAAAACTTGTCAAGGCAAAATTGTAGATAATATTAAGAAGATATATAATAAATTCATGCTGATTTTATATCTTGTGAATTGACGAAGTTATGGACCTTTTTCTTCTTCAACACTCCCCCCTCTTTTTTTTTGGTACGTATTGGTCCTATAAAAAATTTGTGAATATAAAAGTTGTAGGTACTATTAAGAAGATTTATAATAAATTTAATTGGATTTGATATCATCAGAATTGACGAAATTATGAATTTTTTTTCTTCCCAAAACCCTATTTTTTGCGCCCCTTGAGCCCATATTTAATTTTATCAAAATTCTGTCATATATAAATTTTTGGCTCTATTTTTAGAAGCAATAAAAACTTTAAATTGATTTGATATGTATTATAATTAAGAAATTATGTTTTTTATCAGTTATCACAAAACCCCTCCCTATTTACACCCCTTTGGTCCTATTTTGCCCATTAACGAACTTGATCGAGATTTTATGCCTCTTGATTTTATATATCAGTTTGGAAGAGATTTGTGCAGAATTATGGAAGTTACCGTGTCCATAAAAAAGTGATACTTATATGTGGAAATTGAAGCTTGACAACATTTAATTTTTAACTAAGTTATATTAAGAAGTAAAGCTATTTACAAAATATTTACAAAGAAAGGTATCATCTTCTTCTAACATCACAATTCTGTGGAACGATCACAACACATTCTCATAGCATAGCATACATCATCGTTCTATTCCGTCGTTCAACTGTTTTATTACCACCGAAAACATAACTCTCCCTATTAGCCGTCGTCTCTCACTTCGCTTCAGTTCCAACTCACACTCTCCAAAAGAACGTCTGTAGATTGGAAATCTGTCCCTCAAGCGCATGCGCGCTGTAACTTCATAGTGAAAGAAGTCATCAAACAGAATGAGGGCGCTTTGGTCGTTAGTTACGTAAGAAGTTGATGGCGCTGTAAGCAGTAGACACTTACTACACCAGGAGGCACGCAGGTGGCGCTCTGGAAGCTATTAAAGGCACTTGGGATACCAAAAAAGCTTTCCCATATGTATATATATATATATATATATATATATATATATGTGTGTGTGTGTGTGTGTGTATATATATATATATATATAGATAGGTAGATAGATAGATAGATAGATAATGTTGCTTACTGAGGGTGAATTTGGGTTCTAGGGGTCATGATCGGTGTAGATCTGCAAAATTTTTTCAAAAATTCGTACATAGGGGAGAATGTAATAGGTAGTATTTCCTACGAAATCTACCTAAAGATGGAATAGAAAAATGGAATTGTTTGTAAATCAAGTTCTAATCAATTAATCAAAAAATAACACTGGTCACTTATAAATCTCTTCCAAAAAATCACGTCAGAAAGTTTTATGTTTTTACTTTTAAAAATTAGTCTGAATTTGTGTCAGAAAATCTCGAGCTGTTGAGAGTGGAAAAATTATTTTTTTTTTAATACCGCATTAATATGATTCTGGTGACACCAGCTCTTGCAATAAAATGAAATTAAACATTCGTCAGAAGTGGCCAGATAAAATTGTTAAACTGGGTTTTATCTCTAATGTTGATTTAGTTTTTGTAGGTGAAATTAATACTTATCTTCAATATCTACCTCCGCCTTGTAGGCCAAGCCGGCAGGAATTTTTTGTAATTGGAACTTTATGTCTATGACTAACGGATTAGAAATTAGCCATTTCACATCGTTGAGAGTAGACAACCTGTATATCAAATGAAACTAGTAGAAGTATTTTTCAAGTTCGTGGGCCAATTCAGACTTTTATATTTACGTGTGACTATAAAACGTTGATTCTCAAATATCTTCTTTGTTTTCTTTTTGGAGAGGGTTTGCGTTTTAGTTTCCCTGCATCAATTTCATTAGGTTAAAAAAATATCATGTTTGTTTGTTGAGTTGTTTTACTTCTACACTAGACTCTAACTTTTGTAGAAATCAAACACTCAGGATTAAATTTGTCTATGTTAATAACTTCTATAGCTATTCTGTGCATGAAAATAGTTACCATATAGTTCAGAGAAACTTGAGCGTTTCGTCAAAGAACCAAACTTCCGCACAATTTGAGAATTATTATTCTCAAAAGTAGATCCCTAGATCTCAGGACCTGCATCCAGTCCTCCATGTTTTCATACCTTTGTGTGCAGGAAAATACAATGGTAAACCTACCAGTCAACCGCTAAAATCGGGTTTTCTGGTGTTTTCCACCAAGATATGACGTGGCAGACCGATTGCGTTTTAATATGCGAATCGAGTTTTAACTAATTTTGGAATTTCACCCGTGAACTCGATGATGTGATTGTCTGTTTTGCCACCTCCCGGTCTACAAGTATTAAAAAGCATTTTTCATTTACAAAATGTTTGGATTTTTTTTCTTGAATTATCATTAATTTTATTTTTTTTGTTAAAATTTTATAATAAAATTGTAATGTAGAAAGTTGAATACGAAAGTCGTTCATTTTCGATGTTTGCAACGGTAATATTGAAATTTATACTTTACTCAAACAAACTGAAATGCTTTTCGCGATGAAAAGTTTTCTTCAAGTGAAAGAAAATAAATGCAATAGAACCCCGCTAATCCGAACTAATTGGGACCGGTGCCTGTTCGGATTACAAAAAATTCGGATTACCCAAAATTCCAATAAAAATAGAAAAGAAGAAGATGCGTGGTAAAAAAAAAAAATGTAAGTTACAAGTACTCAGTAGTACTGTAAACATCCTCTAATCCGGCATGCGGGATAATTCGGCACGACTTTCGGAAAAAAAATATTATTCCTTGTTTAATAAATCCTGATAGTATTTATAATAATCCAATGGAATTTCAGAAAGAGGAATTACGTAACAACCATTACAAATGGTTGAAAATCGGGAATCTATAAATAGCTGGGTCACCACGTCGAGGAGAGGGAAAGAAAAAAACATTTTGTAGGTAATTTGCGAAATCAAACAGTTGAAAGGAAAAATGAATTTTTGCCATCTGAATTGAATACTCTTTGCATTTTAGAAAATAATTTTACAGTGGCTGGCAAGAAATCTGATTTTCGAGATTTTTTTAAGATAGCTTCTACGAGTAGGCCTACAGAGCACGGTTTCATTTTATATTCGTGTACATATGTCGTACTTTTACATTATTGAATATTTTTTTATTATTATTCAAGCTGTTTAAAGAATAAAAAACATGCTTTAGTGGTATTTTTTATTTAATTCTAACTTCTGCACGTTTTTTCCGACATTCATCCTATAATCCGGAAAATTTCGTAATCCGGCATGCTTCAAGTCCAGTAATTTTCAAAAATAAAATTTTCGTAAATAAAATCAGTTCGGATTAACCGGAATTTCAGATTAGCGGGATTCTACTGTAGTTCCAAACTGCGATCATAGTTGGTGCCAAGTATCAGATGTTAAATTTCAAATCTGTATTTTTTCTGATTATCAGATTAGTTTTGACACTTTAATACGAGAAAGAAAGGAGAAAGGGAACAAAAATGGGAGTCGTCATTTCTCTGTCACAGCGTCAGAATTAATCTGAAAATCAGAAAAAACGCATATTTGAAACAAAACATACGGATAAGTGGCGCCAACTACGATCGAAGTTTGGAACTAATTATTTTCATTCGCTTGAAGAAAACTTTTTATCGTGAGAAGCATATTAGTCGAAACTTCACTCCAGTGTGACAATTACTTTATTTTTTACTGAATTTTAAAATGTGTCAGGGAATTGGGACACACTGTATATCTTATACAAAACTTTCAAAACACAAAAGTATGCCTAAAATCTCGAAAGTGTTCCAGTCTGCTTGAAAACGTACTGAAATTGCAAAGGAATCTATCACGCATTTTTTTACCTTTTATCAAATTGAAGTAACTTATATTCAATTAAATGAAGTACTACTAGCAGAAACATTTTCCGGAAAGTCTTTTGTTATTTAAAAGCTTATCCGTTTCAATTACTTGTTTTAATTTGATAAAATTTAAAGTATTTTTAATCATTTTAACCCTTAAATGAATAGTATAATTCAGGAATTACATGATCTTTTTTTGCCATTTGGTACTTTCTATTGGACTTTTGGTAAAACTAGTAAGTGTTACTTACATGTGATAACATGCATTTAAAGTCGTGAAGTCTGATTTTGTTCTGATTTGTTATCACGGGAAGGTTATAATATCTTTTGTTTCTATTGCTTGCTATGCGCTCGACTGGCGTTTTTTCTCTATCGTTATAAGGTCATTGGTAATTCTCCACACCATTAAAAGCATTATAAAAATTATTATATCGTTGAATAGTTCTTATGGTGGGGTGTAAACACTTTAAAGTATATAATTTAAAATTATCATTTTTTGAGCAATTTTTGCTATGTGACTCAGGAATGATGTTATGGCTTTATGCCCATGTAAATGATTAAATGTATTATATAAATGAGCTATTTCATAAATAATTGGCAGTTATTCAAAACAACTTAATTTTCATCGTCTCGCCAAAACCGTAAATATATGACATATATTATTTAAAAATTTTCAGAATAAATCTATACAATTTATATTATTTTATACCATTATTACATTACTTGAAATTATTTATGCCAATAATGTAAGTAAATTATTTATGCTTTAGAACAAAATTACATCCATTCATATGAAAAATAAATAAATTCATTTATTTAATTTATTATTTGGAAATCATCAGTAATATTTTGTTTAAATATTATGAACTTTCACATTTAATGTTTTAGTTAAATTATCACATTTAATGTCAAATTAATAACGATAAGATATTACTACTGACTTATTTCATTGGCATTTAGTAAATGAATGTAAACCAAACTTTAAAATAGTAATATGTGCCGCGGGTCAGACAACTGACCTAACACATTTTTACATTTTGGAATATATACGAAGCTCGTATTGCTTGCGCATTATACAAAACTATTAAAAAGGCTATTCGTCGATAGATGCTAAAGATACGTTAAAAATTGAAGCAAAAACTGAGTGTTCACATTCTATGTTTGAAATCGCTTAAAGTAATGTCACGCTTGTCTATGATGCCGCCGCGTTCATCCGCAATATTAAATGCCACAATGCTCCCGAACTCCGCGGTAATAGCCTTAAACATGTTTTGGTTTTAAATTTTTCCGGTATTCTTTCTAGTGATCTGGACTGCTGCTACCGTTCCTTTGAGTGTTGAAAAGGAAAGGGACCTCCGGTGGGCGCGCGCCGCCTTTCTGGCGAAGTAGCGGCGTTCATTCAACTAAGCTCCAGGTACGGGGCGTCGTCCCACATATTAACCCTTTCGAGGGCGGTGTCCTTAAAAAAGGACACCTAATTTTAATTCCAAAACTGACAACCAGTACCAAGAATATTTAATTAAAATTTTCCTTTTATAATGTACGTGAAAATAAGCAAGTTCATATTTTCTAACAAATACGTTTATAAATTCTGGTGTCAGTCCATTATTTCATCAGTTTATAAACAGAATTACTGCGCGGTTAAACTCTTCATCCCTGACTAACCTCTTGGTCGATTTATTTATATAAGAGAAATACCTTTTAAATTTTACTAGTGGGATCTTCCGTGATCCTGCTGCACTCCTTCTCAGCAGTCTGTGAGGCCGCGATTCTTCGCCGTAACGGAATGAATATAATCTAGAGCATCGAAATTAAACGATTTTTCATCATTGGAAATAAGTGTAGATCAAATCCTTTGTTGCTTCTGATGTTTATCTTCAAACTGAATGCGAGTTTTTTATGGCCAGATGCCAAGCGGAAATCAACGTAGTTTTATATATTTCAGAATTCTCCTCCTTTTTTAGGCTCTTATAGTCTATACGGATGCTGCTGTCTTTATCTGTTTTCCAATTTCCTTTCTGTCTTTCTTTCGCTTACGACCATACGAACAATCAAACTTTCGGATCGTATGACTAATCACTAATCACCCACTCGTGGACAGCCAACCTTTCGGTATAGGAGCTGATTAGTCCACGAGGGGAAAACACATATCTACTACTCCGCGGAGACTCCAGTAGTGGCGTACGAACCTGGAAGCTCCAGAACCCGGAAGACCCTGCTTAATGAAAATTACACGATTATTACAGATAATTCACAATGGGTTGCACTATTGGGCAAACCCGAGAAATTTTACAGCTATAGTTGATGATGAATAGTTAAAATTATGTTATAAAATAAAGTTAATATAGGTACTGTTTCAAAAGGATTCTCGGCTTTCCTATAGCTTTTGCTGTACCATAAGCGGTTGGATTCTGTAAGAAATTAAAAATGACAGTCTTTAAACGCTGAGCATATTTCGCTCAGATAACCTTATGTATAATAACATCTTGTCTGCCATGTAGACAGTTCAACAGAATAAACAGAAGGTGAATAAACTCCATATAAATGATGGGAACGATAGATATACTATTATTTTCAACGCAATCATACTGATTGGTAAAGTTATCATACAAATTGGCAGAGTTATCATACCTATGCAATGTAAGCCAAGGATCTGGGCTCGATTCCCGGCTTGGGCAATTTTTCGCTCAGTTGGAAATATTCAGTTCGTATGATAACTTTACCGATCAGTATGATTTTGTTGAAAATAATAGTACAGTCTTTAAACGTTTAATTTTATCAGCAATTCTTTGAAGTAACGTTCTGATGTTGTTAAAAGCTAGAATTTTGCCTCTTTCGAAGTCAGAAAGCATTTTTCCTCTCTCAATCGTCAAAAAGTTTTGCCAGCTAAAGAAATGCGCTCAGAATCTTTTTTAAACACTTTGTTTATTGATATGCGGAAATATCCACCAATCACGAATCGTGGTTTCTTATCAGTTTGCATCAATGCAAATTTTGCAAAACGCATATTTTAAAACAGATTTTTTAAAATATATATAAATTTTGTAAACGATTGCTTTATTATTAATTCCAATATCATCACTGTAAAAAAAAAAAAAAAAAAAAAAAAAAAAAAATTCGTTAAAATACGGAAATTGTACTGGCAATCGAGACGCCAGTACTATTTTCGTATTTTAACAGAAAATTTCCTCCGTAAATTTCAGAAAAACAGAAATATTTTCTGGAATTTACGAGAAAAAATTTCCGTTAAAATACGGAAATAGTACTGGCGTCTCGATTGCCAGTACAATTTCCGTATTTTAGCAGATTTTTTTTACAGTGATATTTTCAATTAAACACACAAAACGTTCAACTGATTTCTTTGTGTGTCCTTTCTGTCATTTTATACAGCACTATAAAACAAAACTATATTTCTGATAAACAAACACCGAAAGTTACAAAGTATGTTTTTGACATTGGCTTCTACACCTTCGTATTATCGGGAAACACTATATGCTTTTAACAATTCACAATAAAACAACTTAATTGAACAACATATGTACATTTCAGTGGAATGATTCGGGCAGAATAAAGTCAGTTTCCCAAATCATTCAACTGAATTTAGGATGAAGGAAAATTCTTTTAAATATCCAGCACAAATTACTTCAAACTCTGCACCATAATAAACATTTTCAAACAATCGAACTTTTAATCCAATCTACTCTCTAATAAAGCTCATGTATCTATATAGTAAAATACTAAATTACACTTCTTGGCAAGTCGCTTCTACACTTTCAATGTCAACACCCAATTTTGACCAAACTTTGTTTCTTTCAATGCCAACAACCAATTTTGACAAGGTTTTTTAAATTTTCATTTCGAGTTATGCATAGAAACGAAATTTCATGACATTTCGATTATAAGTTTTTGAATTATAAACATTCAAACATTTAGAGCTTCTATAATGTTAATTTATATTTTCATATTTTTATTAATATCTCCCGAAATTACAATCCAAATTTTTTTGTGTGGTTATAGTACTAAAAATACCAAACATAAATACATTGAATTTTTAATAAAAAAAATATAATATTAATTATTAATAATGAAATTAATATTCGAAAAATTATGAATTGCAACCTACAATTTTTTGATGGATTTATATTTATTATATCTTGCTTTATGCAAATCCAAAATTTCAATTTTTTCTTCCAAGTAGTTTTCAAATTATGCTTAAAAAACTTCAAAATGCTTGTTTAAAGAGCCGTCTATGATGTGGAGAAAAGCATAATTTGAAAAAATATGTATTTTTTACTCATGTTATTGAAGCATGGGCTGAGATTAAGGTGCCTCGCTTAAGATCAAGTCTTATGATGTAAGCAAAGCGTAAAACTTATTTCAGTACCTCGTATTCTTACGTTAACCTAAATACTTTCTACGTTCATGTGCTATGTAAATTATCAAAAGAGATCCTGATATTGCTAACGTACTCATTGAATCAATGACATGGAGATTACAAGAAACTCTTGATAAAAAGGGTTTCTATACATCATATTAAAAGGTCCACTCTTTTAAATTTAAACATAACATGTGGCTTATTGGAGGTAGGGGAGAGGATTTTTTGCTCTCTCATTTTTGTGTTCTAATTCCACCCATAATTTTATGTCTATAATTAATTACTCTTTTGTTAAAGTGCTTGCTATCATATGAAAAAAATTTCTGGCGTAATCACATTTTTTTATTTAGTAAAATTTCAGTATTTTAAAATTTTGGTAGCAAGTTGCTCCAACTGCTGCTTTTTAAATTTCATTATGCGGGCAGTTCGTCCTTGTATAAATGTTTGCGTTTAGTTGATGATTAATTTTAATGAAAGAAACTGTGATGACCACGTTAACATGAAATTTCAGAGAGCAAAGCTTAATTGGTAGTGTAAACACGAAATTATTCCTTTCAATGCTTTTCATAAAATGAAAAAACACGTGAAATATTTTTTTCTTTCTTTTTAAATAGATGCCGATGTATTTACGGCAAATGATTAATCTAATTCTAGCATTTCATATCTATAAAACTTTGGTCGAAAGATGTTACATCATTTAAACCATTATTATATATATAACGTAGTCATTGAGATATTTATACTTATTAATTTAATTTACTCAAATCTTAGTTAAATTGTTCCCTGTAATACACTGAAAATCTGTCAGATAATTTGATCCCACGAAAGTATTTTATTGTTATTTAAAACTGCTAATTTAGTCTTTTACTAACTTTTGCATAAATCAAAAATTGTAATATATTTGTAGTACCGATGTAAGGGTTTTTAATCCATTAATAATGAGATTTAAATAATTAAACCTCTTCTTCCATAGCTTGAAATTTAGATCTATTTGAGTACACAGGCTAAGTTAAAAACAATTTAAAAGTTATTTTTATGACTTTCATATAAGCAAGTTTTCTTGGCAATCAAAAGTACCTAATATGCAAAAAAATCTAAAATTTGAAGAAAAAGAAACTTCGAATGGCAAATTTTTTGCCAACCTGCATTAATGAGTTAATTGCAAAATTTCAAATGAAATAGCAGAATAAGTTTAATCACAGAATTATTAATCCTATTTCAAATGAAGAATAACGAGTGTAAAGTTATTCTAATGTCTTTTTAAAGTTCTTCAAATAAATCTGAATGTAAACCATGCGAACATATCTGAAACGATATAACAAGAATCAATCCCTCCCACATACTCTTCAAAAACTTTTTTCCAAATTAAGGCATTCTTAATCGCCTTCGGATTTATTTCAGACAAAAAGGCAATTTATCTAGTTTTTTTCTACATTGATTCCTTATACTGCTTTATACGATTTTTTACTCGAAATTTTTCATTGGCCGATGTTCTTTATATTTCTGCCATAAATTTAAAAAAATTCCAAGTTAAATGAATTCAAAATCTGAGAAAAGGAATACTAAAATCAAAAACTATCAGTACCAAGAATACCCAACAAAGAAAGCAGTCTAATTTGGAAACTGCAATATCACTAGCAGAAGAAATTAATGAGGCTCGATTAAAAAACAAAGAAAAAATTATACAAAATGCATTAGGTGGATCACCACTTCCATTAAAAATACCACCATCCATAAACCAGCTAGAGTCACTATCCATCCAACAGCTCATTCAGGAGTACAATATACTATTAAATAACAGATCTAATAGTAGCTCAGAAGAAGCTAAAAAATATCTCGAAACAATCTTTTCTAAAGCAAGAAGAGATGAGAAACTTCTTATACAACACTCCAACGAAATAAATAAGGATTCTCCTGAAAAGATGAAAAAATTACGACATAAATTGGATATCCTGCAAACACAGAATGATGAATTGTCATTAAAGCTCAAAGAAAGTACAAAAGTGGAAATTAAACTTGAGAAATATTTGGAAGAACTGAAGCAAGAGAATAAACAATTAAAAATCTCCTTAACTGAGGTAGAACATAGTAAAGAACAAATAAAAGAAAGTTTTAAAGAAGAAATAGATAAAATAAAAAGTCAACAGAGGCAACTTAAGAAAAAAACTATAGACAAATTTTCACAAACAGTAAATAAATTAAAAACAACAACAACTCAAACAATAATGGAAAAAAGATCAAATGCAGAAGTAAAGATTAAAAATAAATTGGAAGAATTGAAACAAGAAAATAAACAATTAAAAGACTCTTTGGTCAAGGAAGAACAAAATAAAGAACAGATTAATGCAAATATTTTAATCCTTCAAGAAGAAATTAATAAATTAAAACGACAACAGAAGCAATTAAAATCACAAACTAGAGAAAAAATCATACAAACAGAAGTTAAGTTAAAAACAATAGCAACTCAAACAATAATGGCAAATAACGAAAATGAGAGAATAGAAGAAAATGGTGAAGGAGGGTTCATTCAATTATCCAACAGACTACAGAAAATTGAGGAGTTGGTGACGCGAAACCTGGAGTACTCTAGTGGGGGCTGTCAAGGAGTGAAATGCGGTGATGGCACAAAAACGGGCGTTCCCCCTGCTTTGCCGAACTCTAATTCTGCAATATTAATTAGAACAACCGCTAAACACATAAGGATTCCAAAACTCAAAGCATTACTTAACGAACACTTTAATAAAGTGAAGGAAGTTCCAATAATATACTGCAGAAATGCCAGAAATCCAGATACAATAATTATACAATCTAATACAGATGACAATACAGAACATTTGTTAAAAATGATAGAAAACACTCCTGACATTACAAAGTTAACAGAAATCACATATAAGTTGACTAATTACAAAAGAGTAATAATCACCGGTATTCCATCCTCAGTACCTACAAATGAAATAATATCATATCTTGAAGAAAATTTATCTGATAAAAACATCACCTTATTGAAAATTCTAAAGAGGGATAATTCTACACTACATCACATCATATTGCAATTAGAAACAAAAGCATCACAAGAACTATTAGAAAAAAAATTTATACAGGTGGGTCTCAACAAGTGCTATATTCGTTCTTTTCGCCCAATAATTAGATGCGGCAATTGCCAGCTGTATGGACATCAGACATCTTACTGCAGGAGACAGCCAATTTGCGCCAAATGTTCGAGAGGTCACTGCACTTCGGAGTGCCCTTTTGCGGGAGTTCCCTCGCAATATAGATGCACAAATTGTTTCCACTTACCTAATTATAGGAAACATTCAGCGGATTCCATTGCGTGTCCGGTTTATCAATCACACTTGGCAAATAGAAGATGTGTTCAGTAGGACCATATGGCCATATTGTCAAATATTAAATAACTCAAAAGAATTTGTAATAGTGCATAATATTAATTATTGTTCGCATATTGTACCTTAATACTAAATTTTCAGTGTAGATTTAAAAATAATTTTTGCATCATGTATCTTACATAATATCTCAAACACAGTATCATTGTACTGTAAATTTGTAGGTAATTATTATCTACAATTACTTATACTTTCATAATAGTGCATAATATTAATTATTGTTCGCATCTTGTACCTTAATACTTATTTTTAGTATAGAGTTAAAAATAATTTTGCATCATATATCTTGAAAATAGCTTTAAGTGTTGCAAATATCACATCTGTACATGGTTTAAATTGATGTTATGATTTAAATTATGTGTGAATCCTGAAAATATAAAAGTGTTGCAAATATGTAGGTAATTGTGTTAAAAAAAAAAAAAAAAAAAAAAAAAAAAAAAAAAAAAGTTTAATATCAAATTCTAAAAACTATGCATATTTATATGTTATAATAATGAATATTTCTCTCAAATGTAATTATAGGGGTCATCTGTAAATATTTATTGCAAACACTGTCAATAATTGTCATATATCTAACATTGTTATTTCTCCTAAACTGTAAAAAAAAAAAAAAAAAAAAAAATCAAGGAGTTTCGCAGGTAGTAAAACTTTTCCCTGCCCTGGGCTTGGGGGTTACACCTAACCATAAGCCAAAAGCGGGTTCCCAGGGTGGGTGCTTACTTACTTACTTACTTACTTACTTACTTACTTACTTACTTACTTACTTACTTATAAAATTCGAATCACATTCACATATTCGAAAACTATTATAATTACAGACAACTTATATATTTTTTAATCGGATAATTCAACACGTGTAAGCATTATAAAATGAATATTGAAGAGGGTTTTACGGTATATAACAACATCTGAAGCATACTAAGTGAGTGAAATGCGCATATTGGCCAAAAATAATACATTAACAGAAGTGACATAGTCATTCTGTAGCATTTCAACAATCAAGTTCGGAACTTCAATTTGGATACAGCCCCTAAAATATGCTCATTTTAAAATAATTAAATTATCGGAAACTAATCGTACGAATTTCATGAAAATTTGAGATTTTGGTTAATTGAAGGGTGTAGAATTTATTTATGGTATCAAAATTGGGTCTTGCTATTGGAAAAAAAAGTTATGGTTCGTTTTAATATGTAGATGGCCTCTAGGCAAATTTTATATTCATTAATTAAAAGTAGACTTTATTTCCTATCGTTTGGCACCAGTAACTTTATTCTACGACAATTTGTTGCAAAGTTAGTAGGGGGCGTTAACTTTTTTTTCCACGACTGTACATGTAACGCTCCGTGAACGTCATAGAGATTTACCTAAAGTAACTGCCTATATCTTACCACTAACGATTTCTCAAGCAATACGACTTCAAAGAGCCGCAATTTTACGAAAAGACGAGCTTTCATTGAAGCAAGGAAGGACTTGAAAGCTCTTATCTCACTACGAAAATTCATTCTTCAAATTTGACGAGGTACGTACAACACTACGTACAACACCAATCGACGTAGGTTTTCAAACTGTAAACGGTGCTCCAACTCCAGCGATTCCTTTCACCTTGTATAAAATTTAAAGAGTGAAAGGAAAAGATTGCACATTTGTAGCACACAAGAACAAGACTTAAACATTCAAAATTGAGTCTCTGACTGTAATTAAGACTCTGACCTTTCTGTAACATGGAACTGTTCGTGACATGTTTTGATAAATTTTATAATTTTATCAAGATTAAAAACAGTAGGTTGTAAAAATCGCCTGAACATCACAATTTCTATTTTTTACTTTCTTCTATCTTTACAAGAAAAAAGTATTGAATTCATGAAAATTTTCGAATTCCGGTTTTCGACAGATTTACCGTTTTAGGGGTCAGAGATCACGAAAAAAAGGTTTTTACAAAATGTCTGCCTGTGAGTCTATGACTCTGTCTGTATGTTTGTGACACAAATTTTGTGGGCGCTCTATCTCAAGAACTAATGAACGGAATTTAATAAAAATTTATATTCAGTCAGTACATGATATAAATAGGCGCAGATTAATTTTTGGTGTAAATCGCTCAACAGGTGGCGCTGATATGCTGCATTTTTCACGATTTCCGAAATCGCTCTGTCTCCAGAGCAAATGAACGGATTTTTATCAAGCTTTAGATTCGGTTATACCTCTATATAAATTGGTGCTGTTTACGTTTTGGTTTAAATCGCCGAACAGAACGCCCGCCTCTATGCTACATTTTTCATGATTTCCGCAATAGTTCTGTCTCACAAATTAATGAACGGAATTTCATCAAACTTCCGATTCAGTTAGTCCCTGATATGAATTGGTGCTGTTTAAGTTTTGGTATAAATCACCCAACAGGTGGAGCTCCTCTGTTGCATTTTTCATGATTGCCGCAATAGCTTTAGCTCAAGAACGACTGCATCAAACTTCAGATTCAGGTATACCTTGATAAATTTGGTGCTAATTATGTTTTGTTGCAAATCACCCAACAGGTGGCGCTGCTATTTTCCACGATTTCCGCAATAGCTCTATTTTAAGAACTAATGCACGAATTTTCATCTAACTTAGGATTCAGTTAGATGTTGACGCAAGTTGCTGCTGAATACGTTTTGGTGTTTATAACCCAATAGGTAGCAGTGCTAACCTGCCTTTTGTAGGACTTACACGATTTTAGCGATAGTCATATCTCAAGAACTAATGCACGGAATCTTTAGAATCCTCATGATGATCATAGATTGCCATTTAATTTTGGCACTGAGATAGCGAATTTTGAAGTATTAACATGCATGAGATAGAAGAAAGTTTTGGGATTGGTACATCCCATTAGTTTTTTATTATTTCTCTTTTCTTAAAATCCATTTAATTTAATGTATAATTTTAGTCATACGTATATAAGCAGATATATAAATATAACACAGAAGAAATGTGACTAAAATAAATAATAATAGTATTTCGCAAATAAAATATTTTCGGAGTATATTTTGTATCTGAATAAATCATGTCTGAAATTGCATTTTCTACTTTATATCAAAAATTTAAACAGAAATTTGAATATATATTCGAAAATAATATTTTATGGGAACGCATAAAATATTCAGAGCTTTTGATCTGTTTAATAAAAGTGTTTCGTTTAGCTGGAGAAAATAAAGTACTATCTCTTGTTAAAGTTCAAATTGATCAAACATATGGCTTTCGAACATTTTTATAAAAGTATTTCCTTTAGATGGAGAAAATAAATAAAAGTACTATCTCTCGTTAAAATTCAAGTTTATCAAGTATATGCTTCTTACTACGAGGTATCTATTTATTATAAGTTTATTTATTAAGTTTTATTTTTTTTTTCTTGTTCAAAACTTTAAAAACGTCCAAAGAACAACAACAATAAAACTAGTCGGATGTGCCAACCACAAACCTTTCTTCTATCTCATACATGTTAATACTTCAAAAATACCATAATAAGAATTCTAAAGATATGAAATTCCGTGCTTGAGATATGACTATCGCTAAAATCGTCTAAATCGTGCAAAATCAGCATAGCAGCGCCACCTTTTGGGTGATTTACACTAAAACCTAATTAGCAACTTATGTCAACAACTAACTGAATCTGAAGTTTGATGAAAATTCGTGCATTAGTTTTTGAAGTAAAGCTATTGCGGGAACCGTGAAAAATGCATAGCAGAACCACCTGCTGGGCGATTTACACCAAAACATAATCAACACCAATATTTATCAAAGTATACCTTAATCTGAAGTTCGATGAAAATTCGTGCATTAGTTCTTGAGATGGAACCATTATGAAGGTTGTGAGCGTAGCAGCGCCACACGCTAAGCACTTTACACCAAAATATAATCTGCACCAATTCATATCAATGAATAACTCAATCTAAAGTTTGAGGAAAATCCGTGAGTTAGTTCTTGAGATGGAGCCATTGCTGAAATCGTGAGAAATGCAGCATAGAAGCGCCACCTGTTGGGCAATTTACACAAAAAAACTAATCAGCACCAATTTATATCAGGGATTAACAGAATATAAATTTTAATTCCGTGCATTAGTTTTTGAGATAGAGCCCCCACAAAATTTGTGTCACATACAGACAGAGTCACAGACTTACAGACAGACGTTTCATAAAAGCATATTTTTTGGAATCGCTGACTCCTAAAACGTGTAAATCCGTCGGAAATTTTCATGAATCCAATACTTTCTTCAGGTAAAGTAAAAAGGTATAAAAAAAGAACCGAATAGGTTTAGTATAGTTAATAATTTTCTTAGCTAGAAATAATATCGAAAAGAAAAGAAAAAACAAGTCCTTCCGGATCAGTTGGAAGAGTAGGTTGATTTATATGTACATATAATAAATTCCTAATGAAACGAATATATGAAATAATAATTATCCAATTGAAAGCAAAGAGTTTGAAATTACCTTCTTTGTTATCCTTTCAATTTTAATGAGAGAATAACATCAATAATGAGAAAATGACATCATTTCCCCATTTCTCTCTCTCATCCACAGCAATGAAACGTAATGTGTTTCCGTTGTTATAGAAATGCCATTAAAAGTTAAAATAAATTAAAATTTCAATAATATTACTAATTCTTTATTTAAAATTTTGAAATTTTAAGAGTTATTATTTTAGAATTATTATTATACAAATATGTTATCGTATAAGTACGGTAGACATGACGTCAGCTGAAAATGGTTTATTTGAAGTAAAATATTTTATGGGAACGCACTGGTAACGTAATATTGGTGAGTAAAAAAAAATTACCGCAGGAGAAAATGGTGTAATATTTAGCAGCATTTTTAAAATTCCAAAACTAAGATTGCGTCAAAGCAAGATAGGTGTTATTGTTGTTTTTTAAACTACCTATTATTTTGTATTAAAACGTGAGTTCCATGATTAGCAAAAAGGAGCTGTATTTATAAATGGTGGTTTGGCAACATACTTTTTGCTGTAGCTCTTAATTTCATTAAAAGTTTCATTTAAAAGTTTTTTTTTTTCAAATTAGAATTTTGTAATGTGAAAATTTTTGTGGATGATCATCATGTCATAAGAGGTACAGGGTTCTATTTTATTTACTTATTCCATTCCATTATAAAACACTATTTCTTTTGCATATTTTTAACTTGATGTGTTTTAATGTATCCCCGAAAAAAAATGCAGAATAAAAAAAATCATAGTGAGGATGTTACTAGTTTTTCAAAAAGTGATCAACCAGCTAAATTATTGTGCTGAGCGAATGCGAAAATGTGCAGACTGAAAACTACAAGACCAAAATTCCATTTTATACAAACAACCGGTGAAAACTTTTACTAAGTGTGTCAGAGAATTTAGGAAACGGAAAGAGAATTTACATTCAACGTCTAAACGATCAGTGAAGAATATGATTCGTTGTCATGCTTATTTGAAACCTTAGTATTAAGAAAGGTGTATCTAATGGAACGAGATTACAAAGATTAAAATTGCATAGGCATTTTCTAGACCGTAAAATCATGGCTGGGACCAAACTGGAGAAGTTGCATTTCTTCCACGTATTAATCTGGTTAAAGGAGAGAAAAATACAAAAAAATACCATTATACTGCACAGAAGACAATTTGGGGTAGTTTTAGCTACTCTAAATAAATCTCGAGGGCAGAGATTTCCATAAAACCGCGAAACACGTATTGTTCCGGGGTTTGGTGCACGAAAGCTGCAGGGGAAAGAACTCCCTAGTATGTATATATAGTCTAGGGTACATATATATCAGATTTAATGCAACAAATTACAAATTTATACCACTCATTATAAGTTCGTTATTTTAGTGAAAAAAAGTAATTGACAGGGAAATTTTCAATGTATCAAATGTACTTGCATGGATATGAGACTTTTATATACAAGATATAAAAAATTGTTCCAGTCATAGTTTAAAAATAGCCCGTAAGTAGTAAAATAATCCAAACTAATGAATGACATCTTAAAAATTGTGCGTCCCTGTAAACGAACTGTGACTCTGTGTAAACGAACTACATACTCAATTAACGAACTCTTTCAAGATACCTGCAGGATCAATAAATTGACATAATTAGGTTCGAAATAGTTCATTAATTCGGACGTTATCATGATGACAAAATTTATATTATATATATACAGGGTGTGTTAACAAAGTTTCAAGGCTGGTTGTTTCTTGAGTAGGGATGTACGCGCATACCCGTTCCACCGACAGGATGACGCAGTAGAGACTGTCAGCTAACGGAGCGCACGTGCATCAGTTGCCTCCGAGACGCTGAAGTGAGTAGATCGCTAGTGGAGTAATTGCGTGTCATTGATCTCCTTCGAAAACTGGTTAAGTCGCTTGCAAGACAATCCCATTTTTTTTTTTTTGATAAATTTGTTACTGGTGATGAGACCCTGGTCTACCAGTACGATCCTGAAACGAAATGTCAAAGTGCGGAGTGCCACACCCCTTGGATTGTTCACCAAGACAATGCGCCCTCTCACATGCCGCCGAAGTTTCGGCTAAGTTTAACTTGGCAATACCGCTGCAAGCCCCTTACAGCTCCGACCTAGCTCCTACCGACTCTTTTTTTTTTTTTTTTTTTTTGGCCCGGATTAAGAAAGAGCTGAAAAAGAAGCGATTCGACAAGATTCCAGTGATACAGGCAGCTTTGACAAGGTCCCTTAACAGCCTTGCACGTGAAGATTTCCAGGGAGCCTATGAACAATAGAAAAAAAAGCTGGCAGCGGTATGCGGCCCATGGGTCATATTTCGAAGAATTTTAGTTCTATGTACAAAAATGTTGTATAAATTTTGTATTCTTAGACCAGTCTTGAAACTTTGAGAACGCACCCTGTATAGAGATAGATAGATACATAGGTAAACGAAGTTTTCCCATTAAGTCTATTTCTAAAGAAATCAATTTAATAGTAATGTAATTGCCATAAAAATAAATGCTTGTTTAGTCTCTTTATAAAAATATCTTTATAAAAATTAATGGAAATGTATTCGAAGACAATATTTCTGACCAATTACTACGCACTCTATGTTTCTTGGCAAATTGGGAAAAGGGACTTTTGCGTTGCCCCCTTCAATTTGGTATCAAAATTTGATCCATTTATTATATTTCCTTATTTTTTTTCTTAAACATACAGTGCTGTTTATAGGTCAAACTATTTATAAAAAGTCATGAACATTTTCCTGTTTTTATTATTTCAAGTATGTAATTAAGTGCTCAGCGAAAGAAAAATATTAATATATTTTTATATGGAAATTATTAAAATTATTAGTTCAACAAAGTTCAATTATTCACAAATTTCTGCTTTTAAGCATAATTTTAATTTAATCTGTGAAAATACCACATATAAACCTACCTTAGTACATCTTCTGAAATTTAAAGGATCCAATACACCACTAATAAGCCTATCAAAAAAAACGAACATCAAAATGAAAAAAATTGAGCTAATATCGTTCAAAATGTGTTGTCTTTTCATGCTTTCATTTTTGATGAAACAGACCTTCAATTCTGTGATGTCGACCGGGTTTTTTGACATTAAAAGAAAAGAAAAAAAAAAAAAAAAAAAAAAAAACAAGTGGTAAACTCTATTTTGGGATTATTTCCCGTATTTAGTGAGTGTTATCAGAGTTTGATAAGCAACGATGTATGCTGCAAAGAGAATTTCTCTTACAAGAAATGATGTAATGCAGTAACGTGTTTCGCGTTTTCCCCTAAAATACTTATGTTTGATTATTTCACATTTATAAGCGATTTTAGCGTTAAAATTTTACGATCAAGACCTGAGTGTATTTAGGCACATAAACTTTTAGTGTAACATTAAAAAAAAAAAAAAAGTATTTCATCTTCTTTCATTCCCTTTTGCCAGTATTATAGATTAAGCAAGATAAATCAGCAATAAATGTCCATCTCCTTATTTTACGTGTTTCTAAATAATTTTGAAAAACTATTATCAGGGTTGCCACGCTACAGGGAATTTCCTGACCAGAAAATTCTTCGGCACCAGTACTTAGAGGTCTGCACGGGCCCGGGCTTGGCCCAAGGCCCGTACCCGGCCCGGCCCGCGGGCCGGCGGAATGGAGGAGAATTTTCAAACGGGCCGGGCCGGCAGAATTAGGACAATTTTTTCAACGGGCCGGGCCGACAGACAAAATAAGCGGGCCGGGACGGGCCGATAAAAAAAATTAATCGAGCCTATCGGCCCGATATAAGGATTTGAGAGTAGCAGATAAAATACGAGGCCATTTCCAATGAATATGACTTTTTCGAGAAGTATAAATGTGCGTTACGAGCCGATGCGAGTTTAACAACATCAATACAGAAATGTAACATGTTCATCGTAGAGATCGGCATCGTACAGTTACATGATGCCTGATCCCGGGTTTAATTTTCGGCAGACTTGTGCCGGGACGGAACTGGTATTAATCGTTCTCAGGATGTGTAGGACAGGCATTATGTTTTGTAAAATTTTTAATAGCGATAATGAACTTCTGTTAACGTGCTTTTGATGAACGTGCTTTTCTCACAGTTTTTAAAAGGATCAGATTAAAAAAAATACTTTTAGAAAATAAAAACAACTAAAATGTTACGGTACACATAAAAATACATACAAATGACTATAATTACTTAACATTTTAATTTTTCAAAAATAAACTATTTGTAAATGAAAGTTAAAATTCTAGGTCTATATTCACCTTGAGTTAAATAATTAAAATACATATAAAAGCACAAATAATTGTACAAAAAATACTTTCATGTGCATACATATAATATAAAGATATTTAAAATATATTAAAACCCATTTACCGGATGGCCCGAATTTTTCCGTATCTAGAAATCAGGTTAAAATGGCTGTAGACGAAAATATTTTAAACAGAATTTTATTTGAACCACATATTAGAAAGAAGTGATGTTAAAGATATTATAGCATCAACCGGCGATTAATAAATATATTTATCCTGAAATTTACAAGCATTCTTATAAGAATACAGGAAAACCCTCGGCTGGTGAAAGGGTTAAAAATATCTTAAAATACAATAGAAAAATCAAGAACATTTTCAACCATTACAAGGCCGTCATCAGTTGGATTTAAAGGTTATTATTATTATTTTTTTCCTTTGCGTTTATTCGAGAATCGTCCAGAAGAAAACATTGTACAAATAATTACCAGGAAGCCATTATAAGAGAACCAATTGAAATAATTGCTAATAAAGTTACAGCTTGTAACGGTGTCCTTTCATACGATATCCATGGAGTATGAGACATTTGCTGCATCATAAATGAAAGCTCGTTTTGTTGAAAATTTGCAAAACTTTATCTGGCCTCTCATCTGACGTACAATCTTTAAATTTCAATGTTTTCTTCTGGACAATTCTCAAAAAAAAAAAAAAAAAAAAAAAAAAAAAAAAAAAAAAAAAAAAAAAAAAAAAAAAATAATAATAATAATAATAATAATAATAATAACATTTAAATCCTTCTGATGATGCCCTTGTAATAGTTGAAAACGTTCTGGGTTTTTCTAATGTATTTTAAGATATTTTTAATGTATTTTAAATATCTTTATATTATATGTACGCCCCTGAAAGTAATTTCTTGTACAATTACTGTGCTTTTGTATGTATTTTCATTAAACGATTTATGTTACCGAAAATACAACCCCTAATTTTACGTATACAAATTAATAATCGTCCAAAAAATAACAAATAAATTGAAAATAAACTGCTATATTGAATAAACACAAACTGGAAAATGAATTTAAAAGTTACAACTCTGAATCGGTTAAAGTACTGCAAAAATAAATTTTCCACACATTTATAATCGGATTTTTACGCAAGTTTGCAAGAATATACTAGGGTTGTCTAAATACATTAAAGAAAAAAATTGAAAAATTGATAAGTTCGTAATTTTTCGTCAAATGAAGGGTACCAAGTATCCTTAAGTACTTACTGCGTGGAAAAAAAAAAAAAAGCAAATCGTTCTTCCTAATACCGCAACATCAGCAAAAAAAGGCATAAATTAACCAAGTATAGCAAAATTTCAACTATTGTACAATCCTTGTGCGATCCTTGCATATCTTATATTTTTCTCTTGCCGTGTACGGTGAAATCAGAATCAATAACTTACACCTTTTCACGTTCTAAACCGTTCACAAATTAATAGTGTTAGTTATTGCCTTGTCTGTTCTCTGTGCGCAATTGAGATATTATGATTGCTCTAAGTTCGTATTTCTTTGACATGGTATTTGCTATAAGTATTAAAAATTTAGATTTGAAAAATAAAATAATGTTACATTATAATCTTAAAATATAATTTTACAAAATTAATAAAATGCAAGAGAAATAGGGAAATGCGAATTTATTGCCAATTTTCCCCACGCATCCTTTATAACTTACCCCCATTTAAATCCCAATAGCACAATTAGTAATTTTTTTTTCGTTTGTTACTAAGGTTATTTAAAAATTATGCTTATCAGAAACAATACCATTTGGCACACTGCATTAAATCTGCGTATCCATACATTTTTAATAACAAATTAATTAAATTATTTCATTTAATTTACCTTCGTTTTCCACTACATTTTCATGCATAAAGTTCTTAATATCATTCACCTTGCATTCTTTAATTGAGAATGTATTTGTGAGAACATTCTAACTCTCTTTAAGGCATATATCATAGAACAAAATATAAAAGAATCCGGATATGCATTAAAATTAGCATTAAATTGCGTGGAATATTTCCCCCAAGCTTTGGAATAAAACATCAAATGCAAATTTAGTTTTAGATTATTTAAGAAGAACTATTTAAGTTTGGAAATGCTTTAGAACAATTAATCATCTTAGGGACCATTATTGTAAAATGCGCTGCGTTTAACTAAAGCAATGCATTAAACAAAAATGCTATTTAGAATCAATCGTATTTTTTCCAATGTGTTATTTTTCCTAAATTCTACTTTAATGCATAAAAAGAAGTAGAATGATTTTAAATTTGCGAAAAAGTTAAGAAATATATTTCCATACGTTTCACGATTATTATTTTATTTTATTCAGAATAGACGAAATAATATTTTCTGAAAAGTATATTTTTTATATGAAAAAAGAGTTCAGCATATACCGGGTGTCCCAAAAAGGACTGACTGATTTCAAAATTCAATAGCTTCCAAACGGTGACAGATATTAAAAAAATTCTTGCAGGAGGGTTATGCATACAGTCAACAGTTTTATTACAGTGATTTTCGATTTTAGTTCGAATTACAAACAATAGATGGCGCTATAAACAACAGTCGCTAAATACAGGCTCGATTTTTGGTCCTTTCTGTTGTTCCATGCAGAAAAAGGAGATGGAAATGTATTATCCGGGCCACGAAGTTCCAAAAATTGAGCCTGAATTTAGCCTCTATTGATCGCAGCGCCATCTATTATTTGTAATTCGAACTAAAATCGAAAATCACTGTAAAAAAACTTTTGTCTTTATGCATAACCCTCCTACAAGAATTTTTTTAATATCTGTCACCGTTTGGAAGTTATTGAATTTTAAAATCAGTCAATCCTTTTTGGGACACCCGGTATATTTAACTAAAACAATACATTAAACAAAATTGCTATTTAGAATCAATGATATTTTTTCTAGTGTTATTTTTGATAAACACTACTTTGATGAATAAAGATAAATATAAGGAATTTAAATTTGTGGGAAAATTATTTCTATACCTTTCACAATTATTATTTTCTTTAAATTTATTCGTGCCCCACCAGTGGTCGAGAGGTTCTGCTCTCAAAGCTGGTAGATGGGAGGTGGTGCGTTCGAACTCAAACGCGGCCGTCGGCCTAATCGTTCGGAGTTTTCCATGGTTTTCTTCGAATCTTGGATATCCTTGTGTGAATTCGAGTTAGGTTCTCTTAGAAAGGCCCCCACGGAAGGCACTTCCCATATCTCTCGTGTAGATACTCGGCCGTCATAAACAACACCTAAATTTATTCAAAATAGGCGAAATAATATTTTTACGAAGAAACTTGAAACCAAAAAATGTGTTTAGCATACGCAATGTTAAACATTTTAATTCAAGGTCCATTCAACATTGTAGAATAATTAGATACCACAATATCTTTCTTCATCAACTCATTTTAAACAGAGGTCATCCTCTGATTACCCCCTGCTTGCAAATAATAACCGCAGAAACATCTTTCGATTCCATATTCTACCAGTTTTATTCTTTAATTTTTAACCATTTGAACGTTCAGCCTAAAACAAAATTATTGTTCAATATTTTACCATTTCAAGGTTCATGTAAGGTACCAAACCGAGATAAAAATTTTCACCGTCTAATTGTTTCCGCTATTAGGACACCAAAATTTGCTTCAACCTGGCACGAAACATTTAACAGTGGAAAGAAAAAGAAAAACAAAAAAAACAAAAAAAAACAAAAAAAAAACACCTTTTTAACACTTTTCAGACATAGGTGAAAAGTGTTTATGAATTCGGTTTGTCTATCTGTCAAAATTTTGTCATAATAACTGTCATAAATATACTAGGATTGCGATGTATTTTTAACCGATTTAAAAAAAAAAAGGAGGAGGTTTTCAATTCGACGCGTATGTATCGCACGTTCATCGATTACTCCGAAAGTACGCGACAGATTCATCCGATTTTTTCTTATTGAACTCATTTTATTGAACTCTGAATTTATTTAATACTCTTGAATTGGACCATTTAAATTTCATCAAAATCGGTTCAGTACTTTAAAAAAAAAATTCAACAAGAAAAAAAAATCAAATATATAAATAAACATCTTTAAAATATTTCATTTTTAATGATTTTCATCAAGTGACATAGCGCTATCTGTTTGGCGAGAAAGTCGTTACTCGGCAATCTTGCTCCTTCTTTATATGGTTTTGTTTCTACACTGTTAAAAATTTTGCAGCATTCTGGCAGGTCATTCGACCGTTCTTTGAAAAAACGGTTTCATAACCATAATTTAATTATATGCTGACCATAAAATGGCCAATAATATGGTCAGAATAGTGTTAAATTACGGTTGTGTAACCGTTTTCGGAAAAAACGGTCAAATGACCTGCCAGAATGCTGCAAATTTTTAACAGTGTAGGATTGTTGAATGGGAAACCAAAATGCAATGTTTTAATCGTTAAAAACTGTTATGACGTAAACAATCAGTAAGAAAAAAATCAAAATTGTAAAGTGTTTAAATTCACACAAGATTTCTGCAGCACTGTTAAAAATTTGCTACTCTCTGGCAGGTCATTTGACCGTTTTTTTTTCGAAAACGGTTACACAACCGTAATTTTAACACTATTCTGACCATATTATTGTCATTTTATGGTCAGAATACAGTTAAATTATGGTTATGAAACCGTTTTTTCAAAAAACGGTCGAATGACCTGCCAGAATGCTGCAAAAATTTTAACAGTGTACGCTCTCTTCATTTGAAAATACTTTTAAATGCAATTTGTTTGAAAACTGCATCTCAATTTATATTTGAGATATATCTCATTTCACTGTCTTAACCCTCCGTCTACCAGACGGGTCCATTGGACCCGACAGGTACATACAAAATATTCATTCAAACCAGAAATTTCTTTAAAATAAACTAAGTATATAAACCAGACAAAAATAAGGTAAATAAATAAGTTAAATAGTTTTAAATAAAAATTCTGGTGTAGAACGTTTTATTAAAACTTGAATAAAATTCCCGGTAGATCTAGGGTTAAAAAGAAATCAAATATTCAGATATTGTTGTAAATTGTTTCAGAATCTATGCCTGATTCTTGTTTTATATACAAAATCGTAGAATCAAAGAATTATTAGTGTCCCAATATTTCATTAATATTTTTTTCATATAGGTATTATATGTCATACATTTAGAAAAGTGGTATAAAATTTTTGCAAATACATGAAAACATTTTAACTACTTATGATACCAATGCTGAAATTAATTCCCAACTGAATTTGTATAAAATGTAAAATATTGCAATTTTTCACCAATGTTATTGTTATAAAGGACGCATTTTCAATTTTATGTCAACAACATTAATATATGTGTATTGAGCAGCATTGAAAATAAAATTTCTAAAATATAAACATTTCTATTCTGGCTCAATAATGTAAATTATAGGAATAATATTTAATGATATTTATCAATTATCCTTATGATATCAGTAAGTATCGAGGACAACGAAAAGTACAAAGACAAGATACAACATATATCTTAACAATAAAATCTGTTTTCTGTACTATGTACTATGTATTAGTTGAAAAAACACTCATAAACTAGATTCCACAGTACTCGGAAGTAAAACATTATAAGCTATGTCATATATTTTTTAAATATACTTTCCATTCACACCTTGCTTATTTGCAAAATTTATGCATCTCTTATTCAAATTTAAAAAATGGTTATTAGCCAGGAAAAATAATTTTTATGTATATACTGCAGGGTTCGTACACATCAAGGGATTCAGGGTTTTTCAATTGTTTTAGTACCAGAAATTTCTTAAAAAAACTGATCGCTTTATCTGAAGATAGAATTTTTTTCATAAAATAAGGCAGATATTGCATTACGAAAATTCTGGTAAACGGTCCTTATAAGTCCTCAAAGCCTACGAACCCTGATACTAGCTGCTGTGACATTGATGTAGCTTAACCCTCTAATTTAATTTGCAAAATTTACAGACCGATTGATGTGCTACTTTTTTATGTATATGCAATAGATCTTTCAAATTTTTTTTAAAGTTTACTTTTGTAATGCATGATACATACACGAAACCTTCCATTTTCAAATGGGCAATTGAAATCCGAGGTAATAAATTCATAGAAAATCTGTTTTGATATTTCAGAGATGATTGATAGATGGCTATGCTAACAAATGTTCACAAACTAAATAGTATAATTCACAATGCTATGAAACATATATTATTTACTTGCTATTTAGTTTATGAGAATTTGTTTTTCCTTTCTACTAAAAAAAAAAAAAAAAAAAAAAAAAAAAAAAACCTGAATAAAATATCACAGCATTAGGGATGCTTTTAAAATAAGAAAGTAGTATGTAAGAATAAAATGTTTCAGACTATTTATGACACAATTTTTCATATTTCATATTATCTCCGGATTTATTTGTTATATGATTTTTATAAAACTAGTATATGCAAAAAATCACTTGGATACATAAAACTAAATTAATAATTGCTTAAAGTGATAAAATACTTTTAAAAATGCAAAAAATATCTTCATTTATTCATATTAGACATGCTTCATTGCTCCGACGGCCACATTCGCAATAATAAATATGATACAAATATTTTCGCAAAAAAATTTTTGAAATTGAAACTGGTAAACAAAAATCCCGCGAACTCAAGCATAATGAAATTAACTGCGATACCTATTAAAAATGGATATGTGTGAACGTGAATTATTTTAAATTATTGTTTCATTTTTCTGTATAGCATCTCTTTCCAAATTGAATTCTATCCAAAGAAGATGGAACATTGCGATTTTATATAGGAATGGCAAACAAAAAGCTTAAAACTAGGATCAAAGAACACATAGCAGACATCAAATACAACAAGAAAACTATAGCTTTAGCTAGGCTATATAATAAAGAGCCTTTACAGATTAATTAAAAAAAATAGTACAATAATTTATCCATCAAAATTTTACTTGCCATCCATTATCCGAAAATCAATAGCGATCTTCTTACATAGTGAGAAAATATACAATGATTCAGCATCCATGGAGCTTTCGAAAATTTGTAATGGGATGCTCGACAGAAAAATGAAACAATAGTATTAAACAATTCACGTTCACAAATATCCATTTTTAATATGGCAGTTAATTTCATTATGCTTGAATTCGCGTGATTTTTGTTTACCAGTTTTCAATTAAAAAATTTTTTGTATCAAATTTATTATTGTGAATGTTGTCGTCGGAGCAATGAAAAATGTCTAATATGAATAAATAAAGGTGTTTTTTGCCCTTTTCAAAGTATTTTATCACTTTAAGAACATATTAATTTAGTTTGATATATGATTTTTATTAACACAAAAAATAACAGTCTTTAAAGGACAGATACAAAATTAAAGTTTTCGGATTTCAACGATTTTATTTTACTGTAACAAATTACTTTATAATCAGATACTTTTGATTATGTTTGATCTTCTCATTAATGCATAAATGTCATATTTGAATTGTGAATTTGAAATCGCATTATTTCAATGATGTATGAATTTTAAATCAAGTTTCTCTTTTTTTAACAGCAGCAAATTAAAAAACTTTGTCACCATTTTATAAAGAAGGTAATTCCGTAAATTTATTTTGCTTCAAATAACTGGTGAACCAAGTTAGTTTCAGATATGATGTCATGTCAAAGTATAATAAAGCGTGCATGCGCTAAACGATAATGTACATCACACAGCCCCTTGAAGTAAATTTTAGAATTAGAGATTATATCTGAAAAGCTATAGGATGCGACCAAATGTAATGTGCCGTGATAAAGTTGTATACAATCATCGATTTGTAAGAAATGACATATTGTGCACGCAAAATGTGAAAAATAGTTATTTATACTGAATAAAATATCAGGAACTAATGCGAAATGTTTTGTTGTTAAACAGTAATTTTATTTATTCGTTTCTTATATAAGTCACAGTCTTTGCTTCATATTTCCGCGTAGTCGCATTTTTATTTTAGAAAGTTATGCATGCATACTTTAAAAAAAATCCTCATTTCGCTTTCGGAGGAAACTCATGTCTTTTATAAACAAAACGTCTCGCATTGAGTCAGTTTTCTTTATCCGAAAAGACAATTCTTTATCATATTCGTGTACAGCATATTTTTTTCTTGTTAATCCGATGATGATCTACAAGTTTGCGATTTCATTTTTAGTTGTACCCCCTATATTTTTTGAGATGTAATCTTTAACTCCAGAATTTACCGCTACACTGTTAAAAAATTTGCTGCATTCTGGCAGGTCATTCGACCGTTTTTTGAAAAAACGGTTTCACAACCATAATTTAATTATATTCTGACCATAAAATGGCCAATAATATGGTCAGAATAGTGTTAAAATTACGGTTGTGTAACAGTTTTCGGAAAAAAACGGTCAAATGACCTGCCAGAATGCTGCAAATTTTTAACAGTGTAGGACGCTATACGAAATAATTCTTCATGCAGCGTACATCTATTTTTCTAAACCTAAACACCAGGCTCCTAATTTAGTTAACTCGCCTCACCAGCTATCTGAGGCGAAATAGAATTAAGGAATCACCCTGTAGGCCAAATTTAATGCTACAATTTTATAATTATTTAGCCCCCATTAAATGAGAGTTTTGAAAAGCATTTGTAAGTATATTTTACAAAAGAATGCATATGTTGTAGTGTGCCAAACGAGCATTAAAAAACAGAAAAGTAAGCTCTTGTTTTATGTCAAAAATATGGATAAAGACAAAATGCTAGCACTGGAATGTACATCAATATTTATTCTTATAGTGAATGCATATCTTGGCGTATTATTATGCCATGCTAAGGCTTTGGAAAAAGAGTACTGCAAAAAACTTTGCCGTAAAGTGTTAAGCAAGAGTTAAACTTTATCTCTTCAAAGATGGTTTTTCCTGAAAGACTATGTGGTTTTCGGGCGGGTTTCAAAATAATTTCTTGTAGTCTTTCTAGAAAATACTAAGTTAAACGGAGCCAACCGCCTACTTCCTTAAATATTGCTCCTAGACACATACCTCCAATTGAAAGGTTTCACAAAAAAGACGCAAAATTTGATGACATAAAATGGAACTCCCTGGGGGCTCTATTTGAGAAAACACACATACGAATTTTAATACGATCCCTCAAGAATACAATTCCAATTAGGAAAATTTTCCTTATCCATTCTTGAATAAAATACAATAAAATTCATCTTTATATCTTCAGAACTCAAAGAGATATTAAAAGGAAAAATTCGTGACTTACTCCACTTAAGCATACCTGTGGGCAACGTGATAATAATGCATCTGGAATACAAGATAGGGATCATCCACAAAATTATACGCTACAATATTTAATTATACCTGTTTGGTAACTAGAACAGAACATAAATAGGATATAAATTGCGATAATAGGAAAGAAATATCAAAAGAACAGAACATTAATTGAGATTTTTCAATAATTTTTTACAATGTTCACCACTGACACCAGGTTATAGTTTCATTCGTGTAAAAATACTTTTATGCCCTAGATCCAGTTCGTTTGAAGTAATACCACGGCAGGCTTCTTCAATTCTTTGGCAAAGGTCTTGTAAATCTATCTGAGGCGTCAAGTAAACAGCCGTATGTAAACGACTCCATAAATAAAAATGCAAAGGAGTTAGATCCAGTGATCCAGGAGGAAATTTGACTGTTCCTTGTAAGCCAAGCCGCCTATTTGGAGATTTTCGATTCAGCCAATGCCTTACCGCAGAAGCGTACTTAAGTGGGGCTCCATTTAACTGAAACCACATACGTTGGAGCACTGTCAAGAGGTTCATCGGTAAAGTCAGAAATAACTCCACTTAGAATGAGGTGTAGAAATCGATCACCAGTGCCGAGTTATTAAAAATGCCAAGTTATTTGAAAGATTCAAATATATCTAAACAAAACTGCTTTATTTTAAATTTTCCATTTCAGCGATCAAACACTTCTGATCTTTTGTTGGCTACTTTAAGAGAAGTTTTAGCGCAGCAAAAAGAATCTAAATTAGTACTTCTTCTTTCTGTTTTAGATGATGTTGATGATGATATTGTTCTAAAATATGGCATCAACCAAGGAGTTTTGAAAAATGCCACTCAATTCATTTATGGAATACTTCCACATGACGAACCTCACGTACGAAATAGGGATTTGTGTCGGCCCAAAAATGGTCATTTTGACAAATTACTCTTCGATCTTGTTTCAAAGAGAATTTGTCTGTCCAAAGCAGGTTTCTCAGAAAGGAGGAGTTAGAGTTCTCTTGGTTTAGTCCCCAGGTGCAGAAATCTAGACGCTGTTAGTAGTATGATTGTACGTGTGCGCGAATACTGTAGGGATGTCAGTTGTTCTGTTGCAATGGGCTCAATATTGTAGAACTTTCAATTCTGTAGCAACACTTTGTGTACTCGCATGAGGGTAACTCACAAAAAAAAACCAAAATGTCAATTTCGGTATAAATTGACCTAGACATGGGTTTACCTGGACCTCCCTGCCGATGCACGCATCTTGTACTTTGAATTCGTTGAACAAGTCTATAAATAAAATTCCTAGCAGGAGGCCTAGAATTCGGGAAATGGCGTTGGTATTTTTCCTCAGTTTGACTAGGATTAACATTACAAACGTAACTTCACTGTTGGTTTCACAGGGGAGCCTTTTATACTTAAAATACATCGTGCAGATTGCATGGCGTGCTCTTTACAGACAGAAATTAGCATATCAATGATTGGCTTCTTCGTAATGATTCTTTAAATAAACATTGTTTCTTGAATTACATGCATTTCAATTATGTTTAACCTCTTAAAACCTGACGAATTATCTATCTATGTGAGAATATTTGCAGATATCAAGATGTAATGTTTTGTGTTTCATTCAGGAATGAATAAGGAAAATGTTACTAATTGGAATTTCTGACCTACGAGGGCCGTATAAATATTTACTTTCTGTATTTTCTCAAACAGATCCTCCGAGGGGTTGTTCTAACATATGTCATCATATTTTGAAACTTTAAAATTGGATATGTGTGTTTAGGGCCAGACATATGAGGAAATAGGTTATCCGCTACATCTTCATAATTTTGGAGTTATAAAATACTCAAAATTTTACAATGAGAAACCAAACTTGAAAAATGAATAAAAATGACAGAAGAGACAAGAATCGTCAAATTTTAGCTGGTTATTTCTAGATTATGAAAATTTTATTTTAACAACCCTATACATAAATACATATATATGTATCCTCTTTTCCAGAAAGAATTTTTCAAGGTAATTTTTCTAAGGCTATTTAACGTGAAGCACCAAGGAATCAATTGAAGATCAATTATCAATCGTTCATTATAATCAATGTCTATTAGTTCACGAACGCGAATATTTTCATATGGCTTAAAGAAAATAATTTTAAACGAGATATACGTTTTATAGAATGATATTTTATTTGCAATTACCACAAATCTCTATGATCACTGTTACTACCATCAGTACTCTACTGTGTTTGTTAAAGCTTTCAGTTGTAACTTCTATAATCCCAACTTATATTACTTGTTTTTCTGGATTCTACTCTGTAAATATTAGATGATTTTTTAAAAAGTTGTCTTTCAGGTCACTAAGAGAAAATTTTACGAAACAAAATATTATAACGGCTTACTTTCCATAAGTACGCCCCATAACGTAAATAAGGACTCATTACTTCAAAAGGATACTCCACTGAGAATTTAGTAGAAAAGAACGTTCAATGAAACTTCTGTACTACACGACGCATTTTATTTACATGATGTACATATTTACATAACTTAGTAATATTAGAAGAAATCCTCTCGGGGAAAACATTGACACGTGTACATTTCACCACCAATTTAAATTAGTGATGGGCGATAACGAGATGTTTTTCTCGATTCTCTCGATTGTATGGACATCTCGATAGTTTTCGATTGTATAACTATTTTCTCGATGACTCCAGTTTGCCAACTGCTTTTATACTTCATAAATTTATCAAGAATCGTCTGCAGGTAAACTGGAATGAGTCAGCGTTAATAAGGACTAAGTGGTTTCGCCCGCTAGCGGGCCCTTCCTTTAGTCGGGGCCTCTAATTTATACGTAATCTTGTAATATGACATCTCGAACTGGCTCCCCGCTATATAAGGCACTGTATAGCAGGCGTGGTGTGCACGGACTATAAAATGTTGTAAAAAAATAATCTCGAACCGGATCCCTGGGGGGGGGGTCAAGGTGAGGGGAGGAGCACAGCAGCAGCATAATAGGAATAAGTCGTCATGGGGCATTAGGCTTTTCCAACTATATGTCACATGGCACATGAGGGATCTCGATCTGAATTTATAAAAATGCCCTCCCAGTGGGGGCAAAGTGGGGGGAGGGGCGCGGGAGGTGCATAACGTGGGTAAGTGGTCGCAGACCTTTCCGACATTATATCACAAGGGGGTTTCTGGTAAATTTAGAAAAGTCACATGAAAGTTCCCGGCTAAATTTATAAAAATGGCCCCCGTGCGACAAGTTGGGGGGAGAGGACCGCGGGAGGTGCATAAAATGAGTAAGTGGTCACAGACCTTTCCAACAATATGTCACATGAGGGGTCTCGGCTAAATTTAGAAAAATATCCCCATGGAGGCAAGTGTGGGGGGGGGGGCGGTTACCGGAGGTGCATAACATCAATAAGTAGTCTCAGACCTTTTCAACGATATGTCACATGAGGGGTCTTGGCTAAATATAGAAAAGTACACCCGTGGGGGCAAAATGGGGAAGGTGGACACCGGAGGTGCATAATATCAATAAGTAGTCACAGACCTTTCCAACGATATGTCACATGAGGGGTCTTGGCTAAATTTAGAAAAGTTCCCCGTGGGGGGCAAAGTGGGGGGGGTGCATAACATGAATAAGTGGTCACAGGTCTTTCCAATATGTAACATGAGGAGTGTCAGCAAAATTTAGAACAAGTGGGTAAGTGTGATCACAGATCGCACAAAGGGTTTCGTTTAATATTCCTTTCAAAATACTTTTTCTTTTTGAAAAATCTGTTAATTCCACATTTCGCAACCAGGGGGCACACTCGATTCTAAACAAACATCTATCCGAACGAAAACCCGCTTTACATACTGTCCGTAGATATATTAGTCGAGGGGATTGGGCCCATAGCACTCGAGATCAGTAGGCGCACCTGGCAGTAAAAAATGGAACTAAAATATGTAAGTCTATGGTGCATAATATGAAAGAAGGTTCAAGTGTCGGCAAAAGTTGGAAAATTTCTCCCCGGGTTAAAAGGGCGGAGGTTAGAAAAATTACTTAAAATACACAAGTTGGAGACCGGAGGGGTTAATTATTATATAAAACTTTTTAAAGATTTTATGATTTGTCGTGTGGTCTGAGGTATTCAACTATACGTATGTAAAATTTCATGTCTCCAACTTAATTAGGGGCTCTCTTAGAAAGAATTGCTTCAAATACATGTGTGGTAGCTCAAAGGGTTAAACGTAAGACTTTTTCAAGATTTTATGATTTGTCGCTTGGCCTCAGGTGTTCTGCTATAAGTATGCAAAATTTAAAATCTCCAATTTAATTGGGGGCTCAGTTAGAAAGAATTGCTTAAAATACACGAGCTGGAGTTGAAAGGGTTAAACATAAAACTTTTTCAAAATTTATTATTTGACGCGTAATCTGGGATGTTGAGCTATAAGTATGCAAAATTTCACGCCTCCAATCTAAATAGGGGCTCACTTAGAAAGAATTGTTTAAAATACACATGTGGGAGCCCAAAAGGTTAAATGTACGACTTTTTCAAAATTTTATGATTTGCCGTTTGATGTAAGGTATTCAGCTATGTGCAAAATTTCACGCCTCCAATCTAATTAGAGGCTTACATAGAAAGAACTGTTTAAAATATACATGTGGGAACCCAAAGGGTTAAATGTACGACTTTTTCAAAATTTTACGATTTGTCGTATGATGTGTGGTGTTCATCTATAAGTATGCAAAATTTAAAGTCTCCAATATGTATAGTTTCTGAGAACGGGCTCTGTGACAGACAGACAGACCGTCAGAGGAGCGAGACGAATAGGGTTTCGTCAGATGAACGAAACCCTAAAAATGCCCCGGTGGCAAAGTGGGGAAAGGGGCAGGTAGGTGCACAATATGAATAAGTGGATTTTCTAATGATGTATCACATGAAGAGTGTCGACAAAAGTTAGGAAAGTGCTCCCCCCCCCACTCCAAGGGGCCAACTACCGCACTCCCCGGAATACAACCCAACTTTTTGAAATTTCATGTATTATAAATAATACCGGGTGGCTCCGTAAAAAAATCCGATCTAAAATGATGAGAATGCAAAAAAGTTTGAAAACGACCCCCCCCCCCCCCCTCACAGTGAGAGCAAAATTGGGGAGGGGGAGACGAAAGTCTCATAATATGAAAGAGTTATCCAAGAGCTTTCCTATGATATGTCACATGACGGGTTCAAAAAATGTCTGAAAATTGCTTCCCCGACCCCTCTCCCCAGTGGGTCCACTCTTTCGCCCCGAAATTGATGCAGCCCCCACTTTCAAAATTTTTATGTTTAATAAATAATAAATACCGGAAGACCCCATAAAAAAAATTCACATCTAAAATGCTATTTATCATAGAAATCGCTACGGTTTTAAAAATTTGTTCGCCCCTCCCCACCCCCAAAATTCAATTTTGGGGGAAGAAAGGTTCATAATATGAAAGAGTAGTCAGAAAGATTTCCGAAGATATATCACATGAGAGGTTTCATAAAAGTTTGAAAATTGCACCCCTGTGGGTCCACTCTCACGCCCCTTGAATACTCCCGGAATTCCCCCAACTCTTAATATTTTCATATTTAATAAGTATTATTTTTCTGAAGGCTCCGACAAAAAAACCATTTAAATGATAATTATTCTAGATATCGCTACAGTTTTAAAGATTTGTCCGCGCACACCCTCACCCCCTGCATCCTGAAATTCAACTGTGAATGGGAGAAAGGTTCATAATATGAAAGGGTTGTCAAATTCCGGTGATGTATCACATGACGTGTTCGGTAAAAATATGAAAATCCCCCCCCCCGTGTGTCCACTCTTGCGCCCCCCGAAACTCACCAATCTCTGTCTTTGAATTTTTTTTATTTAATACATAATATTTATCGGAAGGCTCCATCATTTCACTGCTCATTGTCATACCTATCTCTCTTTCCAGCTCTCCCCTCGATATCTCTTCTGGGCCCTTCTTGACCGAGAACGAGAAATCAGTTTTCTTGACAATCATCGAGAGTAACGTGTCGAGAATGGAAGAAAAGTGATTTCCCATTCTCGGCCATAGTTAGAACCGAGAGGACATATCTCGAGGTAAGCGAGAGATTTTCATCGAGGAGAGGTATCTCTCGAGGTAAGCGAGAGGTTTTCGTGGAGGAGAGGTATCTCTCGAGATAAACGAAAGGTTTGCATCGAGCAGACTTTAGTTGAGGTGCGAGAGAGAGAGAGAGCGAGAGAGAAATGAATGAGCATATTCCATCTACGTCATGATTACGTAGGCTGGGTTGGCTAGCGTAAAGGAGGGAAGTCACCGAAATGAATGTGATGTAAATCCCAGCTTAGAAAAACAGTAATGGAGCCCTTTCTTATGAGTTAGGAGTTCTTTGGGTATTTATTTAGCTTTCACAGTCAGATTGACACTTGGTGCGTTTTTGGTTTAAGTCATAGTTTCTCAAAGAAGGATACAGATTAGGAGGCGTGTGATTTTGTTACATATACTTAAGTTGAAAAGGGTTTAATTCAGTTTGTGTGGGGCATTTTTCCATTTTTACGTTCATCGATCTTTACAAGAAGGAAGTATTGGATTCATGATAAATTGGTCAGTTTTTAGAAAATATCTGTCTTTTATGTCACAAAAATTTTGACAACGCTCTATCTCAAGAAGTAATACGCAAAATTTAATAATACTTCATATTCAGTTAGACCTAGATGTAAAATGGTGTTGATTTGTTTGTTGTGCAAATAGCCCAACAGGTAACGCTGCTATATTTCAAAAACTAATGCACGGAATTTAATCAAACTTCATTAGCTATTGCTAGAGATTGGAACAAATTCCTTGTTAGACAGGTTCACTCTTAGCAAATATATTTGTCTGGTTCCCTTTCCGATAAAGCTCTTTTGTTTTCGATCAACTTTGAAATTCTACAGCATTAGACATTTAGGGTAACTTTGATCTGTATTAAATCGTTTGCCTTTACCGAAAAAAGGAAAATGCTGTTCCATTCTAATGAGTTCGTGAATGTCTCACAAAGATACTACTTTGGATTTAGGTACAGATGGGCAACAGTCATGTTAGGGGCCCATTTAGAACCTGGAAATCAATTCCGTTTTAGACAGATTCCGTCTTAGCTGGTTTGTCTTATCCTCCCATTTTTTGATAAAGCTCTTTTTCTTTTGATCAACCAGAAAATTCCACAGAATTAGACACGCATTCAACATTTAGGAACTTTTCCTCAATCAAACCTTTTACTTTTATCGAAAATGTGAAAATGCAAATCGATTCTAGCTAATGCACCTAAGAATAAAAATGAGTTAGAAAGGCGCTACTTTAGATTTGGGTACAGACAACGAAGAGTTATGTTTCAATCGCTAGGGACCAAAGACCAATTCCGTTTTAGACAGTTTCCCTCTTAGCTGGTATCTTTATGCGGTTATCCTTCCATTTTTGGATACAATGCACCTGAGAATAAAATTGAGTTTTTAAATGAATCAAAAAGTAACTACTTTGGATTTAAGTACAAGTACAAACAGAAAAAAATATTTTGGAATCATTAGGGAATGGAAACCGGTTTCCGTCTTAGGTAGGTTCCCACTTAGCTGGTATATGAGTCCGGTTATCCTTCTGTTTTTCGGTAAAGTTCTTTTGTTTTCGATTAACCACTTCAGAACGGGAGCCTTTTACGAAATTTTTAATCTTTTGTCACCGTTTTTTGAAAACAGAAATTTGTGTCTTTTTGAATCGAGAAAATGCGCTGATTAAATACATGTAGTACCAGTTCGTATCTGAATAGGACTTTATTGTGGACTGTTGTTAACTCCTAGTAGTGATATTTAGAGAGTTCTACGTCGTTTCAACTATGGATAATACGGACCCGTTTGACTTTAATACGAATGCCCAGCGCATTGTTAAAGGTGAAGAACCAGCTGATCTCGCTACTGCATGGAGCGAATACCCACCTGTTTCGGATGAGAAACAAATCGATATTGTGAAGCACTTCCTTATAGACATTGACACCCACATCAAATTAATGGTGAACGAGACAGGCTACTCCAGCCGCGAAGATCTGCAAAAAAATGTGAGTAACACCTTATCTTCTGTGATGTTTTTATTTACTGAGCCATTTAACCCCCAAAGACTTTGTAATTTACCTGAATTTAAAGCTTTCATATTTAAATATAATCTAGACCTTTTTGAAACTTTAACTAACCTAAAGGCAATAGCGGTGAACCCAAATGAGGGCTTCCTCCCTGCCAAAAATACTACCCGGAAAAGAAACCGCGAAGAACCTAGTAGCGTCCCCTTAGCTAATAAATTTGCCATGTTAGCAGATAAGACTAAAGATAACAACGAAAATACTGATATGGAAATCCCAAATTCATCTGAAGAAGGCGCAGTCGGTGGCTCTGCTTCACCCACCACCCCTAAAATAAAAATCCACCCATTCTATATAGAAATAAAGGGTAAATGGCACGAACTTGCTGCCAAAATAAAAGATTTAAATGAGACCAACCCCCTTATCAAAATGGACGGTGAACTTTTAAAAGTCCACTGCAAAAATGACCAAGACTTCCGCAAAACCCAAGCATACCTTGATACTAATGCTATTGCTTACACCACCCTGAGCCGTGCGGAACAGCGCCCTCGGAAAGTGGTAATACGCGGAATCCCTTGCTATACGGACCCACAAATCATCATAGACGAACTTAAATTACATAATTTTTCAGCTAGTAGAGCTTCTATGATGAAAAGCAGGAAAACTGGCAAACCAATGCCCCTGTATGTTGTTAACATCCTGCCAAGAGATAAATTTGAAGAGATCTATCAAATTTCCGAAATTTGTTACATAAAAGTTACCATTGAACGTTTTAAAGGCACGGGCATTGTCAAACAATGTTACCGTTGCCAAAAGTTTGGCCACTCCTCTGAAATTTGCAACCTCCCTGCAAGCTGTGCCAAATGCTCAGGAGGGCACCTAACCCCAGATTGTGACAAAATCGGTAAGATCACTCCTAAATGTAGCAATTGTTCTGGCCCCCACCCGGCTACTTATCGTGGTTGTCCAAAAACCCCCCAATTTCACAAAAACAACCAAAATTCAAAATCTTCCCCAAAAAATAAACCAACCCAATCTTTTCCAGACATGTTGGCCCAAACAATGGCTAGCTACAACTATGTTAGACCGGCCTCAGCCCCACAAGTTGCTAAGAAGGCCCCAGATACGGTTGCAACTCCAGATCCCAAACCTGAAACTAAAAAATCAAATGAAAAAGTGCCAAAAGACCCCGAAACAGTAGCATCTGAACCCCCTAACAGCTCTAACTACTTAACTGATCTTAAAGATATCCTTAAAACTTTTCAGGAGATGAAAGAAATCTTTAAATTTAATAAATTCATCCAATGTTTTCAAAACATAGCCAGACTTTCAAAAAATTGCAATGACCCTATGCAAAGAATATTTATTATTATCAATGCTTTTGACAGCTTGGCCACGGAATTCGACTCACCCAATAATGAGTAATTCCTCCCCTTCCTTTTCCTCTTTAATCTTCCTTTCTTGGAACTGCAACTCTTTACATCACAAATTAAACGAACTTAAACTTTTCATTTCTGATCACCCTCAAATAGATGTTATTTTCCTACAAGAAACCTTCAGCCCTACCTTTAATATTAACATTCCTGGGTATAGGCTATTTCACACACCCCGCTCTGACGGCACCCCGAGAGGTGGCACTGCAACTTACATAAAGCACCATATCCCCCACTATCTTTATAGCAGCCCCACTTTTACTGACATTGAACACACTAGTATTGTTATTCAGCTTCCACACATTAATATTCACTTAGCCTCAATTTATGCACCACCAACTGGTAACTTTCCTGTTAATAGTTTAACTCAACTCTTTACCCATCACCAACACTGCTTCTTTGTTGGCGACTACAATGCCAGGAGTAGGCGATGGAACTGCCACGGCAATTCTCCTCGGGGTACCTCCCTTCACAATCTTGTTCAACACCTTAAATTAAGCCTACATGCACCTAACACTCCTACACACATAAGCACTGCGCCTAATACCCATGATTCCATAATCGATCTTGCTATCTCTAAAAATCTTCCCTATCCTATCACCTCTACAGTCATTCAAGATCTTTCCTCTGACCACTACCCTGTCTGTTTCAAAATTGATATTATAAACCCTATTTCTCCGCCTCCTTCCGTGGCCATTGACTGGAAAAAATTTACCAACCACCTTGATAATCAAATCATTACCTTCCCCGAAATTAACTCCATAACTGATATTGATGATGCTGTGGATTTTCTAAATTCAAAAATTATTGAAGCCCAAAACCAGGCTACCTTCAATACCTTCAAAAACAACAACTCTTTCGTTCCTCCCCGTTACATTTACAACCTGATTAAACACCGTAACCAACTCCGGCGTCAATTTCAAAATTCTAGAGACCCCTCACTAAAACCCCTTATCAATAGAGCTAACAATAGAATCAAAAATTGCCTTTTTAAAGAAAAGCAAAAAAGTTGGAATAATTTCCTCAAAAATCTTGCTAGCGAGGATAATTCTCTTTGGCTTATCAAACGTAAACTCAACAAAAAATATTCCCCCATCCCACCTCTTTCGGATAACAATATTAACTATGCATATACTGACCAGGATAAAGCAGACCTACTTGCCAATTCCTACGCTTTACAATTTTCTCCTAACCCCAACCTCGCTAGCCAGGAGCATCTCGACGAAGTTAGTGAAACTGTTCGCAATTTCCTAGCCGTCCCCCCTGATGACCCCCCCCCCCCTACTATTCAGCCTATTGTTATTCATAATATTATTAAAAAACTGAAAAAACGCAAGACCCCAGGTTACGACAAAATTTCTAACACTGCTCTTAAAAACCTCCCACCCAACTGTATTATATATATTACCCACCTTACTAATGCTATCTTTAAACTTAACTACTTCCCGAAACCTTGGAAACTCTCTATCATATCACCCATACCCAAACCTGGAACTGATCTCTCTAATCCTACTAACTATAGACCTATTTCTCTGCTTCCTTCTTTAAGCAAAGTCATCGAACGTGTCATTAGGACCCAGTTGCAGGACTTTATTCAGCAAAACAACATCCTTATGCCTGAACAGTTTGGCTTTCGCCCAAAACATTCAACCCAACACCAGCTCCTTCGCGTTGTTGAGTTTCTCAGCGAAAAGCTCAACGCGAAGATCCCAGCTGCTGCCATTTTCCTTGATATCGCAAAGGCTTTCGACAAAGTCTGGCACGAAGGCCTTATATACAAATTAATTAAGCTAAAATTCCGTGCTAGACTCATACACTTAATATACTCCTACCTTTGCGGTCGAACTTTCAGAGTCCGCATCAACAACATTTTATCTATAATTCTCTCTATCCTAGCGGGCATCCTTCAAGGAAGCGTGTTGGGCCCAATGCTTTTTAACATATTTTTTAACGACATCCCACGCTCATTACTTACTTATTTAGCTTTGTATGCGGACGATACATGTATCTACGCCTCTGCACACCACCCAGATAGTCTATACAGGTACCTGCAGACTCATCTCGATGACTTCCTTGACTGGTGCGACCTATGGCGCGTTCTAATCAACGAAAATAAAACTAAAGCTGTTTATTTCTCCCGTAAATTTATCTTTCCTTCTAGACTAACAATCAATAACACTACAATTCCTTGGTCCGATGAGGCCAAATACCTGGGTGTCATCCTTGATCGCAGGCTCACATGGAGCAAACATATTCTCTCCGTCAGGGGGAAAGTCGCCGGAGCTTCTCTTGCCCTTAAACCACTTCTCAATAGTAAAACCCTTTCCGTCCACAACAAGCTCATCCTTTACAATTCCTGTATCCTCCCCATCATTACTTATGCATGCCCTATCTGGGGCTTTACCTGCAAATCCTCTATGGACAACCTAAGCAGACTCCATAATAAAAACCTCCGCATCGTCCGTGGCGCCTCCAGATACTTACGTAATACCACTGTCCGTAGGGACCTGAACACCATCACCCTTAGGAAAAGAATTAAAGACCTCGCAAATACCTTCTATTCTACCGTATATGACCTTCCAAATGATATTGTAGCAGGGCTCCCTGACTATGACGCCTTCGAGCCCCAACATCGCAAACGCCCGAAATATTCCACAATAATGGAATCCCCGTGAGCTCTGTGTTCACCGCAACAGATTGCTATGTAAAATCTTTTCTCCTTTTTATTTTCTTTTTACTTAAAAAAAAAAAAAAAAAAAAAAAAAAAATATATATATATATATATATATATATATATATATTTATATATATACATATACCTCTATATAAAACTTATTATATAGAAAAAAAAAAAAAAAAAAAAAAAAAAAAAAAAATATATCGCCCTGATTAGTGCCTTTTTGTTTTTGTAAGCAGCCTTGCTGCCTTCCTTAACCGCCGACCCTGCCCCTGCTTGGTGTGAGTAATTCTCTGAACTAGTGCTAACTTCTATCCTAACTTTTTTTCTCTTTTTTATAGCAGTTTGTACTGCAGCTAAACCTATATTCTAATATAATTTCAATATGTAAATCCAGTTCTTAATCTTTTTTCTCTTAACTTTTAAAGCATCTATGCTAGTTATATCTTTAGTTTTTTCTTTTATAAGTAGTTGCAACCAACTACACATTTCTTTCCTTCCCAATGGCTCTATTATACGTAAGACATCACATTTCTTCAGACTGGGTGTAAAGTTGACATCAACTAGGCAACCCCTCAACCGCTGCTTCACTGTTCAGCACTGTTCAGCTGATTAAATAATGCAAATTTTACAGTAAAATTTTATTGGTGAGGAAAAACAAGGATTTTGAGCGCTTCATGCGGCACGTATACGTGTCGCTTGTCCCCAAGGGGTTAATGGTGAAATTCTCCAATATTAGGCTCGCATTTACGAAAATTTGAAACATTTGCCTTTAGCGAAAAAGGAAAAAATTCGATCGTAGCTAATACGCTTGAGAATAAAAATAAGTTCGTTAATGTGTCAGAAAGTAACTATTTTTAATTGGAATGCAAATTTAAAGAATTATTTTGGCATCGATAGGGAGTGGTAAGCAGTTTCCGGTTTACACAGGTTCCCTTTTTAGCAAGTATATTTGTCTGGTTTTTTTCTTCCCCTTTTTCGATAAAGCTCTTGTTTTTCGATCAACGGGAAATCTTACAGCATTAGATATTTAGGGGAACTTTAACTTGTATCAAATTTTTGCCTTTATCGAAAATGTGAAAAAGCTATTCAATTCTATCGAATGCGCCATAATTACGCGATTTAGACATCGTACTTTCATTAAAAATAAAATGGAACTTATAACAAAACAAAATTAGCAAAAAGATATTACAATCCTTGAATAATTTAAATAATATTTTTAAAAGTAGGTAAATGAACTGAAAGTATTTTCTTAAGTTATTTAGCGTTCCAAAATAGCGTTGTTCTTACCATTAAAACTTTGAACATATTTCTTGATAACATATTGATCTTATATTTGAAAAACTTGTTTGAAAAGAGTGTTTTGAAAAATTCTGAGGGGTTGGGATTAACGTGTTCAACTCATTTTGCTGGCATCTGGTTCATCTGTAGTACTCTCAATTTACTAGACTTGCATATATAATACACATTGCCATACATAAAATAAAATTTGATATGGAAATCCATGATACTTATTATTAATATGCTCAAACATTACAAACTTAAAATGTTTTACAGTGTTTTATCGAAACATTAGTATGCACACTTTATTAAAGAAATTTATACGGAACATATCTTAAAGACATTAATCATTTAGAGTTTATTGGCCTGTATTAAAATATAGAATGGCACATAATATTCGAAAGATAAATACTATAGCGGAGATGTAGTAACATTAAAGTTAATTTCTTAAACGCATTTCTAACAATTTGTTAATTGTCATAAACCATTAGTACAGAAAAGGGGGTAGGTTTAGGGATTAACATTTCTTTCTGAAGGCTTAAAAACTGATAAGATGTATTACATAACAAGTTGTATTAATATTATTAACAAATGTTAGAATACATCTTTCTAAAGGCTTCATATCAGGTGCCCCTCCATCAATTGAAATTGGATGAAAGAGTTAATGAAAACGATAGCAGCAAACTACATTACTGCTTCTGTTTTTTCACAACCTTTCATTTAGCTTCAAAGGAAGATCTTTTTTTAGAGCATCTCAGTGTTAAATTTACATCGATCTCTTGGTATGTTGTTTTACTCCATCTATCTTTAGTTGCCACGTATTTACTAAAAACTTAAAAATTACTCTATAAGCCTGTAAAATAATAATCAATAATCGATTGTAAAAACATCTCGATTGTCTCGATTGTAGATTCCGGGAAGTAATCGATGACTGTATCGATTGTATTTTTTTACGATGACGATTTTTCTCGATTGGTAAAATCTCGAGAATCGTCCATCACTAATTTGAATCGTGTCTCATCACAGACTCTGCGGGAAATAATAACCGCAGCTAATTACGTGAAATTTGGGACTTGCCGGTTAGTGCTGCCACCTAGTGCAATGATCTTTAAATATTACCGGTTTAATATAATTTTTCACAATCGAGTACAGTATTTTTTAAAATAAAGTTCGTAAGACATACAAATTTCATGTTTCTGTAAAAAAATAAGCTTTTTACCGTGTGATAAAGCGCTATTATTTATTTTTTTAATCAATATATAGATATATTTAAGCAAGGTACAATTTATTTTGATTAGAAACTGAAGTTAAGTATGCTCAATATGACTTTCATCAGCAGAAGCACAAGTGCGATTGCACGTATGCACGTGCATTGCATATATGGTAAATAAATTAAACATATTATTTAGATGAATTTTCTTACCAAAATAAATATGATCTTGCTTACATAATTTTTTTTATTAGAAAGTTTGCATCTGTCCTTTGATAGCTGAATTCTAAACGTAATTAGAGATGCATTTGTACCAGGAATCGAAAATCAAAATCATTATATTTTATAGCTTCTATTAAAGTTATTTTTATAATATAAGAATCCATTTCATACTAATTCGCGAAGGCTGTAAAACACTTTTGTTATTGATGACTATATTCCCTTTACTTCATTATTCTACTTCTTACAGATTTCCAGTTAAAGTCTATAAGTTCTAAATTTTGCTGCTTAGTGCGCTGAATTCACGCACATATAATAGCACATAGTCTGTCTATTTTAAATAGACACTTGTTCCACAACCATAGCTTTATCCGTTTATATTTAGCTGTACTTTATAGGACTGTTTTATACCCTGCATTCCTTCATAAGGGCTAAAAGGTAAAATATTTTTTAAATGGTAATGTCCACTAATAGTAATAAATTGACTTTACAAATAGCCCATTTGGAACGCCTTTATTTACTATGAGACCGGGTGTCCGGCCTCAACGGTGTCCAATGGCTAATTCCTAAACCGTTAGTCATAGACATATAGTTCCAATTAGAAAAATGCTTTAAATCAGGTAAAGAAATATTTAAAAAGCGATTTGGGTCAATAGAAACATTTCTTAAAAAATTACGAAATTTAAATTTTTATACGGTCCCCCGGTCCTATAAGTTATATTTAGTAAAATTTTCCTATTACACTGACAAGTAAGACAAAAAAAGTCCCATTCATATAACACTAAAATTGTGCGAGTTATGAAACTTTAAAAATGCATGACTTGTGCCACTTTTCTGCTCTGAAAACAAATGAGTTCGGCTTGGCTTTGAGCGGTGACATTCCAAGTGCTTAAAGTATTCTAAGATCTCATTTCATGTGAATCTGCGCTTTGAAAAAAATCGTACAAGTATTACGATTAAGTTAACATTTATTAAGTTTCAGATTGGCTGAAATAACATATGTTTTATTTTGTCAGGATTTAAAACTGTTTCTTTTATGATTTCTTATAAAATAATGTTATTTATATAAGTTTTTATGTTACTTCAATGATCTTATGTATGGTTTTTCAGTTCAAAATTTGTATTCGAACTTTAACCCACTTTCAAATATCCGATCGAGATTACATTTTACATACTGGCGCAAATTCGATAACAATCTAATATTATTATAATTTTCGGTGGTTACCATTTATACTTATTTTACAGGATGACGCAAAAAATTTCGGATTGGTTTAAGAAAATAAGTTTAAGAAAGAGTTTTAGATTAGATAATACAAGACGGAGATTGTTGGGTTTTTTAACTTTTATGTATTTTTTAGCACTGAAGCCGAAAATTGCCTTAATTTTTAAACATCATGTCAGGATATTTCGTAAATCATAAATTGTCGTATTGAAAGAATAACAAAAATCGGATACTATAAAGTAGAGGAGATGGTTGTATTTTTTAACTTTTCATAATTGATTTTTACGTACTTTTTAGCACTAAATCTGAAAATGACTTTCATTTTTAACCATCACGTTAGAATTTTTTTGCAAATGTGTATGTTAAAATATAGCGAAAATCTCATACTATAAAACATATGTAAAACTTATTTTATTTTATTTTATTCAATAATTTACTCGATATTTTTCCTTATCTTGGGATTCTTACAGCTGGGTGGTGTGATGAGATGCAGGAGGAGATTAAATTTTAACTTTGAACTTTTTAACTTTAAAATTTACAATTTGCGAAAAATCCTGATGTGATGGCTAAAAATGAAGGTCAATTCCGGATTCAGCGGTACAGAACACATAAGAATCAATTATCAAAAGCTAAAAAACATGAAATAACCCAACTTTTGCAGGCTAGTGTAATCTAATAATATTTTAAAATGCGTATCATTTTGTAAAGAATTAAGGCTGTTAATTTAGCATCATTTTATTTAACAAAAATTCTGTTTTTTTTTTTCTTTCTTCTTAAATGTTTATTACAAATTGTATATTTTGCATTAATATGTCAGAATGACTAAAGATTTCAAATTTATATTGCAATGTTAATTTTACTCTCAACCATTTTTTAATATATCTGACGAAATCATATTTCGACTAAATTTGTGAATGACCCCAAATTTGCAGCAAAAAATATGCTCCAACTTTAAACAGGTATTACTCTGTCAATTTTAATCGTAGAGCAACGGAACTTTTTTTGTTTTACTTGTTAGCGTAAAAGGAAAATTTTACTAAATATAACTTATAGGACGGGACCGTATAAGAATTTAAATTTCGTAATTTTTTAAGAAATGTTTTTATTGACCCAAATCGCTATTAAAATATTTCTTTACCTGATTTAAAACATTTTTGTAATTGGAACTATATGTTTATGACTAACGGTTTAGGAATTAGCCATTGGACACCGTTGAGACCGGACACCCTGTATAAAATCATGAAAACATTCAAAAATGATTCATCAAACCACATTACTAAATAGGTGTGATAAAAAATATATACAAATGTTTTCCAAAATTAAAAAACACTACCTTTTTATCATTTTCACATCTGGTGTTTTTTAATTTTGGAAAATATTTGTATATATTTTATCACACCTATGTAGTAATGTGTTTTGATGAAGGATTTTGAATGTTTTCATGTTTTTATATAGTCCACTAATAGTTTAAAAAAAAAATACTAACAGAACTCAATTTAATATTAGCAATATCATATATCAATCATTATTTATTTTCGGTATACATTTTCAATATTATCAATAGATATTTGTATATTAATTTTCAAATATAGTAAAAAAAGTAGACAAAGTAAATTAAAATTGCTTCTTCTTCCAATAAGTAAATATATTTTTATTTATAAAAATTTTTAAATAAAAATATGTAAGCAAATAGAATTAAACTTTTATTTCTTATTAAAAGATTATTTGTTTTGAAGATACACTGGTAAAATTTCTTTATAAATTCCCTAAATAAAACGTTTTTTTTAAGATAATGATTTATTCATTTATATAAAAAAAAAATCTTTTATTTGATTGAAATCGTGCTAATTCAAACATTTAAAAAATATATTTAATCAAAAGCTCACTGTGGAATTTATTTATTAGCTTTCTTCGGTGTAAAATTCGAATCAAAACATAGAATTTTTCGCAAACATTTTATTTAAGCTTAGGAAAAGGAAACTTTTATTTCATTTAAATTGTATTAGTAGGAGAGTGTTAGCATTAATCATTCCTCAACTATATATATATATATATATATATTTAGGTAGCTTTCATTACAAAAAGCTACCTATTGCAGCCGTTCGGAGGAAAGCGATTTCAAAAAAATTTGGTATATTTTCATCGATCATGACCCCCAGACCCCGAAACCACCCTCCGTTCAAAATTGATATATATATATATATATATATATATATATATATATATATATATATATATATATATATCCATATATATATATATATATATATATATATATATATCCATATATATATATCCATATATATATATATATATATATATATCCATATATATATATATCTGACCTATGTCACACTGTAACTCTCGTATTTATGAACCGATTTGGATATAATTTGGTGTGTACATAGTACGCACCAATATCTCAACCGAGTTCGTTGGCCAGCTTCATCCGCCGTTTTGTTTCAAAATGGCGGCCATTTAAAAATTTTTTAAAAATTAAAAATTTGAAATGTGGTACCAAAAAATTAAAAATGGAAAAATATTTTTTTCTTATGTATTTGAACTTTATGCAAAGACTCCGGGGCAGTTTTTGTTTCGTCTATATCTTAAAAAATGGCTAAGTTATAGCATTTTGAATTTCTAGCGTGGCTGACATTTTGAAACGTCCTGAATTTTGTAACGGGATAAAAGGCGTATTTATGAATCGATTTGGATGTAACTTCGTTTATACATAGTACGTACCAATGTCTCGACCGAGTTCGTTGGCCAGCTTCATCCGCCATCTTGTTTTAAAATGGCGGCCATTTAAATTTTTAAGAAAAATTTAAATTTGAAATGTGGTATCAAAAAATTGTAAATTGAAAAAATATTTTTTTCTTATGTGTTTGACCTTGATAAAAAGATTCGGGAGCAGTTTTTGTTTCGTCTATATCTTAAAAAATGGCTGAGTTATAGCATTTTGAATTTCTAGCGTGGCTGACATTTTGAAACGTCCTGATATTTGTCACGTGATAACAGACGTATTTATGAACCGATTTCGATGTACCTCGATGTGTACATAGTACATACAAATATCTCGAACGAGTTCGTTGGCCAGCTTCATCCACCATATTGTTTCAAAATGGCGGCCATTTAAAAAAATTAAAAAAAATTAAAATTTAAAATGAGATACAAAAAAATTGGAAAATGAAAAAGATTTTTTTTGTATGTGTTTGACCTTAATACAAAGATTCCGGAACAGGTTTTGTTTTGTCTATATCTAAAAAAATGGCTGAGTTATAGCATTTTGAATTTCTATTGTGGCTGACATTTTAAAACGACCTAATTTTTGTCACGCGATAACACACGTATTTATGAACCGATTTGGATGTAACTTGGTCTGAACATAGTACATACCAATGTCTCGACCGAGTTCGTTGGTCAGCTTCATTTGCCATCTTGTTTCAAAACGGTTGCCATTTAAAAAAAGTAATTTAAAATTTAAAATGAAGTATTAAAAAGTCCTTCCGGCCAGTGCCGGGAGGAAGAGGTAGCTTTCATAATCCTTATTTAAAAAAAGCCAAATTAAATCATTCAAACACACGAAGCTCAATTTAGTGGAAACCGAATATAGGAGATTCAATACTAATTTTTATCAATATAATGAATGAGAATTTCGCGAAATTAGTCAGCTTTATCCAAGCTGCTTTTCTTTAAAGTAACATATATTTGGCTGCCAAATTCGGCAATTTCTTAAAGTGCCTGTCATTTTAAGACAACATGGTGGATGAGGCTAAGCAGTGAACTTGGTCGAGACCTTAGTAATTGCTGTGCACATGCTCACTCATATCGGAATCGGTTAATATATAGGAGTGCGCATGCAAAAAATCAGATTTTTCAAAATGTCATCCACAATAGAAATTGAAACTGCTATATCTGAGCCATTTTTTAAGGTAAAGACAAACAAAAAATGCTCCTGAATCCTTATATCAAGGTCAAATGCTTAAGAAAGAAACCTTTTTCAATTTCTAATTTTTTTGCACCTCACTTTAAATATATATATATTTTTTTAATTTAATGGTCGCCATTTTGAAACAAGATGGTTGATGAATCTGGCCAGCGAACTTGGTCGAGGTGTTGATGTATACTATCCACATGCCTTCTTACATCGAAATAGGCGAATACGTGTGTTATCGCGCGACAAATACAAGATCGTTTCAAAATGTTAGCCATGCTGGAAATTCAAAGTGGTATAAATCAACCATTTTTTAAGATATAAACAAAAGAACAAATTTTCAGAAACAAAAACTGCTCCGGAATCTTTGTATCAAGGCCAAACACATAAAAAAATCTTTTTCATTTTCCAATTGTTTAATACCTCATTTTGAATTTCAAATTTAATTTTTTTTAAATGGCAACCATTTTGAAACAAGATGGCGGATGAAGCTGGCCAACGAACTCGGTCGAGATATTTGTATGTACTATGTACACACCAAGGTACATCCAAGTCGGTTCATAAATACGCCTGTTATTACGTGAGAAAAATCAGGACGTTTCAAAATGTCAGCCACGCTAGAAATTCAAAATGCTATAACTTAGCCATTTCTTAAGATATAGACGAAACAAAAACTGCTCCCGAATCTTTTTATCAAGGTCAAACACATAAGAAGAAAATATTTTTTCAATTTTTAATTTTTTGGTACCACATTTCAAATTTACAGTTTTTTTAAAAATTTAAATGGCCACCATTTTTAAACAAGATGGCGGATGAAGCTGACCAACGAACCCGGTCGAGACATTGGTATGTACTATGTATAAACGAAGTTACATCCAAATCGGTTCATAAATACGCCTTTTATCGCGTGACAAAATTCAGGACGTTTCAAAATGTCAGCCACGCTAGAAATTCAAAATGCTATAACTCAGCCATTTTTTAAGATATAGACGAAACAAAAACTGCTCCGGAATCTTTGTATAAAGGTCAAATACATAAGAAAAAAATATTTTTCCATTTTTAATTTTTTAGTACCACATTTCAAGTTTTAAAATTTTATAAAAATTTTAAATGGCCGCCATTTTGAAACAAAACGGCGGATGAAGCTGGCCAACGAACTCGGTCGAGAGATTGGTATGTACTATGTACACACTGAATTACATCTAAATCGGTTCATAAATACGCCTTTTATCGCGTGACAAAATTCAGGACGTTTCAAAATGTCAGTCACGCTAGAAATTCAAAATGCTATAACTCAGCCATTTTGTAAGATATAGACGAAACAAAAACTGCTCCGGAATCTTTGTATAAAGGTCAAATACATAAGAAAAAAATATTTTTCCATTTTTAATTTTTTGGTACCACATTTCAAGTTTTAAAATTTTTTAAAAATTTTAAATGGCCGCCATTTTGAAACAAAATGGCGGATGAAGCTGGCCAACGAACTCGGTCGAGATATTGGTATGTACTATGTACACACCGAATTACATCGAAATCGGTTCATAATTACGGGAGTTACAGTGTGACATATGTCAGATATATATATATATATATATATATATAGATATATATATATATATCAATTTTGAACGAAGGGTGGTTTCGGGGTCTGGGGGTCATGATCGATGAAAATATACCAACATTTTTTGAAATCGCTTTCCTCCGAACGGCTGCAATAGGTAGCTTTTTTGTAAAGAAAGCTACCTAAAAATTGGAAAATGAAAAAGATTTTTTTATTTGGTTGGCCTTGATAGAAAGATTCTGGAGCACTTTTTGTTTCTGAAAATTTGTTCTTTTGTTTATATTTTAAAAAATAGTTGAATTATAGCACTTTGAATTTCTAGCATGGCTAACACTTTAAAACGATCTTGCATTTGTCACGCGATAACACACGTATTCGCCTATTTCGATGGAAGAAGGCATGTGGATAGTATACATTAATATCTCGACCAAGTTCGTTGGCCAGCTTCATCAGCCATCTTGTTTCAAAATGGCGGCCATTAAATTAAAAAAAAAATTATATTTAAAGTGAGGTGCAAAAAAATTAGAAATTGAAAAAGGTTTCTTTCTTAAGTATTTGACCTTGATATAAGGATTCAAGAGCATTTTTTGTTTGTCTTTATCTTGAAAAATGGCTCAGATATAGCAGTTTCAATTTCTAATGTGGGTGACATTTTGAAAAATCTTATTTTTTGCCTGCGACAGCACTCGTATATATCAACCGATTCCGATGTGAGTGAGCATGTGCACAGCAATTACTAAGGTCTCGACCAAGTTCACTGGTTAGTCTCATCTACCATGTTGTCTTAAAATGGCAGGCACTTTAAGAAATCGCTGAATTTTGCAGCCAAATATAAGTTATTTTAAATAAAAGCAGCTTGGATAAAGCTGACTAATTTCGCAAAATTCTCATTCATAATGATTTAGTATTTATAAAAATTAGTATTGAATCTCCTATATTCGGTTTCCACTAAATTGAGCTTCTTGTGTTTGAATAATATAAGTTGGCTTTTTTAAAATAAGGAATATGAAAGCTACCTCTTCCTCCCGGCACTAGCCGGAAGGACTTTTTCATATTCATGTACTTTTATTACATAGAAATTGCCATGCAGCAGAAAAAAAATTGTGTATATTCTGTTATACATAGAAAGAATATTTAGTGTCCAAAGCTTTTCCTCCAACTCTTAACATATTACAAAAATGAATTATAAATGTGTGAATGTTATCAATTTTAATGCTAAATGTATAGTTTTGAAAAGTCTCTATTCAAAATATTTTGTGACGATGAAAATGCAGACCATGTAACAATTTTTTTTTTAACATTGAGGTCAGTTTGGAAAGTACAACAAAACTCTTTTAGGCAGAAAGGCTAAGATGTATATCTTCATTGCATTTTTAGAATTATGTTAAAAATACATTTGTGACAGAAGATGACTCTTTGATAAGTTAAAAAGTGTGGAATGAATAGTTATTGTTAAGGCTCTGTTAAGTTTCCATTGTGTGAATAGAATTCACTTTTTAAATAACAAGAGGCATAATTTGCAGAGTGGGGGGGGGGGGGGGATAATGATTTTATTGATGCTTTGACGGTGCGTGGCCAATAAAAGGTTGGGAACCACTACTTTAAATGCTGCCTTCGTGATTGTGGTTGTTAAGGCTCAGTTAAGTAAGACTTAAAGTCTGTTAAGTAAGGCTCTGTTAAGTAAGCGTTAATAAAATACTTATTATTCATCCAATCAAGATCCAATAATTTTTTTTAACTTTTAGTGGATGACACTTGATGTTAATCCAGTTTTTTTTTCAAATATTAATTCATTAATTAAATTAAATTATTTAATTTTCAATAATCGAGAGAGCCCTCTTCCTGATCAAGGTATTTTAACACCGAGAGAGCACTCTTCTTGATCAAGGCATTTTAAGTGCCACTCAAGAGGTAAGAAAAATGAGAGAAAAAAATTATCTTATTGATCTAAGTAGGAATAGACTTAAAATATTTTTTTTTTATGTTACTTGTTTATTTTCCATTGTGTGAATAGAATTCACTTTTTAAATAACAAGAGGCATAATTCGCAGAGTGAAGGGAAGGGGGGATAATAATTTTACTGATGCTTTGGCGGTGCGTGGCCAATAAAAGGTTGGGAACCACTGCTTTAAATGTTACCTTCGTGATTGTGGTTGTTTTATGGAGTGTACATTGGTACACAAAATATATATTTTGAAATAAGAAATGCTCAAGAAATTTTAAAAATTTATTAAGATTTAATTACAAGAAATAAAGTATGGTAAATGTTACTCACAGTTTATAATTTAGTTCATTGATTGTGAATTATTTAAACCTAAACTTAATAAATATGCATTCAAATTTTAAAATCTTCTATGACTGGAGTGTCTGATAATTTTTAGTAACAACGCTTTTAAACAAACAAAAATAATAACTTCCAAGGTTTTAGGGGGAAAAGATCGAAGTTTAGCAGCTTTTATCATAAATCTAATGCATTTTTTTAACTGATCGAAAACAAAGAACTTTGTCCCTTTAAAAAGAAAAAAGCATACACATTCTAAAGCTTTGTTAAAATATTTTACATGAATACAAAGGATTATTTATTAGTTTATTTTCGCCATTTCGTTAAAAAAGGGAGGCGGAAGAGAAAATTAATCTAAGATTTATCTTTTATGATAAAAAAGAGCAAAAAGAATGCTTTAAATTTAAAGAAGAAAACGATGAAAAATACAATTGAGGAATGCTTTACTTAAAACATTATTTCATCTTCTAAAATTGTTTCAATAAATTTTAACCTTAACAATAAATAATGAAAGATAATAAATTCTACGATTTCTAAATGTAAAGTTGTCAAATTCTAAATAATAATCTAAATGCAGGTTCTTTTTGGGATGTTTGCTTGATCGCTGCAGACGTCAAATTGCATCCAGCTTTTCTGGTTGATCACAAAATAGCAGAAACGGTAAAAATATGTTGGGATACCTTTTACTAACACTTCGGTCTCTAGAAAGATAAAAACATGAAAGCGCAAACATAATACTCTAAAAATATAAAATGACATCTTCAAAATCTACTAACGTAGTTTATTGCCATACAATGCTTCATGCTAAAACCATTTTCTGAAAATAGTGTATATTGCCAAATCCATAGAGACATTTCTCTCATATCTCAGTTTAACACATACTTTAGTTTTGTACTTAAAGGACACACCGGTACGCATGAATAGAGCATTATTCGTACTTAAGTACACCAAAAAAAACTTTTTCACTTTTCGACACTCGAAATTTGATTCGCTGCACTGCAGCAACCCTGTTGGCTGCTGAAGTTGCACGTCAAATCTGACAGTTACTTTTCATTCTAGACATCCGCCATCCGCTTTCTTGTCATTTTAATTCTCTCTGGCTTCTTGATTTTTCGGCAATTTGATTCGTCGTCTTTCTCCAATCACATTGGCTGCTAAAGTTGGCCGTCAAGTCAAAATTTGTAAATTTTGTTTATAGTTTTCTTTCTTTTCTTTCATTATTTTTCTATTTTTCGATGTTTTTTGAGATATTATTTTCTTAAATTTAACTTATTATTTTTTTAATTTATTTATATAAGGAAAAAAGAGAATGTATAGCCCTGGGGTCCTTATTTTTTCCACAATTACCTTCAGCTTGCTTAGCATGCCAATTCCATTGCTCCGAGATTTGACATGTCACATTTCACCTCACCTGCTCAATTTCTAAGAATCAGATACATCCGATTTATCAGTGAACGAAGACCTTCGTAGGAACTACAAAACAATCTACACTGGTTCATTGGTTCAAGAAAAACTTCTAAATAACTCTAACTGAAAACACATAACCAATAATTTTCATCTGAATTACCTTCTTAGTTTTCGAATATTTCTCTAACATCACACCTCTTTGAGAATGGGGTGTGTTAGAAGACAAGAAATAATAATAAAAAAAATCTGAAGCAAAAAATCCCCATGACGAAAATTATTCAGCTAAATTCAAACTGTCGAGAAGAATAAAAATCATAACAATTGCATTGAACCCATACAATCAAACATCCAAATTCATTAATAAAAGAAGATTAATATAAATTTTCCTCTTACTTTTGTAATGGAACACATTGATAGTACTTATAGCAAATCGGAATGCGTGTGTAAGATTTTTCATGTTATATTTACTCTTACAAGGGGACCACCAAACATGATTGTTCTAATTCTTTTCTACGTAATCTAAACATTCATTTCAAATTAAGTGTATCATCTAGGTGGTTCAGTGGTATCTTATTCTACGAATAATCAACATATTTTAAGGCACAAAACGTACCTTTAATAATGTTAACGGAACATAAAAATCTATAAAGTGACATTCGACATGTTACATCTAAAACATTCTATGATCAACAAAAGATTAGTTCGTTTCAGTTCAGAAGTAGACAGTTCAAATGGAGCATGCGCTGGCTAACTAGCTGTTTAGAGAATTAGCCCGAACAATAGTACTCACCAATTTTGATGAATTTAAAACATATTACAGAGTTCTTATCCCTAATTATTACGGTCAAAGGATTTCTTCAAACGGGCCTTAAATTTTGAGAAATTGGGGGTCAAAGTTCAGTAATCGTTTCAAATACTCATTAGTTTGCCGCCTTCAACTAGCACTTCGTGGCGTGATCGCCTACTAGCTAGACGGTCGGAGTTCGATGCTACCTCTTGCCCCTTTTTTTAATTATTAATTTTATATTGTGACACTTTGCAACTTTTAAGCATAGTTATGGATTGCTGAAACTTCGATTTTTTTTTTCATTTTCCTAGAAAATATACAATTACGTTTATTTTTTCATTAAAACTCCTGTTTTTTCTTAATTTTTAAACTAACATTTCTGTTGGCGGAATTGCAAATTAATTTGTGTTTAATTTGAGCAGAGATGTTTTTCATAAAATTATTATTATTTGCGTTTTTTTTTTTTAAATTTTAAATACTGATCTCAAATAATGCATAATATGTTATTAGATATTAGCATCTAGGTGGTTCAGTGGTATCTTATTCTAAGAATAATCAACACATTTTACGGCACAAAACATAGATTTAATAACGTTAACGGAACATAAAAATCTATAAAGTGACATTCGACACGTTACATCTAAAACATTCTAAGATCAACAAAAGATTAGTTCGTTACAGTTCAGAAGTAGACAGTTCTAATTCTTTTCTACTTAATCTAAACATTCATTTCAAATTAAATGTATCATCTAGGTGGTTCAGTGGTATCTTATTCTACGAATAATCAACATATTTTAAGGCACAAAACGTACATTTAATAACGTTAACGGAACATAAAAATCTATAGTGACATTCGACACGTTACATCTAAAACATTCTAAGATCAACAAAAGATTAGTTCGTTACTTCAGAAGTAGACAGTTCTAATAGAGCATGCGCTGGCTAACTAGCTGTTTAGAAAATTAGCCGGAACATCCCGCCCGGCGTTGGACGGTTGTCCAACATCATCATAAAATGGCAAAGGTACTACTCTGGTTATATTTCGACGTAACATACCTGTAGAGGTCTTAAGATCAATTACGCGGACATATCCATCATCACATTTATAAGTTTTCACAATTCGAACTAGTTCCAGTCTATAACCTTGTCATTTCCTTCCTTCAATAACACAAGCTGACCAATTTTAAGGTTGTGCGAGGACTTTTACCATTTGCTGCGGACTTGCAGATCATTTAAGTATTCTCGGCTCAAGCGTTTCCAGGATTGCATTTTTAATATTTGAACTAGTGTCCACTGAGAAGAAAAAGGTAAAGAGTCTAAAATAGCATTATTTTCAGGAGCATTAAAAAGAGGACCTCCGATGAGGAAGTGACCAGGTGTCAGTGGTTGTAAATCATTAACGTCTGTAGACAAGGGGTCTACGGGCGTGAATTCACAACTGCCTCATTTTGCGTCACAGGTGTTGACAGCTCTTGAAAATTTAAGATAGAGGATTTAGTTATCTTCAAGAGGATTCGCTTCATGGTTTTTAAATTGCCAAAAAATTGGGTCAAAAATGCGACCAACAGTTTGCAATAAATAACGTTTAGTACTAAGTTTATTCGAAAAGAAATTTTTTTGATTTTGATACGTAAATGAAAACATGTCACTATTTGGATCCCAAGCAACCCTTAAAAACATTGGAAGGTATCAAATTCTGATTAGTGAGATTTAAGTTATCAGAAATTTCATTAACATGTAAACCATATTCTTTCCATATCCTTTCCTTTTCTCACGTAATTCATGCGAGTTGGTTTTCCATTTTCTAAAAGTCATACTAGCTTCTTGAAATATTTCATCGGCTTCCTTACTAATTTTAAATGCTTAATCAACATTCGGTTGTCTTGTAATAAAATCATCGACGTATAATGATGAATTTAAAATTTCAAAAGATTCAGGAAATGTTTCTACATACCTTTGTAGGTGATGCTTGATAGTAGCAGCCAAGAAAAATGGACTTGATTTTACGCCGAACAGAACTCGCTTTAGTCTAAATATTTTAAATTTCTTATCTGGATCATCAATCCATGGTTCATCATCCAAGAAAAATCTGGTGAAGTCCCTATCTGGTTCATCAATCGTTATCTGCAAAAAAGCTTATTGAATATCAGCAGTAACGGCTATGGGGAAATTTCTGAATTTGATTAAAAGGCTGAACAATTCGGGGATGAGATTCAATCCAGTATGTAAACAATCATTTAGTGACCGTTCACCCTTAGCATGGGCACTTCCGTCAAAGACAATGCGAACTTTAGTGGTAGACTTATCTTCACGAATTACTGCTCTGTGGGGTAAGTAAAATGTGTTTACATCAGATATGTTATCAACAGGTTCGATAATATTCTCTGCTAAATAACTATCTAAAATAGCTTTATATTCTGAGAATAACAAAGAGTCATTTCTAAAGTTTGTTCTGAATTTCAAAAATCTTCTGCGTGCGACTTCGCGATTGTTACTAAGAGACATTTTCAAATTCGCCTTCCATGGAAAATTTACTTTATACCGGTTATCCTTAAAAACAATATCAGACTGAAAATCAGCCATAATGTCATCGTCTACATTACTAACATTTTGAGTTTCGGATTCAATTCCTAAACTTTTCGACTGCCAAAAATTTCTGATTTGATCGGATATATCCTTTTCGTCAACGATAATTTTCATTCTGAACAATTCATTGGCTGACCTCGTATAACCCTGTAATCCCAGCCAAAAAGGGTTTCAGTAGCTACGAGATTATTCTTTAGTCTTTTCATTTTACCAGTTACAATATTATAATAATTATCAATGCCGATTAAAACTGCAATTTGTTTACTAGTATATTCAGAACTATCAGCTAGTTGTAAATCTTTTAATTTATTATATGTTTTCGTAATGTATTTATCAGGAGTGGGTATGCAAGCAGCGGAAATTCGATCTGTTTCCAGAGCTTCAATTTCAATGTGTAAAGAGGGATGTTCTCCATTTACAAGCTTCACTTTTACTACATTATACGTTTTTTCAGTTGCCTTTTCGGCACCAAAAGCATAAACAATAAAAAAAATTTCTAATAACCGGCAATTTTAACTTTTGTAAAATGTCGCGAATTATAAATGTTCTCATGCTACCATTATCTAATAAGACACGAACTGGCTCATTTTTATCATTTTTAGGATCTTTTAATATAACAGAACAACTCCGTAAAAATATGTTGCAATGCGAGTTTTCATTCTGTGCATTACTAGTGGAAATTTACCACAATGGGAAATAGATACGGCACTTTTATCAGCATTTATCTTAGAATCATTTTCAAATTGAAAACAAATAGCCCCTATTATGTTCTTACCGCAAATATGGCTCATTTTGGTATTTTCACAGTCTTTAATTCTGTGTTTACACTGTAAGCATAAAAAACATCTTCCCTGCTTTTTTAGTGTTTCTTTCTTCTGATCTATGGTTAAAGAACTACACATTTCCCCTTTATGATCAACACTATTACAAAATATACACGAATTCTTATTTACAGAAGTCATTAATTCAGTAGCTGGAACACTATTTATTTATATTCTTTTGTATTATACTGATATCTCGGCTTACATTTCAATTGTTTATCTGTAAATTTTGGTCTATATTCAAATTTATTATCACTGGAAAATGATTTCTTAGCATTTAAATCATGTATAGTTGATACTCGTTCTCTACTTTCAACTTCATTTTTAAGAAAACTCATAAGTCTGTTTATATTCCACATTTCTCCGTCTTTTAGATTTCTATTAAATTCTAATGTGAAATCTGGGTTTATTAACTTCA